>CM046543.1:1485000-2085000 GCA_024713555.1 Spirodela polyrhiza
CCATGGTCTGGGGGCAAAGGCAAAATCCTCAGTGGCCATACGACCCCCCCTTGGGAAACTCCATGCAACTCCCTCAGCTGCTGAGCCCCGAGCCTTCGGCGGCCCCTTACATGGCGGCAGCCTCCAACCCATCTGACTCGGTGTTCTCCCAGAGCCTAATGAAGCTGACGACGGGCGGTGGCGGGCTCTGGAAGCAGCAGCAGCAGCATCATCAACAGCAGCATCAACAGCAACAGCAGCAGAGGTTTCATAGCGAGTGGTCAATCGTGGACAAGCTCCTGGCCTCCCACCAGAACCTGGACCAGGTTTTCCAGGGAAAGTGGAATCCTCTCTTGGCCCATACCGTGGACCACTCTTTTTCGGTTCTAAGGTTCCCCCCGCACAGTGTGGGGTGTGAAGCCGACTTGCTCAGGTTCACAAAGTGAGCTCAGTTTAGATTGGCTGGGTAGGAGCCGAGGATCTCTCATGGAGTTCAGTTGTATATAGATGTCTGCCAGCTCAAGGCCGAGGGTGAGAGGAGGGGGTGCAGCTTTATCAACTCTTGGTGTCTGAAATTAATGAGACTTCATCGTTATTTCTTTGGGATCTCTGCAAATGCTCCAATGGCCCTCCTTCATCTACCCTTTGAAAGACAGTCTGGGCGACGGAATTGAGCTAACTGGCGTCCAAGTGACCCGCCCTCTGGGCCACGCCGCGTCGCCTTTTTTTCGTTGGATTCGCGTTGCCTTGGTCGCTGTGCTGACGCTGATCGAACTCCGCCGCGTTAGAACGAAGAGAGTTACTGTAGTAGTTTCCCCGGCCGGATCGGATCTGACACATCAGTTTCTCGGGCCAATCGGATTGCTGCAATAAATAGCAATCTAAGGGGGTTCACGGCAGCAGCTGCACAGCCTGCCATGTAGGCCAACCATGGCCACGTGGCCCAATGGAGTTCAGTTCTTCTGACCTGGGGCATCAAACGGTCGATCAAAGATGGAAGGTTGAGATCGACGAAGACAGCTTCCGGATTGAAGGGAATCTGTTTCTCCCCAAGGGAGCTTAAATTATCAGATAAATTTCCAGAGCATCTGAAGTCAACCATGCACATGACATCCCACAACACATCGGACACCACCCTCAAAAATAGAAACCGTGGCAAGATTGAGGGCAAGGGGTATAGACAAAAGGGGAAATGGGAGAAGATTTACAGAAGAAAAAAAAACTAAGGAGCTGGTTGGGGCTCGACCTCTGCCGGCGCTGGTGGGGGCTCCACCTCTGCGGGCGCCGGTTGGGCCTCGCCATTCTCTGATGGAGCAACGGGCTCACTCGCTGGTGGCTCTGGAGGGGGAGCAGTCTCGGGAGGAGGCTCCTGCGGTGGAGCTTCCAACATCAGGGGCTCGCTTGGCTGACCCTGGATCGCCTTCTGCGCAACAGGGGCGGGAGGCTTCTTAATGGAGATGGGAGGAGCAGAGAGAGAAGACATCCCTGGAGGAAGGATCTCAATGGGCGGTTTCTTCCCAGCTTCTGCCAGCGAGGTGAGCTTGGGCTCCTCCAATGAGGCGAAAAACGCTGCCGCGGCATCAGTTTTCCCGGACGGCGTGTGATCAAGCTCCTTCTGTAACATCTTGTTCCAGGCTATGACAAGATTCTTCAGGGTTGGGCGACCGTGGGCCTGTTAATCAAAAACTCGTCAGATTAACTGAGTAACCACTGGATGTCAACTAGATGATTCGAGGTCCTCTTATGGTATCATTGAGCCCACATTTTAGTGATGATTTGTATCTTTTCAGACCTAGATTTCTCTATAATCATGGCGCAGATATTATGGGCATGCATAAGGAGCACTCAATCCTAAGATGGTTTCCTACTTTCAAGGCCAGGGTAAGCTGTAGTATCCAACGAGGGTTCTTACAATCTAAACAACTAAATTTAATGGAACTTCATAGTAGCAACGTAACTGAGGTTCTTCTACTGCTCGCCTAAGCTAATCATCATCTCTACCCCTTTGCATGATCTGACATGCGAAGCGACCATGAGATCAGAATCTCAGGAAGCTAAATTTAATGAAACTCCATAGTAGCAACATAATTGAGGTTCTTCTACTGCTCACCTAAGCTAATCATAATTTCTACCCCTTTCCATGATCTGACATGCGAAGCTAATCATATGGATTTCGAGTTATGTTCATGAAATGGAGAAAGGTTTATAGGAAGTTACATGAGCATGAAGCACTGCTTCTGCGAGCATTCCTGTGTCCTGCCAAGCCTTCTCCATTAGAGCATTGTCTCCTAACACTGCAGCAGAAAATGCTGCTTCGCGGCCTTGGCCAGCTGCGACAAGATTACCTACCAGACTCTGCAAAAAATACATCGCTTATAAGCTGGACTCGCCGCATGGCGATTCCCTCGTTTCCGAGTATCGGAAATAGGGCAGTTTTGGGAGAGTTCAACAATGAGAAGGCATACTTTGCACAAGGGTTACAGTAACGTGAACAAATAATCGAAGAAACAAATGTCGCATGCCAAAATTTAAACAGCAACAAAATAAAAACCACAGCAACCGGTCGAAGAAGAATCATGTAATAATGGTGAAGGAATGTTGCCAAAGGAAAACAAGGCAAAAGGAATTGGCATAAACGTTGAAACCAGAACAAACCAACGGCTGATTGAAGTTGGGCATCGCAAAGGAAAAAAAAAGAAGATATGAAGAACAAGAAAATTATCTGACACGGAAAACTATGGATACAGCAGAAAAGTGTTGGCTTGAAAAATAGAAAAATGTCATCGCTGCCGTCTCTGCTATATTCTAGTTTACAAGGGTAAATTTTTTCAATCTGAAGGAAAAGTATATAAACTCCTACCGGCAAGATGCCCCGTAAGCTAGGCATCACAGTCAGAAAATGTTTTCTCGAATTATACTCGTCTATTTTAATTTCTTTTGCAAGTAGTCAAATTACAACATCAAACACCGCTAATCGTTGGAGGAGCAGAAAATTGGAAAGTATTCATATACCAGGGTATACCTCGCTGCAGAAGTTATATAAATCGCAGATATATTTTTCGTATTTTAACATTTTACTACGATTTGACTTGAGTTTAATATGAGTTAGTTTGATCCGTTGTCATATCACATTGAAGCTATTGCGATCGGACCTTAGAAGTCATGATCAAGCCTAGGGAAAACCGACGTGTCCCAACTTGTCAGAATTTGGATTCATAAAGTCAAAAACATCAAGCTGATAAATATTGGTTCGAATAAACCATAGTGATTCAGAAAACCATAGAATTCATGGCACAAGGGCAGTTATATTATTAAATATACTTTAAAAACAAGAAAAAATAAACATGAAACAAAGTTAAAGATGAATTTCTGCTATAAAATATTTGATAGAAGGCTACATGCTTATATGCTTGTTGTAGAACGAACAAGGTGAAGAATGGAGACATACAGACAGCCTCGTGAGTTCACCGTGGTTTGCAAGACGTAATCCAAGGCCTCTCAATACTTGGGATTCCAAGGCACCCTTCACAGAACCTGCAGCAGCCAACCTCTTAAGAGCTTCACGGGCAATATCACCTTGTCCAGTAGCATCAGCAGCATCAATTAGGTCCAAAAATTCCTGTGCAAACTTGACAATTCCTTGGACAGCATCAACAAGGTTCTCTTGTTTAACAGCCGATAGATTAAGAATGTCGCTTATATCTGTCCCAGAACTGTCTTGTCCAACATCCCTGCTATTGCTCATAGTTAACAGACACTGAAGAGCTCTTTTCAAGTCATTGCTCTGCATAGCCAAGTCAAACTCTAGCCTGAGACAGATCAACACAAAACAAACTTAATTTCTTGTTTTTGACATTTTAGATCGCTGATCATACAACGTGGCCATACAATGAGATGAAATGCATCCTTGAGACAGATGCTGCAATTATACAATTATACAATTATAACATTCACAGTTGGGGGAACATATAAATATTAAAGGGTACTACATAAACGAGTGTTTGGTTTCTCCTTACCTCTTAGATATCCCAGGCAAATGAAGTGCTTCAGTCGCATATCCCATCCCAAGCATGAACTGTGCCAAGTCGTCATGGTGCTCCCTTGCTAATCTACTTGCCCTGCATATTGGTCGTCATGTTAGCACAAATGACCCAGCAGAAACATAACACAACTGTAAGATTAATCATAAATCATACCATTTCACTGCACTAACTGGATCCCCATAGGCAGCAAGACATCGGCAACGAATACCTGGATGGCTGAGGGCTAGTGCATGAGCACACATGTATCTGCATTAGGGAACAATCAATCACAAAGATGTTCGCCACCAAAAAAAAGTGAATTACAGCGTCAATTAAGATGTTCCCAATGATAAAATGATTGAAAATTCATAAATAAATTATAAAAAATAAAGGGCAGTTAATTATTAGGCAACTTCATAAAGAAATCGAGAAAAAATCAAGCACGTGACAGGAAAGAAGAAAAATCAGAACGAAGTAACTAATCATCGTCCAACTATTAACAGAATTGCTTCAATTTAATAAAAAATTTAAATAGTAATCATCAAAATGACACTTCATGGAAATTCTAAACTTCTCATAGCTAAAAATGTTGGAATGTGATACGGTACCCCGTCAAAGCATATGTTCGCCGTAAGCAAACAATCTAGAAGGCTATATGTGGAATATTAAGAAGGAAGGCTAAATAGTATAGATGCCCCTTCCCTAGTGAATAATGGGGCATCCTTGCCAAGAGATTAGAGTGGAGAGCTGAGGAATGCTCTCAAACTAATTTCCGTCTGTTACTTGTTCTTTCTGTTACGTTTTCTTGAATCCATTGATCCCTTTTCCCTTCCATTATCTGAGCGGAGAGGAGGGGGTTATATCAGAATGCATCCAAGATCTTTTGTGTTTTGCAGAACAAAAAACCTTCTCATGGAAGGGAGAAGAACAGACCTTCATTAGAACACAGGAAAAGAGAAATAAAATTTCTCAGTAGTTCTCGATCAAGACAGGAGATCTGTTATTTATAACAAATCCTCAAGGAAGGTTCTAGACACAAAACCTTACATTCCTGAGGCATAAACACATGTGAATCACGTGCTTCATAAGTGAAGCACATGGTATATTCCCCATCAGCCATAGTACTTAACCAAAATAAGTCAATCTTTCAAAGAAAAATATTGAAAGAGAAAATTGTCGGAAAATATTATATATTTCTTTTTTTTCCTTTACTTTAATATTTTCTTTATTACTTAAGTGACGGATCGAACCAGATCGGTTCGGTTCTAACCTTGTATGATGGGTCTAGTATAAGTACTGACAAACATTAATCAAGGCTAAACACGTCTTATTTTCCACCCTGTTTTGGATTAGGATTTTCGTGTTTTTCACCCCCTATGTCTCAACGCTCAGCAAAAGCAAGTACAGAGCAATACATCCGTTTAAATTTTGAAAACAGTGAATTACATTCGACAGAAAATATAAGCTATTAGCTGATGTATGCAGTGATAAGACTGACTAAAATGTACTGCGAGATGTCAAATCCAATTGACATTCCACTAACAGTTTCCCTGAAATCTTGTGATTCAATGCTCATCATTTCGTTGTAACACTGACACAGACAAAGGTAGAGATAACTTCTAGCTAAGTTTTTTTTACTTATTATCGCAATACTCAAAATTTGAGACTAAATCATTTCCCAATGACCAACATTAGTTTTTTTTTCTCTATTTCACAAGTGATCATAACCAAGTTTACCAAGCACAATGTTTGTTAACTACTGGCGAATTCCAACTCAAGTAAAAAAGTGCTATAAAGAAGATATTTTATTTAATTCATTCTGGTCCTGGGTGTTTAACTAGCTCTCAATTGTTATCGGAAGATAACATTACGTTTTCTTCATGCAGACTTTTTCATAGCTTCCCAGATGAAGATACACACCATCTTCACAATTGACTCTGCTTGGTTTGAGCTCATTAGCAGTTAGAGACAGATGTCAAGAAACATCCATCCCCACAGGTAATGATAGCACATTCTTAGAGTATCTTCATTATTATAATTTAAGCGGGGAAGGGTGACACTACATTAACATACTATCAAAAGATCTAATCTAACTCGTCTTCATTATTATAGTACCCATCAAATGAAACTAAGCCCGAAAGTCGATTTCTAATAGACGAAACATCACGGTCTTATAAAGACAAAAACCTGACAGGTATTGTTCAAATTAAAATAAGGCTAAGCAACTGGTCACTTTCCTAATTAAATTTCTTAAAATGCATGCCTCGTCAAGTTACCTGTCTATAAGCCAGAGGACTCCATCCCTAACGCCCACCAGAACAAGGGGTCCAACAGGGCGCCTCTGTTCTGGAGGGAAGCGAGTGATTGCCACGGACATGCCTCCACCAGCTACAGCAACTTCATTGGTTTTTCTTCCTTCCACGTCTTTCTGGAAACCAGTGTCTTCCCCATCCACTCTAGACTGCTTTGGCAGAGATATGAAAGGCGGTATGGAAGGAGAATGCTGAAAAGAAGCCAAGCGCACAACCTGAAAGAGAAGAATGGATAGTCAATAGCCTTGCAAGAGTAAGGAAAGTAGAGGCTCACATATAAGCATACTTTTCCTTCTCCTAAAGTACCACATACAACATAATAGTGAAAAAATGTTCATATACCAGTCAGCTCCATTATTTGGCACACATCGATGAAAACAAAAAAAAGGTCTATACTTATATATCACTAAAAGCAGTAAAAATAAGTTATAATAATCTTCTAGAACCCTCAAACTTACTGCTCTGCAAACATCTGGTGGTTGTCATGTCTTAAATGTTACGGCATGTCATGAATAATATTTTATTCACTATATCATTTGTGAGTTAACAATAACACATTAGAATATCTACCATAACATAAACCACTGTATGACACCAGTAATTATAGACGAATGAATTAAAGACCTACCCGATGTCTTCTTGTATCGTTTGATGGCCAGCATACCTTAACTGCCTCAGTTCTTTTACCACATTTTTTTGCTTATGTTCAACCGTGGTCAATTCGCATGCTTCTTTCCCCTTGTACTACATGTATATCTGACAATAATCACTTTTACGAGGTTGATAATAGTTACCAATTTAACTGAGAAAAAACTTATTGTACTTCCAGTCTGCAAAAGGTTTCGAATAGGGACATGGAACTCTTTCGGGGTTCCAGGAAACAGTGGAGCTCAAATAATGATTGGTTGTAAGGTTTCCTCAAAGTACTTAAGGTACAGTTGGCAATTCACAGTTCCAAAATTTGATTATTCACGGCTGTAGAGGCTTTCTGCTTTTTTCTCTGCTGACTTCCCATTATTTTTTCTCTTTTGTGCAAAAAATCCTCCTACCTCATCTATAACTTTCCAAAGAAAAACGCATACCGAAAACTCCTCCTATTAATATTTATTAAGCACTTTTACAGGTCACTGTCAGCCAGCTACCCAATAAAACATATCATTAGGCTATAATAAACTATTACCTAAATAAAAGTTCGCAGATTTGAAGAACGGCCGGTGGGAAAAACATCTAATTAGGAGTTAATTTTTGTTGGTCAGTTTCCAAGTTTCTTAGTTTCTTAGTTGGTCATTTTTGCTCAACCAAGATTGTTTCCTTTTCTTTTGGTCAGGGTAACTGTATATAAGTAGCAATTTTTCTATGATTTGAGTAGTAGATGAGATTTTTTTCCCGACTGTTTATCTTTGTATGTTTTGCGTCATGGCCTAATATTAGTAAAAGTTACTGACTTCCTACCCGATCTATTTGGTAGGTACCAATCGTCATCTAAATATGTTTGAGGAGATGATAGTTAATCATAATATAAATATGAATATTAACGGGGCACAATAGCATTATGAATAACCAGTCTTGTGTGAAGTAGGCATCGTATGAGAAGGAGATAACTTGCTGCCAAGTTAGATGGTCCGGATACAGTCTAATAGTCTACAGTACCAGAAATCGCGGGAAATGCTGATTAAAGATGAATAGTGATAAAAAAGGAATGAGTAGGGTAATTACATGGGATATGAAATCTAACCTAACTATCAACATAAATCTTTTTTTTTCAGGTGTGAGTTATTTTCTTATTTTATTTTCTTTGATAATCTGCATCGCAATCAGATCCATATCATAGACCAAAACTAAGAATCTGAAACTACATAACCATTTTTTAAGAATAGATATCTCTTTGAGGAATTAGACCACCAATCCCCAAAGACACATGGCAATAATCTAACTTGTACTGATAGCATAGGCTACTTAAAAAGGAATCTTCTGGAAGCCTCCAGGTTTCGACAAGAAATCCAAGGTTCTTTTTTCCATTATTACTGAAACCCCAAAATTCGTACGCAGCCCATTAATGATGACATACATAGCTAACCACAGAAAGGTGTTCGACCAACTGGAAGCTGAGCATAAGGTCCTAAACATTTACTGAAGGGTCCATGCTTCCAATTCAAGCTTAAATGCTTCATACTTTAACTTCTCAACTTGGGTGGTTCAGAGATAACGCCGTAATAGAAAACAAACATGAATGTATCATTTACTTTGATTAAACTAGGAATGTAGATAATTTTTCCGATTACCATGCACGAAAAATGGATTAACTGGTCGATAGATCCATAAACCTAGTATTTTGAAAAAAGAGCTCAGCTTTAATGCAGATAGCAATTCATCCTTACCTGCAGCATTGGAGGCCTTAGCGAGATCCTTTCATTTGCGACTTTCTGTGGGTTATCAACTGTGATTAGTGCCAGTTCTCCATGTTCAGCAAATGCTGTATTTTGTGCTTCTTTCAGCTTCTGTTCCTCCTTTTTCCTCTTTGTTTCCAAGTCAATAAGTGCAACACCAGCATCCACAAAAACACACCTGAGAGCGTAATGCTTTTTAGTATCACATAGAAAAGGCAAGGTCCTCAGAAAATAAAATAAATTTCTATCCTGGATAAAATGACAGGAATCATTGAATCTTTGATTCTCTTCAGATTCATCGGTGTCATCACAGATGAGGAGGCTCATAGAGGGACTATGAACTAAGAAACACAGATGACATATTCAAAATAAGCAAGTTGTCTACCCTCGTAAAAAGGCATTGTTCTTTACCAGGTATCCCAGTAGACTCCTGAAAATCGTCATCAAAGTACAATAACACACACCAGGACCACATAACTCATATACAAAAATACCAGAAGCAATACTCAGTCAAATTACGGCAAAAATGAATATTCACTCTTGATCCAGAAGGTACAGTAAAATATATCATTCCAGGAAAGAACTCCACAATGTGCAGGTGCACAATTTAAGATTTAGTGATCAAAATAATAATCAATGTCACTGTACGACATGACATTACTGCTTCTACAATATCACTACTCTTAAAATTACATCTCTAAAATAAGGTTCAGCCTCGCCTTCAGACGCCACTTATCAACTCGAAGGATCCTAGTAAGAAATGCTTCAGGACGCAGGATATGAGCTTATTACCAAATGGGTTTTTTTAAAATTACATACACTCACTACTATATCCAGAAACAAAGGAAGAAATATTAGCTGAAACAGAACATTAAAAACAAGGACACAGCCAGTAACAAACTAATCTTCTCATCTGAAAGATGCTAAATAAGAAAGAGAATGAGACTAAAACAAAATTCTCTACATCCCCTCATTGAAAAGTTTCATCAATCTTTGTTACCTAGATCAATCGCCTAGTTGATGATATATCGCCAATCTTTTTTCTCATGCTCGAAAGCCTCTGTTACCCTGTCCCATCACCAAAACCACAAAACAATGGATACCTAATCCTTCCACCAATCAAAACAGTTGGGAGTGACAAATATCATACCGATCTCTCATTATGTAACGAATGTCTTGGTAATTTATAGTCTGAATGTTTGTATAATTTTCAACATTACAATAAAAAATCCCATACCCCAAAAGAGATCAGTCTTTCCTATGCAAACAATGTACAGCATAATTAAATCGCGTTCAAAAGTCTGAATTGTCTCACAAGCACTAAACATATTGTTGAATGACTTCCAGGAGAAGGTGTTGATTTTGGAAGTTTATTATTCCATACCGACCTCTTCCACAATACTCTGTAATCACCAACTCCAACAAAACAATTGATATCAAATCTATCTCCCAAGTAAGTTGACCAAACGTTTTCTATACAAAAATCAGCCAAAGGATTTACTGAAGAAGAACATACGCAACCATTACACCATCTGTAAGGTTCCCTTTCAATTGGACCTTCTGGTCATCACCCCTTTCATGGTCCATAACTGATTATGAATTCATTCTTATCAATATTTACATCACACAGCTCGTGAGACTTCATGTCAGGCCTCTCCCTTTACAGCCATTTATCCTCCCCGTATTCAAACAAAATTCCGCCATTAAGAAACATGAAATCGGGAGATATTCTTAGAAACTCCGAAACATGAATATTATTTTTCCTATTGAAAATAAAAGATAACAAGTTGAAGGAACAAACTTCCATTGTCACAAGTACTTAAGTGTTTAGCATTGGGAATCTGCAGTGCAGATGGAATCATCCATTGCAAGTCTTAAAATAACCATTAAGCAAGAAGGATCTTATTGAACTAAAAATTTTAACCATGTTGACTTTTCAGTCATCGTTGTTAGGTGATCAACGATTGAGTTTTATTTCGTTATGGTTAGCCTATAAAATTGTACACAACCATAAAATTGTAGCCTATAAAATTTCGTTAAATGAGCTATTTCATTTAATGGGCACTGAGTTTTTTTTTTTACTTTGGATCATTTGCCATTCACTAAGTTGTGGCATCTAAGGAAGAAACAAAACAAATGCAGCAAATGCGTTAGTGGTGAAATTGAAGCTTAAAGAAACCAGCCCGTCATATATTTGAACAGAGAAATTGTGACAGTCCTATTGACAACGAAAATTATTATCAAAGACAAATATGTAATTATCTTACTCAATAGTAGTTGGAGTAGCAACAAACAACTGTCGGCGATGCCAGACAGCACCAGTAGCACAAGGAATCGCCACATCCCCAAGGCACCTATACTGCGGCCGTAAGGATGAGATGACAATGTGCTGGTGATATGCAAAAGCACAATACTCAACAGTCTGGTCCCAAGCTGTCCACTCGGGCTGTGAAAGAAGTCCACCAACAGGTTGAAAAGTCTCCCAACTGCAATGTCAAACTTATCAAATAAGCACTTCAGGCCAGCATTCATCAACCACTAGTGCGGAAAAGAAAGTCTATAAGCTGTTTAAAATGGACCTATGACTTTTTCCACTAAAGGGCATGACCATACACATTCCTTTTTTGAAAAAATAGAGGTTAAAAGAGAAAATTGGAAAAGATAAATCCTATGTTTTTAACCATATTTTTATTTTCATTATGCACCTACAAAAGCTACACTAAATGGTTTCCATATTCAGTACAAGAAAACAACAGGCATGTGCCATCCTACATCCCAATAGGAAACAAGAGACCGGCAGATTCAGCTTCTGATGGGTGAATCTAACGAATATCCTTACTTTCTGCCTTTCAATGACTCTTCCACTACAATCCCAAAGATAATAATGCCGCACCTTGGTTTACAAGACAGCGACAGACGTTAGTAGTAAACTCGTTGATCTTGTATGGTTATCTGGGACCCCAGAGAGAAAATTCATTCATCGTCTTCCCCTTTTTACATAGACATGCAGATGACCAACGATGTTGGACAAATGGTAGCTTACCGAAAGAAGCATGTTCATTCTCAAACTGACAAGTATAATGCACTACCTTTCTCAAGAAAAAAAACCACATTCATTTGAAAAATATCAGGTATAGACAGGAAATCTTGCTAGCCCTAGGTAAGAATCATAAAATTGGGTTACTTTGAAACAGAAACATTTTTTTTGCTCATCCAGGGTATCGAAAAGTTTGAGAAGAAGCAACAGTTGAATATTTTGTGCTGATTTAATCACGAGAAATCTAACCGATATGATGGGAAAGCTGGATTTATTTTCGCAAAGTTGAGGAACATCAATCTAATAATCCTTATAGCATGGGAGAGTAGTGGAAAAAGTATCTCTGTTGTGTTTTTTCCTTTCTCATTTCCTGAACCAGGTTTGTGGGAAGAGGGGGATAATGCCAACCAATACTTCATCACAGGTCAGGTTGCAGAAGATAGGCACCCATAACTAAATGTAACTAGAACAAAAAATGTTCCTCAGGGTTCTAAATATAAGCCTAGTGTTTTCATCATCTAAAAGTTAAAATAGGAACAGCAACATTAACACGTTGCAAAGAAAACTTAATGAATATCATGGATACCTTAAACTATTTCAATGCTAAATATCAAGGACATCTCCATTTCAGGTCAGAAAATCAAATTAAGCCTTTAGAATAATCAGGAAACAATAAGAACTGGGTTCTTAGTGGCGTATCATTACGATAAAGGACGATCAAGGAAGTTTAGTGTAAGTATCGTCTGTCTTACTGAAGAAGAAAAGCGGCATAAATCAGGAATCATCAATAAAACTAGAATAGGAAAACATTACATGCCTGTATAGCTGAAAATTCTGAGGTGCTGCCTCAACAGATGAAGTTTTGCTGGAAGAAAAAGGATCGTCTGCTGCAGTGAAAGAAGAAAGTGCCCCTCCATTTCCAAAACCGGATAATGGCATTGATTGCATTGTTGAGATGGCCGTTGCAGCCATAGGGCTAATCCTTCGTGATGTTTTATATGCTACTCCAAGTAATGCACCACCGTACAGGCCAACAACCTGGAAGCAGAATTTTAATCAGGGGAAAAAGAAAACCATAGCATATACACCACGAAAATGAGCAGAGAAAGCTAGATCCTAGGAGGCAATTAACTTGTGGTCCAATGCCATGTCAATGACTTAAAAAAGTGATAACTTTAGTACCACATGAAAGACGATACAATAGTTGGATTTGTAATGGATTCATGCCAAAACCAAATCCTTGAAAATATTTCAATATCAGTTTCGACAACCTTTTTAATACTCATAAGATGCACAAAATTTCATAGTTTAATCTGATAAATTAAGTATACCGGATGTATTGTCAGATAATCCAATATTTTTCACTCAATCATGATTGCATTTAATATCAGTCATTAAATTTCAAACTTATGGGTAAGACTAATCCCTTTGAACTATAATTTATCACTAATAATATCAACATTTGAAAAATGAAAGAAATGTCCACTTTCAATTCCATTAAGAAACAGGGCCCAAAATGAACATATACAAAGAAACTGGCCGTTTCACTGAGGCTAAATGCCGGGGAAAAACCAATGCAAGCCAGAGAGACTAAGAGTAACTGTTAGATAAAAATAGCAGAAAGAAGAGACGGCAAAAAGATTTAGATGAATGCAGTGCATGTTTCAAATGGCTTCCAGATCACAGGTGCTCACATCAAAGGAAATGGTGCATGGGGAAATGATAGGATTTGTTGACCGCAAAATGCAAGGATGACATCAAAACAATGTAGACATCCCATGTTTCCCTTCAAGGGACCCTTTTAAGTGAAAAGTGGAGAGAAATGAACCTTAAAGCTTGTTGGATGAGTGCAGAGAAGAAGCTCGAAAATCACAGGAACAGAAGTATTAAAATGGAAGGAGAAGAATAGAGTTTTTGATCCAAAAGTTCAAAAATGGCGTCAAAAGAATCTAAACAACAGTTGTTGTCATTACTTTCATAAGTTTCCTATTCTATGTATCTATGTATTTTTTTTGCGTCGACATTTTATTCATTACCTTTTTTCATTATATTTTCTACCTTTCCCTTCACTAATTTCCCTTGCGCCAAATGAAATACGCAGGCAGTTCCTTTTCTCCATCCTTAAATTGAGTTTTTAGATGATTTGATGCAGCAGCATTCAACCAATATTTGCTAAATCCCATCTACCGAATCTTTAGTGTAAAAAGTGGAGTTGGTACCACTAGTTGGGCAGCTGGTGGGAATACTTTTTAACTCCTAGAGCAAAGCCAAAACCCAGATTTAAAATTTGAGGATTCATAGAAATTATGTCAAGTGTAAAACTGAACACAGAGAAGGTCGAACTGAAATAATGGTATAAACCGCTGTTTTAAACTACAAAACATAGAGACGAATGCAGCTTCATACCGGTTCACTGCGACCCTCAATAGACCTGGTTAAAACGTGAGAAGTTCCATCATCCAGTAATATCCGTACTTGAACAGTTGCTGCAGAAGCAGCACTGGCAGCGGCTGCTGCTGCTTGAGCTGCAGCAGCGGCTGCCTCTTTTGCTTTTCTTGAAAGGCCACTTTTGAGAATGACTGGTACACGGGGAATTAATCCAGTCTCCAAGAGAGCATATCTGTCACGACACGTGTCCCAAGCAAAAAGCCGTCCAGATCCCGAATCAACAACTGACCAATCGCTAACTTTATAGATGGAAAAAGAAGGAATTTCAGGCCACACAATCGCAACATACCTGCAAACATAGCACACATGACATTAAAATGATGACAATCTCCGAAAATATTCCAGCTTACTTTAAAACAAAATAAAATGACCAGTTCAAACCAGAACTCATCTAGTTTTAGTTAATTCTAGAAGTAAAAAAAATGCAAAATTAAGAAGCACAAGGAAAGTGGCACGTCTTCAAGAGTCGTCAAAACATATTGGAAAATGAAACGAGAAATGTAACTTATCCAATATCCATTTAGAAAGGAATAAAAGGAAAAATCACGAAACAAAGCTACTTACTTCCCAGAACTGCTAACAGAAAGAAAAGAATATGAATCATGTGGAGCCGGTGTACTGATGTGCTTTTTATTTTGTTTAACGTGCAATACGTCTGATAAGTCTCCCCTGGCTCTTCCAGTCTCCACAGTGGACCCAGTACCTCCAAGGGATGGATTTGCAGCATTTGACAACTGGAATGTCAGCAACTTAAGTTCCCTTTCAACTACATAGACAGCTGAGTGTTCCTTGCTTCCTGTTGGTGTGGGTAAAGGAGCCACTGCTGGAAGAGACCTCGGATCAAATTCACTGAGTATAACACCAACATTGGTGCCAGTAGCAACAAGATGTGGTTGTAAAGGATGCGCCACCATGCAATAGACCTATAAAAAGTTTGTGATGCTTAGACTTTTGACAATTTATCAAATTTAAAAAAATGTAAAAACTGCACAAACATAATGCCTATATTCATAGTATAAATAATACATTGACGAAAACTAACATGAATCCTTTTCAGAATTTACTGAATAGACAACCTAGAGATAAAGTTGTCTCAGATTGATTTCAATGTTTCAAGATGATGGAACATCCAACAATGGTTTAATATTTATAAATGCGAGTATAAGAACATACTCTGAGTTTCTTGTTTGGAGCAAGCACTTGGGGAGGAATAAGTGATGATAATTCACAAAGTGGCCTTGTCAGGGCAGAGTATGTTGGGTGTTCAATCGCCCTGACAAAAAAGACAAATTAGTGTTGGCCATCTTTTAACCATCCTCAACACTGAAATATCACACGTAATACAATAAATTATTCCCACTGGAATAGCGGAATGTACCAGATATGAGAATCTTTTACACAAGTAAGAATATCAAGATTTGGTGCTCGGGGATGGCACCATGATGTCACACTGTGACAAGCAAGTTTTGGAACAGGCTTGATACGTCTCAATTCCTAGATGAGGCAAAAAATTTAAAAGCATCATTATACAACCCAAATGCCAAGTAATTCACAAGATACCAACGCGGAACATTACAATAACAATCGAGCACCTTGAATGAAATAGTATCCCAGATAGCTAATGTCTTATCGGCACCAATCGTGATCAGTTGTGGCGCGCTTCCCATAACTCTAGAAAGTTCAACAGCCACAACACCACCATCATGTGCCTTCAAGAAGAATTAGAAGAGATGCATTAGGGATTCACTGTTGTAATTAAGGCACTTTCATATTGCGACATTGCATCCCAATAGAAACGAAAATTCTAACACAAGGAAATCAGTAACCAACATAGTACGAGAACAAGAAAGAAAATCAGAATCAAGTACAAGCAAGTTCTGTCCTCGAATATTGCTTTGACGACTATACCGAACTCTGAACTTCACAGAGTTAAATGATAGGATATCAGTTAATAATAGATTCATTGAAGTGAAGGGAAACTTTTAAAATACCTTCAAATTCAGTTTAGGCGCGAGATCACGTGAATCTTGGGTATAATCTGCATTCCAGACGACTATTAAGCCATCACTTGCTCCAGAAACGAGGAGTGTCTGAAAAGTACCACAGAAAAAAGTATTTTTCCTCCGTGAATTTTATAATTGTTATATTCAATACGGATGTAAGCACATATAAGCAAATCATCATCTTTGTCAAAGATGCATGGGAACCAATAAGGCACAGTGACGATGCAACTTTCAGTCATCCACATATATCTGTTTATTTCAGCATGATCCTCGAAGGATATTCAAAT
The DNA here is from genome assembly GCA_024713555.1 of Spirodela polyrhiza. Classification (NCBI taxonomy): domain Eukaryota; kingdom Viridiplantae; phylum Streptophyta; class Magnoliopsida; order Alismatales; family Araceae; genus Spirodela; species Spirodela polyrhiza. Next base: position 1,501,476 of record CM046543.1, read on the forward strand.
TCCAGTTACTATGATATGTGATAAACAACCATCTAGGAGACAATGAGATATCAAAATGACTCGTGCACAGAAATAACGTGACATGATGCTTCAATTCAATAAGAAGACTGCTTCCTTGAGCTTAAACTCAAGTTGAACGCCAATGTCACCATCAGTATCAGCATTTTATCACAAAAATACAATGATAAAAACAAAGACTGAAAATAGTAGAGGTAGTCGAGAGCTCCACCTGTAACTATGACTTGTCAAGAAACCACACATCGAGAAGAGAACATCAATAAGCATAGCTTCTAATTCTGAAGTCCAAAAAAGTTACCTCACCAGAAGTTGTCATAAATGTCATCAAGCACGATATTGAACCCTTATGACCACCGGTGTATCTTCGAACGAGCTGCAAAACGAAATCTCCATTACAAGCGAAATGTACCTAAGGAAGAGAAGAAATAGCTGATGCAGAGTGAACAGTGTAAAACTCTATATAACCTTCCATGTTATCATTGAAAGAACTCTGATTACGCCATCAGATGCACCAAAAGCGATCAGAGGTCCATCACCACCTGGCGATCTTGAGAGGAATTCCATGCTGCCATTTACGGAAAAAATTCAGATATTGGTCTTCTACTAATTTTGTATCGTCACTGAAAAAAAAAATGAGATGGAGAGAGCAAACACGTGACACAGACTTTAAACTTTTATTTAAATTACAAGGGAAATGGTTGGAATATCATTACAATTGGTGAGTGCCAGACCTTACACAACCATGTAATAGGTTTGAATGACTTACACGAACATCCCTCTTGGGAATCATAAGAAACAGTAAAAAGGAGAAGTGGCATTCTAAATGTTCCAGAATTTATGGGTAAAATGGTGAAATGAAAGAATCCGTCAAGCCCCTGGTATACCAGTAACTCAAGGATCGCTCAAAAAAGGCATGCAGTATACCAAAATTTGCTGGCAATGATCAATTCACTCATTTTAACAAGAAAAGTGCTTGAAGTGTGTAAACAAGATAAATCCAAATGTTTGATGATCCTTGGTGGGGGAATGCTCACTAAGTGACGTTATGTAAGGTTCCTCTGGGGATGCTCATGGTTCAAGTAAGCACAAATAGTTTTACTGTGAAGGCCATGTTGTCAATCCCTAGCTCTCATGAAGAAGCCAAGGATACTTCATCAAATGTCTAAATAGAGGGATTTAAACTTCTATGGTGAAAAGGATTTTCTGCATCAATTAATTAATGGAGGATGTTAATCCTCATCTTGAACAAAGGGAAACCTGAAAGCATTTCATATTAGATAGCCAAAGGAAAGTGCAAAATATAATGGGAATAATATTCGATAGCCAAAATAAAGCGCAAAATATGGCGGATTATGCAACATACAATACTTTGGCCTGTTGTGTGTGTGTGTGTGTGTGTGTGTGTGTGTGTGTGAGAGAGAGAGAGAGAGAGAGAGAGAGAGAGAATAAAAGGGGAAATTTGAAAAGACAACTTAAAGTATTCTTAATTTTACTTGCGATAGGGTGAACTGATGGGAGAGATTCTTTTGCAGGAAAGAATGAATTGATGCTTTCATTTTAGGCTATGTAGAACTTTTATAATTCAAATCATCTTGGTAGATTTGCCATTGTGCAGGATTCTATTGAGAACTCGTACGAACTTTTCTTAAAGTGAACGGCAAGACGTAATTACTAACGCTAGAAAAGAGAAAGAACGTAGACACATAAATAAGCAAGAGCTCACTGAAACTTACCAGTACATCTCTTCTTTTCTTTTGATATTAAAAAAATGTGGTACAAACCACTTTAAATAATATGAGAAAAAAAATCGCAACTTTAAATAATGCATAAAAATGAAAAATATTACAACATTGTAAGACAAATTAAGAATATAATTCGTCATAGAGGTACATCGTCGTCAAGTTTGTCCGTTTTTTGATGTACAAGCACATAGTGGGAGAGAACACAAATAAATCATTTATTCAAAAATTAAAGCACAAACAAACTGGTACTCACCACAGCAGAGACCTATTGTCAAGTTCCTGCTTTGGGACATCACGTCCTCGCATTGTCACTAAATCTAAAAATATGGCCTTATTCTCGCAACAAATGACCAGGAAATGCCTTCCCCTTGTGGACGAGGCAGGAGAACTGAAATTGGATGTATGATGACTGACTGATGATGGACCTTCGGATGCTGCAGACCGATTGCGTGCAATTTGCCAGAATTGAACATCATCATCATAAAAGTTGACCTGCTTGACACTTAAATGGACCACACGAACCACAATCATCACAACTCAGTAGCATTGGTTAAAGAGTGGAAAATAATGATGTATAACCGAGGGTGGCAGAGCCTCCAGATTCATTACCTCCCTCCGCGCATTGTCTCTGTAGGTTTTGACTTTGTGTCTGCCAGAAAAAACGAATTATTAAGAAATGGATTTTGTTTATAAGATGTAATAACGCATTAAAGTACAGGAAAAATTTGTTTACGATGGCTCATTGGGACCAGAAGTTGACAATCTAGTGAGAAAGCAAAAGCTGAAACGCAGGCGTTTATGTCTCCAAGTTTCCAGAGACAATCCAACCATGTAAGCATTAAAGTACTATAAAACAGAGAATTCAAAACTTTGAACAAAAAGTAGACCATCAAGAAAGTCAGATACCGGATGAACAAATACATTCCTGGAATTTGAAAGAAAATCAGAAATTCATATTCATTTTAGATCAGAATTCGATCCAAATATCAGAGAAATTGGAGTCATATATGGCTATATTCTTCTGACAGTGGAAAGAAAGCGAAACTAGCATAAGGCTGATTAGTACACTGGTAAAAATGTGACCTCAATTTAATTTAAATGTCAAGCAGCATAAAGATCAAGCTTGTCCGTCTTTTAATGACCAATTTCGTAGGAATAGTTTGATAAAACATTGTGGTCACACAACTCGACCGTCAAATAAGTACATCTCTAGTTCCATGGACATATTCTCTTGGCAGTGATTTCGAATATTTACAATTGAAGAATCCTCTTTCATCAACTTGTTTTAAAAATTTCTAGATTTCACTGAAAATTTTCTAGATTCCAAAAGTAGGAAATAAGGCCTAGTTGATAAAGGAATCATTCTGAGTGGAAATTCTTTTTTTCCCAGTGCGTGTTCAAGAACGAAACGGGAATCAATTCTGGCACGCTACGAATTTCCCAGGTGTAATTGAACTTTGGAGAGACACATAGTCATGTCAGGCATACGATAATGCTTACGCGAAGCAATCATCGTAGAAACTGCTTTCTTGATTGGTCAGGGATGTAGCATCGTGTACCAGTTTAAGAACAATGCGGGATGTGTCATGCAATTCAGCGTCTAGGAAAAGCAAACACGTTTCTAGATGAAACATATGGAAGATGGGATTGTAACTTCTCTTCTCGTATAGTCAGAATGCTACTTCTTCATGTATTTGAAAATGCTCAAGTCTGTACTCATTAATGTTTTATTATCCGTTTCTTTCATCTTTATCATTGCTTCTCCAACTCCACGGTTTGGCACCATGTATTTACTATTTGGTCAGTACTAACGTCTGATTTTGTCAACCAGTTTAAAAAATAGTAGTCAACCCATACAACTCTATATATGCACACTTTGAATTCTAGCAATACGGTTTTGAAAGAACACACATTTCGATCAAATCTTTTATGGTGCATAGCGTAGTGGAGGAGCAAAATAAGTCAATCTTCCCAATCCGCGTGGTAGTTTGTTCGAGCTTTCATCTATGAATATGAGAGTTTAAAACTCCCACACTAAAGCTGGAAAAATAGAGGAAGACAGTGACATCGGCATTGTTTCACGTACCAGATTCTCCCTCAGCCAGCTTCTCGAGCTTTTCGCCGAGCACACGTCTCTGGTCCACGCCGCCCGCTTTCAGCTCATAGATCACCTTAAGAGCAGCGGCAAACAGGATATAAATGATGGCTCCCGTAGCACAGAAAATATAAGCAAGAGTACACGGGGGAGAAAAAACAGAAAGATCAAAACCTGACGATGCTCCCAATTCCAGACGGAAACGTTGTCCGAATCATCCGCGGTGACGAGCCATGGGTGGGTCGGGTGGAGCTGAATCTTCACAATCTTGTTACCAGTCGGGCGGAAGGCCCTGAGCCGAAGCATTTTGCTAGATCTTCTACGGTTCCCCGAGATCTCCCCCACCTCTCCCACAAGCGAGGAGATCCAACACCGAGCTCCGAAGCTCAGATACCGACGCCAACGTCGAATAACCAGCTAGATCGCGACGGGGCGGTTGCCGCGGAGGAGGAGGCGAGGAACTCCGGTGGATCTCGCACCGGCCACCCCCTCTCAGCTCCTCCCCGCTCTGTTCCCTGAAGAACTCCTTTCGGATCCCCCCACTCCGAAAACGGGCCAATCGGGTCAATCGGGCCAATCGGACCAATCAACATAATTTGGGCCAAACTTTTTGGAAGCCCTCCTCCGGCCCATATAAAGATGGCGGATTTCGAGGCCCAAGGACCGTAAATATGTTATGGGCCAGGTCCAATATGGCGGCTCTTTGGGCCAGATCTGACGTCAGACCCAAAGTCAAAAGAGAGTCGGTTCTCCGTCCACGTCAGACCGACGACTTTGGCGCCACTTTCGGTGGCTGTCTGCCGCCATGGTCACCAGAATATGCGTTACTTCAAAACGAAGTTGTGAGGCGAGCGTGAATGGGAGACGAACATCTCGGAGAATAAAGTTCCCTCCATTAGAAGAGGACGTATTAAGGTACCGTTGAATTAATTAAGGGCCCAGGCCCAAATTCCGGATTGGCCCAGGCCCAAAAAGCGGGCCCGCAGGTCTGATGCTTTGTGGGCCCCGCGGACACGTGGGGTGGGATATTAGGAATTTGGCGGGAAGTGCGGCCATGCGGTAGGGAACGTGGGGTTAAGCCTATAAAAGCCCTCACTTCGCTCTATCCTGTTTCTCCATCGGCTTCTTCTTCGCAGCGCCAGCGCGCTCTTCCGCGTTCATACGTAGAGAGGTGGGAGGTAGAGGAGGCCGCCGCTCAGATCTTGCAGAGGATTGCGACGGCCTGTGTACGTTCTGTTTGTCATTTCGTTGTCTTCTTCTGGGCCCAGTCTATCCTGCAGCGTTCGATGTGCTAGGATCGGTAGATAATTGGTTGTCCGATTGTAATTATGGCTTCGCTTGTGAAGCAGGGAGTGCGACTGTGGTGTCTCTGTGAAGATGAAGTACGTGCTGGTGACCGGGGGGGTTGTGAGTGGGCTGGGAAAAGGGGTGACGGCCAGCAGCATAGGAGTCGTCCTCAAGTCCTGCGGTCTGCGCATCAGCTCCATCAAGATTGGTTTGTGTTCCACGCTCATTTGCACCACCAGTGTTCTCCCCTTGTCTTCCCTCTCTGATCCATTCTCAGATTCCGCTATTGTTTTCTTCGTCTATGTCATTCGCACTAAATCCTTCGCAGGACGTGCTAAAGTTTTGTCTGTAGCGTTTTAGCTTATGGTCCCGGCGGGAAAGGTTTTATCACTTGTGAGCTGCTTACGCATGCATGTCCGACATCGTCACATTCTCCCCGGTTTCCTGAAGATTGAAAAAGCCGTGTACTGTTTTTTGTTTGCACTCTTCTTTCTGTTCCTACTTGATACTTTTTTTCTTTCTGACCTCGGGATTCAGGTTTAAAACTATCTCAACTACTATTCCTCAGTTACTAAGTTTATTTCAACGCTTGAAATACGTTCGGAGTGCACGTCTGCAGACTTTTCCTTTCCTCGGTTTTCCACGGGTAAGGTAATGCTTATTGGAGGGTTTAAGTTGATGTGCACAGACGTGTTCCAGAATGATTTATGTTGCAAAAGCCTATACCTTTGATTTAAAATTGCGATATCTAATAATAAATAGTCTACGAGCCTTTTTCTCTCCCTCTTTTTCCGTTTTTCTCTACTGTATGGTTACGTGCATTCTTTCAAGTTAGCTGCGGCAATTGTCTCATTTAGATAAGTATTATTTCAAGATTGTCAATATTCGTCAAACTTGAACATGTGGTTTCATGCTTGTAAAGTCGTACTTGATGCTTTTGGACATCTTACTGATTTTAACCATGCCCTTTACTGTCTACCGACTTGCAGATCCGTACTTAAACACCGATGCAGGAACGATGTCCCCATTTGAACATGGAGAGGTATTTGTGTTGGACGATGGTGGTGAGGTAAGGAACTATCGTAAGTTAATTTCATCTCGGGGCGTTTTATTATGTGAACCTTTGAGAATCCCGTTGGTTTACTGTTGTTGTCTTGTGGTCTAGGTATTTACCACTCTCAAACGTTTATTCGTGATACCTTATATTTTCCACTTCAAATCTTCCAACTCCTCATGTAGAAATGATGCGAGGTGGTATAGTTGTAGGTTTTACTGATTCGCTCTATATTCACGTGTTATTTAGCCCTGTTTCTCCATCTTTTTTTCTAAATAAAATTATTTTATAATGTTTAAACCTGCAGCGCGAGAAAAAGAAAAATCTTTTTCCTGCCTCAACTCAGGTAGCTATTAATGCTCTAATGCGATGTCTTGTTATGAAGGTTGACTTGGACCTTGGAAACTACGAAAGGTTCCTTGATATTAAGTTAACTCGTGATAATAATATTACTACTGGGAAGATATACCAGGTATGTGCTGTTTTCCTGAAATTACTTTTTAATTGATAATGAAGCTATTTAATGTAATGAGGCTTCTTTATTCGCTTTATACTCATCCAACTTATCATCCTGGCCATCCAAAGTTTTTGCTTCATTGTCTACATACTTTAATGCAGTCCGTTATTGACAAAGAGAGAAGAGGAGATTATCTTGGGAAGACTGTGCAGGTAAGTCTCTTATTGAATTAAATTTTCATATGATCTTTCAAACACTACAAGAAACAAATTCTGAATAACAACGTGATTTTGATTTTAAAGGTTGTACCCCATATCACCGATGCCATCCAAGAATGGATTGAGCGTGTATCAATGATTCCTGTGGATGGAAAAGAGGGCCCAGTTGATGTTTGTGTGATAGAATTGGGTGGAACTATAGGTAAAGACGTCAAACAGTTACTAAAAAGCGTTATTATGTAAACGTGGATGGACGAGCTCTGAGACTTTTTTTTATCTGAAATGTTCATTCTCTATGCAGGGGACATTGAATCAATGCCATTCATTGAAGCACTGGGTCAATTTTCGTATCGTGTTGGTAAATATTTGTGAACTATACGTCAGTAATAAACGATGGAATTTATTCCTGCCGTCCTTTGTTCTTCATAGTTCGGTTTGTTCTTTTTCAGGTCCTGGAAATTTCTGCTTAATACACGTCAGTCTTGTTCCTGTTTTGAATGTGGTTGGTGAGCAGGTGACCATTATGTTATTCTGTGGCCAACTATATTATGTTGAAGTTGATTAGGGATCCGTTTGCTAGCTGTCCAACCAAGTGACAGAAAGATGTAATAGTAGCTACTACTCGACATTTGAATTTGACTAGTTTCAATTCATGCATACAGAAAACCAAACCGACTCAGCACAGTGTTCGCGGTCTCAGAGGACTGGGACTGACACCAAACATTTTGGCTTGTCGAAGCACTAAGGTCCACTATTCTTGTCTATTTCATATAGTTTCTCCTTGCAGCGTCAGTTATTTGACTTATTTTGGATGATCATGAATAGCCACTGGATGACAACGTAAAAGAGAAGCTCTCACAATTTTGCCACGTTCCGGTATCCCATTTTTGATTTCTAATGTTAATTTTTAGCAATATTTACGATGTCAGTCACTAACTGAAGGATGTCAATGTCTTCTTCAGGTAGCAAATGTCATCACACTTTATGACGTTTCTAACATTTGGCATATACCATTGCTACTCAGGGTAGGTAGTGTCTGATAAGCATGTTTAGTGTGTGTTCCATCATGGTCATCGTTTGTGCCTTTTGCGTTCTTATAAGCAGCATGTCATTCTTCTGTGTTTTTCTGTAGGATCAAAAAGTGCATGAAGCAATTTTGAGAGAACTCAACCTTATGGAGTATGTCTTATTGATTCTTGCGCCATTTATAACGGGATTTTTTTATTCATTTTTCTTGATCAGAGTCGAAGTTAACCGCTCTCTTGTCCTCAAGGTACCACAGCTATGTAAAATAAGAGAATCTGTGCACATCTATGTAACTAGAAGAGCACTAAGATGAAATCCTCCATATGATACGTACTTTGCATCTCCACCATCCATGTGTAATTTAGAAGGACTATGGATGTATAACAAGAAGATAAATACCCAAGATGAATTCCTCTGATATAATGCGGTTTTCGGGTTAATTGTGCAATTGTTACAGTGCTGTAACCGAACTGGATTTTACTCATTTGATATTTGCACATTTACTCTTTCGGCTGATAATGCAGTGTGGTGGGAGAGCCTATGTTGGATGAGTGGACGGAAAGGGCTAAGATCTGCGACACGTTGCTGGAACCTGTGAGTCTTCAAAATCATTCTGATTCCTTACATGTTTTCGTAGACGTGCATTCGATCGTGATGCTATTCACTTTCCAGGTCAGAATTGCCATGGTTGGAAAATATACTGGTCTCTCCGATTCTTATATCTCTGTACTGAAGGTGAACTCATCCCCGCTCCAGAAGCAGATTTCTTTTTTCATTCCTTGTTCCATTTGACATCGGGCTTCTGATCGGTTGGCAGGTTAATGGATTAGTTTGGATATCTGCATAAGATTTATAATGTTTAAGACTTTATTGTCATTAGGAAATATTCTGACTGAACGAATAACTTTGCATTTGAGTGAATATTTAAATTTAGCCCAATTTTTTTTGTTATTTTTTTTGTGAGAATTGCTGTTTAACATCTATTCTAGGTTCTGCAACCACAAGTTATGGACTTAGAATAATGCAGTGCATGCATGTGGAGCAAAGATTTCTGGGACTGAATGAATCGTTAATGGAGCTATGGTAAATTTTATAGGCTCTTCTTCATGCATCCATACATTGTCGTCGTAAACTTGTGGTGGAATGGGTTCCTTCTGCTGATCTTGAAGATGCAACGGCAATTGAGGTTCTGTGGTGCCCGCTTCTGCCTCGCGTTTCCTTTTCTTTTTTCTGTCTGAAATGTGGGCTAAATCTAGGAATTCTTTTTTACAGTCATCTGATGCCTATGAAGCTGCATGGAACCTGTTGAGGGTGAGATAATTTCCCTCTGGAGTGACCTATTAATTTCCAATTTCCATTATTTTTATGAAGGATTTTTTTTTTCCCTTCCGAATTCGTCTAAACAGTTTTTCAGATCAGGGTGCAGATGGAATTCTGGTTCCAGGCGGATTCGGAGACAGAGGAGTGCAAGGAAAAATTCTAGCGGCAAAGTACGCCCGAGAAAATAATATCCCATTCCTCGGTATTTGTCTAGGCATGCAAATTGCGGTCATCGAGTACGCGAGATCTGTTCTCGGCCTGAAAGATGCAAACAGCACGGAATTCGATCCCAATACAAAGAACCCATGCGTTATCTTCATGCCTGAGGTTTATCACTTAACCTCTTTGGTCCATTTTTCGCCAGCACGTTTTGGTCAGTAGCCTGGTGTCTGTACTTGCAGGGTTCAAAAACCATCATGGGAGGCACCATGCGCCTGGGATCGAGACGGACGTATTTTCAGGATGGTGGATCCAAATCTGTAAAGTTGTGAGCGATAAGTCCCCTCCAACCTTTTTTCTGTTTCTCTATTTTTTTTTTTTTTTTTTTGGCTTAGCAAAGTGTACCCTTTTTTGCTGATTTTTTAACTATGCATTCAGGTATGGAAACGTCAGACATGTTGATGAGCGGCATCGGCATAGATACGAGGTATGAACCATCAGACCTATCCTATATATTTTTTCCTTTTTTTTCTCCCTATTATCACCTGTAGAAAAAAAAAATGTATTCTTGAAGGAAATTCTTGACTCCTTTTTAGTAATAATGCGTAGTGCCCTTTCTTTATCATCTATAGGTCAATCCTGATATGATCCCCAGACTTGAAGGTGCTGGTCTTTCGTTCGTCGGCAGAGATGAGACAGGACGACGAATGGAGGTACGCTTCCAGTGTAAATTATTTGCCTTTTTCTTTGCGGAATCTGTGGGCGCAAACAAAAAAGCCTTAATTTTCTTAGACTAGGTGAGAAATTAAAACGTAAGCCGTCTCTTCCCTTTCTTTTTGCTTCTTTTGATGGTGCGAATCCCTCTGTGTCTCTCTCCCTGCTACCATTTATCCTCCATGGCTTCCCGTCGACAGAAATATATGAAGAGAATCTGTTCTACCATGCATGTCCATCATTGAGGACTCGTACGCCTAATACTTTGAGGACCTGATTGAGGAACCCTCCTCTCGAAGGTGCCGCAACTCACCTCCTCCACCACGCCAATCCCTGTAGAAAGTTTCAAAACCTCCATGTATAGTTTCACGCGTTGATCTTTAAAATATACCGAATATAGTTTAATACTACCTTCACTACTCTCTCTGCATTGGCATCGGTGTTCTGAGGCTGACTTTGTCTTCTTGCTGTGTTTCGACAGGTCCTCGAGCTGCCTGCGCATCCCTACTTCATTGGCGCCCAATTTCATCCTGAATTCAGATCGAGGCCTGGAAGGCCATCGGCTCTTTTCTTAGGTACAAGATAGCAGCATCTTGCAGAGTTACGAGTTCTCATCACGCATCAACATCAGTGCCCAACTCATCTAACCGAAATTTAATTAGACATTGATCGAGTTCCGCTAGACCCAGATGTTGACGCTCTGATTGGCTGAAAATTAGCGTCCCCACTTGAGGTTGGCCCCGGTGTGGTGTAGGCTGACGGAGAATTTCTTTCTGCCGTCTGACAGGGCTTATAGCGGCCTCATGCGGGCGGCTGGACGCTCTCCTGCGAGACCCTCCCCGCCATCTCCACGGCATGGCCACCGCCAACGGAGGATCCCAGAGTGTGCCCGCGAAGCCACTCCTCAACGGCGGCTTCTACTCGAACGGCAACGGGGTCCATGCCCAAGAGTCGACGAGAGGGGCTCCTTAAGGCGGCCGGCGCCGGCCACCACGATTAGGTTTTTGTAGCGCCGGTGCGCCTCCGGAGCTTCCCAGTGAGAGCCCTTGCAAGTAGTAGTAGCCTTCCTGTGTTCTTTTTATAATACAAGAGGTCTTCCTTCGCTGTCCGCTGAAGCTCGCCCGTTGGTGCCTAAAATAATCGGAGCTTCGACGTCCCACAGAGTAACAGAGGAAGCGATCGTAAGCTTTGCCCAGTACTTGAACAAGTGCTGACCCCTGCTTGTAGAAGAAAAACATTGGGCCGGGACAGAAGAAGAACGAGCATGGCCTCTTAGAAATTCCCCGAATAAATAGAGAAAAACACCCTTGCGAGGGCGCTGGCAAATAGAAGAGTCCCCCCTGCGAGGAGCGCCCGCAGGAGCCTTCGCCGACTCCGGGGCTCAAGCCAGGTGATGCACCCGAGGCTGACCTCCAGCATGGATTCACCGTCCAGATAAAACACCTGAGAATCATGGTCCGTGGATCAGATGATGCCAGCTTGGTCGACCCCATTAGTTACTCAAACTGGAAACTCGACTAGGAGAAAGCATATATGGCTACTGTTTTATGTCACGGCAAGGCTTAGACATGGCCATTTATTCTCACGGAGAGCTCCCTTCCAAAACCCCCTCATGCAGACAGAAGAAAGCCATCGGCAATAAGCTCGCACCCAACTATTCTATTTCTGGAAAAGGCTGCCGGTGAGACAACCCGGGAAACGTACCGGCATGCAGTTGAGAAGACCAAGGCTTGCAGAGACACGGAGCATGGATCGAAGCACCTTCTCCATAAAGCTGGGGAGATACGCGCCGAAAGCTCCGAACGCCCAGCGGGGCTGATACGCGGACAACTTGACGGAATTTGCAACAGAACTGTCTCCAATGAAGATAAACGTCTCAAGACACGGAGTTGATCCGGAGCCAAGACCCTTCACAGGCATCGACGTTTCATTTCTCATGGCCTTCAAGCACTCTGAGGAATATGGTCTTGTAAAAGAGACCTCGGCCCATATCGAACGAGGGCTCTGAACAGGTGCCAAGCAGCATTCATCCTGAACCAACAAGCAGACACAAGGTTTCCATTACACACGGAAGAATCGCACTTTGAACAACAGCTGACGGCTCCGTTATGATCTAAGCCAAGTCATCAAAATCAGTTCGAACTGTACGAGGTTCTCAGGAGTGGATAATTTCTTGAAGCATCTAGTCAACGGGTGGGCACACCCACAGATACTACGGATGAAAATTGTCTAACTAGTAGTTGCAAAAGCTCCCCAAATCATCAGTCTCCCACATATAAACAGGGGCTTTCTTTAGAAAGTGTAACCATCCGGGAAAAGAAAAAGAAAAAACAGGTGGAGGTTGGCATGTAGTAAGTAGAACATTAAGGGTTTTTAGAATTATGCATGACCATTTTGCGGGCAGCGGTGTGCATCAAGGATATGGAAACAGAAGATTCTGATCCCAGACCCGAGAAAAATGGGATTTCACATTTTTTAAAAAAAAAAGCTATTTGATTCCCTTAATAGAAAAAGAAGGCTGAAGAAACTTGATCAACTCGAAGCTACTTCAGCAGAGAACATGTCAACAGTCCGGACTAAGCCAACATAAAGGAAAGGAAAAGGGTGGACAGTGCCCATGATGCAATGTCGCGGTGCCAGCTGCCATTAATTCTGATAGCACCAAGAAAGGAATGTTCAACAATGACCATTGACGAACAATTGGAATGCATCTTTCTACAGCCATGGCCACAAAAACTTACCAAAACAAAAAAAAACAAAAAAAAGGTATTTATATATTACCTGCAAGCATTCGCAACTCTGGTTTGATGTAGTCATTTGGCATCCATCACCACATTTTTTAAACTTCACAACATCCTGAGGAGGAAAACAATAATCCTTCCTTTTCGTCGAGTTTCTGTATCTGACATCACAATCATTTCCACCTAGAAAATGCCTACAGCATGGCATAGTTTTGAAGGCTACAAGGCCATCTGGACAGGCAATTTCATCATCCGTAGACAGAATTCCCCTTTCTTCTACCCAGGAATTGGGGACACAATAACCTTTTCCATTGCTCATAGAACTATCAGAATATCCAGAATAATAAGATCGATTCTGCATTTGGGTATCCAGATGCGCCACCTTCTCAAACCATTCTTCGGGGTTATGAATGTCTAGGTCGTTCAATGACATAATGATGTCGCCAGGAGATAGATATCCAGCCAATGGAGAAACAGGGGACACACTCAGGACCTATTATCATGACAAATGTTAGTTTTTAAACTTAAAATAACACTATCAAGACAATAAAAGACTACTAAACGTAATTAGAATTACCATAGCCCTTTCGCCGTGTGTGTAAAATGGATACAATAGTGCAGGCAGGGAAAGCAATGCCAAACCACACACTGCACAAAACTATAGAACACGCAAAAATTAATATGTAGCAGTATATCATAGAGCACAATGCATAATTGCATCAAGAGCTAAAACTACACTAATGCATAAGAACCAGATGCAAAGTATTATTTCCTTTAAATTTCTTCCCACCATTTTCATAATCTGCCACAGAGAGAGTTCATTACAAGATACTGAACAATATTCTGGAAACCAAATTTAGTTTCGCAACTAGAAAAAAAAAACCTCCACCTGACCTGTCAGTTCTCAATTTGAAGCTGCAAGCATACAAACTCATGAACAATTTTAACGTGCCTTAAAAATTCCTTCACTAAGATGTCAATTTTAATGTGGGTCCATATAGTAGATGTACACAGCAATAAAAAAAGAATCACCCATCTCCAACATTATCCTCTAAATTAGCATAAAATAAAAACCATGATGGCTTAAAACGTGGAAGTTTTGTCGACAACAAAATCTAAAAGATAACTTTTAGGGTATATTATGGATGTCCATGTCATCTCAGCCAAATATCTGTATCTATATCTACGTTTATACAATATTAGCTGCAAACATTTTCTCCTTAAATGAATCAAAGATTCGAGAGCTACTAACCATCCCAGCCTACAATCTAACAGTCATTAGCGTAACAATGACAAAGATATTTAATGGCCTACATGCAATACCGAGCGGATAATTGGCATTACCATAAAAACTAAAAGCTAAAAGTGGAATTTAAAAACGTTTCTAATTGATTTTAAGTTGACTCCTTATGCTCCTAGGAAGGTCCACCCCAAATCATTTACAAAACAAAATGAAGCATGGCTCATTCACTAATTTGAAGCGATAACAATTATTCCCACTCCCTTCAATCTAAAGAATAAGCATATTCCACAAAGAAGCATCCGACACGTAGTATGATTCAGAGATCATAATGAATTAGTAGAGACGAAAATAGACAATGGGATTAAAAGCACTTGAACTACGTCAAGGAGAAGATTGATATTTTTATCTCCGAAAAAATACTGTCATTAGGGATACAATAGATATATGCAGAGCTATGAGCCGGGAAACTAGAAAAGCTTACCACAGTATTATGCCAAATGCCAGCACAATATATTCGAAGCGCAGTAAAAGGGGGCAAAGCCCGGAGCACGTTGTAATTGAAGGCAACCAATGCACCGGGAAATATGACTGATAGAAATAGAGCAATGTACTCAATCTGTATTCCCTGACTGCCATTTGTTGTGGTGTTGCCTAATTACCAGCAATGAGAATCTTAAACATGAAATTGTAAGGCAACACAAAATTCATAAAAGTTTCCTACCAACGAAGGCCTACAAAATAAGATCAGAAGATAGCTTCCTAAGCTAGATAAAACCAGTTCTGAAATCAAAGAGCAAGTTTAAGAAGGCTTTTAAAACATTTTGTTAGCGCAAAACTGGAAAATGTGAGATTTTTCTCTTTCAATTAGAGTGTATTTTTTAGGTCCCAAGGGGGCCTAGCATACTCGAGACGCAGGAAAGAGCCTAAAGAGCTCAAGATGAATCCTCAAAATGACGAATAAAACCCTTAAAAGGGAGTTCGGATCGGGCCCATTAAGGGCAATGTAGCCTTTTTCCCTCTAAGGAAACTCACTTGGAAGACAGTCGGGAGACACCAGGGGGAGGGAAGAGAGTCTAGGGTTTCGGCCAGGGAGAGTGGGGGTCCTCTCGAAAGACCTCGTGTTCTTGGGTCGCTACTTGTTCGTAACTGTTTTTCTGGTGCATTATCTAGCTTCTGCTTGTTCTCTATTCTGGTTTTTCTCCAAAGGCCACTGCTAGGGCCCTAATCGGGGGATTCAATCAATATTCCCCTGCGTAAAAAGGGATTCCAAACTGACACCTGTTTCTTATGAAGCAGCAGAATGCAGGTTGGAGCCACCATGATTAGATTTACATTCCACGGTTTGGAGAACCCATTACATGATTTCTACGCGTTCAATTGCTGTAAATGTAAGAAAAGTAACTGACAGAAGGAATAAGCAGCAAACCAGTCATGTGGAGGATGAAGGGTTCTTTGATCAGTATCAACATTGTGGGGAAAGGAACAATATTCTTTGTGTATGTGTGTGTGTTTGTAGTGGAGGGGGGGTGGGCAGGGAGTGTGGAAAATGTTACCTTCCGGTTTCTACCTGGTTTTTATGGCCCACACGTACAGTACAGGTGAGATCTATAGCGTTATTAACTGAAAGGGAATTAAATTCCGTGATAGAAAGAGGAGCCTCAAATTAGATAGCATCCAGAGGTATATGAGGACAATATCATTACTGTGCTAAGGACGGTAACATTTTTTTTTGTTATTGGTATTTCGGAAAATCGGGTAAATAATTCCTTAACAGAGAGATAGACATTCCTTTTTTGCTTCAGGAGCTAAAATTTATGATAACATCTTATCATGACAAACTCGATCTTTCCTAGAAATTGTCCTCATAACTTCTTATCCCTAAGGCATCCTAATGAAAAAACTGTTTAATATGGAAGAGAAAAGAACAAAAGTCAGTGGTACCGTAAAAGAATCAGAAAATTCACTATGCCCGGATCCTTATTTATCATCTATGCCCACCCGCTGGTCACAGAAACGAAGACATGCGCATCCAAATCTGAAAAAAATCTGTCACTTCATGTGAACTTCTACAAGCAACCTACCAAGTCAATTTCTTTACCAGAAAGTATACACAAGTCATCCATCCATTCAGTAGTTATTATAGTGACAATAGCGAATGTTAGAAACACTAATGCAACTCCTCCACAGATCACTCTTATGGGACTGCAGATTACAGAATTTGGCATTCAACAAATAAATGGATTTGGTTTTTGTTACAAAGCCAACCGTCATCTACACAGGACGACCTAGACCCCCACATAGAAGGGAGACCATGACAAAATAATGTACTGAGGTCTATAAATATAGAAGAGGTCGAAATAAGAGAGGGGAGGAAAAACAAAGAGTGGAAAGGGAGTTCTGTCTCTGAGAGATCCGATTAGGGCTCTTTGGTCCCTAAGAATCGATCCGACCTCAAGGACTCACCCTACTATCTGTCAACCTTTATTGTCTTTCTAATTTCCATTTTCAATTGTTCAATCTGGTTCTTTTATACAACAGAGAGTTGATCTCATGGGTGAGCCACGTCTAAGGTAAGATTAGGGTGGAGATTCGCCCAAATCTCAAGAAGTTCGTAACACTATCAGAGTAGACATCCTAGTCCCCTCGCAAGAGCTCAGAGAAATTACTGCAAGCACAAGATTACAGGAATAAGATTCTGTTCGCGCCCTAATAAAGATCAAATTAACAAGGCTGAAGCAAAAATTTTTTCCAAGTCCAAACTACAACGAATTCAAGAAACAAAGGTAAATCTTACAACAAATTCATTCGACTGTAATTCCACAGAGTCCGAACGTTGGAAGAAGATTGACAGATCTATAGTGGAAAGAAAGATCATCTAGTATAGGCTGGAACCTATCTTGATCAGCGGATGCTCACCAGATCTAAGGCACATCAGATGGCTTCACTAGAAGAAGAGGTTACATCTCCAAAATAAGGATATGCTAAGCAAAAACAATCCCTAATCAAGCAAAGAGAAATCCTCAACTAGATTCTCCAAAAATTATCCACAAGGGATCCGCACTCTAGTTCATATCAAATGAAGATCCAAGAGAGGAACTGAGGCAACCAAATATGGGCACCACTCATTCAAGCCAAGCTTCACAAGATGACCAAACACAGATAAATCAGAGGATAGAGTTACCAATCTTCCAAGGAGATGGCCCTGAGAGATGGATCAGGCATGCTGAGAGATATTTCCGCCTAAACCCTATGTTAGAATGTGATAGACTTAAGCAAATTATGTTGAGTATGGAGGGAGAAGCCCTAGAATGGTATCTATGGGTGGAATACAAGTTTCCATTCCGAGATTGGCATGACTTCAGAAGTCAATTGGAGAAACGATTCAAGACCCCTGAGACGGGGAGTTCACTGCAATAACTAATAGGCTTACAACAAGCCACATCGGTAAGAGAATACAGGGCCGAATTTGAACAAATTGCAGCATTTCTATCTCATATAAACACATAAGTATTAGAAGATGCACACATGGGGGGCTTGAAACTAGACATCAAATCGGAATTGGCAATGCATAAGCCTTTGGGACTCAGAGAAACAATGGATTTATCAATTCAAGCTAAGATTCATCTTCGAGAAATCCAAAATAACAGAAATGAATTATTTGGGAAACAAGTGATTGCAATGCATAACCTCGGTATAACTCTTACAAAAGAGAATTCCATAATACAAGAAACAGGTAATTATAGGAAGGATTATCAGGATTCAGCTAAAGGCACATCAAAGGGACATTCCCTAACATCCAAGCCACCTTTGAGTGACCGTAGAATACTCAAGTTGACGGATTAAGAATTTCCGAAGAGAAGAGATAAAGGATTATGCGACTACTGCGATGAAAAATTTGCTCCAAGGCATCATTGTAAAAAGGAGCTGAATATTATTATTGTGGATGAAGATCAGAAGAATGTAGAAGATGACATCACTGATGAAGGGTGAGAACTATTTGATCAGGCCATAACCAACACGGATAAGAAGGCTTTCACTGCACATGTATCCTTAAATTCAGTCATGGGAATCACTCAACATGGGACTATGAAACTATGGGGCAAAATTCATGACACTGAGGTGTCAATACTCATTGACAGCGAAGCAACTCACAAATCGATTGGGAGGTGCAGGTGGAGGTGCTGATATTGTTTTAGGATCTTCATTCTCCTTGAGAATCTTAATATGTGGTGGAGGTGCTGATATTGTTTCAGGAGCTTTATTCTCTTTGATAATCTCAATATATAAATCATTTTTTTCTAGCACAGGAATACCACAACTAGATTCTTGAACTATTGTTTGCTGGAAATACATACTATTTTCATCAAATGTGACATTAATCGTCACAATAATTTTTCTAGATCTTGGGTCATAAAATTTATATCCTTTTTGTGTATTGGAATAGCCCACCAAAACGGCTTTTATGGCTCTTGGAGCAAATTTAGATAGTCCATTCTGAGGTTGGTGGATATATACAATACTCCCAAACACTCGAAGAGGTAAATGTAGTCTATATTGCACAGTTGGATAATAACCTTGTAATAAGGCTTTGGGGGGTCTTAAATAATGATGCTTCTGATAAGAGACGATTAACAAGATGAGTGGTAGTTAGTACTGCCTCACTCCATAAGTACTTCGGTACTTAGGCTTTAAACATGATAGCCCTTGTTATTTCCAGCAGTTGCCCAATCTTTCTTTCTGCTACCCCATTTTGCTGGGGTGTATATGGGCAAGACGATTCATGAACAATACCCTCTTTAGCAAAGAAATTGGAGACAATAGAATTAAAGAAATCTTTAGCATTATCTGATCAAAATTTCTTAGGGGTTATACCAAACTGATTTTGAATTAGTTTGATAAACCTTGGAATAACACTGTTGGCTTCTGATTTTGTTTTCATTAGGTAAATCCATGTGAACCTAATACAATCATCTACAAAGATGATAAACCATCTAAAGTCCCTAGCACCACCTGATGAAGGACCCCATACATCAGAATGTATTCTGTAAAAAGCGGATTCACTTTTATTTCCAATGGAGGGAAATGAAATATGTTGTTGTTTAGCCATTTGACAAGGTTCACATATGAAAGTAGATTCACCAATTGCACGACATAATCTTGGAAACAAGTATCGAAGTACTTTGATGGACAGATGTCCTAAACGACAATACAACAATAATAATTTGTTCAAGGGAGAAGCAGACACAAAAGTTGAAATATTTGGACTAGAATTCGTCAACAATGTCTTGTCCATATGCCATGTGTAGTAGAGTCCATCCCGTGCTCTAACATGCCCAATCCTCTTGCCCAAGGTCTTGTCATAGAAGAAACATAAATCATTATCAAATAATATTAAACAATTCAAGTCTTTGCCAAATTTTCTCAATGACAATAGATGTGTATTCAATCTTGATACATGAAGAACATATCTTAATAACCCTAATTTCTTAAGATGAATTGATCCAATGCCAACTACAGGTAATAAATCTCCACTTACAATAATAACCTTTCGATTATTGATACACACCTCATATGTTATGAATAGTGATGCATATGGTGTCATATGATCATTAGCTCTATAATCAATGATCCAAGATACTTTCAAGGGAGAAGGTGATGCTAATGATGATGTATTTAAGCATAATGAAAAACATTTAGGAAAATGCCTACTAGCATGTGTGAGGGAAGTGGAGCTGATCTTGCTCCTCCATTATTTAATTTCTTCTCTAAGTTTTCTAATCTCTGAAGGTTGAGAGGAAGTCGATCCATCTTGACTAATTCTTTAAGCACCATCTTCATTTTGAGCATGAGCCAAATGCAACTTACCATAACTCGGTGGTTTGCCATGGATCTTCTAACATGTTTTCCTAGTATGACGATTTTTCTGACAATACATGCAGAATAGGTGTGCCTTTGGATCAGTCTTGGGATCTCCTTTGATGAATGGTAATTTACCATTCCCCTTTTTAAATCCAGAGTTATCTTTACTCTTGAGAGCACTGAACACAACATTTTCTGTCTTTAAATCATTAATCAAACTTCTAGTATTTTCTTCTTGTCTGGCTAATACAATTACTTCTTCAATATCTAGTACTACTTCTCGAGCAAGGATCTGATTTACTAGAGTCTCATACTCTAGATTTAGTCCTATCAGAAACTTATACAACCTATCTTTCATGATGTAATTTCTCTCTTCAGCATCAAGGTTCTTGATTGGTCTGTAGTGGTCGATTTCTCTCCATATGGATTCTAATTCGCAAGCATATTCTAGAACAGTCAATGTTCCTTGTACCAAAGTTAGAGATTTCTGTACCAATTTATAAATTTGGGATTCCTCATGTTTAATAGAGTGAACGCAACGAACTTTGTCCCATAATTCCTTCACAAATTTCAGAAAAAGAAATCTATCACTTTGATGAAATATTGTCCAGAATCCAATATTGAATAAGTGCTTCTTCTTCTTTCCACTGAGAATATCCTGGGTTGTCAATACTTGGCAAAGATTGTGTCAAGTGATGATCCAGATTTCTCCCACGTAGAATAAGTTCCACATACGATGCCCATTACAACAAATTGATTCCATCAAATCAAAATCTCTCAACAATTTTAGATAGGTCTGAACATACCTTAATTACTTCGAATGATTGTCTTGGGCAAGAGGAGGAAGATTCACTGGCCTTTGTCTCCATGTTCTTTAATACCCAAAGAAAAAAATCTCAAATAGAGATTGCCTAATGTGGTATGAATAACAGTTTCTGTTCAAGAAACTAAGAATGACTGTCACCGTCAAGAGATGATAATGGTGCACTCATAGACGTCTGTCACTGTCAGAAAATGACAATGTTGTATTCACAATTGTCTTGCCACCTTCAAAAAACGATGATGGCATATGACTCTCCAAGGGATCCACCGGTCTACTTACGACCAAGAAACTTCACGTTTCAGGTACTGCAGACAGAAAGAAAATCACCTAGTGATACTGCCTTCACATAGGTTGGTTGATCTTCCGTCGGCAGTCTTCTTGTAGGATCAAAGAGAAAGCTCTGATACCTTGTTTCAAGATACAGCGGAAGCAAGAAAAGAAAAAACTGACCTAACCCTTCTCAGGGCAGTACACTAGTATTTATATTGGCATCTAACAACCTTTCCGGTATTTACGGAAAGGTTAATAACAGAAACACGAAAAAGAGAAAATACATCTAAAAATAGAATAGAAAAAAGAAAAATAAAAGGAAATCTTGATATGAAAGACTTGTTCTGCGTAACAGTTACGAAGCCAACTATCGTCTACACAAGATGACCTAGACCACCACGTGGAGGGGGGACCACGATAAAATAATGCATGAGGCCTATAAATATACAAGAGGCTGAAATAAGAGAGGGGAGGAAAAAAAAAGAGTGGAGAGAGAGATCTGTTCCTGGGAGGTCCGATTTGGGCTCTCCTGTCCCAGAGGATCCATCAGACCTCAAGGACTCACCCTACTGTCTGCAAACCTTTAGTCTTTCCAATTTCCATTTTCAATTGTTCAATCTGGTTCTTTTATACAATAGAGAGTTGATCCCATGGGTGAGTCACGTCTAAGGTAAGATTAAGGTGGAAATTTGCCCAAATCTCAAGAGGTTCATAACAATTTTCAACTTAAATCCCTGCATAACCCACATTTTTGCTCCAGGTTAGAAACGAAATTTAGCCTTTAGTCATGAAATTATATGTAGGCTTGTCCACAACAAATACATAAAAACTTACAAGGAAATTAGACACTTTTCAAACCAGTTCGTACAATGGAAATCAGAAGTATTTGTTAAAGAAAAACAACATCACATTGAGTTCTATTCCTACCGTTTATCCACCTCAATTAGCAGGGCACCTCGAGCATCACTTTCTCACTTCTCAACTCTCTTGATTGTTCAATCATCTCCACTATTCATTATGAAAAAGTTTAATGCAAAGCTTCATTTTCAAAAGATCGTGGAAGTACCTCTTGACTCACACGTAAAAGCAAAATAAAATTAACGAAAAAAGACAGAAATAAAACTAAAGAAGAAGTTGAACAATACAATTAGCAAGTTAAAAATTAAACAGAAAATAAAAAAGTGAATATTGACCAATACGCAACAATGTGTTCAGTAAAGAAAATTATGATGGAGAAAATAAATATTCCTGACGGAGCCAACATGAAGTATGTTCTGCAAAATGAGGAATGCAAGATGCTGACCTTGCCGCAGCTATAGCATGACCAAATTCATGAACAAGCACAGAAACCAGTGTTGAGAAAATCATCACCCCAGCATCCATTAGAGACAATAAACTGAGACCAGAAGCCTGAATCGAAGTCAAACAGTCATTTATGGAGAACACAATATAAAAGCGAACCAAGACAAAAGCCAAGACTAACCCAAGAGGGGATCCCAAGCAACCAACTAAGAGGCAAATTATAAAAGCGAGCACTGCCACCGTAGAGCTGTAGTGTGCAGGCTAATTGCTGAAGTAGAATCTGAAAATCATAGAAAAAAAAAATATTAAGGCTTTATAACTATGCATAATTTGATTTGAAATCATAAAAACCACAAGGAGAAGGGAAAGAGACAGCTCATCCCTAGACAAGAAAAAATATACATCATGGGTAATATTCATTAAAGAACACACTAGAGTTTAATAACGCACTTTACTGCAAACAAATATTTCAAAATCAAAAAATGGAAAAAAATCAATGGTTAATCTCATTTTAACAATCCCGGACGTCAAGGAACAAGGAGTGTCCATAAAGAAGATTATCAAAGGACTCATAATGCAGGTTGATTACATCAGTGAGAGAAACGGAGCATGGGAGAGAACTGGTCACGGGAGTAACGCACTAGTGTATCCAGCAGCGTTTCTGAACCCAGGGTTCCACCTAAATAAACCCAAAGGTGAGAACAATAGTTTGGTAGACCAGCCACACTTTATAATGGCTGATCTACTGTGGTATCCCATGTTACCGAAATCCGTGTTACAGGTATGATATCAGACAGAACTTGATCGAGTACCTTTGGGGTGGTATGCAGGGACACCCATGGGAATAAAATGCAAGTGGAGACAGATTACTAGCCAAAATCTGCATGACAATTACTCAGACAGAAGAGAAAAGAGGTGGATCAGATGGAGGCTCAGAATTCGCCATTACATTGCAGATGTTGGGAACAGAGAGTCATGATTCACTTTTTGGATATAAAAGTAGTTAACGGTGCTTCAAAGAACTAAGAACGAGTATACCTTAAAACAACCAGTCAATTCTCCTAGTGGCCAGTAAACGGTAGAAGGATAATGTAGCAGGTATTTTTTGGAAATTGGAATTGGAGGGAATATCGGTGTTGGATGAAGATGCCTTCCAAAATTCGATAAATTTCTGATGGGTGGAGAATATAAATGTGGGAAAGTAGGTAAGCCATTACAATGTAGACTTCCTCGGCACCCTGGAGAATGAAAGATAAAATAGATACTACCAGAAAGCGTGAGAGACAAATGCCAACCCATTGAAAGTAAAGACCTAAAGACCTCCCATGGCATTTAGACAGACAGTAGGGGATACCACGAATGTGGACAAGATACGATGTGCAGGATTAGCAAGGCTAGGGGTACGGACAGTACTCACTGTTAATGACCTTCAGATGAAAGGACTGATTCATTGGGTATTTCTTTTCATGGATGGGTGAAGTACTCAACTGAGAGAAATCGTCATGGAGCTCAAATATTTCAAAAAGAAAGTTGGAGATCAGTATCTAGCTGGCTACGAAGAAATCGATTCTGTTCGTCATCCTGCAAAATCCACCATAAATCTCCCTTAGAAAAGAGAATATCAGGTGTATTTTGGTAAATTTCTAATGCTAACCTTCCCTGAAAAGATGTTTGGAAGGGCACCATCATCTAATTCAGTCAATGTCTTATACTTAGATGGAAAAACATTTCCCTTCATCTCTGGTGGGAAATTTTCAAGAGTTTTCTCTGTTGACACATCGGACAAATCAGCTAAGTGGTTTAGGTTTATGACTTGAAACTTCAGTGCGCCGGTCATTTTTGAATCTGCCCTGAACCATGATAATCTGCATATTCTGTACATGATCAATCTTTATGCCAACACTGCTGGAGAAGGCTCCCCATCTCTTCAAAGACCAGAAACATCAACCTTATACATCTCTTTGTGTACTCCCAGTAATTTGGCCATCTATGTTACTGAGGTTGGAAACCCCATTGGCAGAAACCTACTGGTATCCTGTAGTCAGAAGTCCGGAAAGGGCTTGACAGTTCCTGTCAGCTGCGTTCCTCTCAATTCACTCTTCTTCAATACTCCACATAGGAAACTCTAAAGGCACATACCAGATATTCCACATCCTTCAATGGAATGAAGGTCACACAGCAGATGTACAACACAGGAAATGACACGAAATGAAGAAGACGTTTCCTCTCACCATTGTAATGACAGCTAAAGCCACGAAGCTAGCACCCACACCTATGCTGAACCAAACGCGTAAATACCTGAAATAAACGTTTACATAAAAAAATCGGTAAGCTGAAACCAGAGCCAGGCACGAAAGATAGAATAGAAATAGTAAATAATGAGGTTCCAAACAGTCTGAGGCATACAAGGAAAAAAGGGTGAAATATTTTTCTTTATCTTAAACTGTCCCAATCATATTTTTATTTATTCTTGCCTAGGATGAGATAAAATGTAGAACATATCTTCAAAAAAATTATAAAAATTTCAAAACACATGTTTAATGAACAAACAATAAAAAAGAGACTAAAACTTTGATAAAAGTTTAAAAATAGGGAGCGTATGATAGATGTGGTTTGCATGTCCTTGGAAACGGTCCATTTTTTTTTTTTGAAAAGACCTTGGAAACGGTCCATTCATCTTAACAATGTCACCCGACCTGAATTGTCTTAGGTTTAAAACCCTACCTAACACAAATTTTCTTTAGTAAAGGTAGTTAATTTAATCTTCATAGTAAATTTAAATAACAAGTAACAGACTTTGTGCGTGACGCATCAAATGCAGCGAAAATGACTGATAAGTTCATTGAACTAGTTCAAGAAAATTTTACTTTTTCTTCAATCCCCTCTCCATTTCTAGCATTCGTAAATTGCATTATTTTCGACTTTATACTTTTCCAGTCATGTGTTTCCTACGGAATTTACGCAGTGCGGCGAACCTTAAAGACTGAGTAGAAACGCAAGGCCTAAAACATCCGCACACCACAAAACCACAGAAAAATTAATGAAAGTAAATTCCACGTACTTGGCATGCCTACTTCCCAGTGTGAAAAGAAATTCATTGAAAGCTGAAATCTTGAGGTCGCAATACCTGAAAATTTAAGAAACAAAAAAATGCGTGAACACAAAATTGTGATTTTTCACAGCTTCAATAACATCTTTTCCAGTGTTTTTCATGATGGATTGTACAGAATTAGACAGAATAAAATTAGAGTATTTCACACACATAACAATGAACTGTTAATGTGGGATGATTAGCTACAAACTAAAAGTCTGCAGTAGGTTCATGTAACGAGTGATAGGCAATTAAAAATCTTGTGAGATCAGAATTACGTCATTAATGTCAAAAGGGAGAGGGGGTATGATGAAAAAAATGCCAGTAGCACGCGGTTTCATGGCAGCGACGTAGACGATTATGCATGTAAAATTGACAAGATGTTGGATTAAACAGACTTATGTACCTTTGAATCCCCTAAAAAATTAAACATATTGGGCTGCTATATCCAGTACCAACTGAAACCACGATTTAGATTGGGCCGCTATATCCTAGGTCTTCAAGAATTGCTTGTCGCGTGATAAATTAATCCAAAACACAAACATTTGGACGTGGATCCCGAAATTATCAGTAGAAGAAAACAACACATGATACAAATAGGGACAGGAAAGTAAAATTGATATGTAAGTTTTGAACATAGCAAATTAAACAAGTTATTTCGTCATCCTTTGAGGAAGGACACTGTAACTAAGCACCAAAATTATAGATACTCGAAAAGCGGACACGTTTTTTGAAGAGTTATATACTGAAAAATCGCATCCTTCTGGTGTCCAATACACTAGACGGCCTCATGATCCACGAGAGGGATATCCTGGGACCAAATTTTTTTGTCAAGGTTTGTTCTTTTGTCGAGTTCATTCGACCATTCTCTGTTCTGCTCATCCTCGTCAAAAATCTGAATGATACAGTGAGTAACTACTTGGTTTCTCTACGGCCCTTCTTTAATCACTCCGAAGCTTCATCTCGCTGTGGGGATTCCTTTTCTTAGTTGTCGAAATATCAAATACTGGTCTACGTCAAGGATTTCAGAACCGGGGTGTTCTTGTATTTTCTGATTCGTTTTAGTCTAGACTTGTGGATACTGTGACCGAAACCGAACTATATCTGCGCATTTACATGTTGCACCTTATATCGCAGGAGCGTACCCACGAAAGCCCGGAAGTACGTAGATAATGAAAGAAAACACAAAATATCATCACTGCGCTAGGGCAGACAAACTTTTGGACCAGGAATGATGATTACCAGCACGAGATAGTGTGGGAGAGGCGCGTCCTCAAGTGAAGCGGCAGAACCGCCTGCGATCTCCTGCTTCTTCTTGCCCGTCTCTGACCGGGCATCGCTAGCACTATCACCTTTGCCCCTTTCTCCGTTCGATCGTTCGCAATGGAAACCTCTCGAAGAGTCCAGGGCCGCGAACGCTCGCATCGCACGCCCTTCCACTGTCCGTACGATAGAGCGAGGACACAGAACGATCTTTGAAGAAGACGTCGGTTTCTCGCACGAAGAACTATGGCCTTTTTCTCTGATCGACGCACGGCGTCACCGTGCCCCTCGTTTGGGCCACTTGACGAAGTGTGAGCTCCAACCGACTTGAACTCCGTTAATTTGTTCGGGTCGTTTTCTTCGGTCGATGCACGGGCTCCGTGCACGTCGAAACAATCCATCCGGAACTTCTTAACTAATTCATTAATTCTTCTTGACACGCACGATACTTACCGCACATAGAAACAAATAAATTCAAACTTCTGGGGTTATTGGGTCACGCTCTGTGCTCAACGCACAATCCAGTTGCACGTCGAAGTTGATTAACCCAAATATTCTATAAATATATACATCTATAAATATTTTTCCAAATCACTCCTAGGAACGTCTCCCTCCTCCTCTTAAACGCCAAAAAATCCACCAAAAATATGACTAATCTAGTAATTATTTAATGAGGTACGAGTGCTGCATAAGTATTCTTTTTGTCTCACAACTTTTTTAAAAAATAAATATCTTATTGTAATTAGATAAATATTCATGCTCCTTGCTAAGCAGCATTCTCAGTACACATCATTTATTTCACATAATCATTCCTATTTTCGCCGCTCTTCTTGTGATTTTTACGGACCATATTTCAAGTTTTGGGCACAAAATCATAATTACAAATATAAAATATTACCCTATTTGGCTGCTTTTATTTTTCCAATTAATCCCCCACTAGATCTGTACTTACAGTATACTAGTCTCTACTGCACGCTTAGGCTTATAACCCTCTCTACTCAAAGTTTGTAACGTTAGATCAGGGCAAGCCCAGGAGATGTGTTCCGAGTTTATGTAAAGTGATAGGAAAAATAAATAAATGTATTAGTAAAGGGGACTTATTTAAAAAAAACACGCCTCGAGCCACGGGGGATGGGACTCCTTTCCCCATAATTGAACTGGGGACTGCGAGCGATTCTCCTTCCGATGATTCCACGAGGGCACGAGAGTGATTGGATGAGATTTGGGCTTTATCAGCTATTCCTTATTTTTTGTGAAAAATAAATAAATTTATGTCATTCTTCATTATTGCGAAAAAAGGGACCAATTTGAAAATCCCCGCAATAGAAACGAAGTGCGTCTGTGTAGAGTTCCGGACAGTCGACCGATTCTACTCCGGAAGACGCGAAGGTTCGATATAACTGTTGTATGCGATGGTAGAGGCATGATCGGCTGAGTTTTCACCCAGTTCGAAGCGAATCCCAGGAAGAGAGGAGCGGTCAAGATGCGGAATCAGGCGGCGGCGATTTTCTCCGGAGCGGGGACGATGCTGCTGCAGTCCTCGTCGAGGTTCCTCCTGAAGATCCTGGAGAGCCGAGCGTCTAGGTGAGCAATTTGGTCCGAATCGCCCTACGGCTTTTAGCGATTTGCGTCTGTGGGATGGGATCTGGATCTTTTTAATTCCGGGGGCTTATAAACGTGTTCCTGGCGACGGCGACGTTTCCTCGGTTGTGGTAGTGGTGGATTGTCGAGGAATGCCGATCGCCATGCCCGCGCAGATAGTGGAATTTCGTCGAATTTTTAAAATGTTTGCTCTTTATAGCAATGGACAGCTTCCTAATGTTTTTCAGCCGCACATGCCTGGTTGTTTTATTCCTTCAGTGGCCCGGAGAAAGGCGTCGATCTTGATTGCCATTCGGTTGAGTTTGATGATGTTCGATATCACATTCAGGTGTGTTTTCCTTCTATAATTTATCTCGAACATAAATAATATGTATGGAATTTTGTGGACAAAAGGGCAGGGTAGGAAGCTGCCTTACAAGAATCTTTAATGGCTTCAGTTCTCTGTGAAGAGTCCCCAACTCATGCTGATATCAGTCTCGCTGCCCACTCCGCCACCAGAAACCGTGTTCATTGCCGGTCTCCCTTTTGGCGCCATAGAAGCTGTAAAGGCAGCATACGGCGCAGTGGTGCAAATACTTGATCCCCCAAAGGATGGATACAATCTCACGATGAAACTCAACTTGTCCAAACTTCCGGCAGACGAAGGTTAAACGAATTTCCTTCTCAAGGTCATTATAAATTTGTTGTATGATGGCTGTGCATAGAGGATTGCCATCATCATGCACACTTGTCTGAACTTAACTGTAAGGAGAGCATAATATTTTACATAACGCATGCCTTCTTTTTGGATGTTCAAAAGACTTCATCTTTCGCATGAACTATTGTCTATATTAATATGGATATTATTTACTAACTAGAATAGGGCTTGCCGTCTTGTAATGCTGAAAACTCATCAGTGGGACTGCTAAATGAGGTTGAGAAGGAGAAGTGACGGCGCATATTAGCTGTCTCGGCGTGCAGGACCACTATATTAACCGTCAGTGTGTTGTTTTATGTACTCAGAAATTGGTCCAATTGCAAAATACCCACGTGAATAAATAAAATTGCTTCGCATGTATTGATTTCATACCCTTATCTGATAAGGATCCTATTAATGATTCAACGTTCTGATTTGTGTTCTTTTTAGGAATCCTATAAAGGTTGAATTTCAGACCTTAATATCTAACGTTGGAACTTATGACCCCGTATTGTTCAGATTCACTTTAATCTAGTTTCCTTGAATTTTAGACTTTTCTTGCGACCCATATTGGCATGGCAAACTAATCTTCTTGAAAGGGCGCTGGTGATTCATTTTATTTCCGACATGCACGCTTCTCATGACTGCCTTTGGTCCGATAATCATTTTACCATCAAATTCAAAATGGAAAATATGTAAGCTACCCAGCTTCTCTTAAATGTATGATATCCAACATTTCGGAAATATAATGGTCTTTGATTTCTTTTGTGTCAACTGGAGGAAGATTGTCATGGTTCTCGAAATGCAGGTGATGCAGTGCCACCTGTATGACGTAAAATTTGATTATGTCACAAGAATCATAGAGTGGATGAATCTCTCTAGAGGTTTGATCATTATGGCGTTCTCCAAATTAATAGTGGTTCTTACAGATCTTTAAATACCAATCGATTTAATCCTTCATGCTTCACTATACCTCTAGGATCAAATATGCAACTCTAGCCTGCGTATCCATATGGAAGAGTCCTGCGTAACTAGATTTTTCTCCTCCCTATGTTATCACGGCTGATCATTAAATTTATTTCAATTTCTCGGGTGCCAAACTGCGCATTTAAAGCTTCCACTCTCAAAGAAGGCTAAAGGAAACATTCAGTTTTCCTTTATGTCATTAGAAAAACAAATCTAAAGGTTTCACTGTAGATAATTGTGAAATGAAGAGGAATCTTATGATCTGCTGAGTTTTTTATGATACTCCATCGCTTTGTAACTGAATGTGGTCGAATGGTCTGGTGCGGGATGGCACACCACCAGCCACCATCTGTCTATCATTTTAACAAGGAAACATCACATTTAGTTAAGAGAGGGATCCGATGAAACTCCCTTTTGACTAGTGGAAATATTTTTTACCTTGGGCAAAACGGTTTCTAAAGTTTCGAATTTGAATAATTTTCTGAGCTTATCAAACCTGCAAAGATTAGGTTGAATATTGTCGTCTTCTCGGTATGCAGTTTACAGTACCAGCTCCTTTTTCTTTAATTTTACACTGCTTTATTGTACCCCTCAAGTTTCTTAGATTTGTCTATCATCGCTTGTTTTACAAGTTATTGCGACTTTATTTTCATTCAGAGAAAAGACATGCTGTTTTGGTGAAAATATCATCCGTGAGAGAACTCGTGTTGGGAGCTCCACTAAAGGTGATTCTGAAGCATCTAGCATCAAAAACTGTTGCTCCAAATGTGGACAGTTTTGTTGCTCTCGTACACAGGCCCAAGGAATCTTATTTTGTCATTCCTCAGGTACAATACTTCTTGTCATAGTGACTAATGAAAAACGAATACACTATGATTCCAGTAGAGTTTATGACGTCCATGTCATTACCCTCATGTTGGTCAAACGTGGTAATTTATCAGTGAAAAAGGAACCATCTATTTCTTGGAAATTGCTTTTCAGGATCTTCGAAGCCTGTCCCCGAGTCCTTCAAGAAGTTGGCTTGGTAAAGCTTGAGTTTCTTCCTGACTAAGCATAGCTTAATAATACATTAAGATTATGTCGACTGCAGTTTTGGTCGTGGTTCCTTCATTCCACTAATTCACTTTATTCCTTTTCATTACAATAAATGACATAGGATCTGTTATCCTTTATGTTTTGTATCATTTTAGAGTCGAAAATGTCATCTATTGATATAATCTCATAGACTAAAATGGCAACAGGCAGACAGAGTTACAATAGTGTATCCCATGAGATTCAAGGACTCCGTCGATACTGCTCTGGCAATGTCCTTCTTGCAGGTAAAAAAACGTATCACTGACTCATAAATCTTAGCAACATTGTATTTTTTTATTCAAACATATATGCCGTGTTATTTACAGTGGGAACCTTATACATCTAAATGATTGACTTATTTTTATAATACTAGAGATTGGCTGTTTATTACTTCAGGGAGAAATGTTATTGTTAGGGGTACAACCTAACCTTCATCGTCATCCCCCGAGCCCTATTAATTAGAGCGGGATAAATGGATCTTATCTCACCACTTCACTCACATAGAGCATTTGCATTGGGCATGGATCTTCCATTATGATCTTTCATTGTTTCCGTTCAAACCATTTTTGGTTTCTGTTCTTTTGAGGGTCCTTGCGAAAATAGTGATTTCATCTCTTACTCTTTGTGCCTGTTAGCCTTCTGTGTACACATACTAATCCAAGGGGGATCTCTCTGGTCCTTCTATTTCTGTTGCCTCTGCCATCCTTTTGATGTATGTTGTGCTCTTTCCTTTGTATATGTCAACGTTTGCATCGTTGTTTTAGTGACTCTAGTTCCTTTCAAATGTTAGCTGCCCAACACGTTCTCATGTGGCATAGTTAGCGCGATTTCTGTCTAATAGGATATACGATGATTACCCAGTATTCTGAGGTTGAGTGAATTATAGGGAAATAGTTTTAACGTGTGTGGCCTATGCATGTTATTATCCAGGAATTCGTGGAGGCAAGGCGAGCTGCTGCGCTTAATAATGCACCTTCTTGTGCATGGTCTCTTTCTCCTCCCCCAGAGTTGAAAGGAGCTCCTGCTCATGCCCTGGCTGTGAATGCGGGTTTTGTTACTTTTGGTAATTCTGTAAGTTCAAATGCTAACGTTATCTTCACATTCTGGAGCTTCTCATCGGTTCCGTTCTTTCTCAGTGATCTTACCAGGGCACGTTGAAAGTGGAAAGCTGGACAGAACTGTGTGGTGTTTGTCAACATTTCACGCATACGTCAGCTATCACGTGAAAGTAAGATTTATTCTATGCCCACCAATTTTAAGCCTTCTGGCGTCTTATTTTTATTGATTTGGATAAAACAAATCAGGTAATTGAATGTAAACAGTGTGCAAGGTAAGCAGTTTGAAGTCTAAATTATGTGATTTTCTCCCTCACTTTTTTAGACTGTCATGCGAAAATTGAGAATTTTACACGCCTGCTCTTAATGGCACTGGCTTTTTTTTTAATAGTCACCTCTTGAATTGCTGCTCGTCCTTTCATTTCTAGAATTTTCTGATAAATTAAATGTTGTAAACCAATTTTTTATGGCCAAATTTAAACATTGTGGACTCAAATTTTTTTTCCCTTTCTGGACTGTCATGTAATATCCGCAGCACTTGTGGGGACACGCGCACGCACATATACACACACACACACACACACACACATATATATATATATATATATATATAGAGAGAGAGAGAGAGAGAGAGAGAGAGATCGCTTCTCCCTTTAATTCTTCACCTGTGATGCAGCAAGAATGCCCTCATGATCGTCACTGGTGAAGCCCATCTAGTGGTTTCCAAATTTCATTTTTGGAACAGTGTTCCTCGGTGTCAATTTTCTAACAGTGCTTCCAATGTTCTTCCTGGTCAACAGAGCTCGGAGGCTTTCATGCACACTAGAATGCGACGCCGTGTGGAATCACTGATCCAGGTCCCTAGTTCTCCACCCCCCTTTTCCCCACCACGTACACCTCCCTTTGCCCTCTGCCAGGCGTTCTACATTGGTGCCTTGCACGTGGTAGCCATAAGAGGGAGACTCATCTGGCTGCTCCACATCTCATTAATCTTCACTACTCCCGGAATATTTCTGATTCTCCTGCCTCTGGTCGCGGGCATCTCTCTTTGCGATCTCGACGTGGCCTCCCAGGCGCTGGACCGTGCCAAGCCGGAGGCGGAGAAGACCCAGACGAAAGGCCAAGAAAAGTCTTTCAAGCAGCTGGTTCGTTCTTGAGATTTCTCCCGTACACTTTCTTTCTTCTTACGCTTTCTCTGATCCGACTCCGTCCGCTGATCCTGCAGAGTCTGAAGGAGGAGACGCGCGGGAATTCGAATTCGTCTAAGCGGAGGTAGCCGGCCTATCAGACTCATCTCGCCAGCAACGCTCCCTAACCCTCAGGGAGTTGTGGAGAATAACTCATGCCCCTCCCGTTGAGCTGTTGTAATCCATAAACCAAGTAGGCGGAATCGATGAACACAGAAGAACTTGATGGATAAGATCATTCCTGGCAGATCTGGCGATGATCAGGAGGCTCACTATTAATTACATCAGAAAACTATTTACACATCGGTGGGGGGAAGGGGGGGAGGACTCTGCTCTACTCCCATTATTTCCTTGGCTTGCAGTGTGCAAGGTCGCCGTCGCCGCCTTCTGTGTACACAGAGGAAGCAGGGCCACTCAGCCGGTGCCGGTGACGCCGAGGTCCTGCTTGTTCTCCTCTTCGCCGGCGCCGAACACGGGCCCGCCCTCGCCGGTGGGCTGCTGGGCTTTATCCTCCTCCTTCTCCACCTGTATTCCCCCCTCGTCCTCCCGGGACTTCAAACCCATCGCCGTCCTGTTCTCACCTCCCTCCACCGACTCGTACGTCGTCGCCGTCGGCGACCCCATCGGTTGCGCCCCCTGCGCCCCTGACATCTCTCTCTCTTGCTCTCTCTACGCACACTCTCTCTCTCTCTCTCTCTTCTCCCTGCCACGAGCACGTCCTTCCTGGTATAAAAGGCCTTCTGTCCGGCATCCACGTCACATCCCCGGCAGCCACGCGTGGCAGAGCCTCTTGCCCAGATCGCCACGTGGGAGAGAGAAACAGAGGCTTCGGCTTATATACATGAATGCAGAGAGAGCAGAGGGACAGAGCGCTTCGACTATCAACAAGGAATGAAGCGGGGGAGAGAGAGAGAGAGAGAGAGAGAGAGAGAGAGAGAGAGAGAGAGGTTCGACTTATATACAGGAAATGAATGCCTGATCTAGCGTTGCGCGTGGAGGAAGGGGGCGGGCCTTGGATGGGTCATGGATCATGGAGGCGGGAGCGAGCGAAGAGAAGAGCGGACCCGTCGACCCCGCGAAGAACGAGAAGCCTGGAGTCCAGATATGTGCCGCAGACTATCCTACTCAGGTCGAACATTGCGGGGGGGATCTGAGTCCGGACTTCTCGGAGGACGCCCTTGGCGACGTCAACGCTGGGGGGGGAAGGGCCCAAGGTCAGCTCTACTTCGACGTCACCCGCCGCAAACTTCGCCGCCGGAAGGCTCAACGGGATCCTCAAGCCGGACCCCATCTTCTTCCACTTCCTCTCCAGCAGCTCCCGAGCAGCGGACTCCTCCTGAGCCGCTGCGTCATCCACGAAGAGCCGCCTCCCTTGGGACAGCTCGACGGGGGAGGCGACGGCGCGTAGCCTCCCGCTGACGCCGGACTTGTCGTGGGGCCACTGGTTCATGTGCATGGCCTTGAAGCCGACGTCGGATGCGGCGGAGAAGGTGGCGGCGCCGCCGGCGCCGCCACCGCCGGTGGTGGACTCGAAGGTGAGGTGGGCATCGCCGATCAGAACCCTGGAGGGCGTCTGCCGAAGGGTCAGCCCGATGTGCCGTCCGGTGGAGTAGAGCAGGCGCCATCTCCCCGGGAGAAGCTCCACCCAGTCCTGTGATTAAAAAAAATCAGATTAAAAAAAAAATCTCCCCGGTCGAAGGCGTCACATCGGTATGATTCTTGGGGGGTGATTGCCCGAGGAGACGATTACCGCCGGATTTGAATGCGGATTCATCATCTCCATCAATTCGATGAATTGGGCTAGTCTGCTCCTCTGTAAAAAAATAAGCCATCAAAGGAGATTCAATTGATCAGATGGTGAACCGTTTCCGGAATGAACTCCTCCAGAAGTATCAGGTGCTTGAGCAGGGAATGTACAAATAAATACCCAATAACAACTAAAAAGAAATGTGCGGCGGTATCCACCTGGGGTTGACCATAGATGTATTCCTCCGCAATCTTGACTACAGTGGAACCGAGGCCCCATCTTATGATGTCCACAGATGGCTCTATCCGCCACCTTGGCCCGCATAAAAAGGGGTGCCTCAAGGCATCAAGACAACTGCAAGGAAATTCAGAATCCGATAAATCACATCCTGACGCAGGATTTATTTATTTATTATTTTTTTTGGGGGGTGGGTGTGAGGGGCGAATTAATACGGCTTAAGACGATCTGATGATTTTTTTTTTAACGGAGAATGTCGTAGGCGCTATGATATACCTTATTCTCTTTGAAGGCTCCGTAGCAAGCAGCAGAGATAACAGGTTCCAGCCGGCACCCCAGTTCCTATCTAGCATCTACAAAAGGGGGCGTGAAGTTTTTGTTATTCTACAAGATGGCTGAGAGCAGAGAAAAGCAACGGTCGTTCCATTTTTTAGGTGGAATTGAGAAGAAGGGAAAACCTGCAATCCAGCATTGCCAGAGGGAGAATTTCTGCATAAAATTGGCAGTAGGTGCTCTCTCAAGCAGGACGGATCAGTTCCCTACATTGCCAGGAAAAAAAAAAAATGAAATTGAAGAGCCGTATGTGAATCAATTAAACAGATAAGGTAGACCCGCTGATGCCGAATCCAACCAAACATCTTTCCTCGACAAGGAAATGAAAACGCAAACCAGATATAGAAATAATTTTGCTTGCCTTGGTGAGAAAAGACTTGAATTTGATAAAGACTGCAGAGTCCATGAGCTCTCGCAACACCATTTTTGCCATGATGAACCCAACGCATCTATAAGAAACGGAAAGTTAGATGTGATAGATCGGGATTCTAACTCGACAGAGTTTATCAAATTGTTGGCGTCACACCTCACATCAAATGCAATCATGAGTTGCCTTCTGTCTGTCTTCGAATCCGCGGTGCTATCGAGACCGCTGTCATAGAAATCTACGGCGTTCCCCAGTATGCCAACCTGACAGACGATCATGCCAAATACAGACCAGCAAACACATATCAAGGACATGGCAAACGAAGCACCCAAGCTTAGTTGAATTCATATTTCAACGCATACAACCTTCCACTAGGAGGAAACAAATATTAAACTCGCTCAGGCATTCTCAGTGGGGCACGAAGCCCTTGTGTTTCAAGAAGACATTATTACTTAAAACAGCATGTATGTTCCGCAGAGTTTGGAGACAAAACTGTGAAAAGAACCGCACAAGAAATGTAGTAGTAGAGCGATGGATTGCGCAATTATATGGCCTTCACAGGATTATCAGGCCACTATGCTTTTTTCATGTTTTTCCATCATTGTCACACTCTACCATGCTGAGATTTGGAAAATCGCATGTCCGGACAGGACTACGGACTGAAACCGAAATTCCACAAATAAACCCAATTTTTTTTTCTGGAACTACCGTGAGACACATATTTCAAATAAACAATAAGTATGATATTGTAGTGGCTAGAAAACAATGGAAGAGCCATTTGCTGCAATCCCAACTTACTTTGACATGTCTATCCACAGGGCTAAAATGCAAGTTCTCTAGTCTCAGTTGCGTATGGGCCAGCCCATGACTGTGGAGGTAGTTCACCTGAGTAGGGGCACAAGAGTATGTCACCTTCCAAACTCATATAGTAGCATAGGCTACGAAAATATGTAAGGAGAAAAAAAAACTTAGATAAGCCCACGTTGTAGTGGAACCAAACATACTCCAATCAAGAGATCCCTCATGAGGATACGAGTAATTCTCAGTTGACGAGTGACAGCAGGGCCTCCTACTCTGTCGTCACCAACCCTCCTGACCCATTCTTCATCCAGCGCCAAGGTGGCTTCTAACGTTGGGAGCCAATCGGATAGTTGAAGCCAGTGTTTCAGAGAGTAACTTCCATGGTACTGCAGCATGAGATATAACAGCATCAAAGAGTGGAATCCGCGCCGAAATTTTGCAAGAAACGTTGCCATCCGTTGAATAGATAAGCGATTTCTCAAGATCGAGCATGAAAAGACAAAAAAAGGCTCCATGAAATGCAGGAAAAATAAACTCCATCAAGAAAACTATGGATCATTAAAATTTGACGGAAAACAGAAATGGGGAAACAGAAAATAAAGAATGGCTTGTGTGCTCACCCCGTGCACCAGCGTGAACGATCCGTGGTCTTCCTTATCCGATTGATACAAGTAGCCATAAACTTGCATAGCATAGGAGTGATACATGAGCTGTCGACGTCCGAGCCTCTTCAGAACCTATCATGTGGTAAACAGCAGCATTCGATTATTAGGGAAATATGGATGAAATATGGAAAGAGAATAAGTAGAAGGGATTTACAGAAATGAGTGTTTCCATTAGAGGAATCAATCAACAGGAAGCAAACACTACCTCGAGTGCCCGTCGTCCCCTACGCTGTGCCTGTGATGTGGTAAGCTGCCGAAGAACAACTCTCGACTGGTACAATGGACTGCAGAGGACAGCATATACTCTTGTCAAGAGAGTGTTGAAACGAACTGGAATGATCTGATTGGAGAATGAATAATAGAGCACCAGTCTCAATAAATGTTCAGAGATAAAATAGAAAGCAGAAGATTAAGCTGACCTGTCTGGATCTTTAACTATGGCTTCAGAGATCATCTCATCCCCCTACATCGCAAAACCACGACGGGATGAACAGAAATTACAAGATTGGCACGATGTTGGAAAGAACAAAGAAGCAACAAAGTAATTATCGGCGAGCTCAAGCGGCTAACACAAATGGAAACGTGCAAGTATTACCCTGCCGGCAAGGCCAATGCTGACGTGATTGCAGATGGAGAAATCTGACAGCCTAAACCTCATCACCGACCCCAAATCCCGCAAATCAAATTCCTCCTCGGAATCAGGTCTCGGGACGCTGTCCTCTCGTAGCCCGGACTCCGTAGCCGTTTTCCCATCGGAGAAGCACCGCGTCTGAAACGGCAGGTAGGCCCTGCGAGGAGGGGATGCACCGCAGGGGGCCTTGAACTGCTTCAACCGTTTCAAAGGCCGCTCTGTGCGAACTCGCAGGAACCCGCGGCAATCAGAAGCCGCATTGAACGCGATCCCGCAGACGGCCATCGAATTACAGTGCAGAATTTCGACACCACACCCGCCGAGTCTCCTACCTAGTATAGAGTACGATGGATCAGGAACCGGAGGCGGCGACTGGGGTGGGGCACTCGAAGGTGCCGTGCCGAAGCGTGCTGGTAATATACGCGGGGGGAGAAGAAGAGAGGCGGAGATTGAAGGGAAGAAGAAGAGCGTGACGGTTGCGTGCTGGAGGGAGCATACTGCGTTCCTCCATGAGCCCGGGGCACGTTTCCCGCACCCCACCCCACCATCGCCACACCGCTCCCACTCTCCCAAATATCTTGGACGCTTCAGGTCCCTCTCGCCATAGTCTGTCAGATCTCCCAGTGGGGCCTCTCAGGAAGACGAAGCTGATGAATGGAGGCCACTCGATGATGCAGCCGGGATTGTCTGCGTTTCGATGCGCACCGTTGGCGTGCGTTACATCACACATACCCCTTCCACCAACCGACCAGTTTTCCGCGGTCGAGCCGTCACGGTCGCTGGGGCCCAGTGGGCCTGAAACGAGACCGGGCCTAGAGACCGGCCTACCCACGTCAGGGACTTCCCAAGTGTAAATTATGGATAAATCCCTGGGTTTATTATTAATAAATTATAAATTGGATGAGCTAAAATGTTAAGTGGTGCTGTAAATGATCGGGAAGGTCCGACGGTTGGTCGGGATGGGAGGGTCGTCGTTCGACACCTGCCTTCTGGTACCCGCGAACGGCTTCGTTGCGAAAATTACGAGAATGTCCTGCCCGTCTTCCAGTCATGACTAGAAACCGAATTTTGAATATTTGAATGCTCGACTTCCCGCGGCTATAAATACCAGTCGGCTCGCAAAGGTCTCTCTCCGTCAGGTTCATCAAAATTTCTTCCAATTGCTGCTCCAGGCCGGAGGAGGAGAGAAACGGGGCGAGTGGTGTGGGGAACAAGAGCAAGAGCGCGGGACTGCCATGTACCGGACAAGGAAGAGGCAGCGAGCATTGACCTGCTGCAAATCTCCTCGTTCCACCTTCCTCGCTCCTCATTCCAGCTTCACCTGGTGCGTCTCCTCTCCCTTATATTCTTCCCCCGCTCCTTGTACGCGCCAAGGAGTTTTCGATTTATTGTACGGATTCATGTCGGTATCTGGTTATGTCTGCGATTTCGATCTACTCGACGTGATCGAACTGCGGTGATCGTCTTTGCAGTAGGTGTCTTGAAGTAATTGCATGAAAAGCAGATGAGCTTCGATATGCGTAACACTACTTTTCGTCTTGGTATTTTTATTTTTGATTAGTTCATGATGTAACTTTAACTGTAATGGATCTAAACACCCGAGCGCTTTGTTTTTCGCTTTCTCGTTTTGTTTCTCGCCTCTGTTGTTTATCTTAGATTAGCCTCTGGTTTCTCGATTAGTTTGAATGGAAAATAATATTTTCCCCGTATAACGAGTCAAACGCACATAACCAAGAGGAATTCCTCATTTATTAATTAACTAAGACGCGACTGTTGAATGTTACACACATTTTATATTTTATTGTAATAATTTGATGTGGAATTTAATGGAATCACACGCTTCAACGCTTTAACGGAAAGTCAAACAGAGTCCACGGTACGTGATATGGTACGAGATAGATAATTAATTCTCACACTTACATGCTCACAGTTACGACGACGACGTATGGACGGAGATAGCGAAATATCTGGACGGAAAGAGCCTGGCAAGGTTGGGGATGACAAACCGGTGGTTTCGTAAATTGATCAAGGAGGAGAGCGTGTGGAAGTACGCCTGCCTCCGCGACCTGCAGGTTCCTGCCTTGAGCGCCGTTCATTCCTCGTGGATGAGGCTCTATACGTCGGCTTTTGGTATGAAATGGAATGGAACATCCCTCTCTTCTCCCTCGAGATTAAGTTCATTTATTCTGTGCTTTGTTTTCTGTAGATGGCAGACACTCGTACAGCTACCGTCAAAAGGAGAAGCACATTGGTAAGTAGGCAGTGCTCGACAATCGGCTCGATGTTGTAATCAAGTAATTCTTCTTTTGGATAACCATATTTCGTCGGCACATTTCATACTGTATGCGGTGAAACCGTGTTAAAATACTTGCCTCTCATAAAGTGTAAATTAGCATTTACCAAATGATTTACTTATCAGCTTCGAAATCGTGGTAATTAAGAATTTCAGGAACTTATTTAATGACCAATATTTATAGTTGCGTTAATCATATCAACCTGTCAAAACTTTCAGTAATAAGCATATCCTAGAACGTGATGAAAATTTGTCATATATGCTCATTCAATTTCCTTTTAGAACAAAGTTTTTTAACCATTGTGCAATATTTTCTACAGCAATAATTTTACACTTTTATCTTTTTAGTCTTCACTATTAGCCCGGGAAGGCGGTAGTCTT
Source organism: Spirodela polyrhiza (assembly GCA_024713555.1). Classification (NCBI taxonomy): domain Eukaryota; kingdom Viridiplantae; phylum Streptophyta; class Magnoliopsida; order Alismatales; family Araceae; genus Spirodela; species Spirodela polyrhiza. The sequence continues at coordinate 1,542,173 of CM046543.1, forward strand.
CCACTGGAATCATCACCATAATTCAATAACAGATATGGTACTAAAACCGTTTTGCGCAATAAGTGTCGTTACTGTGCTCCTTGAGAGTACACATGATTTTCTTTGGTGTATTCATTAAGATAATCTATTCATATTATGGAAAATTTTGACCAATATTCGTTAATTCAGACAACAATATCTCTTATTCCTGTTATCATCTCAATAATGAATTTCCACAGACTGGATGCGGATAGGAGCATTCTTATTCGACTCCCCTACGGCAATATTGACGGAGAAGCTCGTCATTCCCAAGAGATTCCCGCAGTTGAACGATGATCCACAGAAGGCTATCCAAGGTTACGGCGGCTGTGTTGTGAAGAACGTCAAAACTGGGATCTGGATCGTTGGTAATCCCAACTTTGCCCGTAGAAAACTCACCACCACAATCGTCTCGAACACCCCCCGCCACCCCCCCCCCCCCTCCTCCCAGTTTACTCTAGAAATTTGCCCTTAACTAATCGAGACACTTCAACAGATCTGCAGCTCGTTCGGTGTCCGGTGTGCAATCTCAATACCTGTGAAGGTCATTACTTACTTTACTCACATAAACTAACTTGTCATCTACATGGTTCCACAACACGGTGGAGGTGCTCTTATTGCGCGTTCTCCCGATCGTAATCTTCCTCCCGGCGTTGGCTTCTCGCAGGAACGATGCAGACGCTGGACGCGAGGCACGCGGAGCTGTTCCTCCAGGAGGGGTATAGGATGGGGGACTGGGACTACGTTGACATTGGAACCCATCGCGTGGACAAGCACCACACCGCTGCGTCGGGCGCCATCTTCGACCTCAAGCACGTCAAGTCCCGCCAGACCGCCGGTGAGCTATCAAACACCCTCCCAAACTCTCCCATTCTCTTGCGCAGGCACCCAACCCCCCGGCGATTCTCTACGCCGTTGTTTGATGAAGACAACTGCACCCGTGGCAGATGTGCTTGATCTCAAAGCTTGGGTGGGGAAACCCAACGATTGGCAGCCTAAGGCGAGAATCGGACACTACGGAGTGGCCGTCAATACCAATCTACAGCCCAACGAAGGTATACAATCAATCTCTCAACTCTGCTTATAGAACCCTTCGCCTATAGATAGCTTCTAGAGCCCGCTTTTCTTCCACCAGGCATTAGCGTTAAGTACCAGGTGATGAGAAGCGGAGGAGCATCGGAGCCGGCGGTTTCCATTAGAATCTCGCAGCAGCTTATCTAGGCCGTTCCCTCTCAAGAGAGCCAAAAAGAGTTTACAGCTCACAGGACCTTCCGACCCTTCCCCCGAGGTAGCGCAAGCGGCGTTGAATTCCTTCGCCGTTTCTGATAGGAGTAGATGAATTCTTGTCTGCGAACGGTCCAAGCGGCATTCAATTTTTTCTCTCTCTAGCAATCAAATGGCCGGCAGTTGTTATTGTCAGGCATACAAAAGAGGTCAGACTGCCCACAAACAGCATTGTGGGACGACGAACCCACCCCATGCGTCAAGAAACAGACCAATAGGGAGTACAGGGTCATCCCCACGTGTTTAGAATCTAGAATGATCCAGGGAGCGCGGGATATCCAAGTTTTGGATAGTGGAGAAACGAAATAACAGATGAGCGAGAGATGGAGCCTTAGAAGGCAACCCTAGGACTCGATTCCGCTTCCGGATAAGTTGGAAGGGGCAACCATGCCACCCAAAGCCCCGTCAACCTAGGCCGTGGTAGATGTGGAATTGAGCGGGGCAGTCTCCCACTTTGGTTACGTACCCATCTAAGCGGAGCTTGTTCATTTAACGCTGAAAGTTTATGTGAACCCCGAAACCTCGCACCAGAGCTATTCGAGACTCGGCGGGCCAAGACCGGTGGGTACGGCCCCAACCAGGCATCCCAGATAATGGCCGTGGGCCACGAAGGACCGGATCTTCTACCTAATGGATCGTTGAGATCCGAACGATCCAAACTACATACACTCACTTATAAGAAAGTAGATCCACGCGTGCTAAGGGGTGTCACAAAAAAGGGCACGCAGTGATGAACAAGCGGGGCTCCCAGCAGGGTCCGAGGTAAGTCCAGGTTTCCTCCTAGGCTGGCTATACATGCTGTGTGATGCTTGAAGCTGCTTCACTGGGCGCCCTAGAAGAGCAAAGACCGTGGAGTACTTACAGTAGTCGCTGCCTTTTCTTGGCAAGGTTCTCGAATATCCCCTGCACATCAGCGGATGTGATCGGTTTCGACGGATCGAAGGATTCCTGGACAAGAAAACAAGTAGCCCCCATGAGATCCCGGTAGAAAAGAAATAGAGGCCTTTCGAGCGGACGTATCAAGTCAGAGCGGAAACTTAGGAGGATATATGTATAGGAACATATTCAGATCACCGAGTGACCACTCGGCATGAACTGGAGCAGAGCAGAGCAGAGAGAGAATACCATGAAGGACTGGAGCTCATTCTTCATGTCCGCAATGCCATTGAGAATTTCAATCTTCTGGACGTGGTTCAGGGTGTTGAGGAAGTTCAACTCGGCTCCCTCTTGCTCCTGCATCTTCTCCTGCCTCTTCCTCTTCGCAATGTTCTCATACTCCTCAAGCGAGTCCTCCCTGTCAATCAGATAACCGATGCCCTTCTTGGCGTAGAACTCGCTGCAGGCCCTACATCTGCAGAGGGCATTTCTCCACTTTTTGGACAGAAACATAGGCTTCTTCTCCGCGCTCTGGGCCGTCTCATCCAAGTTGACTCCAAGAACACACTCCGGACCCACGTTTTTCTCCTCAACGCTATTCTCATCCTGAAAAGCATCATTCACCCTTGACCCTTCATCGCTCGCCTCAGATCTCACTGGTGCCTGTGCCCTAGACGGCGCCCAGATGGAGGCAGGGTACAGAGTCAAGAAAGAACAGGGCACAGAGCAATCCTGGCAGATGAACTCGTCGTACAATGGCTCTCCTTCTTCATCTCTTGGGACCTGCGGGACAAAAGGACTTGTTAAGGGATTGGTAGCCACCCACTCTAAGAGATCTCGACAAAAGAATGCCGATGCATTCACATGACCTCAAAATAGAAACACCCATCACCCACAGTCTACAAAAAGAGCTTCCATTGATAGCTGGTAAGAGCATGCCGTCAATTTCAGAGAGTTTCAGAACTACCCACTCAACATAGAAGCAAGTTCATGATGCCTACATATATATATGTGTATGCATATAAAAGGAAGGTGGCGGGGTTCTGAGGGAGGAGGAGACCTCTTCTGAAGAGCAGAGACCGAGGTGGTTCTCGTGGAACCAGTCCTCGCAGATGCAGCACTGTATCATTTCAACCTGCTCTTCAGCCTCCGGGTCGGGGTAGGGCCGGCTGCATATGCAGTAGGAACCCTTGAAGTTGTGGTTGTACGAGTTCCCACTGTTCGCCGGGTCCTTGTTCGGAGAAAGCTTGCAGGCGACCCCCGCAAACTTTGAGTTTCCACAGTCACACCTGAAATTCCTCTTCGTCCACAACTCCACGACCTTGTCCAGCCAGAGGAAATTTAGGTCAGCAGCTGGTTTTCAGGCACATATCTTCACAAGGAACAAACATGAAGACTAACGACCACAGACTAAACCGCAATAAAGATATGGAATCTATGAAGAGTGCAGCATGTTGAAAAGGGCGCATTGCGTAGACATCCATCCACCCACAGGCTGCAGACAATCTAAGACAGACAATAGAAATGGTACAAGAAAACCTCATAGGAAAGGAACCTGGAAGTACTATGCCTTGCAGTTTTCCAAGAGAGAGGGATACGTCTGGCTCACGGGAACCCACAAAGAAAAAAACAGATATTTATATTTATTCTAGCTTCCGGTGCAGGGAATATATTTAATAGATCAAGAATAGAAATATTTGAACTATGATTCATATCTACTATTCAAACCTCGTAATCGGACTCTAAAAAAATTTCAAAAGGCTATTCTATTTCCTAAATCAGACCATTTTTCTTCGCGAGCTTCAGATGCAGAAATAGAAATCAGTCTAAGTTCGATCTACCCATTTGACCCTGGGGAATTGACATTTTCTGTCTTCACATGATCACTCCTTTAGCTCCAACATGTGTTGTTTTGCTTGCTTTTGATACATCAGTCTCTGAATCAACGTCCTTCAATGCAATGTGGTCTGAGATATCAGGGGCATCACTATAATTATCAAACTCACAAAGGAAGTAACCACAGAATCCATCCAATTCAGATTTTCAAAGTATCTTTCTGCACACAAATGTACAACTAGAAAACCTCTCCCTATCTTTACTTTTACCACTTTTCCGATATAAAAAGGGGGAAAACGAAGGGTTAAACAGACTACCCTAGCCTACATCTTCTGTCCTGGCCACAAGAATCGCTCTGTCAACATCAGCGCTTTTAGCAGAAAACCAGCTGATATGCCTTGCATCTTGTTCCCCAACTGTCCCCTATTCCCTTACTCTCCAGTCCTACTTCTTTCCCATCCAGAGCTGTATCCATCCTTTATTAAGGCTCTCAAAAACTAGTCAGCCCCGATCATGAAAAAGCTGCATGGACCACGAATGCACTGCATCTAATTCGGAGTATGTTCAGTTTGGTCGAGGCAGAATAAAGACTACAACTTTATCAACACAAGTTATTATTCACAAGTTATTAAGTCAGCTAAGAGTACTTAGAGGAACAAGTATCTGGCATTAGAACAGACTCATATCTACGATAAATTGATCCAATGGTTAGACGTGTAGCCTCTTTGCTACTGCCCTGCATCGACCATCTGCACCTTCTTCCTTGTCAATTCTTTTCTTTTTTTAACACAACACACACATGGCCATGAGCTGAGCTAGAAAGCGACAGGCATTTATCATGAGAATCCTGCACATCTAAATAGGAAATATTAGGTAGGAAGACAAAAAAATGCTCGAATGACCTGATGCGCAGAGAAAGAGAAAGAAGATATGACTAGGGTCATCAACCCGAGGAGTTTGGGCTCGCATTTTTTCCGGAGATCAGCCGCATGAGATATTTGTAAGAAACCACAGACGTGCCCCGACAAGCTAAATAGTATCAAAGCAGTTTCGGAAGAGCCCACGATATAAAGCAGTCATGCGCCTACACATCTGATTATCAGGTCAGTGATCCCATTTCTTCCGCAAGTTCTCCTAAAATTGGCGATTTTACGTTTCTCTACGATCGAGAATAACGAAGACGTCTGATTAAAAGGAAAATGAGCTCTTCGTTTCTCTCTGGTTTAGCGGGATGAGTTCAGCTCTCCAACGAGGAAATTTTGCATGGCATCGGTGAAGCTGTTATATGGTCGAAATAAGAAACTGGATTCAGGATGGCAGACGAGGAATATGAGCAGAACGGAGCGGAATATGGTTTATACCTCGTGGCCGTCATGACAGGAGAGGCTACAGGCGGTGCATACGCCGGCGCTGCCGTCGGGAACGCACGTCAGGCAGGAGAACACTGCTTGTCTCTTCATGTAGCCATTGGGATAGGTGCAATCCTTTCCCTCGTCGCCTCCGAGAACCAGATCAGCTTCCTTCAAATCCCCGACAATGAGAAATTGAGTTCAGTTAAATTGGGGGAAAATAGATAGCAGCACATCACCAAATTGAGAACCGGCGGCGGGGATGATAGCTACCAGCTCCTCCGCCTCAAGGCCCTCGATGTACTCATTGATCGTCATCGTCGGCTCCACTTCGTCCGCAAACGCGTCAGCCATCTCACGAGATTGGGGGCTCGCGGAGAAAAGCAGAGATCGGAGAGGGTTCCTCGCCTCCACAATCGGGCTACACAGGGCAACACAGCGTCTGCAAAAATGAACGACAGAGGGAGCAAAAACCCTAGCCAGCTGATTCATTCCCCCCGCCTTTCCCAAAAGGAAATAAAAGGACCCGAGAATGAGTACCTTTCTGGGCTCCTAGGGCAACCAATCGTCGTGTCGAAGAAGATGGGGAGGCCTCCCGACCACGATGCCGTCCACGCGACGCGCCGCCGTCCGCAGACGAAGTTCTCCGCCCCTCTTCGCCCCTGCGCGCATCCGCCGAGAGAGAGAGAGAGAGAGAAAGAGAGAGCGCGCAGGCTTATATTTGGGCCTTTTCAGAGGCGCTTTATTTTCCCGCCAAGCCGCCTGAGGAATGGGGAATGTCGTTGATGAAAGAATTCTTTCGTGGGGTGATTCCTTCTCCGTCCGGCGTCCATAATACTGGAGAATAGACGCTAATCTCACGCCGTCTGATATCGTCACCCCCTTCCATCAAGCGTCTCTATTAAACATCAGAACTGCCCCATCTAGTCTTTGTACATGGAGTCAGCCGACCCAGAGCTATTTCCTCCGGCTGGCTGGCTGATATCGTCACAGCCACTCCCGCCCCCAATCTCGCAAGCAGGCATGCACTGGGCCCGTCGTGATCTGATCAGTCGAACCCAAACTCTTGGCTGGGCCAATTATTTTCCTTCGTAGAATAGACGAGCTCGATCGATCCGGTCCTCTCTCTCTCTCTCTCTCTCTCTCCTTGTTATATTTCACGAAGCAAAGCCTCAGAAAGGCGAGTCGTATCTTCGAGTAGGGACAGAGGGGAAGGATCTGGGATGAAGTAACTAAGCAATATTTACTCGAGGATTCCAGGAGCATGTAGGGGAAAATAACACGTGAGATATGTGGACAGAGAATCAGACGATGGGGTCCGTTGTGCATAGTAGCACCCCGTGAAATTTACACAAGAACGCGGGTTCCAGTTGCTTGTTGCTTTTTTTGGACCTTATTTCGGCGGTTTGGCCAGCAGCTTCTTGGGTAGTTTGTCGACGGGGGTGGACTTGAGGAGGAAGAGCCTGGCAGCTCGCTCTTGCAGGGTGCCGCCGCACTTCAATCCATGCGCCTGCAGTTCTGATTTCAACCTCTCCATGCCAAGAACCTGCAGATGGCGCCGGCAATGTTAGCCATGATCTAGACAATAATAAACCAAATAAACGGTGGGAATGTAAGGTCAATACGGGTCAGCTTAAATATTTCATCCACATGGGCAAAAAAATGAGGCGTGAACATTGTTATCAGTGCAGCTGTTCCAAATTCCAAGGGTGGATCCTGGGTTTTAAATATTCCTCCGCCCAAATTTAGTATAGAAGAACTATGGGTTTAAAAGCCATGCTCTGACTCCAATCATAGGCACAAAGAATGTGATCAGCTGACCGAATACAGCTAGCATCTGGGATACCTTATGATGAGCGCTGATGAATCCACTACAGAGGTTTGCATGTGACCAGGGTATCCATGCATGGCTTAGGGGATCAGCCGTTCCGTAAAATTAGAAAAGCCCTGGTTTGGTCATGGATGACTACACAATTGGGATAAATCTACAGAGGATTGAGAGAGAATAGAATTTTCACACACATGTTATGAGCACCACTTCGAGCAATGCACTCCAGTTTTACTGTTTTAGATGGGGCAATAAACATACATCAATGGGAGCCATGTAAAAAGCCTATGATACCTCACGTGGAGTGCATAAGAAATGGAAAGCACGAGTTTATGTGACGATCTGACACATGAAACAATTTACCGAGCAAGTAATTATGGAATTAGGGAGGAAACAGCAATGAATAGTTATGACATCGATCGACGCGCACAAACCTCCAATTCTTTTGCAGAGTTAAATTGCTCGAAGTTCAATGGCTCATTTGATTTCTCATCCCCAATCTTCTCTGGGGTAGCTTCCTTGGGAACCGCTGCGTCTTCTATCACAGCACAAGAGACATCTAGATTTTTCTCAGGGGAGTCAGGCGCTACTTCTGGAGACAAACCCATTCTTTCCTCCGCGTCCATTTGCTTCTGGTCTACTATTTGATCGCCGACCAACCCCTCGTCCAAATGAACCTTGTCAGAACCTTGTGATGTCTCTGAACGAGAAACATTCTCTATCTGGTCACCATCGTCTTCAGAAAATGTCTTCTCAGGTTCCGCAGAGTCATCAGAAGAGACGTTTTCATTTACAGGACCTTCGCTCACATCCAGGCGCTTATGATTAGGAGCACTGCTATCTTCTTCCTCCAAATTGCTCTTTCCAGATCCTCCATCGGAACCTTCCAGATCTGACTGACCACCGGATGTTCCAAACAAACTTGCATCGTCTTCATTCTTGTTTCCATCATTAAGAACCACAGACTTATTGGCATCGTCGTCATCCTCTTCATCGTCCTCACTTTCACTTTCATCCACCTTCTTCTTTCCCATCCTGCATGACCGAGACATAATCTATTTAAACGATTCATATAGAATACCACGGAAATTGACCTTTACGAATAGGAAAAAAGTTAGCATGAGAGGTAAGGAACTAGGCATCAAAATTAAATCAATAGATGGCAATGGTTTGAAGAAAAATAAATCCAATAGTTTACCATATCTTTAGGCGCTTTAACGCAGGCCCTGATGAAGGCAGAGCCTTCCGTTTCGATTTCTCGTAGAGTTCAAAGGACTGGCGCACAGACTCCTCGACCTCCTCCATGCACCGAGCAGAATCCTCCTTATACTTCTCTATGTACTTTTCCACGACCGCTGATGAACTCTTCTTGACCTCCTTAGCCTTGCTTTTAAGGAACTGCTCCGCGAGTTTTTCCAGCTTCCGGTCCTCGGCCTCCGCCTTCCATTCCTCGAGCTTTTTCTCCGCATTGACATGTCGCAGGCGCCGTCCGCTCATGTCCCTACACGCATCGAAGTTGTTCGTCTTCTTCTGCCCGGCTTTCGTTGCCGCGCCCCTGAGGAGGGAACCAAATCCACCTTTCCCGCCCCGGAGGCGCAGGAGAAGGCTGCAAGAAGGAAAAATCCCATCCTCGGATGCGGATATCAGGGTTTCATCGCGAATCTCGCGCGATCCAGACACCAGTCGCTGGAAGCGGGAGGGAATCCTGGTCCTCGCGAACAGATATCGCTTCAGCGCCTCCCCCGAGACGGTAGCGGAAGGAACCTGAAGGCACTGGGTCCTACCGTCCAGGAGCTTGACGAAGATCTGGTTCCTCTCCATGATCCCTCCCCTCTCCCGCAGAAACCCTAGGAGAGAAATCTAGTCGACGACCGAGAAAGCTATATTGACCACAGAGGAGAGGAACCCGTCGCTTCGCGAGCTGGACGCTTCGACAGAGGAGCCTCTTTATACAGGGCCTCCGGTGCGACTTAACTGGGTCTCGGATCTCCTCAAATATCCGAATACAATTTACGAAGCCATTTTTCTGAAAATCAAATTCAATAAAATAAAAAAAACGCGCCAACGCGAATCGAGTATGTATATCCATTAAAATAAATTTTAAAAAATCAATATTGGCGGATTTTTTTAATTTTATAATTAAAAAATTAAAAAGTGGAGCTGTCAATGGTTGATGTAAGCCCAAGAAAAAAGGCCTAGAGTCTCTCTCTCGCTGCCCCGGACCTGGTCAGGTTTCACATGGGTCCAGCCCAGAACCCATTTAATGGGCTTCTCATCGGGCCATGATGGGCCAGGCTAGTCAACGTCAGGCATGTGGGCCCTGGTGCAACAATCTGTCATTTATATTATCCCAGTCTTCGGGGGAGGCGAGAGCCAAAAGGAGGCAATCTTGCAAGCGAAGATCAGCCTATGCACGGTCAAACCATGAGACAATTAAGTCTCCGGACGGTCGTCCGCCTTCTTCAGCGCCGGCGGGAGGAGAGAGAGGGAGCCGGCCAGCACATCTGACGGAGGGGAAGACGTCAACTCCATCAACTCCTCCCTGCTGTACTTGATCCTCTCATCTATCCCAGAAAAAGAAAAAAAAAAAAAGGAAGATTTGACCGCTCAGATCCCCTGAGGACCCATTAAAGCCACATCTTTTACAGACAAAAAAAAAATGCTAGCCTTCACCTGTGAAGTGGGCTCCCGAGGGCTCGCACTGGGCACGATCAAGTTTCAGCTTTGACGAACCGAGTTTCTGGTTCTGGTCCAAGTGAAGCATCTGGGCAGACTCGTGCTTGACTTTTATTTGGGGAAAGCTTTCGCAGAATGAGGAGACGCCGTCCTTGGTGAGGAGCCAGCATCCTCTCAGGTCCAGCACCTGCAGCCTATCCGGAGGCCTAAATGAGAGGAGCCCGCTGTTGGTCAACACAGCCCCTTGAAACCCGAGAACCCTCAGATCTGGGAGGGACGACGTGGTGTGGAAGGAGACATCTGACAGGAAATCGCTCTTCAGATACAGATGCGTCAATCCCTTCAACAAGCCCAGAGGATGAAGTGACTCGTCTCTGACTCGGGTGCCTTCCAGGTTTAAAATCTCCAGACTACCAAGATTCTGCAGCACAGGCAGGGACAATATCTTGGCTGGAGGGTCTCCTTCCGCGTAAATAAAACCTGAGGGCCAAGGATGGAAATAAAGATGAGTAAGTGTCCTGTCAAGACCAGTCCTCTTCCAACGATGGAGCACAATTAATGGGCCCGACTGTCTTTACCTTGAATGCCTGTCTTGCTTAGATCAATGGTCCTCAAAGAAGGCATCGAGGTGAGGTATTGCAGAGATGTGTCGTCAATCATGGACTCAGACAAGGATAATTTTTCTAGATATGGAACGTTCCCAGCTAAACTGCACATAGACTGAGAAGTGATCTTGGTGTTGCTGAGGTTTAAATCTCTCAACTTGAATGCCATACTTGCAACAGGAGCGATGAGGTTGTCTGTCATCAGGCTAGAACTGAGATCCAGACGCTCAAGTGAGCACATTCTGGCTAAGAAATTGAAATTGGAAATGGCAGAGGAAGACAAGTCCAAGACCGACAGGTGGCCGATATTCAGATTTGAGAATACATGGTCCACATCAGCGAATGTAGCTCCACGAACTAGAAACTCTGATAAAGGAGGCTTCACTGGGCCATGCCCTTCAAAAATTGAGCGGATTGAACAGTTACTCATGTTCAGATGAATGAGCGAGGGTAGATTTGGCAGGCAGTTGACTTCGGTCCAGGCTATGTTTAGGTGAGCCAAACGTGGGAACCTGGTAAATAACAGAGAACCTTCGTTCGTGATCTCACTGCCCCATAAATCCAGGAACTCGAGCTGCACCAGTACCTGAGACAAAACAGAAGTCACACACAAGACTGAAAAAATTTGTACCCAAGATCAACGACTTCAAAGCGACCGAGATTCAGATGTTTGGGAAACTACGACCACTTTTTCTTCAAAATTAAAAAGCAGAATTTCATGGGCTAGCATTTTTCTCAGTGCAAGTACATATCTAGCTTCAGGCACTATAAAAAAGGTTATATGGCAGTGAACTCCACAGAGAAGGTGAAATAAACGAGCAGCAGAAGATCAAACCACCCCCCCACCCCCCAGAGGAAAAGAGATACCTTCAACGAGTCGATGGCCTGATCAGTGACAGGCAGGCCTCCCAAATCCAATGAACGTAAGTTAACAAGGGAAGAGAGCCGGATGATCCCCTTGGAGGTCACTCTAGTTTCTGAAATGCACAGTCTCTCTAAGTTCGAGATGGATAATATGTGTTCAAGCCCCGCATCAGTGATTTTTGAGCACCTTGATATATCCAACTCCTTCAAAGTGGCCATTCCTACAAACAGAGACGCAAATAGGTATATACGCATCAGTCACTTCAGCTGGCTCTAGCTTAGTCCAACGCAGTTTGGCACATGCATCAGAGCAGAATATTGATCATCCAAATTCTCGACAGATCCATTAAGCAATTGCTTCTCACATTCCCTGCTCAGCCTTTACAAGTGTACTACCCATATTCAGTTCAAGTGACTGAACAAGGAGAATGTAGAAACAAGTGACAGTGAAGCATTAGAAAACAGAAAATCCATACCTGTAATTGACCAAAGAGCAGAGTTGTTGATCCCTCTGCAGCCGGCCAATTTTAAAGCACGCAAGTAGCGGAATGCTCCCAGGTATGCCATCCATTCTGCATCGACACAATTTTCACCATGAAAGTCAACCTCCTCCACGCAATACTGGAAGACCCTACATGGACAAGCCCCAGAGGAAATAAATCCATATCAGATGGATGACACGGGCCTCTGGATTGAAAAAGATAAATATTTCCACAACCAAGGGAAAGTACTCCACAAATCAATCATTCTTCGTCAGCGGATTTCGTCCAAGAAGCTAAAGCCAACGGAAAAAAATCATCCAAGAAGTTTTTTTCTCCTCTCTTCACAGCAGAGTAGGATCCAACCATCGCTGAATGAATATTTTATTACACAGATTGTCCGACATTTGACCAACAAGCTAGGCCAAGAGATTCCGTCAGAGATCACTCAAAATACGGCCATTTCTCTTCCCCATAGATTTGATCGCTGGATAATCCGCAAGGTAAACCGGAATAACCCTCCGTCGAAAAATTCGAAAGAACTGTTGCAGTCCGAAACAACGAGACGCACAATTATGCCTATCAAAAGTCAGTACAGCCCCCTTGTTCTCGAGCTGCGTGGTGACAAATCTCCGAAGAAGCAACCGCACACGCGGAAAAAATAATAACTCACTCGAGTAGGGAAGGGTAGAGGAGACGGCGATGGTGGAGGAGGCGGAACAGCGCGTCGGCCAACTGGCTGGGCAGCCGTTCAAGGGTCCTGCGTTGCCTCCGCCATTTCTCCACGCTCTTCACGCTCTCGGCTGCTGCTTCGATGCAACGCCGTACCAGCCCTCCCTCTTCCATTCCCGGGCGAGCGGCACCGGTTGAACGGGCGGATCGAACTCCGTCCATAGCCACCGCCCCCCTTCCGATCTCCATCACTCTCCTCCTGACGGTGCCGGGAAAAAGGGAGTCGACTATATATCGTCCGACCCCAAGTCTAACAGAAGGGAATAAAAAAAAATTTTAAAATTAAAATTTAACCTTTTAAATAAAAAAATTGGCGCAATCAACCAAATAGCCTCCCTCCTTTCCTTCGAGATGACGTGCTGTACAAGAACCTAGTAACTGTTTCACGCGTGGACTTTTTCCTTTACGTGGACCCCAAAAATTTATTGAATTATCTGTATGTCCTCATTGAAGTATGGCCTTATGGGCTCGGCCCATTTACTTTCACCAGGACCAACGTTCTTTTGGGGATATTTCCATTAAAGCCCTCGGATGCATTCAGATTTTCGCCAAGAGGTGGGAAATAGGGCCATTGACTATTGGCCCACGAATGGAAAGAGCCCAAATACGAGGGCAGAGACTAATGGACAATAATGGGCCATAGTGGGCCTAAGGTGACGCCCGTGCCAATCAGAGCCCAGAAAGAAGCCTAGACTCGTGCACGTGGGGCGCGCACGTGCCGTCGATCTGAATCTACGAGCAGCCGCCGCGTGGCGTCGGCCGGCGATGGCGCAGTTCGACCACCACAACGGTCACGTTGTCGGCGCTGCCGCGGGAGATGGCGAGCTTCACGAGCAACGCGGCAGCGGCCTCCGCGCCGGGGATTCGGCCGCCGGCGAGGGAGCGGCGCGCCACTGCGCAGGCCAGCTCGTTCGACACGACGTCCCACAGGCCGTCGCTGCCCAGGATGAGGAACTCGTCGGCATCTGTGCGCGCCGTCACTGTCACCTCCGGATCGGGGATCACGTAAGGCTTCAAATAATGATCTCCTGCACCCATTTGAATAGCACCCATATGAAGAAGAGATACCCTCTTATCTCCCTCTCTCTATTTCTTTCTCCTCTCTCTAGGACGCGCGGAGGGTTACCGATGGATCTGGAAGTAGCGAGGACGCCGAGAACGCGGAGGCCGTCCCAGTCGATGACCCTGCCGCCGGCGGCTTCCACTCGTTCCTTCTCGTCCGGCCTGCCGGGCTGGAGGGATCAAGAGAGCATGGTTACGGCCACGAAGGAACGCAGAAATATGAGGAACGTGAATGAGGAAGAGAGAAAGAAGGGAGCTTCTGGGAAGATCTGGGAGGAGAGAGGACGAGAAGATGAGAAACCCGGCGGCGGGGAGGCGGGCATGCGAAAGGATTAAAGAAGAATGAGAGATCACGAGAAGGCCGATCCGCTGGGAGAACATTGTTATAATATGGCCTGCTACATTCATACGGAATTGGCTCCGGTGAGGTGCTAGCCAACAGAGGAACGTATCCCCCCTTAAATCTGTTCATGGGAGCCTACCCTTCGTGCATGATGATAGCTGCAACCACCGGATCCATCACTGATCAATCTTCTCTGATATCAAACGACCGAATAAGCAGATATGAAACGAATGAAAAGCGAGGAAGGCGGCGTAACCCCCGGTTCCTCCATTGGATTTGTGGAGAACGAGGTACATTCAGTCTGCTGTCGGCACACAGATCGTTCCTCCGATTCATGAATCGAGATGGAAACGCCGGCACAGAGAGGCGAAACCAGTTGTTGCGATCGGGGACCTCACCTTGTGATCGGAAGAGAGGGGAACGGGGACACCCCCGCGCGAGAGCACGGCCCTGGAGTCCCCGCAGTTCGCCACCGTGATGCACGACACCCCGACCACCGCCACAAGCGCGGTGGAACCCACCGTCCTCTCCGAGTCCGGCCCGACGATGGCCCGCGCCGTCACCTCCTCGTCGACCTTGAGGAAGCAAGCCTTCATCGCCTCACTCCACCCCATATCCGACATGGTGGACTGATTCTCCATCTCCCCCGCGAGCAGCGCGTGCAGCCGGTCCCTGCAGGTGTGGGCCACATTCGCGCCGCCGTGGCCGTCGTACACGCCGAAGAAATCGTACCGCGGCCCTCCCAGCGACACGAACGCCGGCGCCATCGTCACCGCGTCCTCCATCTCCTTCCTCCTCCCGATGACCGACACCGATCCGTGGGACACGCAGGGGACGACGCTCTTCAGGCTGGCCTCGACGACCAGTCGCGTCACATCAGAATCCGACTGCGGCGACGTTGCAGCGGAAGAAGAAGGAGACGAAGAAGACGAAGAAGAAGAACAGGACTCAAACGATGAACCAGGTTCCGTGGTGGACTCCGAAAAGCCCTCCCCATCTCCTCCATCACCCCTCCTCCCTCGTATCGAGTGAGAGCTCCCCGCTCTGCGCCTGCGAGTTCCCGTCGTCGATGGCCTCGACCTCATAATGGAGGCGCCGTCCATCTCCATCAGAACCTATCCGCCGCCGCGTTCTCCGGCCTTCGCCTTGCAGAGGTCTCTAGCTCTCAGCCGGCCCCGCCATCCACGGCCACATGGAGCTCTGCTCTTCTGCAGGTTCCCCCGAGAACGTAGTAACAGGAGAAGGAACTAATACAGACCGTTGGATGCCACGGGCCTCAGATATGCGCCACCTGGACCCAGGTAAAGTGCCTTGCTCGTAGGATTCGCATCAAGAAGCTGCTCAAAGCCTGTCGATCTGTACGGAGATTTCCTTGCGCCGTCCTGCGCTTCCATACGCCGTTCTCTGGTTGGCAGATGACTTTGACAGCCGGGCCACCACTTTTAATTTTCGCGGGACGCGTGGACCTTTCGGGCGTCGCCTCGTCAACTGCGTTCGGTGAACTGATTGATTACGGAATGTTGACTGACCAGACGCGTGTCATTTATCACAGGTTCTGACACCGTCCGATAAGGAAGACTCAGGCCTCGGGAGGCGGATCCGAGCCACGTAGCGCTTCGCAGGTGGGCCAGTCACCGAATCAAGATACGGGCCGTCCGTCGGCAGTGCGTGCCCAGGAAGAGTGTCTGCCCTCTGCTCGGAAACCAATTTATGGGTCGGAGAGAGAGAGAGGGCGCCCACATTCGGACGTCGCTTCGCCGATGAAGTAGATATTTCCATGGGAGAAGGGGGATCCGAAGAACAGGGCAAATCTGAGTAGGCAATTTACAAGATATTACAGCAAAGAGGAGGCTCTGATCTGTTTCGTCACGAAAATCTGGACGGGGCAAATGAGCGGCGGCGGGCCAAACTGGCTCTGCGCATCGAATGGAGGCTAACTTTTTTCCTCGGCGGTGAAATCGGGCTCGGCGGGCTTCTGCAGCAGAATCGGGGGCAGCCTCTCCGGCAGGCGGGCCCTTCGGGGGTCGTTGCGCCGCAGGTTGCGCAGCGCGTTGACGGCGAAGCGCGAAGCGTAGATGGTGGCGCCGAGGCTCGGGGAACTGCCGGCCTCCTGCGCGATCACCGTCTGCAACCTGCCCTCCTTCTCGTGCAGCGCCTCCTCGATCTTCCTCCGCGTGTAGCGGCGCCAGGCGGCCTGTATGAAGCAGGCGGCCCACGTCCTCCACTGGTGCGAGTAGAACCGGAAGGTGTGGCGCAGCTGCTTGCTGTGGAGGCGACGGAACTGGGAGGCGACGAACTTGAGGTCGTCGGCTTTGAGGGCGAAGGCTTCCACTTCGTGGAGGGTCTTCACGGTCCTCGTGGAGGAGGGGAGGTTGGAGGACGAGTTAGGGTCAAGGGCCCAGGTGAGGAGCTCCTCTCCGCAGAAGTCACCCCCCTTGAGGAAGTCCGCGTTGAAGAAGCCGCTCCTCCCGCCGTTGGTCGTCGCGCTCTCTAGAATCCCCCGCATGATGAACAGCATCTCGTCCACTGGGTCCCCTTCCCGCACGATCTCGCTGTCTCCCGTGTAAAGGACCGGCTTTAGCCGGTCGCACATGGCGTCCATCAGCTGGTCGTCCATCTTCTCGAACATCGGCACCTGAAAGAAGTCCACAGGAAGATCATCGCGTAAGCTCGCCTCTTCCTCCGCGTTCACGGCGAAGAGCTTCGCAGTGATTGGGGGGGGGGTCTCACTCTGGTCAGCAAGCCCAGGCAGAGATGGCGCTTTATGTCCCTCCGGAGGTCCTTGGGGAGGTTCTGAATTAGGTTCTCTTCGTCAACCCCTCTGGTCACCTGCCACCTGTACTGCTCGTGGCGGCGTATCCGGTCCCGCAGCTTATCGGGGAGCAGACGATGGGACATCCACTGATCGGTGTCCCGCCTCTTGATTCTCATCTCTTCGATTCTTACGGTGGTCGATTGAAGATAAGTCTGCGAAGAAAAATGCGCCAAATTAGCAACTTGCGCCATCCGGAGGGCCTGCGGAGGAAAGCAGTGGCCGGCATTCTTTTTTACGGAATCAAAACGGCAGATAGGGTGCGCTTCTTGTTCTTGCGATTCTTAACATCCCAAGCTGTCTGTGCAGCACACGTCAGAACTTTCATAAGATCCCTCTCCCCCCAGAGATAACTCCGGAGAAGCGGTGTTAATGGCTCGGGAGTACGCATTGAAGCAGAGAGAGAGAGAGTCGTCTCTGGATGAAACCCAGTCTCTCTCTCGCTCAATACATATAAGTGTTTTACTTGGGCTACGTACCTTGCTGCCCTTAGGAGATACGGTAAAAGCCATGACATAGATAGTGGCAAAGCAGAGTGAAAAAAGAAAAAGCTGAAAGCTTTTCGTTGATTGCAAAGTTCGAGAGCTAATTAGCTAGACGCATGCTCAACGTGATTCCTAAGCATTTAATACTCGGAAACATAAATAGGAAGGGTCTAAATTTCCGAACCAATTTCCCGGCAAACTGAAAAATTTTCAAGCTTACTATGAACGATATTTAATTTTAATGCATGGAGAGTCAAAACAAAGTGATTCGTGCAGGCATTTACCTGCATGTTCCCGATTAAGAGGGCGAACAAGACCAAGCCAGATATGGAAATGAACACAGCGAAGGCACTTTCCCAAACGTAGGTGCTTGTTTTCAGATTTTGGCCAAGAGAACTGCAAGTCATAAGGCATAAGAATAACATTAATCAGCTAAGAAAATGAATTCGGTAAAAACCATCTACATATTTATTTATTTCATTTTATTTCCTGAGCTGATGAGAGGCTAATTCCACTCTAAGATGTCTCACAAAAGGAAAATCAAGGTATGGCTCGGTCCTCGATGATCGCCCAGTTTTCTCAGAACTCAATCACAGATCTCATTCTCGCCTTTTCTGGGACTATCCTGCAGGTTTTGCAGCGAAACCATCCTCCCACCGTCGTCTTGACGCTGCTGAACTCAGCTCGTCCTGACCCTCGGGCACAATATCATGTCATCTAACCCTAGCAGTCCATCGCTTCTGATCTTCCATCTTCCTGAGTTTTCCTCACAAGGGTCTCAGCCAGCAATCGGTTCGATATATAACATAGAACAGCCAAATCATTGAGGCATAGGTTTAATCGTACAATATGTGAACAGTCGAACTATGGAGCTTAGTTCTGAAAGCAGTAGGTACCCAAATGGTCTCAAAAAAAAAAATCAAGGAAATAAGATAAGAGGGATCGCACTCACCTCAGGTTCTGTAGCCCCCACCAAAGGCAGTAAAACAACTTCTCGGCAAAATTTGTCGATTTGGCAACGTTCTCGAGGGCAGGAAGATAAATGCCAAAGTCAAAGGCCGACGTGTTGACTTCATTTATGGGACATTTGAGGTCTAAAAAGTCCTTGTTTACTTGCGTTGTCTCCCCGCAGTACAAAGACCGTACGCAGTCGTGGTTGTCTCTAGGGCACGCATCTCTCCAGCATGTATCTTGCCGTTCTATAGAGAGCAAGTACCAAACAGCTCCCAAAACCTAACCAAAGAGTTTACCAAAATTTGAGTAAAAAATCAAGTTCAACTTTTTTTAAAAAAAATCCCAACAGCATAATATGGGTATCATCTACTTTCCATTTTAAAAAGTGCATACCTCAGTGCAATGGAGTTTCTGACTAGAATGGTTAATGCGACACAGCATATGAAAGATTAAAAATATTTGACGTATTTTACTCTTCAATATAACAGTTATCAAGATAACCACAAGAAACATATTAAGCCAATCGCAAATCTTTGGTATTACTCTTATTGATGCATTTTTTCTTTTGGAGGTTGGACGCGTTTTAAAATCAAACTAAAAAAAGCGGGAAATTGAAAAATCAAACAACTTCATTATCAATCCATCGGTGGACAGGCTTGGTCTTTAGTGCCGTCCCCACTAACATGGAGCTTATATGTTGCCGTACATAAACATCTTCCAAAGAGGCTCCTGTTTGCAGAGCATGGGTTTGTGTCAAGGACTGGGATTTTAGCCAAATGCAAGCCCTACCTATTTAGTTGATCAAAATGATGACGTGAATATATTTAAAATTTATAAAATAATTTATATATCTATAATATTTTAAATAAAAAGAATATAAATATACTAACAACCTATGTAAATCTTATCTGAATGAGTAATAATTTCTATAAAATAAATACCTAATTGGGATATTATATAAATGCTTATACATCCTATTATGTTCACACTGTTTTTATTTATTAAATATTGTATCTTGTTTTAAGAAAAACATCGAGCAATTGTCTCACCGTGTTGGCTAGACATTAGGTGAACTTTGCCCTTTATCATCTTGTTTCCTTTTTAAAGCCGACGATTACAGTATGCAGGCCTGGGATAGTTTTGTGAGGATCATTCTTTTCGAAATTTCATGTTTCATCTTCTCCTTGTTCTTTTTTTTCTAGGAAAAAAATAGATAAGGGAAAATCATCAAATTTGCATGCTTTTGTTTCCTCTGTTATCCATGGCCTACTGGCAAAAAGATGAAAACTTCCTCTAAACAGAAGACGAATAAGCCCTAAGAATATACTGGTTACTTGCTAAAATACTAAAAAGAACTCCTTACAGGATAAAAATAATAAAAAACCACTAGCTTTTACATGATGGCATTCCATCAGAGTGCAGGATCATGATATGTGATTCAGAACACATTCTTATCTTCCATTTCCATTTCTTTTACTCTATTAAATTCCCTTTAACTATCTTGGTCCCCCTTTTTCTCTTTTAACTTTTATGACTGAAGTCATCCACCTAGCAGGTCTCTAGATTTCGCATTTCCTCTCAACAGAACCTTAACAATAATAATCGAACTAAAAGCTATCACGCAAAATCTGAGAGAAAAATTGTACGACGTGCCTTGTACTTCATCAGTAGGCAAGTCTGAGATTGTACACATGAAGAACTTCAGAGTTTCGAATAATTTTCACAAAAAAATCCTAAAAGAAATTGGTACTATTTACGTCAATCACCAAACAAGCCAGATTGCACGGTTTCACCAGCCTAGAAAGAAGAATGAAAGACTTTTTTTTGGGATTTTTATAATGTGAATAATTAGTTAAAAATCAGGTGGTAATAATTTCCTCACGAAAAAAAGGAGTAGGATACAATTTGCCACAATCGTAAAATAAAAAGTAGGAGATATATCAACACTTACATGACTTGCAAGCATGTATAGAATGAGATTGAAAGCAGCCCCTGCCCATGCTGTTTGAGTTATTATGCCCGAAGTTCTTGTTACTTCTCGGTATAGTGGTACAATTCGAACAAGTCGAGGCAAATATTGGAATAAGACAATGAACATCAGCAAGTTTTTTGCATTCAATGTTCTTACTCCGCTCACTCTGGGTATAACACTTAAAATGATCACCTGGATGGACGAAATTACTAACCATTCAGTATCGCCTTTCACTAAGCCATAACTCAAGAAATAATGATAGTAGCTATGGGTTTTATTGACAGAAGTAAAAATAAGCAGCATCAAATTCTATTAGTGACGGAATCAAAGCATTAATAGTGTAAATAAAAAATAAAACAACAATACAATTACATCAAATGCTAAAATAACTTATAAGAAACAGAGAAATCCTCAAGAGCCCTGGCTTTAACACGAAGTCTGTGAACATCGAGCTCGATAAACTATTAAGCAAAATGCTATGTTCTCTACATGAGATGCATACTTATATAACGTGAAAGCACCAAAAAGCCTTGTTTTTTGGAAAACACAAACCCTCTTATTCAACCAATCTTCTTTCTGGTGTCTCTCAATCTGAAAAGCAATTTTCGACTTCCTATAGCATGTAACACATGACAGAGTCATTTCTATATTTCAGCCTTTGGACCTGATGACTTTGGTACCACAGGAAGAAAAGTTTCAATGGTCACGAATGTATTACTATTCGTTTGATCTGAATATAAGGAAGATCTATCAACATATTCACAGCAACGAGACGAAAATTTATCATAAAATCTAGTTCTGCTAACAGGAAGTAGAAAATAAATACAATTTCTCAGGAATAGGAAAAGGGACTTTTAGCCGCAATAGAAGACCAAAGTTCTGGTGGAAAAGGCCGTCCGAATGGATTTTCCTTTCTTTCCATTTTCTATCTTTCTTCGGTATGGTATCCGCATTCGTTGCAGGTGGATTGTACCATTTTATATTGAGCTCAAATAAGAATCTCCTTCACCCATGATAGTGTTGCTGATTGGGCAGTTTTTTTAGTTTTTCAAAAACATTGTCTGGGCGAAGCGGTAATCTGTTAGGCAGTTTTACGTCTAGAACCTTCCGAGTCACTTTTCCACTTCATCCCACACTTTTACTGTTTGAACTTTAATAGCAGTGACATTCCCATCTTCGGTTCACATAAACACTTGGCTAGACATAACCCACATGCTACATCTCCAAAAAATTTTCTGGTGAAGTCCCAAAAAAAAGATCAGAATATTTCCCATGAAAAAAAAAATCATGTACAAAACTGATGAATGGTAGTATCTATTTATTTTATTAGTTATTTAAATAATTATTTGAAGATTTACAAGTATGATATTTGTGTTTAGGTTATAAAATTTAGACCTCACATGTTTTTTTAATTCGTCAAAAAATCATCTGCAGATCTATAAATTTTATCCATTTTATAAGTGCTAACCCTAAAAGCATAACAGTTTTTTACTCAATCCCCCTGAATACTGGACAAGATATTCATCAGCTGGAACTTCGAGGATGATTCCAATTTTAATAAAATACTTCAGGTCAGGAGAGAAAGATGCACAAACATTTAAAGCCAATCAGATCTTTCTTTGGTCAACCAAACCCAGGTGTTTATAAAGTGGCCATATACGGTAACTACAACAAAATGAATACATCACAGATGAAGATTGCAGAGCTGCATGGTGAGCTACATCGAAGACCGTCTTACAGCATGGTTACCCTTTTATCATTAAGATATATTCAACCTGCGAATTGCATTACACTACAGAGAAATGATTTATGCAGTATGAGCTACAAGACAATGTCATTCAGTCAGCATTTTAAACAGTGCTACTATTTAACAATGTGATGTACAATTAAAGAAACAAATATGAGTATTTTTGGGTCATTTTCTCCTCCCAAATTATTTTTCTGACAAATAAGAAGCGTAAAAGCGATGACAAAAGATATAAACAAATGAATTGTTTACCTGTGGTAAAGGAAGAACAGCGAGAACATCCACAATAAAGTATGATGATAGGTATCGTCTCGCTATTTCATAAGGATCTTCAACCAAAACGCCTCTTCCAAATACTCGAGACGAGGGAGCAATAAAGCCAGTACGAAACTGAAAAACAATATGCAGAATATAGAATATATCCGTAAAGGAACGCAAGACACTTGCAGTGATTGACAACTTTGTTTCCAGATATAGGCATTTTCCATCATCCCGGACAACTGGGATGTAAAAGAACAATGGATCAACAGCTACAGCAAGTAGACATGACAGAACAAATATCTTATTCCACCTCTGAAGAAAAGAACCCTGTGGATCAAGTATTTTCTTCTTTGATTGTGATTCATCCACAGATGAACCCCCAGAAGGCAGACAAGAACCCATACTTTTTGAGATACGAGATACCCATCCAAAAACCTGTTGAAAAACCTCTGACACGGAATTAACTGTCCTGCTTCTACCAGGTGATACACTATCCAAGCTTGGCGATTTCTCTGAACTCCAGTCTTGAAATCTGCATCCAGTGGAGTCATACATCAGAAAGGAACATGTAAAAACTTAAAACAAGCCGTTTAACTATAGAATTTTATGTTGGCAGTGAAAGCATATACTTCCCGAGTCTGCATAAGAAATCTCATAATACATTGCAGGAAAAAGGTTAGTGTTAATGGACGCGATGGAGATAGCCACTTGGTTTGAAAACACCAAAAGTTGCGGTGTAAGGACAAAGATCTTTTAATGGCATAAATGTCGCATCAAAAGCATACACATCCGTATTCCTAAAACAGAGGAGTTGAAGTGTTTATGAAAATCCTATCTTGCATACAGTTGACTGGCCAGCAAATCGAAACTTAAAAGATGGAAGAATCAAATGGGAGCATATCCACTTGATAGTGAGCTGGAAAGATTCATTCATATGAGAAAATGGTCAAAATTTAGTTGATTGATAAGTTTTGTGCAAAAAATATTCAGCGTCACAAAGATGATTCTTTCTCTCATATGGAACAAAATTTTCACTGCGTCCCTAACCTGACCCTTTGTCTTACAAGAAATAAATTTTCACTGTGGATCTGATTCTCATCAGGTATAATTTTTTTACTTGCCACTAATTTAATTCTTTTTCTAATAACGTATAATAATCTTTGGAAACTACGGGCTGGAGAGACTAGATATGCATCCACATTTTTTTTATTAGCATTGTACGACTATAAACATTCCACGTTCATTAGCACATTTCTGGCGGGTACAATACTGTTTCCACTGTATTCCTTGAGTATCAAGAACATGAAAATCACCATAGGGACTACTTCAGTCTCTGAAATGTACTGCTAATATTCATTCAGACCGTGCCTCAGAAAAACACCTTTGAGAAACTCAATAACAGAGATTCTTGCCTGATTCCGACAAGTTTTCAAAGTGGTCTCGCCTAGTAATACAATAAAAAAGTGATGAGAAACCATAATGGAACATAAATGTGCTCAGGATTATGGAACTAACCGCACAAATTTAGTTTCGCGGTAATTCATGACTGAGTTCCCTGCAATGTGGTGCGGAGATGGAGTCAATGTTTTAACCTGTCAAGTGAAGAGGATACATCACATTCTTGATCAAGATTATGAAAAAGGAAAACGCAAGAATACCTAGCGCAGCCTTTTGGAATAATAATAGTTTTGCCCACTTTTCTTGACTCGACTAGCAACAGAAACTTTACGATGACTAAATGAGCTCAAAAGCGAAACTTTTTGGAATAGAGTTTTGGAATAGAGTTTGGCTTTGTGCAGGGAGTTGAAATATCAGTAGAAATCTCGAGAGGATTTAAACTTCATCAGAGATGCATACTTTAAGACCAAAGGACAGCGTCTATATGATAGGTAATTTGCTATCCTCCGTTCCTAGTCACAATATGGGATAACCTGCATGACATGAACACTTTCGAGGCAACCCCAAGCTGAGGTTGGCGAAGTTTCACAATTTTTTTTGCCGTGCACATAAAATCAACGTGAAGAAAATCACTCCGATGCCCCCGCAATACCTTACAGTGGTGATCAAATTCATTGCAACAGTGAATCTTGTAAAACAAAATGTGAGAGAAACAGTGAATCTCAACAGGGCGGTGGTGGAAATCAACAAGGACAGGATATCCGGAATCAACAGATAAAAAATGCTAGGACGAAAACTAAAAACAAGTAGCCATGGGGAAATTCAACAGACGGATGCCGCCGAATGCTTCGAACTCATTTTACAGCATCAACAGATAAAAAATGCAAGGACGAAAACTAAAAACAAGTAGCCATGGGGAAATTCAACAGACGGATGCCGCCGAATGCTTCGAACTCATTTTACAGCATAAATAGTGAGTAGTTGTTGCTCCCGGAGATCACCCTCTCCAATCGAGAGAAAACCTTACATGTACTGAAATTCGCGCATTCCAGGACCACGACTCGCTCTGTAGACTATACAGATCCCATGGAACGAACGAGCGAGAGCTCTCCTTCCCTCCCGATGTTAAGGAGATCGAATTGTTGGCGGAGACTCGGCGTTCTCAGGTTCCGTCCCAACGACTCCGATGGAGAAACTCGAGAAAAACATCTCAGCGAGAAGGTTCTTGGTTGCTTCTTCCCTCCGCCGCCCCCATTCTGACCCTGTCTGCTGACTTGCCAGAGTCTTCTGTTCCGAAGAGGCAGGTGAAGGAGAAAAAGGGAACACGCTACTGGGGAAGAAGAGGCGAAAGTCCACCCGGCGGCGACCATGTTCGTCAAGGGCTCCGTTTAACCGCCCCCCTCCCGAGGGACTACCAGACCGACCCTCTTCGCCCAGACGATGACAAAGACGTGGGACCCACCGGACCCGGACCAGACCCGACACCCGAACGCCGCTCGAGGAAGGGTGGCTCCGAGGCTTGTAACAAGCCTGTAGCCCACTAACACGCCACTTGCGTGAAATATCCATTAAATATTTATTTACTCATTATAAAGGGATAGATTATTCATCCAAAGGAGGTGAGTTAATAGCAGTGACTATGTGAGTTTGGGACTTTTGCTTGTTTGTTGTTTTTTCTGTTATTCGAAATTAAGTTAAAATGAAAACCAAACAAATTACCCTGCGACGTCCAAATAAATGGATTAATTATTTGGCTCGAGTAATGTAGTTCCCGGGCCCACCTTGGTTATTTGGGAATCACCTGGGCCCGGCGCCGCCAGTTGACCGCAGAGGTCTTGTCTGTCATAGTGCTGGACAAAACTGACGCGGCACGGAATTTAATTGCGACGTGGCAAAATATTGTGACTGAGACAGAAATCGACGACCCAGGGTTCCTCTCTGCTCTTATTTCTCTAGAAACGTGCGGCCACGATCGAAGGTCCCCCGGGAAGAGAGAGAGAGAGAGAGAGAGGGGGGGAAAGAGTGGTGGTATCAGACTGCCACGTCAGCGCCCCCACCCATTTCGTGCCAGCCAGGAAGAGGCCGACGAAGCGGTTCAGTCACCCCTCCCTCCCCACCTTCTCTACTTCCCTTAAAAGCCCCTTCCTCCATCATCCGCCTGCCATCTCTCACTTTCTATCTCGATCGACCGAGGGAGCTCCCCGTTCTCGTTCTGGCCATGTCCTCCCGCGGATGCAGAGCAATGGCCGTGGTGTGAATGCTCCGCGACGTCGTCCCTGATTTTTTAGTCCGTTCTCAGGGTTCTGAACCCGTCCTTATCCGTTGCTGGAGCTGTGGGAGACGGCGGTCGAACGGATCTTGAATATTCCTTCTCCTGCCTCGTAGAATCAGTGGCATAATTATATTGGAGGTTCTGGGCATAGGATCCAGCTTCCTGAGAGAGTCATTGCCGTCTCTCCTCTTGCACCTCTCCTCTGTGGGGATCCGATCGTTTCTCGTATTTCGTCGGGTTCTGGGCTAACCTGTTTATCCGACGAGCTTATTCTTTGAAAGAATTAAGAGAAGAACTCATTTTCCGACAAAGTGCATAATATCTTTCTTAACGGATCGGCTGAGTTCAAGAGGGGACGATATTCTCCCACTTGCGGTGGATCAATCTGCTGAATATCCTTCTCTTCTAAAAATTTCCATCATATCTCTCAAATTTCCATTCTCTCGTACATAAAGCCCATAGCGAGTTACAAAATTCTGGCTCTGCGGCTGGAGCTGGTTTACTCCAGTGGTATTCAATCGAGGAATTTGATAGATCAGGCAGCTATCCTGAGGGGTATCTCTTCGGTAGAACGGGCTGTTCAATAGTTTGGGGAGGCATTTGAGCCTGAGGATTGTTCAGTACAATTGCCGCTTCAGGGCAGTGGTGACGATGATGGTAGATTCGGACTCTGCAGCGGAGAAGAGTTCTGTAATAAAAATGTTGCCCGCGAAATATCACCTGGAAGATGGTGAATATGTCAGCGGATGCTGGAAAAGGTAAAGATTTTGGAACATCAGACTGTGACTCTTTTATTAGATCATTTTTCATTGATTGATTCTTTCCTCCATCTTGTTGCCTGTTTGTTGATTGATCGACACTTGAATTTTTATCTATATTCAGAGTTCCTGCGTCTTGAATTATCGTGGTAACATTTAATCGGAGTTAATCAGCCTTGCAGTGGGTCTTTGCGCGTCGCTATCTATTACAGACAGAAATCGCTGCAAATCGTTTCCATTTCACCAGAAAAAAGATCTTCTTTGTAGAAAATTCTATTATTACTGCAATATTGTGTCTAGCTCTGATGAAGATTTTCAATTATTTTAATGAAGCATAAAAGCGCTTTATATCGTGTGAAATGAGATAAGATGCTATACCTTCATGCCAGAGTACTTGCTTTGCTGTGACACAAACATGCTTGGAAATTTAGTTTGCCTCTGTATTGGTGCCATGAACGTTGTGCTATAAAATTGTCCCTTTTATATGGCTTCTGTTGAACTCGAAGCATGAATCTCAGATGGTTTTTGCAGTATTAGTCATACGATTTGGTTTATTATCATCATGATGTCACTACTAGAAAATCTACCTCTCAAATACACGTTCTGGGTTTGGGATCTATCGATAATGAGGTATTGACTTTGAATACTAGGAATGTTGTAAACGAAACTACATGGACTTCTGTGGAAATTTTAAAGAGAAAATATAGGAAATAATAAAATATTGTGCTGGTGTAACTGATGAAGTGTGCTAAGAGTGTTAGTCTCATGTTCTGTCCGATCAGATTGGGATGTTGTTTAGGTGGGCCTGGTCTGATCCACGTTCTGATTGGACCAGTCAGCCTCCAAGAATCGTCTGATGATGACTATAAGGACTGTTTCTGATTCTGATTTGTGCCCATCTTGCGAGGTTTATTTGAAGTTCATGCAATGGACGATGACGTTGCAAGATTTAGATTATGCAATTTTTTATGTCAGATTATAAAGCACTCTTTGTTCATCACAGATATTCCATCATTGACCTTCAGATCCACAGACTGGCGATAATTATGTAAAAATTATTGATTTCCCCGTGCAAGATTGATTACTAAATCTTATGGGATCATCTTTCCCTTATGGTGCACTTTTACTTCATAAACTTCTGACCAGAATATTATTCTGACATTTATCTCCATAGGAAATATTCCCATGTGATTGATATTTTTGACATTGGCAGTGATGATGGTAAACTGAGTTGCGGATATTCAAGCTTTCGTGGAAAGAGGGCTAGCATGGAGGACTTTTTTGATGTAAAGATACATGAGGTTGATGGACAAACGGTTTCTCTTTTTGGAGTATTTGATGGTTAGTTTTTCTTGTCTACATCACTCTGTTTTTTTTTTTCTTATAAATCAATTGCCATTTTTTATTTAACATTTTCTTACCGTAGGGCATGGTGGTGCTCATGCTGCTGAATATTTAAAGGAACATTTGTTCGAGAATCTCATCAAGCATCCGCAGTTTACTACGGACACAAAGCTGGCTCTAAGTATAGATTAAATTCTTAGCGTCTGTAATTGATCTGTTTGGATAGCTTTTAACTTGCTATATGATTCAGTGGCAGCATAATCCTCTTTCTTATTATTAAAGTGATTAATCATTTCGTTCCTTAATTGGAATTTCCAGGTGAGACATATCAAAAGACTGATTCTGACTTCTTGGATTCGGAGAGAAATACTCTAAGAGATGATGGTTCCACAGCTTCAACTGCAGTTTTAGTTGGCAATCATTTGTATGTAGCAAATGTTGGAGATTCACGTGCTGTGATATCGAAAGCAGGAAAAGGTACTCTCTCCGTCTCTCTCCTCCTCTCGCTGTGTAAATTTTTGCATATCTGAGTTGTGTTTTACGTATCCATTGTGCTACAATTATATATCTACTTTATTGAAGCAAATTAGATTTCTAGTTTTGGAACGTGTTTACCTCGTGAGAACATTGCATTTGTTCCCCTAGAAGCTGCTTTGAAGAGCATATACTGAACCAATATTAGTTCTTTTGTCACGGTGGATGATGCTTTACATAGAGGTACGATGAACATCACAACTATCACCCTGGATAACGGTGGTGTCCTAGTTTGTTTTCATCACACGAGATAAATAAGTTAATTGGAACGGACTGTTTGAATTCCTGTCTATGACGAAAAACTTTATTCAGTTAAAACTCATTTGTGGGAGAAAACATGCAGGTATCTTGCTCTGGTTTGCCTTCCCTTACGTCCGTTGAAAGAGAAGAGAAGTGTTGATAATTTGATGAAAGTTGTTTCTATTTGAAATGATTATGAGAAGTGTTATTTTCTCATATTCAGTTATCCCAGTGCTTAGGAAACTGTTTTCTTTTTTGGCACGAATGTTGGAGTAAATATGTTTGAATCAATATGATTTCTATGTTGTGGAGTTATCTGAACTGTATGCAGCTTTTCGTACATGGTTATCTGAACATAGGAAAAATATTTTTTCTATGTGTGACTGTCTCTCCCTTATTTATCTATTTCCTCCCTCTTCTCTTTCGTACTGTCTCCTACTGGTTGGTGATTTCACTCTAGTTGCGAGGTGTAAACTTCTGTTGCACTTTTTCCACTTGTTTAGGATGCTATATGTTTTTTCGTTGACAACCCTTCTGACTCTCGTGTTTGGCGACCTTTTTAGCATGAATAAAGTATAGCAACTTTATTTTTTTCTATCCTTTCTTTCTCTTCTTTCTTTCCACGCTTCCTACCCTAACAGGCTCCTGTCTTCTCTGCTTTTCTCTAGTACTTAATGTAGCGTACTGATGATATTCATCAGCGTCATGAATTTCTCAATTAATCCAATGCTCATAGAATAGAATGTTGATTGATTAGCCAAAAAAAATCTATGCACTGCATGAACATCGAATTTCAATTAATTTACTAGTCTGTGTTGGCGAACTTGAGCTCAGGTTTCTGAAGGTGAAGGATGAGAAAGGATTCTGTTTTATCTGCATCGGTACAACTCGTGCGAGTTGATAAGTCAGAACCATATATTTTCACGATTCATTTTTTTGGCTTTTAGCTCAATGGAATAGTCTTTGAACGTCCCTAATAATTTTGAAGTGCTCTCTGATTGGATGTTCCACCATCAGTGTTATAGCGGAATTCGTAAAGAGTTGAGGAAGAAGATGAGAGTAAAGAAGGAACAGTAGCTCGTCAATGGTCGTCGCTTTCATTCCACTGTCTGCTACGAATGATGGCATATGTTTGCCATTTTTCCACTTTACCTGGCCGCTCTACCTCTGACACTGGACACACCCCCTCTTCTTTCAGCAATGATCTGTCTACACCTGCTGCCTCAAGTCGTTCTCTATTTGTCACTGTGATCATCTGTCTATGAAATGAGGATGGGGGGGGAGGATGTTTTTAAGGGGATAACTAGGGAATTCTATTCTTTCTCCTCATTTCTGTAGCTTGATTTTTTATCTACTTTTTCGAATTAACATATCTGGATATCAGCAAATAGTGCACTTAAGATATGAACATGCAAGTCAATTTATTTGAATAATAGCTGGCAGCTTTTGAAGGCATTTTAGTAATTCCAATGTGGGGATTAACGTACAGCTACATTTCAGACTTTGATTGTGTGCCCATGTTCTGTCGTAGAAAAAACCGTAATCGCTGAGGGACCTGAATGTAATGAGTAATCCAATGGAATGACAATTCTGTTTTCAGGATTGTACTTGAAAGTTTGAGGGTTACATCAGAACCTTCGTAAATGAGTACAATGCATTGGAAAAAGAATCTAATGTGTTAAAAAAAATATAATGGGATAATTTGGCGAAATATATGTGTCTTCATCAAAGCTATGCGTTGGAATAAGTATATCTTTGAACTGACTTGCTGTCGCACATACGAGTTCTTGTGAATGCTTACTAATGTTTGCGAATGGCATCTTCTTTTCCCACTCCCTCGTTTCGTTGAAGCTGATCTCTTCTGTAGCTCCGGCGCAGTTAGACCTCTCATCATCATTTTTCTTTCATTTTGTGTAGCTTTTCATTTGTTTTTTACTAACTGTAGGTGATGCCACGGATTTCTTGGTCTGTTCTGAACTGCATTTTTTATTTCTGTATAGCCATACCTCTCTCTGACGACCACAAACCAAACAGAAGTGATGAGCGCAAGAGAATTGAAGATGCTGGTGGAGTTGTCATGTGGGCTGGTAAGTCACCATTCGTCCTTCAATCGTCTGGAATCGTGAGACTACGTTTGAAACGCTGCTACAGTAAGAATGAAGCAATGTGGGAGGAGTAGATCATTGGGTTCTTTCGTTCTGGTCGGATTTATTCAGTTTGTGCAATTGATTGAGAATAGAAAATTACGTAGAATTTTAATAATAGCAAAGGACAACGAATAAATGAATCCAAAACTTTTGAAATGTGCAATGAAAAAAAACTCTGTCTTGAGGCAGGGAAGAAATTATCTCGGTTGACATATCACTTTTCGCAGGTACATGGAGGGTGGGTGGTGTGTTGGCCATGTCACGTGCATTCGGAAACCGCTTACTGAAACAATTCGTCGTGGCAGAGCCCGAGATACAGGTTCTCCATTGATCTTCAGGCTTTGAGCCCCTTCTCATTTTCTTACAGTTAGTAATAGGGCATACCTGTTTCAAGAAATCGTGCGGCTTCTTTTTGTTGCTGGCGCTTGAAGCTTTAATGGATGCAAATCTTAGTTACGCTGTTAATTCAACCAACTAATTCTCTGTTTGATAACTGTTCGCTAGCTTTTTTTTATGGGGTGTCATTTTATTAGTATAAAAAAGCGCCACGTAAAATGATAGATGGCATGAAATAAAGTAGCATACGATGCATGTGATATTACGTGAGAAAAAAGGTGCATTTGTAGCGTTCTACAGAATATTCTGAGATTTGGACCGTATGCTGAAATGCCCTTGTCTTTGATATAAATATCAACGATTTAAACATATCCTTAGCTGCTGTAATTGCCATATTAAGAGAATACATAGATGCCTACATCATACCTTTCGTGCCTCTGTATGGGATGGTTCATTTTCTGTGGCTTGACAAGGGTGTGCCATATGGCTTATGCCAGGGGTAAACGGTGCATCAGATTTCACATAGTCCCTAGGTTGAGATGAGCATAATTCTTGAGCTTCTAACTCGCTAGCTTCATGTTTATGCTTATTTCCCTTCCATTTGATTGTATTTGTATGCTCCGTACTTCTGTGGTTCTTTTCAGCAAAACTTATCCAACTTTGTTGATTGTTCTAGCCGTTCTTCTCCTTTATTAACATAGACCATCTTTATCCCTGTAGTTTCTCTCTCTCAGAAGGGATGAAACTTAAATTGATGACTTCTCAGCCATCAATATAGAGAAAATGAGACTGAAAAATATGTAATCACGATCAGATGTAGAATTTTAAAATTTCTAATGTGTATAATTAAATCACTACAAATCTAGATCACCCTATGTCACTTAGGAAATAAATAGAGAGGTCAATGGGAATCTAACGATTTCTGATCCTCATTCAACCCTTCAACATTAAGTTTATGATCTATCTTGATTAAATAAGGGAACACTGGATCGAAAGGGAGAGAAACTAAATTTAGCATCTAATCTATTTTAAGTTACCTTCTCTCACTCGATCTTAGGAGATGATAGAGGGAGAACTGATCAAGATCAGGGGCCTCACCTCCCTCCCTCCCTCCCTCCCTCTCTTATGCACTTGTTCACTCTTCTAGTGTGTTGCGAGCGAGTGAGTGAGCGAGCGAGCAAACGAGAGAGAGAGAGAGAGAGAGAGAGAGAGAATGCATAGATGTAATGGGAAGGTTGAATTTTTTCAAGAGGAGGGAGTAAACACGATGGTGAATGCCTTCTTGATCAAGGTTTTTGCCTTTTAACTAGTCTAAGGTTCTCGTGAAGCGGGAGCCCACCCAGAGGAAGCGATGGAGCTCCTGGCGGGGGGTTTCTCTCTGAATCAGTGCTATAAACAGAGGGATTTTCTCAGTTGCTTATCTCATTCATGGAAGCTAATCAGGATTGATGGTATGATGTTCGCAAGATAAGGACGACGACTTTGTAATGGATTTCTCCTCTGTTTTTTTGCCGTATTTGCTTGCAAGAGTGATGGTACGATGTCCGGATGCCACATGCAAGAGTTTTTAAATTCCTTCTGACAGACATCGGGGAAGAAATGTTTAGCCATTTCGCCGACCCTTTTCCTGTAACGGGATGAATGACGTGAAGTTTTACTCTTCAGGAACTGGAGATTATTGATGACCTGGAGTTCCTGGTTCTCGCTAGCGACGGCTTGTGGGACGTGGTGCCCAATGAGGTCAGTGCCCTTGTTATAGACCCAGTCTCTCTCTCTCTCTCTCTCTCTCTCTCTCTCTCTCTCTCTCTCTCTCTCTCTCTCTCTCTCTCTCTGAGAGAGAGAAAAAAAATGGTGTGGGAGATGGGCTCTGGGTTTTTTGTAACGGCCCTGAAGATGACGCGTGTGTGTATGTGTGTCTTCTCCAGGACGCCATTGCCGTTGCAAGGGAGGAGGAGGATCCAGAGTCGGCGGCCCGGCGGCTCACTGAGACCGCCTTCGCGCGCGGTAGCGCCGACAACATCACCTGCATTGTCGTCAGATTCTACCACGACGCGACTCCCGCCGACCCGCCGCCGTCGTCCCCCGTCGAGTAGAATCGCCTCCGAAACCCCGCTAGTCTCTCATCTCTCGGGACATTTATTTATTATTTATTTTTAATATTATGTCGGTGTTCCTGTGAACCTGGGATTGTGGCGCTTGGATGAATCCCTCACTTCCCTTTTAGTTGATTCCTCTCTCTCTCTCTCTCTCGCTCTCTCTCTCTCTCTCATCTTTCTCTCTCTGTGGCGGCGGATAAGCTCCGACGTTTTCCGGCATGCAGTGGAAGGCGACGGAACGTGACGTTGGCGTTTTCTCCGGACGGCTTGTCGGCGCTCCGGAGTTCCCATTCACTTTCGGGTGAGAGAGAACCCCTTGTTTCCAACGTAATTATTCTGGGACCCTACTTTTTAAAGATATTATGTAGAAAGGTCTCGTGGGGGCAGCTAGGCTCCTGGATGGCCGCTGCCCGCCTTTTGCTTTCTTGTGTAGTTTGTGTGGCCCGCCGCCATCATTATTTATCATACGTAACTATCGATGGCGGTCACTGCCAGAAAGCCAATTGCGAGGGCGGGTCGACGATAATTGAGGACCCAACCGCGCCGTTCTTTCTGGGATTTACGATAATGCCCGGACCAGATGACCGTTGACCGTAATGATAGTCGTCCATACCGGGAGGTGGTGGCGGCGGAGGTGGATCGTGGGGGGGTTGCATATGAGTGGGGGGGAGGTGGGGGGGTGATGGGAATGGGGGGACGGGAATGGTGGGGACCGAAGCGCAGAAGGCTGCGGGGGCATATAAGAAAGAAAATTTATGTAATAAACTATGTGGGTTGATTGGTGGTGGCGGTGATCGGGAGGGGGAGGGGGCGGGGTCCCTGCAAACAGCAAGGAGAGAGGAGGAATCAGTGCTAGGGCCAGGCAGTGGGGGGGGAGGAGGTGCTTGCTGGAGAGGGGTTTTTCGGCGGAGCTCTTCTCGGGTGGATTCCTGGCTTTGGGGGAGGCGACCGGAGCTTCTTCTCTGTTCTGCGGCGGAGGATTGGCGGCGGCTTGTGGTTGCGGGTGGATGTGGTGGGGGAGTGAGGAGACCAGCGGGATTGGACTTTGGGGCGGCGATCAAGGGAGGAGGAGGATGATGATGGAGTCGGACCACTACCAGAGGCACCACAGACAGCAGCCGAGGGAGAACCAGTGCAGCTCCATGCTGTTCAAGCGCATCAAAGCCCCCGTCCATCTGGTACGTTGCTAGTCTCTCCCCTCAGTCGGCCTCCGTTGCTCGCGCCGGCTGCCGTGCTCGGCGGCAGATAAGAGCTCGCTGTCGACTCGCGGCCATTTTCGCCACGTTTTTGTAGGTGATCTGCAATTTTTTTGGGGGAGTTATTTATTGCGATGGACTTCCATCGATTCGGCCTGTATTAATATCTGAGCTCGCATCTGTTGTTTCCCCATCGGATTTTCTCTGTCCACCGGATTTTTTTTCTGTTTCCGTGTTCTAATCGCGGCAGGAACTTCCTCGCTTCCTCCGGTGAATGCTTCGCCGTTATCGTTGTTCTCGCGTCCCTGAGTTCTTGTCTTCTTTTAAGAAATCCTGCAACAAGGCATCGCCGGACTGTGCTCTTCGTCGTTGGCATCACCGACGAAGAATCCGCATGCCGTGAAAGCAGCTAATGACCTCTGATCGTTGACTGCGATCATTGTCTTCTTCCTTGGTTGATGTCCTGCGGCAATAGGTGTGGTCTTTGGTGAGGCGATTCGACCAGCCTCAGAGGTACAAACCCTTCATAAGCCGGTGCGTGGTACGCGGAGATCTCCGGATCGGGAGCGTTCGAGAAGTCGATGTGAAATCCGGCCTCCCGGCGACCACCAGCACCGAGAGATTGGAGCTTCTCGACGACAACGAGCACGTCCTCAGCATCAAGATCCTCGGCGGCGACCACAGGCTTAGGGTGCGTGAGATTTGTTCTCCCTTCTTCCTTCCTCCTCACGACCACAGTCTTTCTGCTTCGTCTTCGTCTTCTTCTCCGTCATGATTCCGTCTGCCTGCCTGCAAAATGACAACTGCACCGTCTCCGGCCTTCAAACGATGGCGGATGGAGCTCCGCTCTGTTCTGGCGGCCCACGCCAGTCCATATGTTTCGACAGCTAAGAACGTACATTTTTTTCTTCTCGATCGATCTTGTGAGCCGGTTTGGTTTGATTCTCCATGGCCATTTTTTTATAGCTCGTCGTTCTCATTGATTCATGTGGGTTTTCCTCCGCAGAACTACTCGTCCGTCATCTCGCTCCACCCGGAGGTGGTCGACGGGAGGCCCGGCACGCTGGTTGTGGAGTCCTTCGTGGTCGACGTCCCCGAGGGGAACACCGAGGACGAGACCCGCTTCTTCGTGGAGGCCCTCATCAAGTGCAACCTCAAGTCCCTCGCCGACGTCTCCGAGCGCCTCTCCTTGCAGGACCTCCCCCCAGACAACGCCATCTTCACCCAGGCCGGCATCTGAATCTCTCTCTCTCTCTCTCTCTCTCTCTCTCTCTCTCTCTCTAGCCGCTGTCTGCCATAAGTTCATCCAGAGCTCGCCTCTGGAGGGGGGGCAGCCGACAGTCAGATCCCTGTTCTCGCCTCTGAAACCCCCAATCTCCGCGACGCGTGGCGATGGAGGAGAGGGAGGTCTCGTCAGTCTTTCTTCCTCGTCGGGGACTGTAAATTACCCGTCCGCGGGACTTTGATCTTTGATTCTCTGTCTGGGTTATGTTCGTTCTCCCTCCCTCCGCCTCTGCCCCTCCGGCGTCAGATCCGATGCTCCCTCCGCCCTCGAGAGTAAAAATAGCGACTTGATTGGCGGCGGTGAAGTGGGTCTTCAAACTCGTCCCGATCTTCCAGGCCGGCGATCTTACCCAAAGTAGGTGTCTTTTACGTTGGGTACTGCTATCTTTGGAAGCCGCCGGCGGGAGGAAGAGGACGACGAAGGTCGGGCCCCAGCTCCGTCGTATGCCGCCGCCGTTTTTCTCTCTCTACTGTTCCTCTTCCCCGCAGTGAGGCAGCGCCCCCCCGGGCAAGGTGACGAGTGTGGGCCGATCGCCGACGTCGGCATGCGACTGCAATTTCTCCGTTGACCTGACGTATTTGGGAAATATATTGGATAACATAATTGCTCCCGTCTGACATCTCACAGATCAGCGAGAGAGAGACAGACTAATAAACACCACAAAAAAAAACATAAGCTGTCAAAGTATCTTAAAAGTCGCCGATCTATTTCATTATTTAAAAATGAAAAAAAAAATCTTACCAGAGCTCCCTAAGATTGACCCACATGAATGTAGATACCTTATTTGGGAAGAAAAAAAAACATTTATATATATGGGAAGAATGGTGTAAAGTCTGACCTCTGCGGAGGTTATCCTATTTTTGTCTAATAGCGGTTGCTGCAAGAGCCAGGATGGGGCGGGGCAGCCGCACAAGGGGGGAGGAACTGAGGGTGACTGCCGCCGGAGGCGAACAGGGGCCGATGTGGGGGAAAGGGCCAGGCCAACTGGTCCTCCAAAGCCCAGGGCTATTTATGTCCGTCTGTTTTAACCTATTATCGACCGCCGAAGGCCATTCTGGTCCGTCCATTTAAAAATATTTATTACCGACCAGGCGAAGAACGAATTCGGTTTATTTTCTTCTCTTTTTTTGGCCAGTTTTTGCTAATTCTTATCCACTCCCGGAGGAATTGAGAATAATAGTTTCCGAATATTTAGGGTAATTCGTCTTCGTCTTCCGGATTTTTTTCCCCTTGTTATTAAAAATCACTTTTTTATTGGATATTTCGAAATCACTTACGCCCACATCAGACATCATCTCCGAACAGTTGAAGAAAGACTATAATGGCACTCACTCCTTGGCCACAAACTCAAACTCTTGCCAAAGTCAAATCTGTGGGCTTCGAGAAAAATCCGACGAGCCGATTTGGTCAGCTTACCAAGAACATGGGGCACAGAGAGAGAGAGAGAGAGGCAGATATTTAACATGAACAACGGAGTTAATGATTTGATTGGACACCACCCGATCGAAGCGAAAGCCAATACGGGGATAAAGATGAGGCCGGCGAGCGGCCAAATTTTCTCCCGGGCATCTCTATTGATGTGAAAACTCGACGGGACAGGTCACCTCCGGTCTGGCCCACAATCATTAGCCCTCCACGAAGAGCATTAATGATGAAGGGAGACCGCAGGGGCCATTCCCCACTGAGAGCCTTCGGAGATGTGACCTCGCTTCCATCCGGCCACGGCGGTCGCATCATCTTCCATCCGATTGGCCAGGGATCCTCGACGGTGAAGAACCCATTTAATTTTCTATAAAAAGATTATATCTTCACAGATGAGCTCCAGCCGCCATCACCTCATTTATTTTTTTTTCCACTTATGGACGATAAATATGACAGTCATGGAAATTCTAATACACAATCTCCAACCCCCAGCCCCACTTTAAACCCCATGAAGGGCCTCCCTACCGCGTATTGAAAGTGGACTCGGCTCATGCAACAGTTCATGGGGAGCGCACCGCTTCCCTCTTCCCGTCTTCCTCTCCGATTCTCTCCCCGGCGCGGACCGGAGATCCTTCGCAGTGGGGCCGGGTTCTTCGTGTGAGAGAGCAACTGGAGTCGCATGCCGGTGGGAGCTGCACCATTCAGTGGGACGACGGGCCCAAGAAAACGGGGGAGGGGGGGCGGCGTATGCTTATTTCCTTATCTAGGAATAATGCTGGGAAGAGAGAGAGAGAGAGAGAGGAATGATTCTGGCATTACCCGCACCAGAAGAGGGTCAACGCAGCGGGCAACGTTTTTCAAGTCAACGCGAGATCTTCTTGCTGTTCGAAGAGCTGAGCTTCGGCCGCCTCCTGGTACGGGTTGAGGATGTTCTTGATCTCGTCGGCGGTGAGGGTCTCGTACTCCAGCAGCGCGTTGGCCAGAGCGTGCAACGCATTTTCATGCTGAGAAAATAGAAAAAAAAAATTAGAGTTACTCCGAAACAAGGGAAATAATGAACGGTATCTATTTATGTTTATAAAGTTCTAACCAAACAGCTAAACCAAGGTGGGCACCAACCTTCTTCAGTAATCTCTTCACTCGATCGTACGCTTCCTTGAGGAGCTTGACGACCTTCGGTTCCCAAGAACGCACCCGTCAGACGCAAAAAACAGGATCAGGAGAAGTCAAACTCCAACTCTCATACCTCCGCATCGATCCTCGCCTGCATCTCCGAGCCTGGCCGGTCTTTAATGAAGATCGGGCCGATTACTTCGCTCATCCCGCACGTTGACACCTGCCGCACGCAAGGTCGCACTATAAATGGCAGCCGGAGGGCCCCTTCCCCAGCCAGAGGGACCCGAAGATACGCACCATATATTGAGCGAGCTCGGTCGCCGTGTGGAGATCGCTGCTCGCGCCAGTCGTGATGTGATCCCCGCCGAAGATGAGCTCCTCGGCGACTCTCCCTCCCATGCAGACGTCCAGCCGTGCCAGCAGCTGCTTCTTGTTGATGGACGTCTCGTCCTGAGACGGGAGCTGCGTGACCATCCCCAACGCCGAGCCGCGGGGCATGATGGTGGCCTTGTGGATGGGATGCGCGCCGTCGGTCGAGAAGGCGACGATGGCATGGCCACTCTCGTGATATGCAGTGAGCTGAAAATAGCAAAAAAAACGAGTGAACGGCGCGGCTCATAATCTAGCCTCGTAACAGATGGGCTAGCGCGAGTGGCTGACCTTCTTCGATTCTTCTGTCAGGAACATCGTCTTGCGCTCTGTGCCCATCAGTATCCTGTCTTTTGCAAACTCCAGCTGTGCGGCATTCAGGCTCTCGACGCCATCAACTGCAGCCTTTATGGCGGCGATATTTACAAGGTTCGCCAGATCTGCTCATGAAAAAGATCTCAGAAGGCTTTTTCGCTCTATAACAGCAGAAGTTTCTGCTTATAGAAACGCAGGGGGATGATCCCATGATGTCTATTCCTTGGCAGCTTTTAGATACCCGATGGCAAGGGGAGTTCATGCAAAAGCGCCCAAAAAAATTGTACACACCGAGATAAGCATATGATGATTAAAAAAGAAATAATTGCCCATAATGCAGAGCCTTCAAAAACATGAACTGATATGGAGAGAAATGAAATATGCCTAAGAATAGTATCATATTGGTTTGAACTGGATAGCTACCCCGTAATACCCAATTTCCAAAAGGTGGCTTGCATGTGAGGGGGTGTATTAAGAACATCCATAAAAAATAAACCCGAGACAATTAAATTAGCCTCATCGACTCAGCCAATCGATCTTAAGTTGGACGCGAACCTGCCCCATTGAAGCCGGGAGTACCACGGGCAATAGCCTTGACATCTACATCATCAGCCAATGGCTTGTCCTGCAGATAGAGCTCCAGAATTTCTTGTCTGCCGCGTACATCAGGGTTTGGAACCACAATCTGGCCCACACCATTATCATATATAAGTGATCAGTAACCATTTCAGAGAACCATGAATGCGTTTAAATCAGAAGGAAGAGATACAGTCTCATGTGAGATGCAGTACGGCCCAAGACTTTGAAAATGGCAGCAATGCAAGCAAGACAGCGTGCTGATGCCTTGCAAGAAGAAAATTTGAGGACGGAGTGCATAGAGGTGTAGTGGGACTTACATGCCTGTCAAATCTCCCAGGCCTTGTTAATGCCGGGTCAAGAATATCCGGCAAGTTTGTGGCAGCCATCAGGATAATACCCTACAGAAGACAGGTTAATGCATTAGGCCAAGAGCAGGTGGAATCAGCAACACATCAGCCAATGACTGAAGAGAAAAAAAACCTTTTTTTTTTTTACCTCGTTCTGCTCAAAACCATCCATCTCAACAAGGAGCTGATGCAATGTCTTCTTCGTATGCCCTTCCC
Organism: Spirodela polyrhiza; assembly: GCA_024713555.1. Lineage (NCBI taxonomy): Eukaryota > Viridiplantae > Streptophyta > Magnoliopsida > Alismatales > Araceae > Spirodela > Spirodela polyrhiza. The sequence continues at coordinate 1,582,326 of CM046543.1, forward strand.
ATTGCTTTCTGGTGGACCCGATTGCGTCTATTTCATCAATAAAGATGATGCATGGTGCCTATGTGTAAAAAAAAAAATGGAGTTGGATGAGATTCAAATATACGTTAAGATAAACAGAGTAAAAAGATCGTACACCATAAAAAACCAGAAGAATAGTAGTATCATGACATAGGACGCAAACATTTCCAAGATTAATGCGGGTTAGAAAGCCGAGTGATGATGATAAATTAAGCACCAAAGCGTGATAAGCCCCGGATTCTCATCAGCACCAAATAACCTCAACAATTTCAAAGAGTTTGGTGGCATAAAGTCTTTATAGCCTTCTTTTAAGAAAACATTCTGTCCAGATAAGACACTGAAAAAAGGATACATCTTCGTCACTTTTATCACTAAGTAACATGAGAGAATTCTGACGCAATCACATACTAAGTGTCAAGTACTTAAGTTGTCAGCATTCAAAAAATAAAAAAGAACTAAAACTAAGACATTAGATTATTGCTCGAGAGTCTCTATGGATGATATACTATTCATGCAGAGTTCTCAGATTTTGCAGAAGCTACTGTTTCAGAATAGTCTAAAAGTGACGAGCCAAAGTTAATGCTTAAAAAATACTGACAAATAACAACGCTCATGAGGTCTGATGGTCTGAAAGGATTTTCACGTCATCAACAAAACATGGAGAATAGTTGGTTAAAGCAATTGACAGAGTAAAAGATTTTAAAACTTGTTAGGACGTCACAAGATCATAATGATACAATAATCTGATTGTGAGAAAAAGATACTAAAATATTTGCATGCCAAATTTCATTAACATAACAGGGATTTCATAGAAGACCTTTTTCTTGGCAGCCTGAAACAAGGACCTTACACGCCTGGCGCCCACACCAACAAACCTGCATAAATCACACTCGTGGTAAGGCATCTGCAGGATTAATAAAAATGTTACTACACAGCTCTAGAAGTAGATTATTTTCTGCAAACGAACTCACACAAAAAGGAAAGAGAAGAAAGCCACTAACAATAAAAAAGGCATGCCAATAGCATCGTTACAATTATGAACTAAAATTGCCAGATCACTTTCATTGTCATAGCCTCTCCATATCAGATATGGGATAACAAATGAAAAGTCGCTTAAGCATATGGGTACTAAGGGGGACAAATATTGATTTACTTTTATAGTACACGAAAGGGTACAATCTCTGGTGGAATCAAAACATTTCACACTGCATGACCATCACACGACAGAAGGCATCAATTTAGAAGATATCCAGACATGAAAAAGGCAATGATAGACAGGGCAGTCCATGAAGAAGTGAACTGTGGCTACAAATTAGAGACCCCTTTGTTATGAGAAAATTCCAGTCATTTTTTTTCGAGATGGCAATAACATTCCCTTCTCATATCTGAGGTGGTGGAATCTATCCAACCACCAAATTTTATCTATTCAAATCGTCGAAGCTTCTAAAGCGAGACAAAAGTTACACAGAGCTTTTTATTATACACCAAAATACTTCATAGTATAAACACTTTCTATAAAATTTTATACACCAAAATCCATGCTCTATTAGGTAAATTTAGCATGTAATTCCTAAAGTGTGATTCAACGTCTAAAGTGCACTAATATTTCATCTCAACTGAGCCTGGAAAATTTCCTTATTACTTTTGCAAACACGGAGAACAGCAAAAATAGGTATTGATATCGACACCGATTGCATGCTTCTGTTAGAAGTGTCAGATATTCATCAACGACATGTGACTTACGAAAGAATCTACAACGCAGCAGGAAAAATGATATGTGATTTCCAAGTGCATCACAGTACAAGCTAGGAAACGCAAATAACAAGAGAGTCCTAAATTTTAATAGAATAACGAAAGCATTGACTGGATCAATCGATCTAAGACTGCGTCCTCACGAGAGAGTTTAGACATTGAAAATAAAACCATAAATAGAGCATTGGACGAGCGCATTTTACAATATCAGTTCCGTCACTAAAAGCTATGTTAGCATGGTGACAAGCAGCAATTATTAAGAGACAGGTTTACAAAGGTTTCAAAAACTATACAGCAGGATAGAAGAATAGATGTAAAGATTCTCAAAATCTTGCTAATCCTCAATGTACAGTATTTATCGTTTCTCTACCGATGTTCAGCTAGATAGTTAGGAATAAATATCTGGAATAAGAAATTCATTTTTTTCGGGATTATTATATGAATAAAACATAGGACGATCACGTCACTCACCCCTTCATTCTATTCATCTAAAATCAAAGAAACCTAGAAGATAAATGGACAAGCAGCCAACATACATTTCTTCAAATTCAGAGCCTGCACGGTAGAAAAAAGGCACCCCAGCTTCCCCTGCAATTGCCTGTAGACAATCATTGTAAAGCGTCAAGTGAAGTATGAATCACAAACACATTGTCATAAGAGCTAGCGGATTTCCAGCAATAAAGGCCAAGTTAAATCTGATAAGAACGTGGAACTTCTGGCGGATTCACAGCATCAGGTAAGAAACACATCCCAGACGGAGTACCTTAGCAAGCAAAGTCTTTCCTGTACCGGGCGCTCCTGTCAAGAGAATTCCCTACAGGATGAAAAGGTCAGCTCGCAAATCAAAAAATTACGATGTCAAGGAGAGTTTGCAACGTACATGGAAATGACTGCTGAGTACCATATGATCTAGGGGAGAATAAAACAATTGATAGATCTAGGGGCAGCCTAGAGGCATGTTTCTCTTGCACACAATTTGCATGCTTCCAGGCACAAAAACATGAGTATATACAAACGCACATCATCAATGCACAAGCACATACATGAAGATGACCAAACAAAAATGGATGCAGAAAAATTCGTCAAACCACAAAAAATTGGGAGGAATGTAGCAGCCCAAGCATTTCCCAACAAAACATGCAGTCAATGAATCTTTTTTGGCAATACAATCAAGAGTAGGGAAGGTATTTGACGATTGAGGAAAGCTTTTGCAGTACTTAGCAGGCTGACACAGATCTGCCATCAGTAGATATACAACTAGATATAAAGAAAATGAATGCTTCCAAGTAGACATTAAACGTTAAAATATGATATCCATAGCCTCCAATTCAAAGGTCTGAGAGTATTTTTCTGTCAAGTATGAACAGCAAGAAACAGTTCAACATGTTACAAATCTGGAACAAGAAATATTACCTCTGGATCAGAGAGCTAGGGACAAAAATGAGTAGAAATATTTATGATTAAATGAGAACCGGCTGGCTTTAAAAAAAGTGTTTCTTAGAAAAATCAATGGAAGAACTTGATGTTCCCTTCAGCAATTCTTTCAACAGGAACATAAAAATGCCATGGATTACGAAATTGTACAGTACCACTTTCTTTCCAAAACAAAAATCTGCCAAGTCCAATACTAACCGGTGAATTTGAAACTCAAATTAAATCTATTATCCTTGTGTAGATCACGAAAACTCAACAAAGTGGAATGACCGGAGGAAACTAGAACTGAATCGTTCGGTTGGTTTCAATCAAATTTCTCGGAGTAGTGACAGAAATTGCATCAGAAGTTGAGTAAACATTTACTTGATCTAAGAAATCCTAATTGAAAGTGAAAACAGCCTTTAATTGAACATTGAAAAGTGGGTACCACTCACAAGTCTTTCAAGCAACTGTCAGATAGTTTGACCCACACGCCGGGGGGGGGGGTGGGAGTGATAGGGAACATGAACACACTGAGGTCAAAATAGACCGTGTCACGCACTTAAAGAAGACCTTTCACTTGTTAGGCTGATCAGCCGAAAACCGCACAAATCCACTGACTCGTACAGGAGCTGGCCGAATTATTTTAGAACGTTATCCAAAAGAAACACTGGGTTGATTTCATACCACAAGAGGATTTAAAAGTCATGTGATCTAAGCTTTATTCATTGTGCTTCAGCCTGTTAGACTTTTTCACATTTTTCAAAATAATAACACTAGAAACAAAACCATATGACCAAATATCCACCGATAATCTGATACAGACACGACTGTTGCTGTCTCCATAGCAAAATAAGAGAGGAAAGAGAAGATCTCCAGACAATAAAATGAATTCCAACAGTAGTTAAAGAAAATTAGGCATACCTTAGGTAACTTTCCACCAAGGCGTGTGAACTTTCCAGGGTTCTTAAGATACTCAACAACCTCTTCGAGCTCTTGTTTTGCATCATCACAGCCCTTGACATCCTTAAATGTTTTTACATTCTGCACAGAAATAGATTAATGAGAAATGTAGGAGTCAGGTGCAGAACTGGGAGAATATATAATTATCAGGAACATCCAAAGCTGTTGTCAAATAATTCAGGTAAAGCTTACTAAGAAACAGGTTAAACCAGGTTAAATGATGAGAACCATATAAAGATGCACTAGAATGAAAAAAATTTAGACAAGAAATTAGAAATAACAAATACCAAAGATAACTGCAACGAAGTTATTTGTGATAAAAGGTATCCAGAGTTGTTCCATATAGCTGAAATAAATATACGGCACGTGTGCCTATGTTTTATAACACAGAAGATGGAAATTCTATTTATGATAAAATGACTTAGACCACAAATCTTGACCGTCCCAGACTGAAGGGAAAACACATGAAAATATTGACCCCCTCATTAACCGGAGTGTTTTCTTTTTTCAAACAAGATTCAACAAAAGATATCGGCATTACAAAATTTGTGGCAACTGGAGTGATATTGGTATACTAAAAGTTTTTTACTATCCTAGAACAACAGAAAAAATATTCATGAACTCGCAGATAATAAACAAATTAAATTGTACCATTAGATTAGGAAACAAAGGACTAATACAATATGAAAGAATATCAAACTATCCAAAATATATAGCCTGTACTTTCAGCATGAAAGATAGAACGGGTAATAATACCTTCTCCGGCATAATTTCTTTGTTCATCTCCTTAGGAGCATATGTAGCACTTGAACCAACACCTGAAGTACCAATACCACCCAAGCTACCAACATATTTTTGAAGTGCAGCTGCTCCCATTATCCTGTCAATCAGAATCGTGAATAAATGGAATAAAGTACTATCAAATATTAAAAATAGAGAATGCTAAAAAGAGGCTTCATATTTACTCAAGTTGATTTCAACAGTGGAGAGGAAGAAACAGAACTAATAAAACATATTGTGTCAGTCCCGAAATCTAGATCAATATCTTATTGGGAGATAACAAAGAAAGGGACCTGATCCCAGCTCGATACTGATTCTAATTCAGACCTAACTCGATGTCCACGAGATAGCATACATGAAATTTTCAGATCCATTTGAAAGGATAGGAAGGAAAAATGTTTTTTTAAGTCGACATAGTCTCAGTCCCGACGCAACGAAAATATGAAAACTATGGGGTTGATTCTCGAGAATGGTCCCAAAGCCAAATAATCATTTTCACCAAATAAAGGATACAGAGCTCTGTTCAACTTTGATTCTCTAGACTCGGCATCAACTTTTTTGTGAGAATAATCTGGACATTTCAACCATGTAACGAGAATGCTTCTTGCTAGAGATAGAACAATGTATATCACAACAGTGCAGCACAGATAGGAGAACCTGCGAAACTATGAAAGCGTAAACGAAAAGTTACACAGATCTTTCACTACCAAAATGTCTGTGTAACCTAATAATTTTCTGGATTATCCGACTCGTAGAAAAAAAATCCCCTAATAGTAACAATGTCAACAATAAATATTAACCAGAGGATGCCCCACATTCTCAACGACCATCTTTACAATTGAGATCCCAACGGAGTTCCTGAAAGGCGCAAGAAGTCAATAAGATGAAAGATTTCATATCTCTGGTAAATCCTCGGACTCTGGAAGAACCTAGGGAACTGAATTAAATCAGACTACAATTAGGTCTTGAAGGCAGACGTAAGACATTTCCGAGTATTACAAACTCCAGTCCTTATCAACTACTCTAGTCCCACAAATGATGAAAATTTGGTTAAGACATTATTTATAGTCTATTCGAAGACAGATTCCCAATTAAATGCAACATTATCGAGCATGCAAACATCTAGACAACACATTGTTGCACTCAACTATTGAAAGGTCTTTATTCCAGACTCAATGACTTATTTTGGTGTAGTTCTGAGAATCTTCGGATAAACCAAGTAATATATAATCAACTCCCATATGTAATGCCTGTATGTTGTATTCTAGAAAAAATAAACATATCACAAGTTAAGTTAAGCCTTAACATTTAAGCCCGACTTTTTTCAGGGAAGGAAAAGAACCACTCAGAGAACTTATACGCATTCAATTATTTACTTAACTTGGCAAAATAAAGCTTGTGGGCGTTTATGAACAAAAAAATCATCATCCATATTGCACAAACATGACTGGCATAATTTAAGAATACCAAAAGCGAAGTGCAAACATGACCCAAAAAAAACAATTCAGGGAGAACTGTGGCATACCACATTAACCCAATTACAACTGTAAACAACACCGTGGACATAACTTCTTGGGCAAACTTTGTCGATCTATTCGAGGATTTAGGGTCAACCTATAAAAGGAAAAAAAACATATGTAAGATGAATAAGAGCTGTAACATAAATAAAGGGTAATAATAATGACAATGGTCACTGTTGAGAATGTCTAAGAGCATATCATATGTATCATACAACAAGAAAGCTTTGAGAACTCAGAGGAATAATTCCATCTTTACCATCACCACATGCAACGGTTGCTTATCAGATATGCCTGGATTCAAGAATTGATCGTCCACATTCCCCGATGCACGTTGCTTCAGCTCTTGCAACTACTGACATGAAATAATTGCATATAAGTTCAGTGGCAAGTACTCAAATAACACCAAGAATCGTATAATGAAAATAAATAAGGTCTTATGTATCATACACCAAGATCCTAGATATCCTCAAGGAAAGAAGCGGATGAGCAATCAGATAAAGGCCAGACTCCCTACACAGAAAAAATTGGCAATTGTTTCGTACGGTTTTTTTGTCAACATGTGACGTTTTAACGGGCTAGATTTTTCTCCTTCAATTCATCAAAGATCATGCCAAACTGTTTGAATTTCATGAGAAATAACGCAAACTTCCCCCATTGTCGCGTGCTACAGATTATTGATTTTTTTATCATGTTAGGAAATTCCAGATACATAGAAATTCGAGAGAAATCCTTGGGTGTAAAGTAACTTTGAGTCATCGAGTCGAAATAAAGTCCCCTCCAAGTGTTAACAAACCCATTGACACCAAAGAAATCATTAATCTCATACGGGGACGACTCTAATGATTTTGACCGCCAACCAAAAAACTTTTGCAAAGTGAGTACTCCACATAGATGAGAAACTACCAAAAATAAAGTCTCATATTTAAAATCCAAATTACAAGCGCTAGCAATGAGCTAGAACATTGTTGGCAGGGGGATAGAACAAATAAAGCAATTAGCAAGAGCTAAGCCATCTGTACTAAGAACTTCGCTTAGTCCTCTCTCGAAGTTCTTTTCTTAAGTGTTATTCTCATCCCGAAGACTAGAAGGCACTCTGGTACGATCCGGAATACTCTGATCAGGATGATCAGGGACGGATCTGAGAGGCTCTTCTGAGTAGAATCAATTCCGGATCGATTCTTGAGAGGATCGAACCGAGAATAGTATTTAAATGACTTGGTTCTTGTGGAGATCAATGATCTCCACGGAACTGGGGGACAGAGATGCGGGAGTGAGGGTGGGAAAATGGAAACAAGGAAAAATGGGGATTGATTCAAGAGGACCCCCGTCCTCTCCTTCATGTGGCTCTTCGCCCCTCATTCAGTTGAAGCCTCCTTCCTTATATAAGTCCCCTGGTTTGATCTAAACCGTCCGTGCATCTTCCAAGAGGTGTATCTGGGCCGTTTGCTGTTTTCCTCCCTTTATACTCTTGTTGCTAGACTTCCTTCTTACATAGGTAATAATTGGGTTCGTCTCACACTCCTGGTCATAGCTAAATTGTTCCACCACCCAACACCCTGGATGTAGTCATAATTTCCATTCGATGATGAGGTCTGAAACTCCCCCTTCATCAGCGTGGAACCTACACCAAATGAGTCAAGAACCATGTCCTTAACACATCCACACAAAATGACAGAATAGGAAACCCCAATACTGGCCACCTTTTTGAGGATTATTTTTATCAAATATAGGACAAGAGTGAGTTCATTTCGACACAAATTGGGTCAAAACCCCTCCTATCTGTGGAAAATGGAAACACGGAATGCAGGATCAATGAGGTTAAAAACCCCAACTGACGGGATCAAGCGCCCCAAGTCAACTCCCCCCCCCCTTCCAAAAAAAAAAAAAAAGGAACTCGTGGCCCAACTTTAAGGAACTATTTCCTTCCAAAATAACCAAACGAATGAAACCAAAAAGATAGAAGATACTCTTCTGCATCCCAAGTAAAATTAAATAGAAAATTAAAGCAGAATTTGATTCTGAAGGATTCTTTCAAAAGGTTCTTTACACATTAAAAGGCTCTCCTGTCTGAAAGGAACAAATCAATCCCCATGAGAGTATTCTAAAAGCCACATTGTTACATACTTCACCAAACTACTAATGAAGAATACGTGCAAATTACTAAGAAAGAACTCAGGCAAAATGACGACAAATACCTCAAGCATCAAACCAAATGCAAGGCTGCAAAAGCAAAATTGCAAATAAACAGTAGAGATAAAAGTTATCTTACCAACATTGGAAGCCTCGAAGGTCGTCCAGATTGTTCATCAGGTAAGTAGTCAGCCAAAGCATTAGTAATGACAAGGGCACGGATATACTCTGCCACTCCTTTGCTATCCACTTCGTGACTTCTTTGGTCAAAACGTTCAATCACAGAGTCAGGGCTGCCAAAAAGAGGACATTCATTCTCATTCCCTTTTAAATGATAACCTTCAGAGTAGCACTCAAAAACCTCATAAGGAATCTTGAAAGAACCATAAAAGAAAAAATGAGATAAACCATGGCTTTGCACACCACACATCATAGTAGAATATAAAATGAAAGTTTCCTCTATGCAGATAATAAAAATATCGTCATCATCAACAACAACAACAAGAGAAATAGCAAAGTTAGAGATGTCCAGCAATCTTGGATCACCAATGAGATTTTTTATGAAAGAAAATGAAGCATATCTCAAGAGGTTTGGAGAGGCATTCAGAAAGTAGAAAACTACTATGCATTCCGCCTCTCTAGATTGAATCAAACCAAGACAAATTCAAAGTTAAATCAAACAAAAACATAGAAATAGGAGCATCTTAACACTTGGAGACATTTCAAAGATATTAATTCGTGAGTTTTCAGCAGGTTTTCCCAAAGGAAAAACGCCGCTGAAACAAGGACGTCATGATTAACTTGAACTTTGGGGACATCCCAATTCAGTTCAGAATTTTGCTAGGTACAGAGTAATCTTGGATGATTTAACTTACGGAAATATGTATTAGACAGGGAACCAGATTGAGCACGCCAGGTTTCAGTTGCATTCAAATAATCAATGCTGATAGCGGCTGATAAACTGAGGGCTTGGTATCAACATTCACATGCGCAGCCTTACCTGATTCCTTCCCCTGTGAACGCTTTAGCATTGCTTCCTTTACTGGAGATTAAAACCGGGTTTATTTCTCTGGGGTCCATTTTTACAGACCACAAATGTCAAATTCCAGCCGATGAAAAAAAGACACCAACAAACTTGAACCTTCTTGAACACCTCACACCACATGGGTGATTGCAGGACCTCTCCAGTGCAAAATATGTAACCTTGAGGACTAATATCTTAAATTGATAGTTTTTTAATTGTCATGAGCATAAAAAATGGTATCTGGCCTGCATAATCACATGTTTATTTTAACCATAGAGAATGCAGGAATTCTTTTGCACACCTTACTATACAAAGAGGAAACTTTCCTGATTCCGTGGAAGCTGCAGCGTCCTTTGTCATCTCACTGGAACTACTCTTCCTCAACCTCCTTTTAAATGGTTACACAAAACTTATAGATAGAGAAATAAGATAGGAAAGCAAGGATTGGCAGGAAACTTGATCCATACAGTCCGTGCATAACCACAAAGCTCTATCTTCATGCGACCAATAAATTGTTACTGAAAACTCGCCCTAACCATAAGAACCTTTAGGATACTCAAGTTCTTAACATTTGCATTAGAAGTGCAACTGTGAAGGATCGTAGTCTAGTTGACCAAATCAGACTAAAACCAAAAATAAATCAACCCAATATGGTCATGGTTTCCTTGGGTCCATTCCAAAGCACATTCAGTGTCATTGAGGAAGTCATGTCGACAGTTCTTTCCAAGTACTTCTTTCGGGAACAGAATGAAGTATTGGAGATTAATGCCCTTGCTTTCGGGTTTATGTTCAAGAAGAACAAATTGATATAAAAAAGACCATTCGGTTTAACAATCTAAGCATTGTGATGTAGATACCATGAGATCTTTTTGTGTCTGTGAGTTGACATTGGGAACCCTTCGTGATTTCCACACATATGATCCAGTCCGATTGAATTAGGTCGAAATTAAGAGCCCGGAGGATGATTTCCTAGTCAACAAACCACCATGATTGATAATTTGGCGGATACTCGGAAAACTTAATTTTTTTCCCGACGACAAGAAGTCTCATTACTAAGTGCATCTCGTGTGCATGCGTGAAGATATACATGATAGGTATGAAGGCCACTAGAAGAATAAAGAAGACATAAATGACATAATAAACCAATGATATGCACGATTAACGAAATCTTGAAGAAAAGGATGGGCAGGGAATAAAGGAACAAATAAATGACTGGCTCAACAAACGAACCTGAACTTGTTGAGTTCAGCAAGCAAGGCACTTTGCTTTGCGGCATCTTTGGGATTAGCGTCGGCGTCAGCAATGAGATGCTCCAACCTCCTTTTATGCCGCCACGGCCACCATCTTAACCAATCCACCTCTGGAAGGCCATTAAGCATCCCCCTAAACGTATCTTGCAACCCCATCAAAAGTAACCCCAGCGACAAATCTTTCCGTTCTCCCTGCACCTCTGATGGCCCAGAAGAGCCATTCACAGGTTCACCCTCTTCGACGCCAGCTACTACCTCAGTCGCATTCTGTGCGTCCTCTGCTAGTTCCCTTCTTGAGCTTTCACCGGGTGTTGCCAGCGTAGGCACTGCCCCCTCTGACTTCCCAAAATCAGCGGTGGAATCCGAGCCATTGGCCACCCTTTCCGACGTCGAGCCGGCGTCCCCCGGCGTTAGAGCGTGCGAAACCAGGAAGCCCAATCTGTCAGACCCGGGTTTGGAGAGAAGGACGGCAGGGAGACCTACTCGCCGTGGCGTGAATGCCGCGGTAACATGGTGCCGCTTCGGAAGATGACCCAACGTGGTCCGGGAGGGAGAAGGCCTGCACAGCAGGGAGGCCTGGAGAGCGGCGGGCATTGCGTGACAGACAGAAACCAAAGCGTATCTCCCTACCTTCCTCCTCGAGCCCCTGCAGACCTTTGCCGAGTGGGCTCTAGATTCCTGGCCACACGATATGGAGGCGCGAGCGACGAGGAAGGAACACGGGGGAGAGACCTTATCCCCAACGCTGATTGAAATTGGCGCCTCTTCTCTGGTCACCCACCCCCCTCTGCACAGGGAGTCAACCTCTCCTAGTCCAGTCGACCGGGAGACGACGGAGACACGAGAGGGCACCAAGAAGATGAGGGAGCCCTCTGGATCCAACGGCTCTTGTACCCACCTTGACAGCTGGCAGAGAGCCTTTTGAGCATTAATGGGCCGAAATGGGCCTCGTCTTATACACCTGAAGAAACTGAATCCACGTTCATTTTCTTTGGGCCTAGTCGAGCAAGATGGGACTCTGCGTACGGATCCTTGGGCCTTCGGCCTCTTAGTAAAGCCCATTATCCCAACTTGCCCAACGGTTCTTGTACCCACCATGACAGCAGGCAGAGAACTTCTGAGTGTTAATGGGCCAAGTCTCACAGACTCGAAGAAACCAAATCCATATTCAATTTATTGGCCCAATAGAGCACGATGGAATGTTTACATTATTTGGGCCTTAAGCCCATTATCAAAAAGCCCAACGTAGGCTCGGCCCGGACGATTTCCCGGGTTCTATTTTATGGGTGGGTAGTTCTCTTGAACGTGTGCGTTTCAAGGTTCCGTATCAGTATCAGACAGAGCTCGGGATCACGGTAATGGCTTCTTCTTCCCCTCCTCTTCGCCTCCATCCCTCGAAGCGTCGCAAGAAGGAACAGGAGGATGTGGATGTGGCTGTCAGATCTCCTGGAAAGAAGGCGCCCGTGGTAGTTTTTGCGCACGGGGCCGGGGCTCCGTCCTCATCTGAGTGGATGGTAAGGTATATTTCTGGTTATAATGCAGGACGATTTCTGCTCCGTCAGTCACTAAAACATGAGAAAGACGTGGAGCAGGTGTGGTTTATCCGCTGTTCTCTAAATTGATGAGTTAATTCTTTCAGCGTTTTCACGTCAGACTGTGACGCTTGATATTTTGTGTTCTAAAACCCCGCTTAGACAGACTGTGTATTTCAATACATCTTAGAGTCGTAAATTATTATCTTTTTTTGAGTAGGTTTTCCTCTCAGGGGGCGAACGTTTTTCTTCTGTAGAAGGAGAGATAATCAAAACGCTTACTCTTGGGTTTCATTATATGTTTAACTATATGGCTTCTCAGCAATTTTTTTTTTGGTTGCATAAAATCCTGAGAAAAATTTCGGATGACTGTCTTGTAGATGGAAGGAAATGCTACATAAAGGGCTTCATGCCGCTGAAGTAATCGCATTTGATTATCCATGTAAGTGAGGCAACGGGAAGCACCAGAGCTCCTTTGCTCTCATTATTATAGTAGTATTTTTCTATTATTAAAGCCTAGTAACAAGATCAGAGGCCAGTAATTTCAATTTTATCAAAAAAAAGTGTTCTTACCTGCATCTACACTTTGAAATCTTTTAAAGCCTCGTAAGATACTCATGGAATGAACAATGCTGTCAGACATGTCTGGCGGGAAACGTAAAGCTCCTCCCAAGGCTGAAAAACTAGTTGAATGCCACTTGAGTATCATTAAAGCGGCTGCAGCAAGATACCCCGGGCATCCTCTGGTTCTGGCGGGGAAGTCCATGGGCTCAAGGTAAGTGGAACATTATTATTTGTATTTTTATTTCACAAGAAACCAAATTACGTAGACGAGTCCTGGGTCAAATATGGATGTATGCTGTATACAAACGCCGTGTATTAGATAGTTCTCTGGACTAAAGTGTTGGTGGTTGTATGAAAATGTATGAAAATTCACGGTTCTGTCTAAATTAATGAGTTCCATGGAAGGGCAATATTCTCCACATTTTTCCTACTTACTATCAACTCTTTGATCTTTTTTGTTCAGGGTGAGTTGCATGGTGGCCAGCGGGGAAGATATCCATGTCGATGCAATAATTTGCTTGGGATATCCCCTAAAGGTTTGTTTTTTTTCTCTTTATTCATTCACCTTTCTTTAATCTACGTTGTCATCTTCTACCACGCAGAAGAGGAGTTGAAACAGCCAATTTTCAGATTTTCATTTTCTGGCCGGATATTTTAATGTATGATTAAAAAGGAGACATCATGAGTTTGTGCGTCAATGCTCTAATATAGGTCCTTCCTCTCATGGCTTCTAAGCTACTACCGTAAATGATGTTACGAAGCCACTGAATTCGGAGCCCATGTACCATTAATATTCAATGGCTCATCTCAGGTTATCCCCAGCTTTCTAGTCTCGAGGTCTAGAAAGCTGATAGGCTTTTTCTTTTCATTTTTTAACTTACGAAGCCCATTCAGTCGATAGGCTTTTAACATTGGGATCAACACTGATTTGACCTTCAATTAACCAGTGGCAAATCCGATAAAGAGGTTTGAAAAAAATTCGAATAAACCAAGAGCATCTTCTCCCTCCTTTCCTCACTGAATTCGAAGCTCATATGCCATTAATATTCAATGGCTCATCTCAGGTTATCCCCAGCTTTCTAGTCTCGAGGTCTACACGGCTTCAGCAGTTCGAGTCCAAGATAAAACTCTAAAACATTTCTCCGGAATGGGTTACTGGAATCATTTCTTGGCTCGTTTTTCTTGCCTTGGAATTCTATACACCTTCAGTTCCCAGACTTCTAGACTCCACTGTACCTCAGAAGGCATGCCATAATCAACAGTGTGTCAATGATATCAACCATTGGGATGAGGAAATCATTGATTTAATGAAATAATGTCAATATTCATGTTCTTAATTTGCTTCAGGGTTCGAATGGTGCCACTCGTGAGGAGACTTTACTGCAGCTGACAGTTCCAACAATCTTCGTTCAGGTAGAGAGACCTCGTCCTTCCTCTACACTCTGCTTGTCAGAACACTTTCTGGAGATTCCGTGGTAATCCTTTTTTAGCAACTGAGGAGAGGATCTATTAATGAAGGGTAGCAAGGATGGTCTATGCCCTCTTGACAAGCTGGAGGCGACTCGCAAGAAGATGAAGGCCGTTAATGAACTCTTTGTTATCGACTATGGAGATCACTCCTTCAAGGTCGGGAAAAAACACCTGCAGGCCAGTGGGCTGAGCCAGGCCGAGGCTGAAGAGAGAGCTGTTGCTGCAGTTGCAAAGTTTATTTCAAGATACACCCAAGAAAAGTAGATCAAGAATGGCCCACCGCACTAGTTCTCAGGTGCTGTTCCCATGCCTGGTCTGAACTAGATTTTTGCCTTTTGGAGCACGTGGGCCATACCCTACTGCACTCTAATCGACATCCTCTGTTATGGCGATCGCCTTTTTGACTATTCCTCCATCAGAAGACGTTGACTTTAATTTCTCACCCGCTGGGCAATCGATTCCTCCTCATTATGTAGCTGTTAAATATAAGTGTACACTCAAAATCTCTCCAGACAGGGGATCATGAGCTCCAATGAGGTGCTTCTGAACTTGAAGATATTCAGCTGAAAAACTGGCATGATCTCCAGCTTTTGATCACTTTTTCCCCCTTCTTGAGTGGCTGGAAATTGTGTCGAAAGTATAAAATGGGAGCAAAATCCATTGATTTTTTTTTACATTATTTAATTTCTGAAAGTGATAGTTGATGCGCCGATAATGGAATGATACTTCAAAACTGTAAAATTTTGGAGAAATATTTCCTTATTATATGCTTGCCATTGCAGTACTGGAGATAGTACATGTGCAGTAGCGGGCAGTCCTGGCCCTCGAAGAGCGATGCTGGGTAGTACGTTTTCCCCAACGTGAGGACGTGGAGGGGCTGAGGGCGACTGCCCCGAAAAAGGG
This sequence comes from Spirodela polyrhiza, assembly GCA_024713555.1. Taxonomy (NCBI): domain Eukaryota; kingdom Viridiplantae; phylum Streptophyta; class Magnoliopsida; order Alismatales; family Araceae; genus Spirodela; species Spirodela polyrhiza. The sequence goes on from CM046543.1 coordinate 1,597,645, forward strand.
TCGAGCGGAGCATCACAGCCGCAGAAAGAGGAGCGGGGATTCGAGCATGATCCACAATCTCCCACGTGGCGAGATGTCATTCGTGGGATAGCGATTCGTCTCCCACCAGGTGGCTCGGACCTCTCTTTACCCCTCTCCCTCACATCCTGCTTCGAGCACCCCCACCGGAGGATTGGACAGGACTGCGGCGGGCGACGGGCGGCGGTTCCTCCGAAGCGGAGATCGGGCGAGATTCGTGCAATGGAGGTCCTCAATGCGGCGCGCGTGAGCCCCGTGTCGCTCCACAAGACCCCGGTCTCGGCTCCGGAGAGGAGGCTGGAGCCGAAGAAGCTTCTTCCGTTCAAATTACCTCACAAGGTTCTGTTACCGGAATCGGAGTCTTCTGCTGCAAGTAGGGCCATTGGCGGAGGTTTGGCGCTGATGAGCTCCGTTCTTAGCTCCGTGGGGTCCGCGAGGGGTCTGACGTACGAAGAAGCTCTGGGACAGTCGGCCGGGTCCCCCAGCCTCGGGGATGTTCCCGACATTGACATCGGCAAAATCTTGGACGGAATCATTAGCTTTGGATCGGAGAATCCGCTGCTTCTTGGCGGGGGAGCAGTCGCCCTAGCTGTTCCTTTGGTTTTGTCCCAAATTTTCAAGTCAACGCCGAAGGCATGGGGGGTTGATACTGCGAGGTCTGCGTTCTCGAAGCTATCAGAAGAAACTGGTGCTCAGTTGCTTGACATAAGGGCGTCCAAAGATTTCAAGGAGGTGGGAAGCCCGGATCTCCGGAGCCTCAAGAAGAAGGCGGTCTCAATCGTATACGCAAGCGATGACAAGCCAAGCTTCTTGAAGAAGCTTTCCCTAAAATTCAAGGACCCTGAGAACACTACATTGTTCATTCTTGACAAGTAAGCCTCTGGGCATGCTTTTTTCTTTTCGTAATGTTTTAGAGAATAACTGCTTACATTAAATTTTGGAATATGTTCTTATTAACGCACCCTCATAGGTCGGATTATGCTTCCGCACCCTCGTACATAATAGAAATTAGAGTTTTTTTTGTTTCCCCAACTTCCCTCATATAAACTTAGATTGACTTGGGCTTCTAAGTGTGCTGTTTGAATGATAGTGCTCTAAATCCTTCAGCGAAATTAATCATAGAAGACGAATACTTAAAGACCATTGTTTAATGTCAGTTCCAAGATTTTCCTTTTGATATGTTGTATTTTTTCTTATGCTAGAGGGAGATGAATTTGCCCAGAGTAAACAGGGTGAAAATCTGATGGTACAGACAGATGCCGTAAGCACATGCATCTAAAAAGTGTTAGCAGAAAAAAAAAATTCGGACATGCAGCTGCTATAGGCATATGAATTTAAATTCTCTCCGGCACATAGAAACATCGTTTCTTCTTCCTATTTCACATGTATTTTTTTGTTCTTGTATTTACTTCTGTGATCTTGAATCTGCAATTAGTTGGCTTTTATAATTAACGGTGCTGAATACTTTCAAAAGTCAGATTTGATGGCAACTCCGAATTTGTCGCGGAATTGGTTACAGCCAATGGCTTTAAGGCTGCTTTTGCTATAAAAGATGGTGCTGAAGGTCCTCGAGGATGGGTGGTCTGTAACTTTTCATGGATTCATATTTGGATTGCACAAGTACTCGTTCTTTAGAATTATAATTTATCAATGGAAAATCTTAGTTGTGGATATTTTTTATCCATTGCAGAAAAGTGGACTTCCGTGGTTGGCACCCAAAAAAAGTATTGATTTTGGTGATTTGAAGGAAGCAATTAGCAGTGCATTTGGGGTATGACATTATCTCTTTCTCGGCCGAATTTTTTCATACTTAAAAGTTGCAACACTTGACTCGTGTCATAACTGGATCATGCATAAATTGAAATGAAGAGGAAGGGAAGAATTATTTTTAAGCAGAACATGTGGTATATTTTTTTTGGAATACTCTCTGAGTTTATTACATAAAAATGGGAAGATAACGTGATTTCTAGTCTAATGATTCACGGAGCATACAGAATTAATCAACTTCGTTTTCTCTCCTTCTGAACAAGGTCTCCAAGGAATGATTTCAGTCTTATGCAAGCTGGTTGGTTTCGTCCCCAGGAAATGTTATGAGACTCTTTTAAATTTATGCGTAAATTACTCTTTCAGTGTTTGAGTTTATCATAAATTTCTACCCGATGATATGAGGACTCAAAAAGTCGGAATTTCACTATAAAAAAGAATCTCCTCTGCTCTGAGCCGTCATGTGTCAGCATTGCTCGGAATTACGAGGAATCCCTGAACAGTATGACATCAATGATGGGGAAATAAAATCAGCCCACTTTCTTTTAGGAAGTGAATCAAGTAAAATTTCACATGCTACTATAACATGAGACAGAAAGCATAAAAAATCATTATCCAAGTCAGAATTCTTTCAATTTCCGGGATCATTTGGTCATTTTACGGTAAGAACTATATGCAGGACAGCACTGATGGGTTACCTGTTACTCTTGGATTAGCAGCTGCCACTGGCTTAGGATTTTTGGCTTTTTCAGAGGTGGGTTTGTTGTGATTTAGTTTAAATATATTTCACTTTTGAAAATACGATTTTGCAACGTGAAATGTATTGACCCTGTACAATTGGCTTTCCAGATAGAGACAGTTCTCCAGCTTCTGGGATCTGCTGCGCTTATTCAGTTCACCACAAAGAAGCTCTTATTTGCAGAAGTTAGCGTTTCTTCCATATAAAAAATTTCCACTTTGTTTTTAACCATTAGCTGATTTTCTTTACCTGCGGTATAATTTCTCATTTTCTTTCTTTACTATCTCACAGGATCGGAAGGTTACCATTCAGCAAATTGACGAGTTCTTGAACACCAAAGTAGCTCCCAAAGAGCTTGTTGATGAGATAAAGGTACACTCAAGTTCTGGCAAAAGATATTCTCTTGCAGAGCTTCGAAGGCCTCATTTTTTTTTTAAGCAGAAATGTATAGAACAAAGAATTAATCTGAGTTATTTATTCGATACTGAGTTATTTCAAGAATCCATAAATAATCACCGTAGTGAGTCAAAACAGAATTAACTAATCTGAATGATTGCCATCAGAGAACTAGTGAACTAGTTTTCCACCATATTTAATCCATTATATAAATAAGTTTATTGGTAGAGAATGCCACAGGATCCCAAATATCTGTCACAGGAGGTTTAAAGTGTATATGAATACCTCCACCTTTCCTAACATGAAAACCACGAACATGATCGAAAGCACATGCTTCTGAAAGGTCCGTGCTTTTCGTTTTTTTGGTTGAAAGTAAACCAAGTACGCGCTTTCTCAGACATCACCCTGCATCTTAATAATAGAATGATTCGTGCATTTTCTCTATCCATTCTTCTCATCGCCCTTTTGTTTACTCCAAAATTGGCGAAAACGATCAATCCCCTGTAAACCTGTGGTTTCTATTGATGTCAACTATTTCCCTACCTGTCAACCGAGGTAGTAAGAAGAGGAGCTGGTCATGGATTGGAGCCTTGAAGCAGATCAGATAGAGGGCACCACCCCCATCAACGTAGTCACACGTTTAATATTTTTGCTTGCATTTAATAATTTTGGATTGCATTTTTCTAGTTCCATGTAATCCCATTTCTCCAGCGATCTTAGATGAGTTGGATCCTTTCATTCGTTTTATTTTCAAGTTTCTTCAACTGACACTAAGACGAAGCCTTGAAGCCGTTTATTGGAATTTCAGATGATCGGGAAGGCTCTTCTTCCAGTATCAACAACGGCAAGAGCTAGTTTGCCAGCGCCGGTGGAGACCAGCACAGACACCGCACCTGCTCCTGCTGCAGAAAAGGTTGAAAGTGTTCCTGAAGCGCCACCCAAAGAACCCCTAACACCAGAAGCACCCCAAGCAACCGAAGCAACTGTTCTGAAGGCAGAGACGGCTGCTGAACCTCCCCAAGAAGTCAACTCTGTTCCTGAAGCAGAAGTCAAAGCAGAATCAGTGCCTGCGATTCCCAGATCACTTTCACCTTATCCATACGTGAGTCTTGATCCTTTTCATCCTTGTTTTATCCTCACCGTTCAAATTTCCACTCTCCCTCTTAACCAGAGATTATCTGCTCGAATTCATCATATACTCCAAATCATATGTGAGGCATCGATCTTGACTGGGCCAAGAACATGATGTGCCCTCGAATCATAAGAAATGCCAAAGGAAAGCCTCTGGCTACGGGTACTTCATGATTCTGTGGAATACCTGAGATGCCACTGCCTTTGAATCTTGCATGGAAATAGTTCCCTGCTTGCTCTTTGCGCATTTCATGCTGATTTTTGGCTCTCCTCTTATTTTGCAGTATCCGGACTTCAAGCCTCCGTCCTCTCCTTGCCCTTCTCAGCCATAGACGATGGTTCTCGCACTGTGTAAAGTCCTTGGGACTTGGCTTTTCTTTGCTGGTTCGTCCGAGAGGCGTGTCTCATGATCCCATCACCAAAACTCCCAAGAAACATCGCACCTTAGAAGGAAGGAAGGAAGGAAGATAGAAAGGAGGTGGAAGAAAAGGGCGCGGCTTTCTTTTCCTGCTTATGACTCTTTACAGGGCTTCAATCGTCATCCGTTCCACCTGTAGAGATGGCAGTGGATCATTCCCTTTTCTGTACACGTCAGATAGCATCTTTGCTCCCTAGCCAGTAAGAAATTCCCACGTCACCTTCCCCATTAATTGTGCCCCACCACCCAAAAAGAAAAGGGAAAAAACCTTCTGGCCTTGTTCTTGGCAGAACTTTGAGATCGTGTGTATGATTACTCCAAATCTCGTGTATGTTAGCATCATGCCATTATGAGTTGATAATCTGGGATCTGCATGGTCCGAACCCTTATCCAGTGCTGACTGTTTTGGCCATTATGTATAGTGGACTCGGGGAGGAGCCGTGAATAATGCCCTGGTTCGGCACGGACTGGTCAAATGGCCACGTGTCCAGCAGCAGCGGTCTTGACCGGTCCAGGAGGCTCAGATGTCAACTCTCCGGTCCTAGCTCTTGCTCTGACCTAGTCCACCCTCCCCTGCCCGGCAATGATGAGAACCGGACGTGGACCGAAAACAGTTCACTTAGTAACTTTCTGAGCCCAAATTTAGTGCCCATTACGAACCCAGTTGACTGACTTGTCAGTGGTCGTTCGGAGGGGAATTTGACCGTTATTTGACTTTCCAAGGGGCAGGACACACGTGGGAAGACGTCCCATTGGATGCGTCAATAGGCCGGCCCAAATGGGAAGCCAGGCCCGGCCCGGCCCAAATGGGAAGCCAGGCCCGGCCCGGCCCAGTTTCTCCACGCAGGGGTCAAAAAGAAAATGGCCCCACCATGTAAAGTCTCTTGACCGTGAGGGCTTGGGCTTTGAACCAGTCGTTCTGCCGTACCCATCCAGGTCGCTTCGTACCTTTGACACGTACCGAATCCGTCGATCTATTCAGATACCCCCAAGCCCGCAGATACGTACCTCGTCCAGGGTACGTGGCACAATGAACGCGCACATACACACAAACACACCGTCCTACGACAGTGACCGGGGAAGCCTCTTTTCTAATGGAAATCGGATCGGATCTGGTCGGTCTGAGGGCTTACTGGGCCCATTGATAGGGAGGATTGAGTAACGGGACGCTGGGGGCATTTATATAGGAAAAAAATTAATATTTATTTCGACCGAGTAATATATTAATTTCTCTCTCCTCGTCGCTCTGTGACGTAGAATCAGTCAAACCCATACCGTTTTCCACACGGCGAAGGTGCTCGGACCGGCCACGGCCATCACTTTCCGCGCCCCTTCTCTTGGTCTCTCTCCGCGTTGACTGTGAGAGTGACTTTCCGTGTTCAGATAATCACGATATAACAGGGGCCCACCGACGAACACTGTGGAGCTTGGTAGGGCTCGCTGGGCGAGGCACCTCGCCGGGAATCTCGCACGAGTGGATGATATCCCACTAGTCCGACTGAAGCTTGCCACGGCGTCCAAGGTCGATTGCCCTGTTGGCGTCGGATCGAAGTACAGAAAAACCTGACGTCAGAGATCGACCCGCAGAAGACGTTGTCCCAAGATTCGTGATCCCCTCCTGATCTGTTTTTATGCCTAAATTCGGGAAAATCTCATTTCCCACGTGAGAAATTATCTTCGATATCAAAACACCAAACCCTCTTATATATATATGCGCTCTCCTTCTCTCTCTGTTTCTCTCTCTCTCTCTCTCACTCTATATATATATATTGTGTGTGTATCTATTTATGCATGAGAAATGTGAGAATAATATAATATAATCGTGTCGACATTTGACTTGGGGGTTTGGTTACGAGTCGATGGTGATCCATGGAATCATCAGCATAGCCACAGAGTCTATTATAATAAAATGATGGATCCACAAGAGCCGCTGCTGGTAAAAGGGAGGAGGAAGAGAGAGAGAGAGCCGCAGACGCGGTAAAAAGGAAGAGAACTTCCGAAGACCGAGGATTGACTGTATGACATCAATGTTTGACTTTCTGAGATGAAAAATATCTACTGGGTGTCATGGTTGGTATCTGCATCGAATGGCATGCATGCAATTTTTTTACCATCTTCTGAGGCTCTTTTCATCAAGTTAGGCGCCCCCCTTTCAGCCAACGTAAGTGGTGGGTTCTTCCGCTAACTTCGCCTCTCTCTCTCTTTCTCTCTCTCTAGAGTCGATATCCAGACGCACTCACAGCTAACGCGGAAGCAGGCCAGAAGATTCTCGGTGGGTTGCTTCCTGCCTCCTCCGAACCTTCCTTCTGGAAGGAGGGAGGGAGAGAGAGAGAGAGAGGGGAGAGGGAGAGAGAGAGAGAGAAGAGAGAGAGGGGGAAGACTACGTCAGAGGACTCTAGCTCACCCATCTCTTCGACCCTCCTACAAAGAACTGAGACCGCGTCCATATTTCCATCCGTCTCTTTCTCAGTCAAACTTCCGTCTCCCCACAGTGCCGAGGCCCGCTGAGGGCCCCTTCGTCTCCACTCTTCATCTTCCTTGGCCCGGGCTTTATATGCCCATCTCAACCGGCCCTGCAGCTCCTCACATCAATATCTCCCGCAGAGCTTCGTCCTCCTCCCGTCGTCTTCACAGCTCGGTGAAGAGAGGATAACAACGGGGGAAAGGAAGAGGAAGCTGGAGGCCACTGCGTTTTCTGCACCGAGAGCTCGGAGACCGGGCGCCGCCATTCCCTCTGGTTCGTAAGCTCCCCAGCCATGGAGAACGGCGTCACCTGGGACCCCAGCCTGCTCATCAGAGAGCTGGAGAAAGGGCAGGACCTGACGAGACAGCTCGAGACCCAACTCGACCAGTCCCCGCCCGAATTCTGCAAGTCGCTGTTGCAGAGCATCCAGTCTGCCTTGCACAGGGCCACCTCGCTGGCCAAATCCTTGACCGACTACGAAGGTGGCGACTCCCCGCGCTCCGTCAGCGGCAGCGACGATTCCCACCGCGCCGCCGCCTTCAGGGACCAGGACCCCCGGGAGATCTCCAAGAAGAGGTAAGCCCACCCCGCTCATAGCGCCGCCCTTCGCGGCCGCTGCCGCCCGATTTCTGGCGAGAGAACTCACCATCGTCGTTTTCGTCGTCGTTGCAGGAAGATGCTGCCGCGGTGGAAGAAGCAGGTGTGGGCGAACCCGGGGACTAGCCTGGAAGGCCCGCCGGAGGACGGCTTTAGTTGGAGGAAGTACGGCCAGAAGGACATCCTCGGGGCCGCCCATCCGAGGTGACCTTCCCGGCCCTCCTCTGCCTTCTTCTCCGGCGACCCCGAAACCTCCTCCCAATCACCGGCGAGCTGACTGAAAATCTGCAGGGGCTACTACCGCTGCACCCACCGGAACACGCAGGGCTGCCCGGCGACGAAGCAGGTGCAGCGGGCCGACGGCGACCCCTCCGTCTTCAACGTCTTGTACAAGGGGGAGCACGTATGCGCCCAGAGAGCGAACTCCTCGCCGGCGCCGGCGCCGACACCGGAGCAGGGGCAGAGCTTCATCCTCGACGGCAGACCAGGCCTGAGGGTGATAACCCAGGATCTGCTCCAGGGTTCTCCCCCCTCCTTCTCCTCCTCTCCCTCGCCGGCGAGCCACATCTTCCCCTCGCCGGCGACCCGCTTCTCGTCGCCGCTCCTCTCTCCGTCCACCGCCGCGGAGGCCCACTTCACGGCGGCGGGGTTCGCCGGAGGCCGCCATCGCCGAGCTCTGGAATCCGATCTGGCTGAGGTACTCTTAGTGTCCGCCACCAGCTCGCCGGCGATGGACCTGGAGTTCCTTGTAGACGTCGACTTCGACGGCAGCTTCTTCATCTGAGTTAAATTCCCGCAGCGACCCCACCTTCCTCCCTCAATTAGGCCACCAGGGGTCCCCATCTAGATGAAACTCCTTCCCACAGAGGCTCGGATCTTTAGGTGTTGGCCAGAAACTTGCCTATTTTTCCTCCCACCCATGAAATAAAAATCAAGATGTAACATTTTTTTGGCCCATCTTAGATTAATAATCGTACATATCATGCCGGAGCTCGAACTACGACCACCTGCAAATATGACTGAAAGAACGGGCAACCGTCAAACCAATGTCTGGGATCTCTACATCAAGAGCACCCGCAAGGGGAAGAGGGGAGCTCGGAAGCTTCTCCCAGGGAGCTTCCCATAAACTGGTAGCTTCAGCTCCGGAGCAGCCTACCAGTATCTTTTGCCTTCCCCCCCTGAAGAACCAAGAAAATACAGTAAAGAAAAGAATATATATGTGTATATGTGTATCTATGCATGTATATTTTCTCGAAATAATATTAAAAAATGCAAATTTTGGTTTATCCCACAAAACCATTTTTATGCAAAATTTTAAATTTCCAGTGTGCTATGATTTATTTAGAAAACACTTTAAAAAAAGGAAAAGTGCTCATGTACACTGTTTCTAAATACCCTGTTTATGGTCTCTTGGCAATCCCATATTTGATGGAGGACTCAGTCAGCAATGTCCACATCAGCCCCCGGGAAAAAACTATAGTGCTCGACGCAGCAAGAATACTTAGTCAACACGTCTGCGTCATGAAGGTACTTAAATAAATATGCACCACTAAAAATATGAAAAATCAAGGAACAAGCCAGTTGTCACTAGAACCACACAAGATCTTAGTTTATCCAATGGTGAATTTCTGATCAAACACATTGATGTGAGAACATAGAACAGGAAAGAGTGGTCACTATCAAGATGAAGGAAAAATGCCCATTTCCATCATAGAACCTGATTAAAAAATGACCCGAAAGTGAAATTTTTGCATAATTTTCCCCATAACCATAGAAATACACATCTTAGCGGCATCCAGAAAAATCCATGACTTCCTGATCTTAGCGGCACGTCTACAAGGGTTAGAGAGATATAAGCCTCTTTGTGGACGAGTAATCTCTTCATTATGTTTTAGGCAAACGCCCTTCTGGGAACCTATCTCCACAGCTTTTAGCCATAACAGGGGATTGTGATCAAGGAATGATGCAAGTGAACCATGTTTTCTTAAGATTAATTAAGAAAATTTACATGCCCAATAATGCGTATTTTTTGGAGAATTGGCCAAAGTTTGGCTAAAATTACAAGTTCAGTAATATCTTTTTTGTGGGTAGAAAAATTGATGAAGGGAGTTTTGTTCTTACCTAGATTGAAGACTGTTTCTCTTGCTCAGCATCTGTGGGAAGATCAGACTTGGCCTCTTCGGCAGATTCAATCTTCCTCAGCCCTTCCCTCAGCCCCAGCACTATGAACAGATTGGTCAGGGTGAGCAGCGACTCCGCTCCGCCGTGCAGCCAGTCCACGTTAGATAGTGAGGTCCCATAATGCACCTTCGCTGTGCAACAATACGAGCAAATTCTGCAGATTATGGTGAAACCCAGAGAAAATAGTGATTTTCTATGTTGAATCATGGGACGAAGGTGTTCCTACCGTATATTCCGGCAGGGACTGCGCAGGGACGGCGAGAGATGATGGAGGAAAAGACAGACGAGAAGTCAGTAGCTGGGCAAGAAAATCGGAACAAAGAAGAGCGAATGTAGATGATTTTTCTGTCTTAACCCTTGAGCAGACCACGATTATGGCACATCAACGAGAGAAAAACAAAGGAAAACGGCCTTCGACAGAGAAGCCCACTCATTGCATCATCCATCTGATGAACTGGACCGAAGGAGCTTCATATTCATTCCGATCTCTCCATGGATGCCGCATGGTCCCCATTCAGAGAGTTCAGGCGGTGGAAGAAACAGCTAAAATCTTCGCAGCGATTGAAGGAGGCAAAGGATAGAGAGTTCACTCGTAGCCCCGACGAAGGCCAGCAGGAAGTAGAAGCCGAAGAGGGTGAGCTTGGGGGCGGTGTTGGACTTGGTGATGAAGTACAGAAAGCCCAGGTAAGGGAAGAGGGAGGCCGCGAAGAGCTGCGAGGCCACGCTCTGCGAGTTCATGGTGGGCGCCCAAGGGTCAACCGGGGGAAGCATCATCCCCCGTAGGGGCCCGACATTCTGGGTTCTCCCGTTTGGGGTTGACCAGGGGACTCCGTTTCTGCCGATGCCCGGCCTCGGCCAGCGGGCCGGGAGACTGACGAACCCACCGGAGACGCCCGGCGGCGGGATACGCGCGCCGATCGGAGGTCGCGCCGCCGGCAACCAGCTGCAACCACCCGACATCGTGGACGGGTAAGAGCTCGGCGCCACGAACGCGAAAACCAGTTGATCGAGATCGAGAGAGAGAGAGAGGATAAAATCCAAAGGGGAACTTTGAGAATCGATTCCTATACTTGATGTCCACAGAAGGGGAGCTTTTGGGATGGGACGCAATCACTTAGGCTTCAACAGGGGGGAACTTTTGCAGCAAAAAAAGTCATATTAATTTACGGTTTTAATTTATGCCATGCATTAATATCCTATATTTAACTTATAAATACCATAAAAATGTCTATTAAATTTCTGAATCCGATTTTTGAGAGATAAAAATATTGGAAAGTATATATTTTAGAACGCCATGAAAATTATTTATTCCGAAAAAGTGGGCGGGGATGGTGTTTTTGACTCAATTGGCCCACTTATTCAAGATAATATGGGCCATATTGACCGGCACATAGGCCCATTGGGCTCTGTTTCGGGGAATTTCTGGGCCTACGGAAGTATAGGGTCCGGTGCCCAACGGGGTGGGCCCCCTAAAATATCTCCGCTTCGCTTGACGCCGCCGTTTTTCCGCCCCCTGTTTTACCCCGTCCTCCCCTCCACTTACGGTGCAGAGGTACGTGGCACGTCGCCGTCCAGAGGCCGCATCTTGGCGCCACGTGGCCGTGCAGCGGCGTGATCCCGAGCTACGGCTTCCGCTGAGGCCACGATGCCGTCGCCCGGTCGCTGCTGGCGACGCGCGAGGGGGGACGGATGATCGGCGGCTCAGATGTTTGGACGGTCCGAATTCCACGTCCCCCGGTCTCCGTGGACACAAAGTACGAGTCGACGGGGAGGCACCTTCAAGGGGAGATTTTTTGTCGTTTTTCCCACGTGTCTCTTTCGGAGTGGTTGATGCTTTCAAGGGGTGCCGGGCAGGTCGGAGTTAGGCGCCTGGGACGCCACGAATTACTCTGTTTACACGATAAATAAAAAATAAAAAACTCGCTCTGATTTCTTTGGTCTCTCTCCCTCTCTGCGAGTCTCTCTCCAGTTTCATTGGTTTCTCGTCTCCCTCTCCCCCGTCGCAGGATCTGAATAGATTGCTTCGAATGAAGACGGTGGCGAGCCGAAAGCTAGGAGGCATGGGGATTTTAACCTATCCTGTAAGTTTGAAGTTTATTTCCGAGAGTGTCGAGTAAATCTTAGGGCTCGAGTTTGCACTAGCCGCAACAGCTTTCCCGTTCCTCCGGATGTTCTTCTTCACGAGAGAGACGGAAATTAACGTAATTCTTGGATTTGTGGAATGGTTATATGCTTGCACGACTGATTTCACATATACGGAAGAATAACGCTATTTTACCTCATTTTGTTTTGTTTTGGATTTTGGCTCATGTTATTACTGCTATTTCTCGTGGCTTCCCCTTTAATTTTATTTTCTCGTCGAAGATTTAGGCTTCTTCACCCATACCCGAAACTTTATTCTCCAGAGTATTTTTTTCCTCATTATTTTCCGTTCCGTGCGTAGAAGCTATATTTATGATGGCCATAAGTGTCTTCTTGGATGATGCGTTGTCTGATTATAATATGATGGGTTTTTTCGCGTATTTCCGTCAGTGTTCGTAGTTTTTTTCCCAAAAAACAGTGAATTATAACCGTTTTGAAGTGATTGCTGCTGACTGAATGGAAACTGGGATTAGTTTTGGTTAATTTTATGGACTCCGAAGGCCGTGAGATTTATTTCAGATCATAACCAAAAAATTATTGTTTGCCATTATCCGCCAATTTTCTACTATCTCGGTGTAGAGCAATGCACGATCATTCGGTTATTTTTTATGTACGATAACTTTGATTACTAAATGCATTCGTATTAAACATATGAATTGTATTTATTTTTTTACTCATTTTAGGAAGCTACGCCTCCGCGGTTCACCCTGATCACATAGAGATGCGTCTTCATCATATTGTATTCACTCAATTGTATTCAGAATTTCCCAGCTCGCTCTGTTTTAAAGAAAAAAACTAGTATATCATGGAAGGGACGAGTGAAGTGAATGATACTCTTGATAACGCAGCAGAGGCTCCGCAGGTCAAGAGGAAAGAAAATGAACAATCTCCGAATCCAGAAAATTGCAATGTGATCGAAATACCCGCCTTATCTGGATCCCAGGATAATATATGGCCCGAACACCTATGTCCAATGAGGTTCTCAAAGCCTCCATCAGAGAATTTGGAAGGGGAGACTGTTGGCAGATGCATGACTTCTCAACCTCGATCTAAACACCTAGGGACGAGTCTCTGTTCCAATGATGATGCTGACATTATAGTCGCAGAGTTGACGGTAACGAACTACAAGAAGTCGAGGTTGCCTCTAGATGGCTGTGCAAATAGTAGAGATGATGCAGTCAAGAAAACCGGGTGGCAGAACCTTTATAAGGCAGCAGGTGATTCTAGGCATGTCATGTCCACGGAAGCTCCGAACACTGGTAATGAAGGTGCAGGTAATTTGTATCTGAATCAATTCAGGTCTCAAAGGTCTCTTCCAAGGCAAAAAAATTGTTCCATGGTTTCTAAACGTTCAGTGGAAGGTGGGAATTTTTCTGGTTCTGAGAAAATATTCACGGACTTTCCGGGAGGTATCAGGAGCAACATTTTAGAAGGGTATGGTTTTCCGGAACGTCTAATGAAAGATTCGTTGAAAGGGAAGGGAATTGCTTACAGGCATCTGGGTGCTTATGATGCCCCACAGATTCCAGTACAGAGTTCTAGAAACGAAATGCCCCGAAAACTTCATGATGAAGGGCAGAATTTGAATGCTAAATCCGACGACTTGAATCTTTATGGTGATGATAATTGTTCCAACTTTGCTTTGGATCCAGGAATGAGTATGAGAGAATGGTTTAATACTGAGCTTCAGAATGCTGAAAAATCTGAGAGGTTTCTAATATTTAGGGAGATATTGGAGCTTGTTGATTCTTCTCACTCTCAGGGGATTGCACTACAAGATTTATGCCCATCTTTTTTTATGATAAGGTCTTCAAACCATGTTAAATATGTGGGATCTTTTATTTCTCCAAGTCCCATCATTTCATCAAAGGTTGCGATCGATCAGGATGCCTTGTACTCTGTGAATCAATTAAAAAGAAAGAGTAACTTGGAAGTGGATAAGAAAATTCCTGAAATCGTGTCAGTAAAACAACAGAAATTAATTGGGAACCTAGAATTTGGTAGCCGATGCCACTTGTTTGGGAACAGAGTTGGCAGGAAGGAAACATCCAGAATGAATGATTCTGAAAGGGTGAAAGTTCAAGATTCTGGTTGCCATTTTTGGCCACACTTTCTTGGAGATGAAGGTCATAAGGCTGGCAGCGTAACTAGTAATAAGGAAGTATTTCGGTATAACATCCAGCAGCCGGCCTGTGACATTTTTCAACTCGAGGAGTTGTGGTATACGAGTCCTGAGGAGGTGAATGGCAACGTTTGCCCATTTTCATCAAATATTTACAGCCTTGGTGTTCTTTTATTTGAGGTATGTTGGAACCAAACTTATTTATTTTATTCTGAGCCTGAGTTGTAGCACTGTCATATTTTTTGCATCTTGCTTTTCATTATGCTCATTTTCCGCCTCTGAAATCTATTACCAGTTGATTAAAAATTGTTTTTTATTGTGAAAATTCTCAATGATCAAATGCAATTCTCAATTTCTGTCTGTTTGTTTGCTATAATTCATTGTGCACTTGAAATAAAAGAAAATGGCACCGCATATAGCACTCATCCATTCAAAATAATCTTACGCATTTGAGTGAATGAGAGTGAGACTAATTAAACGTATAATAAGATTAGTTCATAATTAACTTCTTAATACATGCAGAAAGATTTGAAAAGCTGTTTAAGAGAGAGAGTAGAGTCTAAGTTTTTGTTTGCCAATTTGGTAGAAGAAGGCTTGGGAAATAAAAGATTTGAACTGAACCTCAAGGTTGTCATGTTCTTTTACTGGTCTCTCACTATCGGAAACGACGTGCTTCAACAGTTCTTTGTTGCATGTTCGTCTCATATTGCTGTTTTTGTCCCGTTTCGTATCCACCCTTTCAGAACTTTAATGATCTGTAGGTCATGTCAACTTGGTAGAAACATCTACCGCATTTTCAATTTTATGAGATTCACAGAAGATTTTTGGAACTAATTTTACGGTATTGTTTTGCAGCTGTTTTGTTCATTTGAGTCATGGGAAGTGCGTGCTGCAGCAATGGTGAACCTTCGTCATCGAATTTTACCTCCAAGTTTTCTCTCAGAGAGTCCTAAAGAGGCTGGCTTTTGCCTTTGGTTGCTTCATCCCGAGCCTTCGCTGCGTCCAAAGTCTAGGTATCCCTTGTAGAGTATTTTAGCAATCAGGTCTCTCATTTACTTGAAAACTGGCACTCGTTAGGTTGGATATTTCTTGGAGAGTATAGGTCTGATTCGTGCATCATTGCTCGGAGAGTACGTTTAGGTAGTAATTCATTGGGTAATGTTTTGGACAAACCAAATAATGCATAGCCTATGGTGTCTGGAAAAGATCCCGAGTCTTGTTACCGGGAGAGATGATTTTTTCATCAATCTTGCGCAGTATATTGTTACAAATTTGGTGCCTATTTTCTCACGTATGCTGAAAGTTTGTAGTATTTTTTTTGTCCCAGGGAAATCCTGCTGTGCGAATTTATGTGTGATACACAAGATTTTACATCCGTCGATCATGCACTGACCACAATTGAGGATGAATATGCCGAATCAGAGATGTTATTGCATTTCCTTTTATCTGCAAAAGAGCAAAAAGAAAAGCGAGCTGCAAAGTTAATGGAGGATCTTCGTTGCTTGAGGACTGACATTGATGAGGTGGAGAGAAGAAACTCATCAAGGATGGAACTTTCTGGTCATGTCAGAAGTTCATCCGCGTACACCTGTGGGCTCCCTGAAAAAAATCTTGCCGAATTTATCTCTTCAGAAAGAAATTCTAGAATGTCTGCATCCGGAACGAACCAGACAAGGCTGATGAGGAACATTAGCCAACTAGAGCGTGCATACTTCTTTACGAGATCGAAAATTGACATTCCTGCTACTGATTCCACAGCACGTAAGGCTAAAGATGTCATACAGAAGTATGAGAAATGCTATCCTACACAGAGTATTTCTGAAGAAAATTGCTCAAACAAAGAAAGCGATCGTCTTGGTGCCTTTTTTGATGGTCTGTGTAAATATGCCAGATATAACAAATTTGAAGTACATGGAACTGTGAGGAATAGTGATATCCTTAACTCTGCAAACGTGATTTGCTCTTTGAGCTTTGACCGAGATGAGGATTATCTTGCTACTGCTGGCATATCAAAGAAAATCAAAATCTTTGATTTTGGTGCTCTTTTGAATGATAATGTGGATGTTCATTACCCTGTAGTTGAGATGCTCAGCAAGTCAAGACTGAGTTGCGTTTGTTGGAATAGCTATATTAAGAACTACTTAGCTTCAACAGATTATGACGGCACTGTCCAGGTATGAATTTCTTTAGCCTTAATTTTATGGTGTTGGGTATCATGATTTTAAATTTGACTTCTGTGTTTTGTTAAGTGGACGCTATACGGAGAAAATTATGTTATAAACTCACTTGGTATAGGCGGTAACGAAGACTGATACTGTCATAGCTATGTATAATAGGAGGTCAGAATGATAATTTAACGGAACATTTTAGGGATAAATAGCGACAGGGATAGGGCGGTCATTTCCATCTGCGAAGCACCAGTAGGATCTACATCGGAAGATGAATAATTTGGTATGAGTGAAATACCTAAACGGGAAAAATTTTCTTTTGTGTTTGAGTAAAAAGGAATATTATACCTTGAAGAGATACTGCCAGCCTTGACCCCATTCTTGGGAAATTGAAGAACCTTGGGATCTTCACCTTCATCTTTGAAGTCAGATGGTGAGATTTTTGTGAGTGAGATACATAACTGGTTCTTTCGTTTGGACCTAGATCAGGGTTTCTGCCAATGGTCAAATAAAGGTCGTTGCCAACTGTTATCTTGTGAACTAAGGTCTGGACTGTCACCAGTACATTGGATGTTCTTAGTCAATCTTATTAATAGCTTGGAGGAGTGGGAGGTGAATAGTTTGGAAGCAGAAAAATGAGACGTGTAGAGCTTCAATGTGATTGTATCGTAGAAGGATTCTAGTGTGGTGTTGCTTAAGTTGTTTTCCCTATCTTCTGGATAAGGATCTTGAAAAATCCATTCCTTGCTTGCATTTCGGAAATTCAACTACTTGCTGTTTTCTATGATGCATATTTTCAGGAAATTTGGCCACACAGGTGTCAGTAGATTCAACCAGTAGTGGAGGCCATCAGGGCTAGTGACGAGTCTGAAGAAGAATAGAAAATGGTCATCGGTTGCATGGATTTAAATTTATCCTCCAAATAAATAAGGGAAGCGGTGATAAATTTTTGCATCAATATAAGAAAATTTGCCTGAGGTTGCATGCCTTCATTCTGTTGTAAAGTTATGTGGGAATTAGTGGAAAAAGTTGGTCTCCCAGAACATGAAGGTCACTGGAAGAGGGGAGAATAGATATAATGTGTTCTGTTTTTCCAGTGGCTGAATGCCAATAGTTTGGACTGGGAATCAGGGAGTTTGGGTGAACTCTTTTAACGAGGAACAGCTAACACGTAGGTCCTTAATTTATCAGGGGATTTTTAATTGGAATGTTTTGGAAAAGTTAGGATTTTACAATGGTTGGATTTCTTCTCTCTGATTATTACTTGTATAGAATATTACTTTCTATGAAATCTTGGGGTGTTTGGGTTTGGTCAGAGGACGAGGAATAGAACTGATGTAAACCATTTGACAAGGAGTCGTAAAATGCTTGGTACATGTGCAAATAGATGCATGTAATTTCCTTTTCAGTTGCTGACGTATGGTTCCAAATAATCACGACACTAGAAAAAAATAACTTTATAAACTGGAGAGCTGAATTAAAACTAATAATCATTGAGTATTTCTAATATAGGATCAAGAAGAACTGGGATCCATAGTGTAAATAAATCTGCCGATATTCATGTTAAAATTGGGATTTTATGCTTCCTGTAGATTATGTGACCATTCATGAACTCAGATGGTTGGTCCTATCTGAACTCTACGGTTTTACCTATCCTGTGTGGAGTATTTGCCACTTTGACGCTGTTTAACTGCTTTTTGTTATGTGTTTTACAGATATGGGATGCAAGCACCGGTCAAGGTTTCTTACAGTACAATGACCATCTGAAAAGAGCCTGGTCTGTCGACTTTTCGCAGGGGGAACCAACAAAGTTGGCCAGTGGAAGTGATGATTGTTCGGTAAAACTTTGGAGCATAAAAGAGGTACGTCTTGCTTGACCCATTTCTCTGCTTCCAAGACAACAGCACACTTTTATCTCTATTTTTTTCTCTCAACCGCAGTAGTTGCTTGTTCGGCCCTTCTGATGGGTGCGCAAAGCTAAGATCAGGAGGTAGTGTTTGGCGACCGTTATATTTAACGGATAAATAAGGGCCTCATTAGGAGTATTTTAATAATATGATGCCTTAAGTTACTGGATGAGACGGCATGTAGAGTTACTCTTTTCTTTTCGTTGCCTTTGTTTTTGGGTGACTCTATACTGTCTTTTCACTTGATGCTGAGTGAAATTCAGTTATCACTACCTTGTATAAAAAGATATATCATGGTTTTTAGCAATATAACCGTATTGCGTATTGGATTGAGGAAAATGCTTAAGCGGGAGTATTTAATTTATTTTATCGTCCCCAACCTCTGTCTCACTCCATGTCTACATTTTTCTTTGATTGACAGAAAAATTGCCTCAGCAGCATCCGAACAGTTGCGAATATCTGCTGTGTCCAGTTCTCTTCGAGCTCAAGCCATTTACTGTCGTTTGGCTCCGCTGACTACAAGGTCTACTGTTATGATCTCCGGAATACAAGAATCCCTTGGTGTACTTTGGCTGGACACGGAAAAGCTGTCAGCTATGTGAAATTTGTTGACTCTGAGACCCTGGTCTCTGCGTCGACTGACAACACCCTTAAGATTTGGGATCTCAACAAAACCAATTCCAGTGGATTGTCGACTTCTGCGTGCAGTTTAACGTTGAGCGGTCATACGAATGAGAAGGTCATCATCTTGATTCCTCCCCACTACTTTCTAGAGCTCATTTCATGCAATTCCGGAAATGTATATCATGTTTAATTCTTTGCCATTGATTTCCAGAACTTTGTAGGCTTGTCTGTTTCTGATGGATACATAGCGTGTGGTTCAGAGACGAACGAGGTGAATTTAACTTCCATCTTTAACTTTGTTCGTTTTGAATGACGCTTACCTCTCTCTCTCTCTCTCTCTCTCTCTCTCTCTCTCTAATTAAATATGCTTGACTTCAACTAGCATATCGTGAAGCCTGTTATTTTCTTACCTTGCACAAAGATAGATATGGGCTATGGCAATCGAAACAGAACTAAAAATAAGAGCCGTCTATACATTTTCCAGATGCTCTTATTATTTCTACAGCAAGCAACGCTTTTGTTGCCGTGGAGCGTCGCGTCCTTTCGTTTTGCATCGGTTTTTCCTTTCATCTATTTGGTCCCTTGGGAGTGAAGTGCCAAAAATGCAACCACATTGAGCACTCGGCAAGAAAATAATCAGGCTTTGTTCGCACTCGAATTTTCACTGATATTTAAGTCAACTAGACCCACCCACTTCTCAAACTTTTGCTATTTTCCGAAATCTAGACACATAAATGAAATTAAGAAGGAAAAATTAAATGCATCCACAAATCCGACGTGCATACATGACTAAAACGGGGAATGCAGCCTGCCAAACTCCTGAAACGACTAATTGCTGAGTGTGGGCTTGACAAGATCTTGGTTCCATTTTTGAGTTGAAGATGTTTCCTTATATTTCCGCACCTGATTGGTTTTGTCTGTGATATCCGCTTCTCTGCAGGTTTATGCTTACTACAAATCTTTGCCCATGCCCATAACTTCCCACAAGTTTGGCTCCATTGACCCCATCACGGGGCTCGAGGTCAGCGAGGACAGTGGACAGTTTGTCTCAAGCGTCTGCTGGAGGGGAAAGTCAAACATGGTGGTGGCAGCAAACTCCACTGGCTGTTTAAAACTCCTGAAGATGGTGTGAGACCTTTCGCACCAGAGGATCATGATATGGATTCCCAAAAGATTCCCATCTTTTCTCGGCAAGTCAACCTCAACAGATAGAGCACAGCTCGTCAACCACCCCACTTCTTGTCGGGGCGATGGACCTCGGATCATCCTAATGGCATGAAACTGGAGCCAGCGAAGAGGCTCTCCGTTCACCAAGACCAGGTACTGAGCTCCGTTGCCTATCCATCTGCTGCATCTTCTTCTTCTCGCTCTGAGTGATCAGAGTTTTGGGGCTTGAAGAAGCGGCGGACCGTGTAGATTTGAGACTGCCCATAGCTCGTGATCTGGTCAGTAGTTGACAATCTTCCACATTCATCATGCGACCCTGTGGCGATTCCAACGCCGATATAGGCCTGCAGAAGAAACGGAAGGCCTGAGTCTGGTATGTGAATATAGCATGGATTTTCTCATTACCAAGAAAAAGCATATACTGCATTTTTGTAATTTCTCAGTGGCTGAAGGCATTCACTTGTTGGTGTATATAATCTCACATGCTTTCCTCTTTTTCCCAACGAGGAGACGCATTATTTAGCCCCACTTCATCCCGTTCTGTGGGCGTCTTTTAATTTTTTTGGGTTTTTTTTGGTGAGGGGTAGAGAGAGAGAGAGAGAGAGAGAGAGGGGGGGGGGGGGGAGGTAATGGTGTTCTTACTTGCTAATTTCGTGCTACAGATATTTTGTATCGGACAACTTCATCAATTGCTGTATATTCTAAGTGTAAACATATCGAATATCTTGTGGGTGCCCCTTTGTTTCTCCTCATTTCGTGATTTGAAGCTCCCCCATCTTCCTTGGGCCAATACGCTCAGTCTCACTCATCTGGGTACCCTTTTTGTGGCGTATCTTCCGACATGGTGAAGTTCCTCAAGACCAGGCGCACGGAGCTGTTCGTACCAGTCACAGTACTTGCTCTGTGAAATCCCCTCGGCCCTTTTACAAGGGCGGCGAGGAGGGCCGAGTGGGCGGCGCCGCCGCCGGGGGAGTTAAGCTATATCTGAATCAGAGGCGTGTCCGGAGGACCGCCGCCGCCCCGGGCTCGCCTTGATCGGCTGCAGTTGGTTCTCCGAGCGGGCCCGTATGGCGGCGCATGATCCCAGCTGCGGCGGCCTCGCCGTCTTCGCCTTCAGCTTCTGCCCCACCGACGACGACGATCCCATGCTGGCCCTTCGGTCCTCCTTCCCCGGCCCCGCCTTCCCGAGCTCGGAGCAGAGTGGGAGAGACGACGGCGTAGAAGAGAGGAGCTCCTCGGAGAGGTTATCGTCCCCGCAGACGGAGGCCCCTTCGCTCCCAGACTCAGAGCTCCTCTCCTTCTCCCTCTCCATGACCCTGTAGGCGAACATCTGGAACGGGATCTGAGTCGTCTCCGGGTGGGCCCACCCGGGGAATCTCCTGGCCAGGGCGGCGTCCATATCCAAGTAGTCCGCCGCCGCTCCCGGCGCCGCCGCGTCGGGATTGAGGAGGAGGAAGCGCTTGACCCAGCGGAGGACTCTGCAGATGGCGGAGAAGCTCGGGCGCTGCGACGGGTCGGCCTGCCAGCACTTCTTGGTGAGTCCGGTGAGGTGCTTGGGGGAGGGGAAGGGGAAGAGCGGCCTCTCTCCTGCCCTAATGTTCCTGCTCATCTTCTCCCCCCGTAGGTGGCCGTCCTCGAAGGGTACCTTCCCCGTCAGGAGCTCGAAGCATATCATGGCGAAGCTGTACACGTCGGCCTTCTCCGTGTACCTCGTGGAGCCCCCCGTCGGCAGCCTCCCTCCGTGCTCTTCTTCCTCGAGCAGCACCTCCGGGGCCAGCCAGATGCAGCGGTCGCCGCCCGCGGCGGCGGACTTGGGGTTCTTCACCGAGGAGAGCCCCACGCCAGTGACCTTCACCCGCAGGTGGCCGTCGGAGCTACCCTTCACGAGGACGAGGGAGGGGCTCAGATTCCCGTGGGGCATCCCCTTGGAGTGGAGGTACTCCATGCCTCTGGCGATCTGCAGCATGACGTCGACGGCCGCCGGTAGGGGGAACGGGCGGTGCCGCCGCGGGCCGGAGAGCTCCTTGATGTGGCTGCAGAGGCTCTTCTGCATGAGCTCCATAAGGAGGAAGCACTCCTTCCTCTCCTCGTCGGAGAAGGCGCATAGGACGGGCATCACGTTGGGGTGCGCCAGCGAGCAGAGGCGGAGGATCTCCGGCACCAGCGGCGCTATGTCGCCGAAGAAGTGCCGCACGGCGAAGTTCTCCCCCATCCAGTGGACCTCCTTGTAATGGCTGCCGCTCCCCAGCCTGCGCCTCACCTGATAGTCCTTGGCAGCCACGAGGATCGAGCTGGGGAAGAGCTTCTCCTTCGACCCTTCCACCAGCGCCACCAGCCGGCTGCCGCCCCTCTTGGCGGCGGCGGTCTCGAGGAGGGCCCACCGGTCCTCTCTCCCGGCGGCGGTCATGGCTGCGCAGAAGCTCGGAGAAACCAGGCGGCGCCGCCCGAACTGGCGCTGGAACAGGGAGGGCTCCATCCACTCCCTCTCGCACCTCTTGGAGAAGATGAACCTCCTCCGGTGGATCTCCTCCGGGTCGCTGCCGGCGATCTCGCCGGCGATTTCCACGGCCTCCACAACCACCGGGAGGCAGGAAAGCAAATTGTGGAGGTGGAGCTCGACGCAGTCGGCGGTGTGGCCGAGGGAGACGATGGCGCTGGCCCACCAATCTCTGCCCTCCATGCAATGGCGGACGTAGAGCTCGGCCTCTACGCAGATCCTGTGTAGCTCCCGCAGCGGGTGTTGCAGAGCTCCCCATTTGGTCAGCCTCTCATCGAAGCTCAGGTTCTCCCGGATCTCCTCTGAGACCACCTCGAAGGCGAGGTTGAGGGCGTCAGCCAGGAGGAAGCACTGCCGCCGGTTAATGGCGATGTCGTCTTGGAAGGCCATTAGGGTTTTGAGAGAGCCCAGCACTTCCCCGATTCGCCGTAGCTCCTCCATGGCCGGCGATGTCCTCTCTCTTCTTCTTCTTCTTCTTCTTCTTCTTCTTCTTCTTCGCCTCCTCCTTTTTCCCCTTCTCCGCTGCAGAGGAGGGCGGAGGAGAGTAAGCTCTGCGGACTGTTCTCTGAGTTTTCTTCTCTCCCACCCTCTCCCTCTGGTCGTCGACGGGCCGCCGCAACGGCTACCCTTCCCCGACGCCGACTGCCCCAACGGCGTCGTTCCTCTCTCTCTCTCTCTCTCTCTCTCTCTGTGTCTTCCTCTGGTGGCCGAAGACCATCGGTTCCCCCGGGTTCCCGGCCATGCAGGAGAAGAGGTGCAAGAATAACAGACCCAGAGAGAGAGAGAGAGAGAGAGGAGGGGGTAGCTCTGGATTCGTGAGAGCGTTGAAAAAGTCAACCCCATTTTTAATAAATAACAGCTCGCAGCATACTGTGACTGTGGGCAACTGGGCTCTGAATGAAGCCCACATGTAGTGGGCCTCCATGAATCTTTATTCAGCCCAAATTAAAATATATGTAGCCCATTAAAAATGGGCCGGATCATGGGCCAAAGAATCCGGTTCCTACGAGATTGGGCCGAAATAGTTTTTATTGGTCTATACCAAGGTGCAGCACACTGGTTCGAAAAAGTACTGGATGGTGTTCCATCCACGTGACGCCCGCTCGGCCTCTACTAGATGGGCCCACTCGGCAAATATCTTCGGGCCCATCAACCGGCCCATTAATGGGCCTTTTTTCAGACACCCCCAAGCCCAGGTAATCAGATCCGAGAAAGCCGTACACTTCATTTGATGACGTGGCATGTTTGATTTGAATTTGATTCTCCTTTAACGCCACCTGGCGATGAGGCCACCCGCGGAGTTAGTTACCGCGCTCCGTTCCACCTGGAGGCACCAGCTACCGTCAGGTGCCCGTCCCCGGGCCGGTGAGGCCTGGTGGCGGACGACGGCGGGCACCTGTTTACGGTGACCACCCAAGGGGACGCCTCCCCTCGCCAACCGCCGTTTGTCGGAACCCACCAGCGGAAATTCGTCGAACAGTTGGCCGGCAACTTCCAGTTATAACCCACCGAATTCCAGTGCATTCCCTCCACTGCCGCCCCTCCCCACTCCCTATAAAACCACAAGAAGAAGAAGGAGAAGAAGAAGAGAGGAGGAGAGGGGCGATGGAGTCGGTTCAGCAGAGGCCGCAGGAGGGTAGCGGGATCATGGGACGAGATGGGCAGAAGGAGAGGTGCAGCGCCTTCCAGATGCCGCTGCACTACCCGAGGTACAAGGAGGCCGATTACCAGGCCATGCCCGAGTGGCGAATCGACTGCCTCCTCCGCGAGTATGGCCTCCCCGTCGCCGGAGACCTCGCCGACAAGCGGAGGTTCGCCATCGGCGCCTTCGTCTGGCCTTCCCACTGAGCCGTGCACTCCCACAGAAGAACGCATTAGGCCGTATCTATATATAAAATATGTGCATGTATCTGTTGTGCGAGAGTGTACGTTGTCGTGGGGAAGAAGATGAGAGTGCTTCGGCGTTTAGCTACTTGTAAAGCTCAGCTCCTTTTTTTGTGTTGATGAAATACCAGACAGTCATTCTATCAGCCGTGGGTCCTTGTTCTTCTTTCCTTCCCCTTCGACTTCGGTTAACGCGGCGGCGCCGCCACGCGCCGGTGAGACTTCAACTTCCTGTTCTTTCATTCTCCTGCTTCTCGGAATCCCCACGTTCTTCCGCCGTGGTGAGAAGAGCGAGGCAACGCACCGTGGGTAGGTAGCGCCCCCGCTCCTTCGCCGGCTTCAGTCAACGCGGGGGCGCCCAAGATCCGGCGAGCCGCCGCCCCTCCGCCGCCACCCACGTGTGAGCTTACGTTACCTTCGGCGGAAGCAATGCACAGCCCGATGACAGCCGGCGTATGCCAGCAACATATTCACACACATATATGTAGATACGTATATTATTCTAAATATTGCTCTATTAACAGCGAAATTGACCCTAAAAATATGCAAACTACGTAGTATGATGATGATCACACCCAATGCAAGTGCCTCTGTTCTTCTATTTATCGCAAAAAATTTTAAAAAAATAATGATAATCGACTTAACACCCTTTAGAGTGACTTACCTATATATATATCCATTTTAAAAAAAAAAAAACTTACAGTGGGGACGTGCTCCTCTTCTGCCAATATCTACGTCTTCCATGAAGAACATAAGAGCGTGATGCTTGACTAAGCACCCTCCCAATCGTGTGAGAGTGACTTCGCACGTGTGAAGATGGAGAACGAGAAGAGCACTGCGGGTGCGTGGGCGGCCTTTATTGCGTAATCAAAGTAGGCCACCTGCATGGGTGCACTGCCCACGTGCACTGGATTCCCTCCATGAACGGGTGCAATGAATTGGGGACTCTGGGTTCCTCCACGTCTCTGTACCATCGAATGCGCCAATATGTACCATGGTTTGGTCGTCTAATTACCCCAATAAGATTACCAGTTTGGGCTGCATGCTTAGTTCCTTCGTGGGTTAGATGTAGCCTTCCGTATTGTCATAATTGGTAGATAAATACGTAGGTGAGATCATTCAAATTGGGCAATAATTCTGTGCCATGGGATGATTATGTCAACGATGATAGAAAGTGGAGGAGCGGCAGGCTTCTTGAAGTATGATCCATCCCACGGCCTAGAGAGCTGGCAATTTTCTTTACTTCTGCCCAAAAAAATAAACCCAAATAACATAACTTTTCGGCCTGGGTCAATAATTCAGAAATCCCATAAAAAAGGTAAGTATTAAAATATTTTTTATTAATTGATGTGCATTTTTGTATTAATTTATAAGAAATCAACTCTGTTGAATGAGTTGTCCATCTTTTGGATAGTTTGCTATCATGTATATGGTTATGGTCGACAAAACACTCGGTATAAGTTTTTCTAACTTTTTTTTTGTGAAAACAAGTGTAATAATACTGTTATATATGTTAATAAATATGAATATAAATACTTCCTTTGCTGAAATAAAATGCACTTACCATCTGAGAAAGCTGATAAATTAATATTTTGCGGTATTTTTCCGTTTAATATCATCCTAGAGTTATAAACATTTTCTATATCTTCAGGCTAGGTGTGCGGTGGGTCCCACTTGGGTGACCCATTCAAAAGGTTTCCAATTTTTGGGGCCTTTTGAAGTTCTAAATTATATGTAGTCGAGAGTCAACGGCCCAGGTTTAATTAGCCCAGCCCGAGCCCAAATACTATTTAACAACTTATAGGCCCCCGTGTTGCCCAACCCGCAATTGAAGTAAAGAGAGAGAGAGAGAGAGAGAGAGAGAGAACCATCATGACTTGGAGGGTCAACGTGGCGATGTGTTAACTGAAATGACGTACACAACATAAGAAGGAAGAGTTACTTGAAATGGCGAGGGATGTTGGTACCCAGCTAAGAGAGGGCAAGGTTACTTGTAACATTGAGAAATGGATTCTGAGAAATGTATTCTCAGATTTTACAGAATGCATTCCACTATGTCATTCTCGAATGTTCCAAAATGGATTTCTGCAATCTGCAGTGTGAGTCCGTTTTCGGTTTGTGAGGCGGCCATTCATTACAGAGGGTCCCCGTCCGGCCGATACTCGAACCTCAGAAGCTTCTCCTTCCCTCCCTCCCTCCCTCCCGCCCTCTCTCTCTCTCTCTCTCTGGGGGGGGAGAGTGGGGAGCCCTAGACGGAGTTCCTCTGGGCAGTGGGGGAGATGAAATGGGAGATGGAGTTGGAGGAGGTCGAGGTTTTGCTGGAGAAGATCTGCAACCTCCACGACAGGATTAGCGATGCCATACACGCCGTGTCTAGGTCACATTTCCTCAGGTCCATGGCGGCGAACGACGGCAGCAGAATCTCCGACGAGAAGAAATATCCAACCGTGGGGGTTGGAGGGGGGCCGGGGGACGACTGGAAGAGGGGCTACGTGTACGTTAAGGGTTTCAAGCTGGAGGAAAACGAAGCGGCCATTGCGGAGGCGAGGAGCCTTAATTCCGTCAGGACCGCTCTCGAGGACCTAGAGGAGCAGCTCGAGTTCTTCCACGTATGCCCTCTCCCTTACTCTCTCTCTCTCTCGTAAAAATGCAGGTAGTTACACGTCTCAGAATGTTTATGTGCGCGTTTTTAAGGCAAAATATTACTATGTCTCGAACTATTGGTGATGGAATTATCCCTAAACGAGTGTGATGTCCTTGTTTCGTGTTCACACTAGTGGTCTTAGGGATCGTCCTCCCAAAATCTGTCAATGCTTCTAGTGAAGCCCATGTCTAACTCGGAGAATGTCACATCCACACCAGTGTGTCACATCCATATAGCCGATTCTTCATAGATTAAGTTGCACAAATAATAAGATAGTTTCCTACTGCTAACTGGTATTGGATACCATGTGGCTTCGGTGGATGCCAGCCTGTCTGAAGAAGATTGAACATAGGGAGGGCTCATTGGTTCTGTACGATAAGGCCAAATCTGCATAAATGGACAGTCTCCTTTGATTGCCGGTGGAATATCATAACGTGAGAAAGTCAACACGACCAATTCTGTCTGGCTATCTAATGACCATGAAGAATTATCCATAAATTAATATAAAATAAAAATGTGGAGACAAGGGGAGGAGACTTCGGCGTATTTTATCTATCAGGTGAAATATTTATGCCCTCGAAGATTTTTGACTGTCACTCTCAGTACAGTTTGTCATGAAGATTTACGAAAAGGTTGTTGAAATGCCTCCTAGAATCTCATGTCTAGAAATCAAGAAGGAAAAATTTTTTGGTTGTCCAGAAAAACCAAGAAATCATGATAGTTAACAAAAATCTTAGAAATTCGGTTTCATATTAATCACCTTGTTTTAATTTTTTTCTGACTTATCGATAAAACAGACCCTATTTTCTTATTATTTTAGTCAATTTCAAAATGATGACAAGACAAAGTTATTGCGAACCACAAGTTCTCTAGTTGTTTGTTCTATTTCACAAAAAGAAGAAAGATGATTAAGCTACTGATAATTGCTGAAAAACCTTGGCATATTTTAAACACTCGGCAAGTTTCTTATTTTCTGTTCATCATTTCTGGTTGGTAAGTTCTGACCTCTGCACTGGTAAGTGGCTAACATATCCTTCTCTTGATCAGAGCCTTGAAGATGCATCATGCAGATTAATCTGAAGAAGTTACGCGCATATTGTCTCTTAGAGCTACCATACTGCTCATAGCATTATCCGAACAGAATGAACGTCATGTTGCTTGCTTGCTGGTGTATATACATTATAATCTTAAATTTCAGATCATGGTATCGATAATCACTATCCTTTAGACCTTTTCTCCTCTCTTGGTGGGGAAACCTCTGAGTCTTGAGCATGCTATTTAGAACTGCTTCCAGCTTGCTGAATATGACCCGATTCCATGCCTTCTGTCTCAGCTCCCATCCTTGCATTCTGCTCCGCATATAATCAATCGCCTTGGATTTGAGCCAATTCATGCTCACGCTGATGGCAATTACTTGCATCTCCCTGTGGCTGGCATTTTGTTATTTGTGATAGTGCTATTGCTTAGGCCTATTTAACTGTACCAACCATGCAGTGCAGAAATTTTTTTTTATCTCACATGAGTATTCCTCTTCCTTTTTTCCCAGACTGTCCAATCACAACAAAGGGCGGAGCGAGATGCTGCAATAGCCCGGCTGGAGCAAAGCCGCATCATTCTGGCAATGAGACTGGCAGAACACCATGGGAGGAAGTACAAGGTTATCGAAGAAGCCATGGCCTTTGTTGGTGATGTGTCTGACGACGCCCATTTCATCTTCAAGAGCCACTCCAGTGGGAAACCAAATACTCACCAGGCCAAGCGTTCCAACCCCGTGGCAGACGTGCTGGTTTCCAGCCTCACACTGGCGAAGAGGTTCCTCGGATTGGATAGATTCGTAGGTGCTCTGGGGAACGCCACTCTTTTTACCGTCAGCATGCTTGTGCTGCTGCGCATGCAGCATGTCTCGATGAAGAGCAATCTCTTGCTGGAGCCCCCCGTGGGCCAGGAACTGAGATTTCATGGAGAAGGGTCCGAGAATAGAAATTCCCGGCCGCCGGACAGTACCTCCTATGGCGGCCAGAGGCAACCCTTGGACGTGTTGGCCGCCAGAGGCTAGACTGAGGAGCTCCCTGTGGTATACCTTTTGTGAATACAGCGTATGGTATCATCGACGAACCTGCGAACCATTGAGGTTCGTACCTTTCTTAGTCTATTGACGAAGCCTTTTTTTCTTTCTTCTTTTCTAAATTTGTTCCCCCTCTTTTGAGTTCCTTCACTCAAGTTTGCATAGTTTTGAATGCGATAAATTCCTTGTACGCGCCGGCAGACATCATTTGCTTGTTGTTTACTAATCCCTTTTAGGATTAAATATTTCTCTATCATCCTCTGGCACTGGCATCGTCATCCTCAAAATGATATGAAAATTCGCTCATGCTGACGGTCTAATCATCGTGGCAATTTTGCCCATTCAAGAAAACCCTAATGCCCACTTGTTTGTGCAAATAAATGATAGAGAAGCCTCATATTTACTAGTAAAAGATGAGCTTGAATCTAACTCGTGATGCCTAAATTTTCTTATCATTGCTCTATATCCACCACTCTCTGCTTCAGATTACATGCACATAGTATTTTTTAAGTAAAAAACAAATAACTATCTTCTTACTGCCATATATGGAACAGTCCTTCCTTTCGATGTGCCCGTCTTCTTCCCCTGGCTATGAAGGTTCTCGCTGATACTGTAAATAAATACATGTCTTAAAGTTTCAACTGGGTCGCATCAAGGAAAAAGTGGCAGTAAAACTTGGAAGGGGGGGGAGCACAGAGCCCGTCTCTCTGATTCAACCTTAAATAGGTCGATTCAAGGAAACGAGATGTAGCCTTCAGAGTTGTTCAGCCCATGGCGTACTTCTGAGTCCAGCTCCTCGCTGTGGCCTCGTACTTGGTCCGGTCGGTCTTGTACATGTGCGCGATCTCCGGCACCAGGGGGTCGTCTGGGTTCGGGTCGGTCAGCAGGGAGCAGATCGACAGCAGCACCTGCAAGTGGAGTCATTTGGTCGGCTGTTATGCTAATAAAGGGAAAAAAAAAACTGGGACATTTTAGGGCTTCTGAGAAGGGGGGGAGAAGGGCGACCTTGGAGATGGTCAGCGCAGGGCTCCACTGCTCCTTGAGAATGTCTAGGCAGATGCTTCCGTTGCTGTTGATATTAGGATGGAAGACCTTGGTCCTGAATGCAACCTGCAGAACATGTGTGTCTACGTAAACCCTTGTGCAGATGAGGAAGGATTCCCGGTAGGAACAAAAAAATATGCAGTCTAGAGAGAGAAAGGAAGAAAAGGAGGGCCCCATTCCACTATAAACTCCAGGATTTTTCAAAGATTCTAAACATTCCTGTTGCAGGAGAAGAAGAAGACCTGTAAATAGACCCCCATCCCTTCCCACTCCTTTGGGCATTTAGAATTTACTTCACAAAAAGTAATCAGTCTAGAGAGAAAAACAAAGAGGGGCCAACCCTTCCCCTATGAACTCTAGGATTTCTCAAAGATTCTAAACATTTCTGTTGGGAGAAGGGGTTGATCTCTGGAGTGGTTTCCCCAGGAAATGAACCCTTTTCCAGTCCTTCAGGCCTTTCGATTTTACTCCACAAATAGGATCTGAAGAAGGAAAAAACAACCAATCAAGAGCTACTTCGTGTGATTGAATGCTACCCAGCCAACGATTATATCCCATGGTGGAGGAGACTCAATTATTTCATGCTGAAGGGGAAACCCGCCACCCCCTCCCATCTTCTTCCCTTCTCTCTCATGGATCATGAGGGCTGCTGCCTCTACAGACACTGAAGCCTAATTCTGAGATCGAAACTCAGGAAAGGGGCGCTCAGGAAACAAGGAATCGAAAGAGGCAGAGTCAGTGATCGCTGGTCAAAACCCAACGATTACAAGCGTATGATTTCTGGCCTTACCTTTGGCGGCTTGAAGGGGTAGTCTGGAGGGAAGTGAATGGAGACCAGGAACACCCCCCCGGCATAGGGGCTGTCCGGGGGGCCCATTATCGTCGCTTGCCAGTGGAACATGTCCTCAGCCACGGGCCCTGTGAACCACGAAGAAAAAGTGCAGGAATATTCATGTCAGGAGCGGAGATCCTGGCGGCATGAACACAGAGAAGAGCTACCCAGACAGGAAAATCCCTCCCTCTTCGAAGGAGCAATCCTATCGATTAATTGCTTGCTCTCCTTCTAGCATTTGATGAGGAACTGAGCCGCGATGAACGAACAGACGGCGAATGATCTGATATCAACCTTGTTCCAGATCACGGCAGGCGGATGGCACAGCCGATTATTTCAGGAACTGGCCCCGATGATCTTAGATTGCTCGTTCATGACAGACCAGCGCGAAGGAATCGCATCCCTGCCGCTGTTCCTATATCATTCGACTTGTGCGAAGCGTGCTCGAAGCATCGTTCATCAACGCGGAGAAAACGGCCGGCCGGAGGACAAACCCTAATATCCCGCCCCTCACCGGGGGAGTCAAATCGACCGAATCGAAGGCCTGCGGCAGCATCGTCACCGTCGTAGGAGGAGGAGGAGGAGGAGGAGGAAATCGCCGGCGGCGGACGCGGCGAGGTGCTAGTTACCTGCGCTGCAGGAGGTGGGAGGGTCCTTCTGGAGGTCCTTGAGCTCCTTCAAGATGCGCTTGGAAGCCATGGCTGGAACCCTCCGAACCCTAGATCGACGCCGCCCCCAAGGTCGTCGGTCGGCACCGGGAAGACGATCCGCTGGCACGGGGGGGGCGGAGGAGAAGGAAAGAGTGAAAGAGGCCTCGGCAGTCCCCGACGGGAGGCTATTAACTTCTCCTGAAGAGTAAAGTTCCGGGGAGGGGCATAACTATAAACGAAATATGGGAAAAGGTGGAATCGTATTCTGTCGGACAAAGATAGCGTGCGATCGACGCGGATTTTTTTCTCTTAAAAGTATTCCTCTAGGCCCTCCATAGTCAGACTATTTAATTTTAACCCCCCTTTTTTTTCTTTTTTTTGTTTCTTGAGTTACGCTCTCCATCCTTGTAGATCGTCGATCGATCTGATCGGTTTCAGTTTAGGCCGATGAATTAGGGTACAAGTGACGTGCTTGGTGATTCTCAGCGCCACGTGGCTGAGGGGCCCACCTAGAAGGCTTATTCTTCTCCGACAAAAAGATTGCTGCTCACTGCCCTCTCTCTCTGTCTCTGTCTCTCTCTCTCTCTCTCTAAAGCAGCAAAGAGAAAGAAAGGTTGGCTGATGAGAGAGAAGGGACAAAAAAGCGTGCCGACATCAGGCGCCGTCCAGCACCATGCAGGACACCAGACCGTCGTCGGCTTCCCCCCCCGTAGCAATCGACCCAATCCGCAGTGGTATTGCGGCCTTCCAAGATGGGTGATTTTCTATCTTTTTATCAGGAGGAGAGCGAAGGAATGATAGATTTGGAGGGGGATCTTCGCGATGGAAGCGCCAGATTAGGGTTTCTGGTCTATGGAAGGCCCGGGTCGTTGACGGCCATCAGATCAGCGATGAGATAGATCCAAAGGAGGTAGCGCAGATTAATTATACAGGGAAAGAATAGTCAGATGGGTTACACGAAGAGAAGAACAGATGTTCTTGGCTGCGACGGAGGCCCGAGCTTCCTGTTCGATCTACAGTTACCTCGGCCAACGGTTAAAGGGCAGCACAGAGGGTGATGGTTCTAGCCAAAACTGCGCAGAGAGAGAGAGAGAGGGGGGGGGGTTGACTTTAGGGTGTTGTCAACCCAGCACGGCGGCGCCGGCCCGGGAGCTGGACTCCAGGAGCTGGCGGAGCTTTGCGGGGCTCTCCGGCGGCGGCGGTTCGCTCCTGGTAGAGGAGGTCGAGCTGCTGATCCTCGACAGGAAGTTCTCGGTGACCGCAGAGGCAGGTTTCCCCGATTCAACCTTGGTGGAAGTGGAAACCGACTGCGCCTCCTTCAGCTTATCCTGAGAGGGAAGGGCGTTGACTTTAGTTTACTCAAGAACAGGGGGATATGATTTAAAGGGGGAGTAAGCTTTGACTTGTGGGCAGAAGAATCAAAGGTAGAAGCTTGAAACCTCGGATGGGGAGAATTTTCTGAGAGAATTCACTGGCAGCTGATGCTAGGAAGTACCTCAAGGGCCGAGTTCTCAACCCGGAGCCTCGCCGAATCCTTGGAGAGTTGACTAACCTCTGACCTGAGAGCCAGGTTCTCGGCGACCAGGGATTCTACTTTCTGAGCGAGTTCCTCAGTTTCGGCCTGGAATTAGTAAAAAAGAAGGAAAAGGAACCATTACAATGGACAAGCAAAAGCCAGCTGCATTCCCATTCTTCAAATAGTAATAATAATCAGCAGTGGTAGTAGTAGTAGCAGTGGTGCTGGGCACCTGTTTCCTGAGCCGCGACCTTCTGGCAGATTCTCTGTTGGATTGCTTCCTCTTTTGTCTCTTCAACTCCCGGTCGTCCTGAGAAAAATGTGACGCCAACATGAGATGCCCCCTTCTAGTTTCTTTAAATCTCAAGAACACGAGTGTCCGGCTCAAATGCTGATCCAGGCAGCTAGCCAGTTTTTTTCACATATTCTTTCCTTCTGTAGAAACCCACTGCGATCTTCGCTGACTTTCCTAATCGAGATCCAGACTCGTTAGACGCACACCGGTAGTCCGGTTCTCGTGTCTAAAAGGAAAAAGTCAGCGCGGCAAGGTTACTTAAGCTCACACCAAAACACTTGCTGTTCATGGCTGCCGTCTGTGGCAGGTCTTAAAATAGCAACCCATAACGTACTTAAGATGCATCCTTGAATGCAGTAAGTAGCATCAGACTCGAAATGGGTAGGCAATATTAGAGAAATCAACTGAAAACCAGTGGAACTAAACGGATTCATATTCTGGTTCATCTCATCTTTGGGAAGATGAGATGAACCAGATGAGCCTGATGAGACGAAACACAGTGGAGAAAATATTTCTATGTTTTATGTTTTACTATAGATTACTTTTTTTGTCCACGTGGCAAAGGATCATTGCCTGATGGGGTTGCAGTATTTACCAGACGAACTTGGACTGGCAGCTTTGGATTCGCTGGAGCAGAGAGCCTGACTCCCCCCGTTTCTGTCGTGGAATCAGAAGGGGCAGGCTTTCCTGCAGCAGTTTGAAAAAAGAGACATCAGAAGAGACAGATAACACCATCAGGATAATAAAATTTTTTTTTAAAAAAAAAGCATGTCCGCTACCCGCAGTAGCACTAAATTCTTTATGGATTTAATTATAACAGCAAATAAGTGATACGTTCTGAAAAATATAATAAAAGGCCGGTTTAAGATACCACCGAGTTAGGAGATGACGCGCTGATGATTTTAGATTACACCACTGGAAGCATTAGATCCGATCATAAGATTGATTGGATTACTGTGCTAAAGAATGTTGAAGGAATAGTATAATCAAGCCACCCATACTCTTGGCATAATAGCCAAAGAGAAGTAGCCCTAAACTTTGCTGACGCCCGTCAAGAGTTTTTCTGCACTTTAAGAAGTTGGACAGAGAAAATAACGTACCTATAGCAATATCTTGTGAGGCTCGATTCCCCAGAGTATGATAAGGCTGGAAAACCAAGAAATTTCAGGTTAAAATTCTGTGGTTTCAGAGCAGAAATTATAAAACATCAGAATAAAATGCATACTCGTCTAACATTGTTCTTGTTGCTTCCATCACTCGAGTCTTTTCCTTCACTTTCACTGGTCAATAGAAAAAAATAATAATATATATATGACCATAAATTAATGCGAAAAAAAATCTGTCAATAGGAACGCTTCAACGACGGTATGACATTTAAAAAACCTTTGTGACAGCACATCTGCAACACTTCCCGACTCATTCTCATCACTCCCATTACAAGCTGAGACTGCAAGACCATCAGATCCTTTCATCACTTTATTATTTGGTGACTTGATGGGTGTTTCCTGAGTCGCCGCTGTCTGCAGGTGGCAACCATAATCATGAGACTACACGTTGCAAACTTTGTAACAATAATAATCGACATTTAAAATATATATATTTAATTAGGCCTTTGCAATGATTGAAACATCATCATACTTTCTTACTTTCCTTGTAATCACATAATTATTAGAAGAATTTACTGTCTATTTTAAGTAGTCAACTCTTTCCCAGTTTTGTTACGAATAGTTAATTTTAACTGAATTTATATTTTTTCCCTTTGGCTGATATATTTCCTCGTTTCATACCTTGTGCCATTGCTTAGCCTTCAGATGTCGAGAATGATGAAATATACTAAATAACGAAGATGCATCTTTTATAAAACTTGGAAGCATCTGGTTACCAAAACCGCATTATAATTTTAAAAGAAAAACTGAGGCCCAAGAGAATTTGACAGACCTCAGCTTTAGTCCCTGTAGATGATATGACAGCTCCATTACCCTCCTGAAAATATCAAACGAACGGTAGATTGAAACCAGTATGCACAGTTTGAAAAATCGGGGTACTGAGACAGCGGCACACTGGCGTATGTACAATACAAGTGACTTACGAGGGTGTCTGTGGGTTGGGAATAAACTCCATGTGGGTAGATAGCAGAGTATGGAGCGCCAAATGGTGGCATCAGAAGCTGGGGAAAAAAAAATGAGGTCAATACCACTCAAAAGAAGACAATAATACGTGTATCAACCTAGCCAGAAGAAATGAAAATTTTACCCCTTAAGAAAATGCAAGAAAGCAGAAAAAGTTGCAGCAAATATATGATGAATAATATCCATTTAAAGGGTAGGTTTTCTGCTAATGTTTTCAGGATAACTCAACACAAACAGGTCCGTTTTTAATGCAGAGAACCGGATCACGTACTTGGTGAGAAAAAGATGATGTCCTAGACCCATATATTCAAGAAGATAGAGGTTCAGGACATCAAAATGGATACGTATGCACAACCAAATATGGATTCAGGTATTAATGAGTAATCAACCTCGAAATAGGATGTCGGATTTGGCCTTTAAAAGATAATTTGATTTCAACGTTGTGCCTCATATTTAGATGGTCCAGGTAAAGTTGTCCATCGAAATTGCACGAATCTCCAGTCTTCCCTACGCCCTATGAGGACTAGGGTGGGAACTTTTGAACAGACATGTACATTTAAAATTAAAGAAAAGTAGCAAACAGCATAAGATGGGATATGCTTATTGTGGAATACCGAGGTGATTTATTAAGAGGGTTTAAAATGTAGACACAATGACCAGTAGCACAAATGGTCATTGTATCCATCTTTTTATAACTTGTGCTTATGAGCATAGTATTTTAAATAAGATCACATTTGATGCAGTCAATCTAGATTCAATGAAATGGTATCAGAGCTCCGGTTAATTGTAAGATTTGAAATTTTATTGGATGAAAAAAAGATAAAGAAAAATGAAGTTCAAGTTTCGAGGAATACATCCAGAAAATTTAAGAAGTTCAACGGATATGAAATATCAACACGTCCTTTATGAGAAGAACGATATGGAAGTCAAATAGAAGGCTTTAAGTTTATTAATGAGAAAAAAATGAAAATATTTAATGATATTTAAAAAAATATTCTGAGCAAATAAGATTCAGCGAAATCCACAAATCACTTTCAAAATATTCTAAGTTTCATGATAATAGACGCGAATGAGTCGTAAAAGAATTTTGAGAGGCAATGTGAAAAAAAGGCACAAAATGTGTTGAAACTTCTGACTAATATTTGGCTGTCTCAAGATGAGAACCTGTTTCTACATATACATTATAAGATTGAGAAATTATCATGCAACAATTCATAGGATAGAATGGGCCAAACTCTCCATCTCCTCAGTCCTATATAAGGCAAAGTAAATTCCATGAAATGGACAACACAATATCTCTTCATTCCAATAAAGCTCCCTTTTTTTACGGTTTTATTTTTATTTTAACATTTACTAAAAAGGTAGAACCGATTAAGATATGAAAAATGAGGTATTAATCAAATAAAAGGCTAATTAACTTACCGGGGGGGCCCACATATATGGATGAGCTTGAGCAACATTGGTGCCGAAATACTGAGGTGGCATAGCCATTCCTGAACCATAGTAAGCCTGAAAAAAAAGGGGAAAACGAATAGTCAAATAAATGTATTACTTTTCGAAAGCGAACCCACTAGGTTAAAAGATAACCTGCATAGCAACCCAATCAGGATACGGATGAACGCTGCTCTGTTCCTGCCAAAACAAAAGAAACATTGAACTTCAAAATGTTGGCATATAATTAGCCAAAAAATTATAATTGGCAACATACGGTGATAAAGAAACAATAAAACAAGAAATAAGATATCTCAAAGCATATTTATAAAATATATCCATCAACGGTGAATGGAATACCGGAACAGACGCTGATGCCTTCTCAGCCTTAGAAGGTGTTGCGGCTTCACCGTTTCCCATGGGAAGAAAGAGAGCTGCCTAGGATAGTGAGTCGGGCTCTTTTGTATGTTCGTAGACTCCTGTCAGAGGTCAATAATCGATCAGCTACCCAGCGACTTCGTTATATTTGAAATTAGCTTCTCTAGGCTACGCAAACTCCAACAACTAGTGGGTAAGTGAAGATAAAAATATCACAAATAAATCAATAAGTAATTTAAAAGGAAAATATATGTCGGAAAAAAGAAACAACTGTAAGGGAAAAATAATGTTCATCCAGAGGCATTAGAAAATCACAAGCATAGATGTTTGTGGAGAAAGAACTAAGCTAAGGTAGGCAAAAACATTCCTGATCTTGTTCATTAAAAAAACCCATGAGTACACAACTTTCTCGCGACGTGCTCCATGCCTCTGAAGTTCATCATTGATCGTGGAATTAGAATTTGAAATGCCAGATCTCTGTTTCGCTGAGAGATTCCATGCAATTCAGGGGCACATATCTAAATAATACTTCGACCATCTTGGGCAGGTGTTTTCGACGGTAATAAATGCCCTGGAGAAGTAGAAAGCACCAGTTCCCTTTCGTCCACAAAGCGAATCGTTAACAGAGACGACCCCTTTCGCGGTTCAAACCTAGAGAAAAATCCTGTTTCTCAGAGATAAGAGTGGCTCATGACTTTAGATGAAGATGGTCCGTGGTATGTTCCCTCTAGTAGCCTGTCGTCTACTTGCCAGAGGATCGTAAGAGCCGTCGGGTGCCACCCTACCATCTGCGAGGCTGTATTCGCTGTCTCTTTTCTACCGGGTGCTACCTGTTCCAAGAGTTCCGAAACTTTTTGATCACTATCAAATGTCAATTCAACGCCCCGATCTGTTCAACTACTTCCTTGCTCTCCACCCCGTCCCATTCGTCCTCTTACTGCCGTTCCCTCACAGTTGAGTGC
Source organism: Spirodela polyrhiza (assembly GCA_024713555.1). Taxonomy (NCBI): domain Eukaryota; kingdom Viridiplantae; phylum Streptophyta; class Magnoliopsida; order Alismatales; family Araceae; genus Spirodela; species Spirodela polyrhiza. Next base: position 1,635,810 of record CM046543.1, read on the forward strand.
ACTCGTTGTTAACAACACCTCTGTGCTGCCCTTCCTCACCTCCCCCACTCTGTTCCTCTCGCTAAAATTCAGTATTCACGATAGAAACAAAAATTCGCGAGCGGACAGGAACAAGTGCAGAGCAGAATATAAGAAGCCACCGAATTGGAAAAGAGAACTCCTGCGAGAAATATCTAAATAAAATCTTCAGAGACCTTGCAGAGTATCCAATCGTCCGAAATTCGTCCCGATCATGACAAGAATCCGGCGTTTAACATGAGCTAAACAACAGCGCCATTAGAAACCTCATCTTACCTCGGACTGCGTTCCCGAACTCAAATCACGAACGAGGAAGAGGATCACCTCGTTCCAGTTCCTCCTTCGCGCCCTGATATCTTCCCAAACGCGACGAATCGCTAGACTCCAGAGGAATCTTCACATTCGGGACCGGACCTGCCTTCGCTCTTCCTTCTCTCACAAAAAACGGAGGCGAGAGCAGCGCGCGAAAGGGAAGAGGGGGAAAACGCCACGTCATGAACACGCGTCCAAATCTTGATGGCAGTGTAACTTTCGACGTTGGCGTACTGTAGATCGTCTACGCGGGCCCGTTGAGTTGGCCTCGGATTGCCTCCACGTTTGTGGTGACTCATCGCCTACTTGGCCGATCGATCTTTTTTGTGGGACCCATATCACGTGGAATAATTACTCACGACTGCGACGCCACATCATCCCGAGCTGCCAGATCATCTCTCGGTGACGATCAGGCCCAGGCCACCGCCATTCCCACGATTCGTCAGCGTGTGGCCGTCCCATTGGCCAGCTGGTTCGCACGTTACCCACAACAAAGTGGCCTATAGCCGACGTGGCCTCACGGACTTCAGATTCGCCAAGCGGCGTTGGGCGTTTCTGGTCCCCCAGATGCCTTGCCCACGGCCGCCACGTAGTAGCAAAGGAGGGGTCAACATCGCATTGGGCTCTGGGCCCAAATGCAAACTGGGCCGATGGTGTGTGAGAAAGAGTGGGGGTAAATGGGCCTTGAAGCCACTGCCTGTTTGTGAGATCTCATCAGAGACTGGTGGAGAGTCGAGGGGTACAAAGTGAATAAAAGAGAAAGAGAGGGGGACGGGAGAACATCCGAAGAAAACTGCACAGTGCAGAGGGAGGTGAGAGGGGAGTCAGCAGCGGCTGCCTGTACATGCGCCGGAACAGCGGTGGGCTCAGTGGGAAGGCGGCGGCGGGGGCGGCGGCTGCTGGGGCTGCTGCTTGATGGTGAGCTCGGCTCGCAGGTGGAGCACGCCGTTGAGGAAGTAGAGGCTGTCCTCGGCCATGAAGGAGGTCCAGGGGATGGCGAAGAGGTTGCGGTAGCCCACGGCCTTGCCGCCGGTGAAGGTGTAGAAGCCCTTGTACTTGCTGACGAAGTCTCCGGCGGGCCTGGTGCGCGCGGCGAACTCGTAGTCAACGGTGAAGCTGACGGAGCCCTTCTCCTGCATGCCGAGGAAGAGCCCGAAGCAGTGGAAGGAGCTCTGCTGGTCCATGTTGCAGTGCGCGGAGAGGAAGAATCCCTGCCCGCCCAGGTGAAAGGCCTGCGAGTACACGCGCCCCGCGGGGAACAGGTTCGCGCACTCCTCCCGCTTGAGGTCCAGGTAGACGATGCACTGCGCGTGCGGCTGCTCGAACTCCACCACCTTCACGGGGCGGTACTTGTAGGCGCGCTCCACGAACCGCCGCTGGCTGGCGGCGGTCTCCTCCATGGCGAGCGCCCGCTGCCGGTGGGGGGTCTCCGCCTTGAAGAAGAGAGCCTCCAGAACGACCTTGGTGGCCAGGTCGTGGTCCAGGTCGGCGCAGGTCAGCACCTTCCTCAGCTTGCGGCAGGTCATATGGGGGAACCTGATCAGCCGGCCGAGACGGCTCCCGAGCACCTCCCGCCGGTCCTCCGCCTGCGCGTACTGCGCGCGCACCCACCGCAGGACGATGTCGTAGACCACGTCCTCCGAGGCCACCTGCAGGTCGTCGCTGCCCAGGATGGCCTCGATTCCGGCCAGGGGCAGCGCCAACACCTCGTCTTGGAACCTGATTCAATGAACCCGTAAGCATTTTTCTCCTGGTTCACAGGAACAGGCGGGGGACGACGACGACGACGACGACTTACTTGGTGATGTCCTTGTAGCGGGTGGCCAGGTACTCCTTGGCGGCGTCGGTCAGCGGCTGGACGGCGGAAGCCATGGAGACGCTGGAGGGGAGCTCTAGATAGAGCAGGGCCGACTCCGGAGTCATCGGCAAGTTGCGCAGCAACTTGCTGCAGTGCCTCATGCAAGAGGCGACCTCGAACTTGTCGGCAGCCATCAGCACGTCCAACAGAGCAGGAGCGCTGTTCGTCGACAACTTCCCGCTGTACATGTAGCTCAGGAGCTCCATGAGAGCAGCTTCCTCTGTTGCATAAACAGCAATGAAATTGGTCTGGGTGATCTCATCCTTTCTCCTGGATTATGATGATGATGATGATGATGATGCAGACAAGGGGTTCAGTTACGAAAGTATAGCAGCGAGAATATAAATAAAAACCAAGCAAGGCTCAGGAACCCATGTTGCAACAGGCTGATTACCCCCCCCACTCCTACTAAATACTGAAACGTCATTCGTTCCATCTCTAACTAAAACATTCGAGGACGCTTCTACATCGGTTTGCAGACCAAAAGTGCAGGCCCGTCCGATTAGTCAAGAACAACCCAAATCCATAAACAATCAATAACAAAGCCACAACTATATTGATTGTTAGCCGTAGAACACGTAATAAAACTTGTTCCAGGAGGCTGAATGAAAATGGGGACTGGGCATTAAACTATGGTCAGCTTCTCATCGTATAAGTGACATTCAGAAATATCTCCGAGCAAGACAAAACATCAGAGGAAAATACGGGCTGTTTAAGAAGGAACTTCAAGATTTATTTCTACAGTTTTCTGAAGGCCGTAATGCCCCATTCGAAGATAAAATGAACTGGATTATGAAACCACGTCAAATATATTAGCCTTTCCACTGAATGTCGTAGAATTGCACCGAGAAAATAAAATCAAATTCCTTTTTATGCTGGGCTCATTCGACAAGCGCTGGTGTTATTGTCAAAAGTAGGAATTTCCTTTCTTGCCTCCTTAAGTGCAAGACACCGGGCCGCCCATATAATGCATTAAGATACGAAAAAAAATGAAGACCTATATGCACTAAAACCGCACAATGAAGAATTCAAAAAAACAGATCTGAATGTTTTAATCATTTACTATACACGCATTTGAACACTCAAAAATATGTTAAATGTAATCAATAACTTAAATTATTGAATATGATTTGAGCAATAATATAGATTATTACTGTATAAAAGTATTTAACATTGTCATAAGAATTCGCAATCATAAATCTTGTCGAGGTGACCTATATGCCTTAGACGTCTAAATGTCTCCTGTGCAATGAAATCAACACTATAAAGTCGTTAAAAGCGGTTGGCGTTACTCAAAGATGAAGAAAAGGAGAAAGGGTATGGATACTGTTTGTCTATAGACATTTCAATCATGTTTAAGAAAATAAGTTTTATAAATAATAAATCGAATGTACTATGAGAACAACGATGCACAGTTAAGGCTGAAAAATCCAACAAGAGTTTTGAGGCCAATGATAATGGAAATTCTATGGATATCACAGAATGAAAAAAACAGAGGCCAGATACTTAAGTGGATACTGTTTGCACGATACACCATTCAGGCAGATTCACATGGCATGACCCTTTGTGACAAATTTCGGCTTATTCTAGCATATTGTCAAATGATATATATTGTGGATCCGGTTGTTTGTAGACTATCAGCGACATCAAAATGCAGTTCGTCCTTTGTTTTTAGCAATATTTTCTCCTTATCGTTGGTGGAATATTCACTGTCTACACATTAACCTAAAGTCTGAATCTTGAAATATAAAAATTAATGTTGAACGAACTAAGAACGGAAAGCGAAGAAAAACCAATTTTGCAGCAAAATCAACTTATTTCCTATAAGAAAAAAGAAAATAAAAACTGGGTGAGAGTAACGATACGAAAATAAGGTGGTCCTCTCAAACTCACCTGAGGCATTAATTCGCAAAGTCGCATGCCTCTGATCTGATTCACGCATACCATTCGAGAAGAGCTACACACATGGGGAAAAAGGAAGGCATTAGGCTTCCACTGGCCTTCACGTGTCGCTCTTTTCCCGCCTGGGAAAGTGTCATCATTACCTTGTAGAAGAAAGGGCTTTTTGCTGCAAGGATAGCTGAACTAATGAATATAGATTTTACTCTAAGAATAGTTGAACAGTCCATGCTCCAAGATGAGTCATTGCCCTCCCCGACCTCATCATCGCCTAAAATGAAACAAAACACAGAAATACAACGAGACATCAAAAAACGTAACTACTTCTGTACGAAGTAACCATTCCACACAACCTAAAGAGCCCCGAACTCTTCGGTACCCCTAAGCAGCCTCCCACCACACACCAAAAAAATCTATGACAGAGGCAACCATTTTACACACCCGATTGAAACCATTTTCCTATTCCTTCCTTGTACGGATTGAGGGGTTATCAAGTAAGACAATATTCTAAAAGGCATTCCGGAACGGACACAGGTCATGCCGATCCTAGTTCAACATCACCAAATGTTCTGACTAAAGATTATCTTAATAAAAAAGGCAGTGGATTTCTAGAATAATAACTTAGGAAAAAGCATTAACAGAAAAATGCAACCCTCGTGACAATGGTAGAATTCACAAAATAAGTTGAACGTGTACATATGGGAAGCGTAATTTGCAATGGTTTACGTTGATTGTTTGGAGATTTTAAAAATGACGCAGATCAAATCCCAATAAAAAATTCAAGTGATCCTCCAAGACTGACTCTAAAAGATAATTAAAATCAATGGTTTTTTCGGTATAAATCACTTGTATGGGGACTGTGTGGGCAATTCTACAAAAGAGCGCTGGATTTGACAACTAAATAAACTCCTAAATCCAGCCGTGATCAACTGTATGATAGCACCTGATGAGGTCGGACAGGATCTAAGGCCCAAGTAGCCCCCTGTACGAGAAATGGTTGGGCGCATCCGTAATAACGCGAAAAGGAAATCAGATAATTTTTCGTCATTGATTCAAACCTGATGGAGATTCCTCTAGCATCGCCACTGCTTCTTCATCATTCTCATACACCAAACCTTCATCCGAATCAGGGAGGTTCAAATTCAAAATCTGTTCTGAACTGCGCACGTCAAAAACTGCAGCTAAAGAAGATCAAGGTTGTTGTTAACATAAAAAACTATTCAGGTGACAACAAATGACTGAAATAGTAATGAAAGTCAGGTGTCACTGGTGAAATGAATCACCCCCAGAAAAGGATAATCATCAACAGAGGCGAAAGTTAGGCAAAAAATAAAACCCGCTGCAGCGCCAGTAGAAAAAGACCGGAATAGTACAGGTTAAAAGTCCTGGAGATCATGTCAAGATTCCCTTGAATTGGACTCAGGAAATCCGAAGCTCCAGGAAATGAAAATCACGGTGACTTTGACGGTTAACAGCCAAAAGGCAAATGCCTTGCAAGAAATATTTGGGATTAAACAAGCCTCGTTGCTCTTGATTAGTTTCAGATACGATGAAAACTAAGACACCGCGAAGTGCGAGGGAGGGATTATTTTTTCGGTTCACTTCTTTTAATACCTCCAATCTGCCCATAAACCAAAATTAAAGAACCACGGAGACATTACCGCAGAAAGCATGTTAAAAAAATTGACCAATTTCAATAAGTCCCCTTTTTTCTGGTTTTCCCCTCTACATCAATCTGAAGATCGTGGAAATTCCGATTGTCTCCCCCAAATAATGTCTCAAAATTTTCTGAACGGAATTCAAATGAGAGATATGTGCCTACGATTCGGTAACTAACTTTAGCCAACTTTACAATTGAACGCGACCAATGGAAACATTTTATTAAACGAGTGATCGCCCTGAACGAGTCTGGGGAGAGAAAACTATAAAATCAATAGTGCCCGTTAAGTCGTTTAGCAAAAGTTCGGACCATTTCAAGAAAAATAGGAACGAAATCGTCAAATTCAAATCGGCCGGGTATCAAGCATGCTATCGACGTGAAAGGGTCAAACTCTAGTTCCGGTTCCATGTTATTTTCGTTGGATTAACCATGCTTGCTGGGGATAATCACCGGTGAAGATAAACATGGTTGACATCGAAAGGCAATATAGCAGGAAGGCAAAAATAATCGAACCTTCATCCTTCTTGATCTCCTCTCTTCTTCGCTTCCTCTTTCTCCACTCGGCTATGCTGTTGCAGCCCTCACCGTCGGATTTGCTCTCCGGCGGGTCCGCCATAATCTCAATCCGCAGCACCCGATCAGAGAAATTGCTCGAGTTGAAGGCGAACTCGAAGTTATGGTCGCTGCCCGCGGGCGAGAACTCGGCATCCATGATTGCGCGGTGGTCGAACAGATCCGACCCGTCGGAATCTTTCATCCCTTCCTGCGCTCCCCCCCTTCGGTTGTGGAGAGGCAACTGCAGACAGGCGAGACCCTCGAGCCCTAACCCCGACTTCAACGCTAACTCACGGCCCGCCCCCTTTCCCCGGTGAGGAAAGACAGATAGAGAGCGAGAGAGAGAGAGAGAGAGAGAGAGAGAGGAGTCTTAGATAGAGAGATAGTTTAGAGAGAGAGAGAGAGAGAGAGAACGGAAGTAAGGGACCATCACGAGGAGAAAATGTGTAATCGGATAAAAGGCATCACTTTATAATGCATTTTCAACTATCCGGACTTCGTGCAAGGTCCTCCCAAGTTTAGAGACAAAATATATCACTTTATAAACAATTTTTCTACCGCAAAATCACACGCCTATTTTCGTAACAGTAATAATAATAATAATAATAATTTCCCCTCGATAATAGCCTCTCACTGATAATTTGGGCCCAATTTTCTTGGTGGGCCCAAAGTTGACGGTCAAAGTCCGCCCCCGGCCCTTGAACCTCTCCACCAGTTAAATCACAAGCCCAGTCCAAAGTCTGCCAAGCTTGAACCACGGGACGAAATCAATTCCCAGGATCCTCGAGCCAAACTTAATGCAAATCCAATGACTTTTCAAATTACTTTTCTGTCCCCGTGTGAGCTGAAAGCGAAAGGTATTCGGTCAACTCTCTTGCCCCTCAGAGGAAAGATGAAATAACGAGTGGCGCCGGCCTCCGGAGGGCGAGACTCGGTCGGGTTTGACCACCTTCTGCCTAGGTGGATAGATCGGACCCACTCGGAGTCTCCATTCCGAGGGCCGCGAGAGGCCTGCCAATGACGGGTCGGACTATCCCAGTCTCCTCTGAGCCAGTGAACCAGACGGACTAAGTCCAATGAGCGAGAAATGGATAAGGATAATCTTGCTTTTTCCTTGTTGGATAATATATTTACGTATATCCACTACCTTAATTATCATTTAAACACGGTCAACTATTTTTTAAAATTAATAACCAATTATTTACACGCGATAATATATATATATCGATAACTCGGTTCGTTTAATGTGCTCGAAAAGGGGGTGTGAAGTCTCCGAGCTCGTCTTTGATTATCGTTGACCTCGAGGATTTGACGAGATACGTAATAAATCTAGACGACGTGCTGTTATACGTATCGGATTATTTCCACAAATAGACGATGATATATTAATTAAATAAAAAACAAATTATATTTAATTATGTCGCATTTTTAATTTATTTTCAGCTGGATGCCCGTTGATATTTGGGAGGCGAATAGTAAAATGCTGGGTGGTGAGTTTTTCAATGGGAATTTGTTAATTTATTTAGGTTTAATTTCCGCATTTAGTACGATACTTATTTTATGACGTGTAATTAAGGGAAAAGCTTATCGGTTGAACGGACGAGCGTCCCTCCCCCATATGAAGCGGTGCCCAGGCCCATGAGAACCGCACGGTTCTATCCATTATGCATTTTATATTATTTTTATAAAGTCTGTGGTGGAATGAAGTAGAAATGGGCAGATAGTTGAATAAGATAACTAGTCCGGGTCCGACAATTAAATAAATAAAAATTCACAAACATGACTGAATAAAAAATATAAAATGAGTGCGGAAATGACGATGCTATGAATTAAAAAATATTATGCATTTAGTACGATATCCATTTACTAAGAATTAAAATATTCGCATATTAGATATAGAAATGGGTCGGTAATTGACCAAGAAAGAAAAATATTCCAGCTCAAACTATTAAATAAATACCGATAATTATGGAGGAAAAAGATAATATAAAATGAGATTGGAATAATGCTTGCGGGAATAAAAATATGGGGGAAAACGCAGATCAATTGGGAAGCCAGGGAATGTGAATAAAATAAGGGGAGAAAAGCCTGCCGGTTCGTCTCCCAGTCCGACCATCCGAGTACGGAGTTGCACCGGGAACGGACGGCGTGAAAGAAAAAGGTGGCAGAGATGGGATGTGAGTTGACCGGAGCGGGCTCCTCCTTCCTCCGACCTCCTCTTCGGGCCCGCCGGATGGCCGCCGCGGAAGGCCTCCGCCGGAACCCTAACCAAGTAATCGGAGCCCACGTCTGAGTCTCGATCTCACGAGTAGCTTATTCAGATTCCCGTGAAATCGTGTGTCCTTGGTACGCGGAACAAACCCTCGACTCTGCGCCGCCGTGAATCCGGCGAAAGCCATCTCGCTCCTCTGGAGGTGCCGGCAAGTGGGGAGCGGCCCGCAAGGGGACGGGTCCCCAGTGACTTGACAGGTGGTGGCATGATGAAGCAGCACGGGGCGTTGGGCACCGAGCAAAGGCTGGACCGGCGGGAAGCTGAAGGAAGAGGATGGGGTGGGGCGGGGGTCGTCCGCTTTGATCGCTCTCTCCCTCTCTCCGAGCGACGTAGTATCGGTACTCGTTTTCCTTGTTCTCACCCCTGCGGCCAGTGATTTCTTTATGCAGAAGCTTACAAGCACCGGCCATCTCCGAACGCAGACGGACGGACCCAACTCCCTCCCTCCCCCATTTCTCTATCCATCAATCGCAGTCTGTTTCTCCATCTCTTCTTCTCGCTCTATCAGCGTCCGTTCACTTGATCTTGAGAAAAACTGCAATATTTCTTGATGGGCATCGACGTGTGCTACAATATGACGTACAAAACCATCGATTGTCCATTGACTCAGCATAGTTCTTCGAGTACGATTTTTGTCAAACGCGTCGGCAGCGTTCACGTGGGGAGGCGATGATCTTGAGCCGCGGAGTCGACGGGGGAAGGAAGGGGGGTTCGTCTGGTCGCCTGCGTGATTCTCTCTTTCAGGGATCGTACGATGACCCTTAAATTGATTCAATCCGGTTTTGATGAACGCTGCTGGTGGGCGATGCGACCGGAGCTCCGCCGAGTCGACGGCCACGGACGGGACATCCGCCGTCAGCACGGCGGAGGGGATCGTCACGGATGACTGCGGCGGAGTGCCTGGTTTAAAGGGCGTAGGAGGAGGAGGGGTAGGGGTGTAGGTTAGGGAAAGGACAAGGCATGATTGGACGTGGAGGTTGAGATGGAGGCTACTCGGAGAGAGAATTGCAGGCTTTTGTGATGAAAAGACCGCATGCACTGTTTGGGACAAAGAAAAAAAAAAATCTGATATGACAGACCAAGTTGAACTCCCGATCCCCTCTCTCTCTCTCTAACGCCGAAGCGAATCTTGCGGCGTGAAGGAGAGAAGACAGAGTAAGCTTGGCGGACATTATTTCTCTCTCCGTGACGGCAAAGGAGTTGAGAGAGGAGACAGAAAAATCCGATGAGACACAGCAAGTCTAGCTGCCGATATTTATTTAGTTCTAACGGTGAAGCTCCGAGTGAGATGACAGGGAAGTCTGGCGAGGAACAGCAAGTTGAACTCTCGATCTCTTTCTTGCTCCCTCTCCGTGAGACAAAAGAAAGCAAATTCAAGTCGCAACTCCTCTCTGATACGACGAGGTGGATCCTGTCCCGCATTAGCGAGAAAGATCGCCGGAAGTGGAACCCTTTTGCCGTAACGGCGAAGCCGATACTGTGCCGTATGAGCGAGGAGCCACCTCATTTGCTGAAAGAACCCTCTGATAAGACCGACGCACTCAGCTTCTCTGCGTGTTGTCGAAGCAGCTACTATGGTGTAATGGTGATCGTCACTGGGGCTTCATGGGAAGGCGCTGTGTTGAGGCTTAGGGAGAGCAGTCTGATTAGACCAAACACTACGAGCTAGTCTCTCTCGCTCCTCTCTCTCTCTTTAGCAGCGAAGCAGCGCTTTAGCGCAGGAAAGGGGAGCAAACTGAGTATCCCGTGCGGTTTGCTTTGCCCTGCTCTCCTCGGGGGGGAGGGTGCTCTGATAAGACCGATCATCTTTGACCTCTCTCTTTCTCTCAAGCTCGTCTGCGTTAGGTTACCCTTCCCGCGTGTTTTGTAATGCAGGAAACTTCTCTGGTCACTCCTAACCTCTGGTCTGAGCTTCGCTTCCAGGGTTTTACCGCTGTTTAACATATAACCCGAAAGAGATGACAGGGGCCATTTTTTGTCTTTGGGGTGAGAAATGACGCTGGCCGCGGAAGCTTACCACCGCGTGTGCTAACGCCGGTGCATCAACGGCAGTGTAAATCGTTCCTTGACATAACTGAGAAAGAGCTGTGAGAAACCCTAATTCTTTAAGCCCGTCATTCGACTGGTTCGATGTGATAATGGCCGTGAAAGACACTCTCCAGGCCGTACTTTTCCGCAGGACACCTCCAGACCGCACTCCCCGGAGAAACCTCCGGATTCTGAGACAAATCTCCGTTCATCTCGCGAGTTCGCGGAAAGACACGAGGGCCAACTCGCTTCCATGTATTGAATTGCTCTGAACTTGAATCCCTCTCTCTCTCTCTCTCTCTCTCTCTCTCTCTCTCTCTCTCTCTCTCTCTCTCTACCGACCTATCTATCTCTACCTGCGCCTCGTCTGCCCTTTGAGACTGTTTTCGGGCCAGAAGAGATATGGCCACGAATTGAAGCCCGGACAGAGAAACAACGCGTCTCATAAATTTATTGATGCTCGGTAAGCTCCGTTTTCGCCGCGGCCAGCTCACCGCCGGTAAGGTGGTGAATTCCATTGTAGATGTTCACTGTCTGCCATTGATTTTAACTGTGTAGGGTTCAATAGAGCGGAGAACACGGCCAAATTGATGCGGAGTTGAAGGAAGCACGATAACATAATTGTACCGTCTGAACCCCACCATATCGAGGGGGAGAGAGAGAGAGAGAGAGAGAGAGAGAGAGGTGGGGGGAGAGAGAAGGAATAGAGACCTGCTCTGTGACTATATAACAACTAGCTCCTACATGTCAAACCCGAGATTTCGATAATCTATTTTTTTAATCTGGGGAGGAGAGATGCGCGGCACCTCCACGAGCTATTTAAACATGCTCATTGCTGCAAGGATCCTGCGGGTTACAGTCCAGTGGTGCCCCATCCGTCTCCGGCGGTATACGAGGGCCCCGTTCCATCCTGCTACCTTTCTCTCCTCTTTCTAACCATGCTTGCGTGACTCGGTCTCGTTACTTGCCTGTCTCTCCGCGCAGGTCAAGTTTAATCGCCGACCTCCTTATCGTCGTCGTCACTGTTGACGGAGTTGTAGCAGCGTTCGTCGTCTTTGGTATTGGAGAGGAAGAGAGCTTCCTTCTGTCCACTCTCTGGTGGCTGTAGAACTACGCTATCTGCCGACTCATTCATCCAACTTCCCAAGCCGGGCCTCGGCAGCGGGCTTGGCAGTTGAGTGAATGATGCGGGAGATAACACGGGTTCTATGCCGGCTGTGCTTGGACTGAAGGGAGCTCCCTCACCTTCCATAGCCTCAACCTTTTCTCTGATATTTCATCCTAGGGTTTCTTGCCGACTTCTGAACACGGATGGTTTCACGTGTTATCTGCCTTGTTATTTGGACGTGATCGCAGGATTGATATGGGAACTAACGCGGGGTCAGCTGATGTGCTGGTCAACTGCGACGGGTGACGAATCCGCGAGAAGGGAACGGAGACTTCATCTGTCTGGTTCTCGAATAGGACGGGTGCTATGAGTTCTATTCGCTTCTCTTGAAGCACCTGGTGAAGTCCGCTCAGAGATTCATCTCTACAGGCTGACATTGCCGGCTGATACGAGACTCTCATACCGCTCGCGTGATCGAGCTGAGTCTGATCAGACATCGAAGGCGCTCCCTTTCGTTTCTTAATCCTGTGTATAACGTGTGAGAGAAACCGTTGCTGTAAATCGATTTCGTGTCTATGATTATATTGATGATCAAACCTATGGCACCTCTCTTCCCTTTGACCATCTTCGACAGACGATTTCAATATAGATTCACTAGCCTAATCTGTTGAGATTCCCTATTGTGAAATTCCGCCTTGATAGGTTATCGTTACAGTCGGTAATTCTTCCTTGACGAGGTTGACAGGCCCTTGATGCGGCCTCGGGTAAAAAAGGCTTCGTTTTAGAAACGAAAGCGAACGAAAGCATGCTCGTATGAGCTCAATGGTACCAGACGATCTGTTGTGCTGCAGAGATGAGCTAGAGGAAAGAGGACGCCGACTGTAACTAGTTTCGAATGATCAGCGTGTTGTCTTTACAGATGGCAGACATAATTCCCTTCACTGTTCCTTCAAGTTCTGCAAGAAGCAACTACCGTCTTGATTCCTTCCCCTCCCCCCCCACATGCGGTCTTGTCCCTCCAGAGGGGAGCGTCTGGGTTACCCTTGGAGACAGCTTCTGGTTCCTGGGCTCCTCCCCTCGTATCTCCTCCGGGTTTCGAGTTGCGTACGAGACGAAGAGCAGCGCGGATATGCAGATCTGGGGCGATCTTCCCTCTCCGAGGCGACCGTCTTCATAAGCCTCCGCGGCTTCCATCTGTGTTGGAGAGGAAGGTCATCGTCTCCGGTTTCTTCTACTGAGGCTTCGGGCATCATCGATGGCAGAAGAGATAGGAATCCTGTTCTATGCTTCTCAACTTTGGAAGTCTGTTGGATAGAGGAGCGTGAGATCGTATCGTCACATTTGCTTGCACTGTTGTTTGCTCATCAGAGCGAGATGCCCCGTTTCCTGCCGCTGACAACCAGAAACGTTTGCCCACCACAGAGAAAAATTGAGTCTTTTTCTGCTTCTGAAACCAGAAACACTTCCCCATCGTGTAGAGAGAGAGAGAGAGAGAGAGAGAGAGACGGAGAGTCCCTTTCCATGCCTGATTTAGAGGGAGCGGAAACCCCGCGTACGCTTCAATGATATGCTTCGGAGACCAGAAACGTGGGTCCACGAGGAAGAGAGAGATTCCCGTTTTTCTGCGTCTGAGACAAGAAACGTTTGTTCGTTGTGTAGATTAAAGGAGAGAAAGGAGAGGAGTCCCGTCCTCTGCATCTGACCTTTGCACGCTCATATGCTAGAGAGGGAGAGAGATGAATCCTCGTTTACGCTCCAGTGATTTTTACCAGTTTCTGTCCACGAGTGAGTGCCCCCCCGGTTGTTCTGCTTCTGACACTAAGCCTGTTCGTCTGTTAGAGGGAGAGAAACTGGGGCCCATGTCTTCTGCTTCTGAATTTTGCTAGAGAGAGAGAGAGAGAGAGGAGTTCCATCGTATTTTCAAGACAATGTATTATAACTGCGACAAAAAAAAATCGCGATTTTATTCGAATCAAAGCTCTTCGTGTGTTCCAAACAGCCCAGAGATCCCAACAGTTACTCCAAACGACACCACTCATTCTACCGCGCTCGGCCGGCGTTGACTTGCCGACCTGGGCACCTTCAGCCCCCAGCAAATTTGGAGAATAAGATGCAGTCTTTCATAGAAATGGCCTTTATAGAGATGCCCATCGCACTAAAGCCGGCCGAGCGCGGTAGATGAGATAACTGATCAGCCTGCCATCGCACAGTTCACCTTCAATAGATTGAAATAAATGATGGATCTTGAGGAAAGCAACGGAGTAACTTCCCCATCTGCACAGGATCGTATCATAGATCATCAAAGTCAAACCCCTCCTCAGGAAACTCGACACTAATTTCAGCAAAAGCCTCAGCCTTTTAAGGAGTTCAAAAAAAAAAAAATCCGGTTCAAGGATTCTGCGGAGGCAGTTGACTCTACTTCTCACGCAGGTTCATACAGACCCAGCACATGCCCATCGATGCACCGCATTGAAGCAACCTACACAGATTATTGACAGAAAAATTTAATAACTTTGGTAATACCCAGGCTGGAATTGCTCCCAAGTGTTTGAATAAAGATCATACTTTGCCGTGGATTTCATGTTTAATGGGGCCATCCAACTCTGCTCCGAGAGCCATCAACTTGGTTACCGTGCTATTGACATCCGCCACGGTGAAGGATAGCATGGATGAATACCCCTTCTGCATGGGAAGTTCCCTGAAACCAGAAACAGGAAAAAATAAGTCAGAATTATGAACAGGGCATTACCCATATATGATTGGGGAGATGAAGAAATAATCATAAACTAATGATTATAAGGAGAATGGAGAATGAAATAATCTGATGGAGATGAAGAAATAACCAGCATCATAATCATAGAATAATAATCATAAGGTCGCTGCATTAGCTTATCATTGATAAAAGTAACTCATAATTCATACCTATAGTTCACAGTTTGACGAGAACCGAAGATCTGATCCCAAACTATCATGAAATATTAGATTAGATATTGAGATCACTAAAGCCGAGCTGTTCAGAGGTAGGAGATTACAGCCAGCAGCAGACTCGTCATTGGCTTCGTCAAATCACAGAGAATAACTAAAAGTAGACCGAAAGTGGGAATGGACCAAACCCAGAAATGCGTTTCTTAAAGTCTCATAGCAAATGAACGAGGAAGAGGGATCGGATCGAAGCTTGCACAAGAACTCCGGGTCATCGAAGAAGAAAACGAACAGGTGAAGACAGTGGCAACATCTGAGCCGATGAGATGTATCGACAGCATCTAAATGGCCATAATCCACCTTAACGAGGAAATTATATTACATGTTAATCCCTAAACTTTAGATTGGAAGAAACAAAATGCATGTTGATGACCCAGGAAGACCGGAAGCAGTGCCTCCCGACGCATTCGTCGGCAGCAGCCAGCAGCATTCTGTAGCAGAAACAACGATGATCACCTCATTCAGAGCATTAAAACCCTAAGGATGTTGACTTCCAAGAAAGCGGAAGCCGGACCCGCTCGATCGCATTAGGGCGATTTTCAAGGGGCCGCTCTGAAACAGTACCACCCCACGCATCCATCGTCAGAGACAAAAATAATCCCCTCATTCTGAGCATGAAACCCTAAGCGGGATTGATTTCATTCCGAGAAAGAGGAGGACGGACCTGCTCGACTGCATGAGGGCAAGCTTCAAGGGGCCACTCTGGAGCTCCGCCCACCGGAGAGTGCAGACGTTGACGCTGAAATCCAGCCCCTCTGAGTAGAAGCGGGCGGCCTTCGGAACGTCCTTGTGGAGCTGCAGCAGCCACCGGAAAGTCGCCATCGGCCACCGGGCTGCCGCCCCTTCACCTTCCCCATCTCGCTCCAGCCATGGACTTCCGGGGGGGGGACGGGACGAAGATCTTCCCAGTTCTGAGGGATTCTTTCGAAAATCATGTTTAAAGACCGGGAGTCGAACAGATTATTTTAATTGGGCCGGCTCATAAGGTATGGGCCCATCTATTAGAACGAGTCAAATTAAATGGGCCGGCCCATATATGTTGACCCCAAAACAGCAATATGAGATGTAATGGGCCCATCTTCTCTTTTGAACGGATTCTAGTAATTGGGCCCAAAACAGATATGGGGCGATATAATGGGCCTATTTTCTCTTCTTCGCCTTCCTTCTTCCTCCCCCGTTGGGAAGCGCAGTCGCCGAGTGCATCTGCAGATGCGAGAGACGCTCCCGCTGGTTCTGGTGTGCGGTTGAGGACAATGTCTCGCCCGTCGGCGGAGGGCTCCGCGGCCATGGCGGCGCGCGATGCAGAGTCGCTCTTCCGGACGAAGAAGATCGCCGAGATCCGGGCGGTGGAGGCGGCCACGAAGCGGGAGATCGAGGAGAAGAAGGAGGAGCTCCGGCAACTCGTCGGGAAGAGCTACCGGGATCTCATCGACTCCGCCGACACAATCGTCCTCATGAAGACCTCCTGCGAGTCGATCTCTGATAATCTGGGTGGAATAGACGCCGCAATTCGCTCCCTATCTGCTCTGGCGGAGTCTGGATCCGCTCCGCACCTCGCCGGCGCCAACCCTGCTCGTGTGAGGGTTTACGGGATTGCGAGCCGGGTGAAGTACTTGGTGGACACTTCCGAGAACATTTGGGGCTGCTTGGACGAATCCATGTTCTTGGAGGCCTCCGGAAGGTACCTACGAGCGAGGGTGGTACACGGACTGATTAAGGGCGGTGAGAACGCCGACCGTGACGTTCTTTCCAAGTTCCCTATGCTCCGACAGCTTTGGGCGAACGTGGAGAGCTTGAAGGGTCAGATCTCGCAGAGGAGCCGCGAGAGGCTGATTGATCAGGGACTTCCAATCGGGGCGTACGCTAACGCCCTTGCTGCCATTGCGGTAATTGACAATCTAGATCCGAAGACGGCTCTCAGCATATTCTTGGACTCAAGGAGGTCCTGGATCTGGCAAAAAATAGGGGGATTTACTGCTGCTGCTTCTCCAGACCCTGATCGCGTCTTTTCGACTCTCTGTGACGCGGTAAGGATAATTAGGTCAACTCTGGGTCAGGTTGGGGAACTCTTTCTACAAGTGTTCAGTGACATGCCGTTGTTTTACAAAACTGTGCTGGGAACCCCTCCTGGGTCACAATTGTTCGGTGGGATCCCATATCCTGAGGAGGAGGTCAAACTATGGAAGATGCATAGGGAGAAGCTGGAATCTAACATGGATGTACTAGATCCGGTGTATGTGGCCCAGTCTTGTTCGTTGTGGTTGAAGAATTGTTGTGCTGACATTTTTGGGTCGGTATCAAACAAAAAACATCTTATCGATGGTGTTGGGACTGGAGAAGGACTGGCATCGGCTGAGAAACTCATTCGGGAGACATTAGATTGTCGGGAAGATTTGGAAGGGACCTTAGATCTGTGGCTAAAGAATGTTTTTGGTACCGAAGTTGAGTCACCTTGGAATCAGATCCGTGGTCTAGTCTTGAAGGACCAGAAAGATATCTTGGAAGACACGTTAGAAGATGCATTTGTTCAGAAAATGAAAGAAATTGTGAATGCAGGATTTGGGGAGCTAAGCAGAACTATTGATGTAAAGAAATCTGTTCAGTCGATTGTAGTTGACCCTGAAGAGGTTAATGATTTCCGCGCGTACTTGAAGAGGCCATTGACAATGGGTGGAATTTGGTTTTCTGAGGCAAATCCTAGAAAATCAGGACTCGGGTTTGTACCCAAACAGACTATTGATGAGAACGACTTCCGCAATTGTCTCAGTGCTTACTTTGGACCTGAAGTTAGCTTGATTAGGGATACTTTGGATACTAAATGTGGTTTTATTTTGGAGGACCTTCTTTGCTTCATAGATTCTCATAATTCTGCAACTAGATTAAAGGAGCTAGCTCCCTTCCTTCAGCAAAAGTGTTTAACAACAATATCAGCTTTGCTGAAGAATCTAGAAGATGAGCTTGGGCAGCTATCTTCTCTGTTGGGAGACAAAAATGGGGTGCCGAATTCTCAGCCACCCTCTATAATAGTTGAAAGGGCTCTCTTTGTTGGGCGACTTCTATTTGCAGTTCGTAACCACTCGAGTCACATACCACTTATACTTGGTTCCCCACGAAAGTGGGTGAAAGAAACAAGCAGTTCAGGGTTTGGTAACCTTCAGTTATCCTTGTCAAAGCATTCGACAACTGGGCTCAGTTCCACAGTCCCTCCGAGCCCTAGAAGCAGAAGGAATGAAAATGCCCTTAGCCCTCGAAGGCAAACAATTTCGGTTGCTGCAGCTTTATTTCCGCTGGACGATAGTATGAAGCCAAAATTTGATGCTTTAATGAAGTCCTTGCGAGATCTCTGCATCAAGGCTCATAGCTTGTGGATATCATGGGTGTCCGATGGATTGGCCACTATTCTTTCTGAAGACCTTAAAAAAGATGATGCACTATCCTTGACGACTTCATTGCTTGTAAGTAAATCCTGTTCACGCTATGGGTATTTCTTTACTTTATTTATTTTTTTAATCAAATATTTTAGAGGTAAAAACTTTTATGACAATAAATGTGGTATAACTTTAATTAAACATTTCAATCTTTTTCCAAACGTTTTTGCACTGTTAATTATTATGGAGTTCTCAGGTATATGTCGTATCCAAGGTATATCTTCCCAAAGATTCCTTAGATATAGAAACCCCAAACCAAAAGAACTTCTGTTTGCGAGGGTGATGAAAAGGGTGACCCAAAGTTTGCGGTCTATGAAGCTTTTCTATTGGAGCGAAATGCTTGGCTTAATGGGTAATTAGAGGAAGAAACACAACATGCTAGTCTTGGAAGACAGATTAAAATGAAATTCCAAACTGTGTTGAAGTGAGGCCATTTCTATAGTTGAATATGCAGTAGGATCAGTAAACTGAGAAATTTTAATTGACATGCAGGCCATGATGCATACACATAATGATTTAACCTGATCTATAGTTAAATGGGTTGGATGAAATGGGAGGACGCGTGATCAATACTCTGAGATGAATATATGCCACCGGCGACAAACGGAAGTTTTCCAATTGTTTATAAAGTCATTCATCTTGTCATGCTTTGATACTGATATGTGATGAAATAAATATGGTACATGAGAAGAAGTTGAATTTGGTAGCCGTCCTTAGTTCGGTATATATAATGACCCGTAGAAGTTGATCACAAATGAACAAATTCGTTTCAATATTTGTCAACTTCTACTTATATTTCGACCATGCAAATCGTGAGTGAGATCGAACAAAGCATGGATGTTACTGGTTGTATTAGATGAGAATATTTCTTCAACGTGGAAGGGATGGATACTTCTGATACTTTCTCGAGAACTTCCTTCTAGTTAAATGACTTGATACTGGGGTATTTATGTCCCAAAGGCCTGACACATGGCCTCTGGTGAAGGTATATTAATCTCTTTGCCATTCTTCAACGTCAGTATAGGCTTGCTACTTGTAACTTGGATGAGTCCATTTTCGAAGGCTTAACTAACTCGGAATTTGGCGTCCATTTCTTAAATCAAACCTACAAAATAGGTGTATTGCAATACTCTATGGGTTGACTATGTACAATTCCTGGTAAAACATGGGATAATTATTTTTCACGGTAATTGTATAATTCCTGAGAAGTTTATGCTGATTACATTAAGAGATCCTGTCAACTCGGGGCAGTCCATATATTTGGCAGGGTCTAAAGTTTGGTCTTTTATTTAGTTTCATGGGGTAAATTTTGCTATCAGGATCTCAGGTTACGAGTGATGATTTTTTGGTGTTTCTCTTGGATATTTTATAATATTCCGTAATGTTAATAGGAGAAACCTTTAACAAGAGTGAAATACTTTCAGTAATCTCTAGTTTTCAGTTTCCTTATAGGAGAGTCGACTCTAGTGACGAGAAATTCTTAGGAATAGATGTTCCTGCAATTTCATTATGTGGGTGGTGTGGCTTTGGATCCATCATGTGTTATATATATATATATATCAGATATGATAGGTTTTGCATTCACTGGCATTAGTTGCACTTTTCTATGCCCAACTAGTAATTCTAATTTCTTCATTTGAAGGTTTGTATTTGGTATCCTCGAATCACTTGTCTTTGCTTTGCTGAACTGTTGCATCATTTTCTGCGACATTTGTTACTAATTTTTTTGTTTACTTTTTCCGTCAAAAGAAAATAAGAAAGAAGTAGAAAAAAGCCCTTCATCATCTTCTCATCCTCATGGATTCATCTTATCTACAATATTCATGCCTCGTCTTACACCTATCGTCATAAGCCAATTGATTTGAACTTATATCATGTTGTTCCCTTATATAACTTTTTTCAAATGTTGGCCACATGATTCTCATAATGTAGGGTTGGGAAGTAACCATGGTCAAACAAGAAGAGTCTGGCGAAGGCCCTCTAGAAATGAAGATTACACTTCCTTCTATGCCTTCGGTTTATATCACCTCTTTTCTTTTTCAAGCATGCCGAGAGATCCATAGGGTTGGAGGTCACGTCCTTGACAAATCTACATTACAAATGCTTGCTGGGAAACTACTTGAGAAGGTACATGATTTCGCTTGCCATCTGATGTATACCTAATTTTCATTATCATTCCATCTTCCATTTCTATGATTCTGGTTCTGTTTTTGCCCACGTGGTAGATCAACCCAGGCCACTCCCATGATATGTGTTAGCATGAAAAAACGTTTCTGTCTTTGATCCTGTGTGAATCCAGTGCATTATGCAAAAAATCACAGGCATCTGGTTGGAGCAGAAATCCAATAATAAAAGCAATTTGTTGAAACTATTCCAAAATAATGTTTCCCTGGATGCGGTTCTTATATTTTATGGCCAATTTAGAGGCAAGGTTACTTTTTCTGTGCGATTCTTGCCTGCTTTTTAAAAGTAAATCGTAGTCTCTAAAAGATTTTTTTTTGGAACATCGTATGTAATGGATAATCATGTGTCTAAATATCCACCATTTTGAATGTGTACCTGCGGATCTTTGTATGGGCTATTTTGCTGTGCTTCCAGGGGTTCCTCTTCGGTGCGATTCTTGGCTTCTTTTTAAAAGAAAAAATGGATTGATAGAAGGAATCTTTTTAGTATCCATCCAATGTATGCAATCTGGCGAATAGTCATGTCTCTAAATGGATATCCTTTTGAACATTTGCCTGCCTATCCTTGAACGTTGCATTAGGGGATCTTGGTAATTTGCTGTAAGAAGGCATATTGATTCATTAAATTTATTAAAGATATAATATATGAACCAATCGGATTTATCTCAATCTCTTGTCCGCTGCACTGGTCCTATCCTTGGTGGCACTCTCACGAAATCTGCCCAAGCGTATTTCTCCATTTTTTCTGTGGTTCGGATTGCACCAGAGCCATCATTTTCAGAAATACTCTTTGATCCCTTCGTCTCACAGTTGCCCTAGAAATTCAATCCCTAGTTGCACATCTTTAAACTTCACTTCAGGTGAAATTTCGTTTCTCCTACCCTCCAACCATAGGCTTTATATTCCCAAGAATCCTTCTCCTCTTGATGGAAGCTTTACTCCATTCTGCCAGTTTTGTCAAATCTCTGGTTCGTTTTTCTTTCTCGTTATGCCCATATTCATCGGGTAATATTTATTTGGATAATGTTTATTTTTTCAACCGGTGACGTTTATTTTGGCTTGCAGTTATTGATCACCTATGAGAATTTTCTCTCTGCCGGGACAGATCGGCATCCTGCTGTTTCAGAAAAAGGAGTTCTGCAAGTCTTGCTAGACCTACGATTTGCAGCCGATGTTCTGTCTGGGGGCAGAGATTATGGTTCCTTTGGCTTGGACTCAGATGGGCAGGACGATCAATCAAAGTTGGAGATGGCAAAGCCTTCTTTCCGGCGAAATCAGTCTCAGTTTCAGCCCAATCCTGCTGCCTCTGAACGCGTGATGAGATTCATAAGCTTGCTTTCACAGAGGCTGGATCCCATAGACTGGGCTACGTAAGGAACAGTGCCCTATTAGCATCAGACTAAACTGCTTACCGCATTATAATGCTTTAATTTCCCATTTCTAATGACTTTTTTTTTCCTACTTGATCGCAGGTATGAACCGTATCTCTGGGAGAACGAGAAGCAGTCGTACAAGCGATATGCTGTCCTCTTTGGGTTCTTCGTTCAATTAAATCGCATGCACACGGACGTTGTTCAAAAACTGCCTACCAAGTCAAACACCGAGTCGAATATTCTCCGGGGCTTCACCGTTCCACGGTTTAAATATCTACCAATCAGGTTTCATCCTTGTTGCCCTATTCGTGGACTATGTTCCTTGTGGCAGCTCTTCTTATGCTCCCAGTCCAGTCTTTTATCATTGGCCGGATCGATTCATTGCCTTCCCTCTGTTAGGAAATTAAGGAACATAATGAGGGTTTTTTTATGGGTTTTCTTCCCGTCATCTTCCCACCCCCACCTCTCTCTCTCTGTTCTAATTTTTTTAAAAAAGGAAATGATTTTCTCTCTGTTTTTCTCCTTTTTTGGTTGATCTGTTTCATCTAATTATTTTCTGTCTATATTCTCTGTAGGCGATTTTTTTCTAGCTAAAAAAAGTAGATCATTGAAGTATAGCGATGTGGGTAGATCATCCCCCTACCTCCAATTAAAATCCTCACAAACACTTGGAACTGATTAAAAAAGAAAATACTAGCGATATGGTTTTATTATTATGATCTTAGAGTTGATGCTCCAAGGAGATATTTTTCGTTTGTCTCAGTGCGCCGATTCAATCATCAAAAGGATCAGCAAGATCACAACTGGCGGCGTTTCCAGATGGCCCCTGGAAGCCCTACGCCAACGGCGAAAGATCGTCCAAGTCAGAGTTCGACGATGCTCTCAGCGTTGGAGCCGCAACACCTCTGTTCAAGTCCTTCATGACGCAGGTAATCGGATGATCCTCTCTGCCCTCTCAGATTTCTAACACCTCGTTCCCGTCATCAAAAGTGTTAACATAAATACAATTTTATTTTTATAATAAAAATAACATTTTTATTGATTTTATAAAAGCAGGGAGATCTTTGGGGACGGGCATCTCGGTGTCAAGAGTTATTATTATTATTATTATTATTGTTTTTGGTGGGGTGTTGTCATCTTCATGCGAGGAATTAACATGATCTCCTGTGAATTATTATGGTGGGTAAACCAGGTGGGGAGCAAGTTCGGGGAGAGCACCTCACGCTTGGGCTCCATGCTCACAGACGCCCAGGTCGGCAAGTTCAAGGACCGGTCGGCCGCCGCCATGTCGACCTTCGGCGACATGCTCCCCGTGCCGGGGGTCGGCCTCCTCTCGTCGTTCACCGCCGCCGGCGCCGCCAGGTCGGAAGCTTGATCATCCCCACCAGCAAATCTTCCACGGGAGAACCACGGGATTCATGGCGGGGTTGACTGGAAGGAGACGCTGTTGAGCAGGGTGGAGGGGTTGACTTGAAGAAGAAGCCGTTGACCAGGCAGCGGGTGGCTGGCGGTGCCGCAGCCGCGTGGCGGGTCAATGCTTGCTTGCTTGCTTGCCCACCACCGCAGTGCTGCCCGGCGACTGGAGGTGGAAGCAAAACGAAGAGCGAGGGCCTTGGAGGAGATCGGCGTCTGTGTATATTAATTACTACCAGGTGGATTATTGGAGGGGGGAATGGAGGAGATCGGCGGACGAGAGGAGTCTTCTCTCCACTTGGGAACGTGAATTTCATTACAATAAACGAGTTTTGACTTCCTGACTCTGTTGTCTTCTCATTCATCCCCATCAGGAATTGCTGCGGAAGATCTCGTCACAGTAGAGAGAGAGAGAGAGAGAGAGAGAGAGAGAGAGAGATGAATGAAGTGGAACTTAACGCAGTAATTACTATCACTGGTGGAGAGATGGCGGCTAGTTCGATGGCGAGCCTCCGCCGGCGGCGTTTTCCGCTGGCGAGGAGTTCTGATCAGCCGGCTCCGGCAAGTTTTTCCTCTGGAAACCGAGCCCGCAGAGGCCTCCTCCTCCACCCTTTCCGTTCTCCCTCTTCCCCTTCCCCGCCAAGGCGGCGCCCTGCTCCCTCCCTTTGTTCCTCTCCCTCAGCGCCCGCGGCGGCGCTGCCACTGCCGGCGGCGGCGGCGGCGGACGGCGAATCTTGACGCCGTCCCCCATTAAAGCCCTGTAACCCGTCGCGTCTCCGCCGCTCTTCGCGAGGGCCTCCTCCGCCACGGTGGACATGTGGCGAACGGGGAGGATCGCCGAGCCGATGTTGAGTACGCCGCGGAAGCGGCCGGAGGGGCGGCGGATCCCGACGGCGGCGAAGGAGGGCTCCCCGAGGGGCCTGGAGAGCAGCCGCTCGTTGCCCACCAGGAACCGTACGGCGCCGACGAGGGAGTCAACGAGGCGGCCGACGGCGTAGATCTCCACGTGGACGGCGGAGGGGGAGTCGCCGGTGAGGAACCCCGCGGGCACCCGGAAGAGGAACTTCTCGTTCCACGTGGGGTTCTCCCCTCCCACGCAGTCTATCAGGGTCCGCAGCTTCGTCGCGGGGTCAACCCACACGACGGCGTAGGCCTTCATCCGGGGTTGACTCGCCGCCACCGCCGCCGTACTGGAGGGCGGCTTCAGGTCTTGGGCGGAGATGAGGGTGATCTCCAAGACGTGGAACACCACCTGCGGCGATCTACCGGCCATGCCGCCACTCTTCCTCTGAGCTCCAATCTTGATCTCTCTCTCTCTCTCTCTCTCTCTCTCTCTCTCTCTCTCTCTCTCCCTCTCTCTCTCCCCCTCTCTATCTCTCTCTATCTCTCGCAGGGAGGAGATGGCCGGGGGGTTCTTCAAGAACGTTGTCTCGCAGGAAGGGAAAGGAGGAAGATGATGGTCGAAGATGACCGTTGGCGAAGGGAGGAGGCTTTAAACGAGTATGAGCGGGGCGGGGACTTGTCCGTTATAAAAATCCTCTGGATTGACGAAAATACCCCTCTCCCTGGATCCGGCCCACTAAGAAGCTGCAAGAATGAAGACGAACTGCTTCACAGAACCCAGAGAGCTGAACGCCATGAAGAAGGGAAAAGTCAAACCGAGCCAAGCTGTGGGTCACCTCGCTAACTAAGAAGCTCTGGTTCTACGGAAGGCTGATGAATCAAACCCAGAGACCATCTTTAATGGCGGAAGATCTGCAGATAATAACACTCTTTCTTATTACCAGTCAGGAGGGTGTTTATGAGCGCCGCCGCTAGACCTTCCTGACGTGGATGTTGTGCGTTGACTGGATCCGCCAGATGGGCTGCCTGCCGCTCTGAACAAGGGCGACCTCCTCACCTTCGTTGACCATGCCGTGTTTCTGACAAAGCACGAACAACCCATTAATAGACAGAACGGTGAGTCCCAAGATATGCTGCGGCTTCTTAGCGCAGGGCTTAAAGGGAAAAAAGTCAGCGGGTTCAGTTTCCAATGATCATTCCGAGAGAAAACATCTTCAATATATGATCTGCATACTACGGGTGAGTGGGGCAATTCTGGGTCAGACCCACCTCGAAAGGTTTGACTTGAGACTGAGTTATCATGAACTGGGACAGAATCGAACAGTCTGATTAAGACCGGCCAGTTCAAGGTCAAAACATCCCCGGTCTGGCTGGCCCAATCAGAGTATATTTTTAGTCAACTTCAAAGTATATGAATAAACCAGGGATCACCTTCAAGTAGGCTAAAGCCGCAGAAAAGGACTCCTCTGCATCATCCAAGAACTGCATGTGGATTGGGCACACCCCTTGGTAGAGAGCCAATCTCTGCCTCACCCTCTCCCTGAAATGGCATCCATGTTACAGTCAGGCATGGCTTGGTCAACGAGGAAGACGGGCAGGGGTAGGATTGAGCGCTGACTCATTGGTGAAGGCGAAGATGGTGCCAGAGGGCCGATAATGGCTCAGCAAGATAGCCATGAATCCAGTCCTTGTGAAGACAACAATGGACGTGCCGAGCGTGTTGGACATCATTGTTGCATGGAAGGCAAACATTTCGCTCGTGTGGTTCTGCAGAAATGGGCGCCGTCCAAATCGAGTCAACGCCAAAACAGGTGCAGAATGATACAAGGAGAGAGAGAGAGAGAGAGAGAGAGAGAGAGAGAGAGAGAGAATGAACAAAGAGAACATAATAATAGTAACCTTGAAAGCCTGGCCGAGATTGACTGGTTTCTCTCCTCCTGCAATCGTTGCCTCAGTCCTCAATGCAACCGTGTGCATGACTTTTACGGCTTTCAATGGAAACCTGAAAGAGAATCAGGGAAAAATGGTGAATAATTTTTTTCTTCGGACTGCAAAAACTATGGACGGACAAGTGGGTGATTAGAGAGAGATTATGAACAAGCTCCAAGCGGGTGTCGTATCCCCGGATGGGCCCATATTATTTTTTAAAATACCAAAAAAAACGAATTAATTTTGGGATCTTTACAAACCGTACTTTCCGTGAGCAGTTTCTCCAGAGAGCATCACGGCATCGGCACCCTCACGAACTGCGATAGCAATATCCGAGACCTCTGCCCGGGTTGGCGTAGGATGAACTATCATGCTCTCTAACATATTTGTGGCTACAATAACAGTTTTCCCCATACTGCGGCAGGTTCTGATGATCTCTTCCTGCAGTTTGGCAAAGATTTTTTTAAAAGAAACTCAATCTGGATAATGATAGGATGCTCTGAATGAAGATATGTTGACATAAAAACCGAATAACATCATCAGCCAAGATAGTTGACTGATCATTCAAGATCAGAGGAATCAAGCTTCAAATAGAGTAACTAACTAGAGGAAGACTTTGTATCTACACAGGGTTGGCCCAACCAGATCATGAAATATATATCTATATATATATATATAGGTGATAATCTAGGTGGATTTAGGGGAGGAATTTCAGAGCAATGTATCGCCTCGCTACAATATGGAGATGTTTAGCAGATAATCCTCATCTTTAAATATAAATTACAAAAAAGGTGCCCTATCCTCGCAGGCCAAGTAAGTTTTATTAACCGTTTCATAGAAAATGGTATTAAGCTAATGCCAGGATTCACATCAAACCGCTTTATTTTCTTCTTCTGGATGAATGCAAAGTCTCATGACATGATGAGCTGATTAGAGCACAAAACACAATTAGGCAATATCAGATTTCTCTACTGTTCAGATAAATTCCCTCATTGAAAGATAGTTGTCCAAGATAATAGAACATATACATATCGCAGAGCGATCAATAAAAGTGACTAACCAAACATAATGGGTACCAGGGTCAGGCATTGATTCATGTTTCACAACCTGAGTCAAATATAAATTCTATTCAAACTTTAATTGACCTCAGTCGGCAAGCTAACAGAATGACGGTGCCTCACATTGCACCGCCACCTTAGTGGGTGATGAGAAAAACGAATGAGCTGAATCCCCAATTAATGGAGCATGACAAAAAACCATCTAAATTAAGGCACAAGACTCGGAGATTGTACATGTTACAACTCTAGAAAGTAGTGGTGCACAAGTGGGAACAATTACCTGCAACAGTGGAACTTCCTCAATCGGGAGTTCAGCTCCAAGGTCGCCCCTGGCTACCATAGCCTGTGAAATTAAAAAATAAAACAGTAATGAATAATAGTTCTGAATGGTAAGAAGGTCAATGCACTGATGGGATTAATCATGTGAGAACGACATGACAAAGCAAACATAACAAGCTCTACAAAAAGAAGAAAAAAACGTCCTGTTAGCTTTGAAGTGATGCAAAAACCTATGAAATATGGAACGGTTTAAACACTTGAAAAATTCACTGAATGCCCTTTCAAAAGGTCTTCTGCGGTTAATTATAGGGAAGAATGACGGAGAAGAATAGTCTGCTAATCGCATTGTAAATAAGTTTCCTACATTAGAATTGAAATCTCAGGGTGGGAAAAGGATCATTGTTTTATTTATCTTAGAAGCTAGACATACAAGGAGATTAAAGTGTAAACGTATCAGCACTGTAGGAATAGCCATTTCGATGCATATAATTAATTGCTTTTGAAGTTGAAGAGCAACAGAGCATTAAGATGATTACCCCATCAGATGCAGAAATAATAGAATGCAGATTTGGGATAGAGTCTGCACTTTCAATTTTGACAATGACATGAATATCAGCATCACAACCTGTGGAAAAAAAAAAAACAATGGACATGGATATCAACCAATATGGGGGTAATACAAATCAGATTTGCTTATGAAAAATATAAAATGTTACTACTTCGAAGATAATCCTTCAACTCGTGCACAACTTTTGCATCCTTCACAAATGAAACAGCATAAAAATCCACTTTGTTTTCCACACCGAATTTGATGTCGTCCCAGTCCTTCTCTGCAACAAATATAACAAAATATCACCGTACATTCATAGAAAACCTCTCCAAGCCTAACAAATGAAGAAATCGGTCAAACAATCAATAACTGTCCTCATGCCATCGACCAGGTTCATCAAGCATATGCTGAAGATACCTTAAGATATTGAAACAACTGTGAACCAAGGTTCTTTACGTGGGCAAGAAAATTATCTGACAGCTTCAGGCCAATGCAACAAATCAAGGGTATCCTTTCTAAATATGTCAAAAACATCAAATAATAGAATGATTATAAAATTTAAACCATAATACAAGTATTTTCATTTTTTTTAAAAAAATACACACTAATGACTATTCACTGGTGTAATGATATATTCAGGAATTAAACACACTACTCGGGCGAATGTTGTTTTCGTTCATTATTGAGAAGTCATTTGTGAGCGGATGTGGTGTGAGTGCAAACGTAAACGCGTGTCATGAAAATGTGAAAGCTGACAGTTGCCAGGGTAGACTAAAACCCTTGGGCATCCAGACGACCTTTTCACGTAGGAGACACATTGCAAAATTATGCAAGGACCACTTTGGAATTTATTGAAATTTTAGGTAAGCAAGAAGTTCGCATTTTCTTAAAATGTACAGAAATATAAAAAGTTATGCAGTGCTTAGGTAATGAGAGAAGCAGACATCAGAAAGTACAAGTGTGGATTGAGAACCTGTAATGGAGGGTAGAGTAGCACTTTTCCCTCGGACATTCAGATGTCTTCTAGACTTCAACTCACCCCCGTCAACAACTTCACATTTGACAGAATCATCTGTCTTTGATTTCACCATTAAGGACATCATTCCTCCTGAGAAACAAAATGGCAGTTCAGTTTAAAAGCATATCCAAACAGCAACTGGATTCCAGACGCATTTTCACGGCTATGGCATACCGTCCACCAACAGCATGTCACCAACTTCTACATCGTTGACAAAGTCATCATAATTCACACTGACACTGTTCTCAGTGCTAACACCCCTCCTTATGGTAAAAGAGAATTCTTGGCCTGTTGTTAAATTGATTGGCTGTGGCAGGTCACCACTCCTAACCTCAGGGCCCTGATAAGAAACATGAAAAGTATCAAGAAATTAGAGGAAAACTTAACTATCAGAAGTATTTTTTTTAAATGAATGGCAATAAAGTTACGAGGTACCCTCTCCCCACTCAGAGGACTGGAGTACCACCAAGATGAAGAAGCACCATAGCATCAAAGTTACCTCCAAACATCTAATCGAATCAGTCTTAAGAAAATTTGCCCTAAAATACATCGAGACTCGATGAAATCATCTCCAGGAAGACCCAATTGACAATCCCCAAATTCCTTTTTTTCACTTTTATACTCTGCATAAAAAGAAAAATTGAAATATAGAGTCGAAGAGCCTATCTCACAAAATACCACAGCTATAAGCACAGAGAAGTGGTTCATATCAACCTTGTCATTTCCCTTCTCAGAGTGAGCTGCATTCATATCAGATGTACCATTATATCGCCAGGGAGTAATATATTTTCAGTAAAACCATAGCATGGAGACTTCTACTCTAGGTAATAATAGCGTAGCATATGTTGTAGATTGCAAAAACGCCCCCAAGAAGCTTTAAAGTTGATACCATTTAACACTCATTGACCAAGCGCTAAACTAATACCACAGGTAAAGGAATGAGTTTGAAGAGAAAACCTGCCTTGGTATCAAGCATTATAGCAATCACATTGTCTTTTGACTGGGCATTGTATTCCTTAACCAGATCGATGACTTTTTGATGGGAAGCATGGTCACCATGAGACATATTCATTCTGGCGACATTCATGCCAGCCTCTGCTAGCTTCCAGATCATTTCACGCGTGTTAGTAGAGGGCCCAATGGTGCAAACAATCTTGGTCTTGCGCCTCACACACGGTTTACTCCACATTCCCGGTGACGCATCACCTAGCTGCTGAATGCCCTTGAGATGCTGAAATTTCTCCTCTTCCTGACAAAGAGAAAAATATAATAAACACGCAACATAATCACCGGGATAGAACAGAAAATATGGCGAAGTCTCGATAGGGACGAAAAATCAGCACAGCATGATGTTACTGGAGCAAACGCAGATAGATTCTGCATTCCCGAAATCCCAGGCTGAGTCAAGATAAACAGAAACGAGAAATATTCGTACCACCCTCACATCCTCCGGCGACACCGGAAGAACCTCCATCTCCACCCGAGACATCTTCTTCAGCACGGCCACGACTGGAGCGTGTGAACCGCCACCCCTCTGCCCTTTCCTGGGAAGGACCCTGGAGGAGAAAGGCGCCGGCTTGAGGAACTTACGCAGGCAATCTTCCCGCATTCCAGATCCGGAACTCGGGCACGAAAAAAGGGAAGTGCTGTGCACAGATCCGGTGCCGACCACCTGAGCCATGCTTCCTCTCCTCCGACAAGGATCAGTAGCAGGAGACCGCGGAGGGAGAAGATGAGAGAATGAATGGCCGGGTAGAAGAGAGCCCGGTCAGCTACCAGCGTAGAGCTCCAAGCTTCTCTTCACTCACTCACTCGCGTCGTCTCTGTATATGATGGGTTCCTGTTGGATAGCCGCTCCGACCCCGTGGGGAGCTTCGGTCGTATCGAAGAAGATGCCTCCCTCTCTCCGCCAGTGCGTAGAAAAGGACTAAAATACCCTCATTTAAACCCTAAACCCATAGTGACAATTTTGTAAATTAGCCCCCCAACGCTTTCAGAGCCTCTGTGTATTAAAGCTAGGATCTTATATGAAATGGGTCTTTAGATAAAAGTGAGTTGCAGCTTATCTCATCGACACGTGTCTGAAGGAAGATTTGATCGCCACGTCGTTGGTTCATCTTAGGGCTACCGCATCCGCGAGAACACTGTACCGTTTCCGGGACGGCGATCGTTAGGGCTTAGGTTGGGAGAACGAGGGGTTTTGTTCTTCGTCTTCTTGTTGCTGCGGTGGAATCGTCGACCTCCGAGGGTTCCTGCGCCGGGAGGGGGAAGATGGGGAAGGCGAAGAAGACTCGAAAATTCGCAGTCATGAAGAAGATAGTCAGCTCTAAAACACTTCAGAAGTAGGTTTATCCCTTGCTGTTGCTGTCTTCTTCTTCGTCTTCCGCTCTCTGGCCCTCTAGATGAGTCTAATCTTCTCCTCGCGTGCTTTTCGGTTGATCGTTTCAGGTACAAGGAGGAGGTCCTTAACCCTATGAAGAAGGATCTCGAGAAGGAGAATCTCCCGCGCAATGTGTACGCTATCTTTCTCCTCTCTTCCCCGTCTGCCGCATTTCGTCCATTGTCTTTGTGCTGAGGCATATTCTGCCTTTTGTCCTCTTTCTCTTTGTTACTTCAAGGCCGGCGGTCTCGTCAGCACTGTTCTTCAAGTACAATACCGCTTTGGGGCCTCCTTACCGAGTTATTGTCGATACTAACTTCATCAACTTTTCCATACGGAACAAGGTCCGTTCTCGAAATTACGGATAAATTTTCACATAGCGGCATCTTTGTGTGACGAAACATTTGTATCTGTCTGCCTGCATAGTATAATCTACATATTCTTGGATTTGCTATTCTTCAGGTGGGACGAAGCATAATCACCTGTACATTGGCTTGTTAATCGTCAAAAACTAACGAATAAGAAGCGATGCTCTCTCAATATTTCTCTTATTCTTTTTTTGTACCAATGATGCCACAATCATCATAATACTCCCCTGTCAACAGTTGAGCAGCAACCGACAAGCAGAAAAAAAATGGAGGTGAAAAACCTCAATGGCTAATGTTGCCATCCCTCTTTTCTGGGTTTTAGGCTGATGTTTATCTGGCACACTAAGAGCATATAGTTGATTGATTTTAGCTTTAGTTTTCGTTGGGTGTTGCAGATATAGTTATGTAGTTTGTATTACCTTCAGTTTCCTCGGAGATTTGTATCATGCACAAGTAAGCATGACCACTCAGAAAGCTAAGTCTTCTTGCTCATGTGGGTGAAATCCTTTGATCGCTGGTGTCTAAATGGGCATTTGATAATTGGAGATGCGAATGCATGAGAAGATATCGAGTGATTAGCTCGTTCCATTCACAAAAGAATGCAACAGCTCTCTTGCTTATACTGTTACGCAATTCACAATGTTCTATGGATTCCGTGCAGTGCTGGTCTCTGAGATGGATTTGACACTACCAGTTATTATCATTTAGCTTGGGCAGATATAGCTCAGTGGCTTAACTATGATTTGTATGGAGATGATGGTCATCATTAGGTTCAACTTTCAATTTTTGTGAAAAATGGTTTAGGTTGAGCGCATTAGGTAAATTGGCCCCAAAAAAATTGTCATCGGGATCAGATAATTAATGATCATATTGCATGTGGCTCGCTTGAGTTTATCTTTAATAAAATAAGTTGTCAGTTTTTGGCAGAAGCTCGCGGTTTGATGTGTCAAGTGTAGATTTACTTAGGCAAGAAGGGTATTCTTGGTCATGTGAATGGAGGAACCGTTATCATTTGATCACATTTGTCTTATCTATGCTCATTGCATAAACCATAAAGTGGAATGGAATGATGAAATCTGTTAGACAGTCGAATATTTCTCTTTATAGCCATGCCATTGAGTAGTACTAAGACATGTGAGAAGAGACAAATATGTTGTTGTGACTATAATATCTTCATCCTCGTCGAGTCAAAGAGAAATTTCATTAATATTTACAAAGAAAAATCCCACTAAAATTAAGAAAATATTTAATTCTGCAAGCAAATAGCAGTGCTGGCTCCTCCACCATGGGTTGCATAGCCTAGGGTGTCCTGCTGGTTCCCGGTCACCTCTGCCGCAAGCATCTAACAACTAATATGTGAATTTTGAGTATCAATGACATAAACGGACGTCTTATCCATTTAAAGATCTCCAGAAGTCTATCCTTGTAGATGCTGGCCTGGTTCCTGTAAGAAATCAAGCAAGAACAATGATATTTTTACTCCAAAAATCGGCGAAAACAATGAGTAGGAATAATTTGGAAACTAACGTTTTCTTTACATATACTAGCACAGATTATTCTCTGATGGGCTGGTTGCAGTTTTTCTGAGATTCTTTGATAACGTTGTCGTCATTTATCTAATGCTAGATGACTAGTATTTGTTCTGGTGCTTCACTGACTGAGAAAAAAAATGACCTAGTATTATGTTTTTTTATTGTTGAAGCTGTCGTGTGAGACGATCTTCACTTCATTTTATGGAGGCTAACTTTTTTTTGCCATTACTGTGCAGTTGGACTTGCAGGATGCTATGGTCGAGTGCTTATATGCCAAATGTGAGATGCGAATGACCAAACTAAGCTTCATTATTACTTTCCAATTCCAGTGTTGTGTTAACTTTTCAATGAGTCGTTTTCTTCCCACTATTTGACATCTTGTTGATTTCATCTGCATCATTTACTTCTTCAGGCACTCCCTGCATCACAGATTGTGTGATGGCTGAGCTCGAGAAATTAGGTCAGAAATATCGTGTTGCCCTAAGGTATCTGATTTCATTTTGAATTAAGTTCTGTCCTTCTTGTCTATAAAAGCATGCTCAAACTATGATCCATCTTCACTTTATTATGCATCCGTATAATCTCAGGATTGCCAAGGATCCCCGGTTTGAGAGACTACCATGCACACACAAAGGAACTTACGCCGATGATTGTATCGTTGATAGGGTCACTCAGGTACCAATCCTATGCCAATTGGATCCATGCATCAGCTTTGCTATACGTTCTTGAGTCTAGGAATGGCGATTGAACGCTCATACTTGCCTAGAACGGCATAAACACCCTGGCATAACTCATTGAATCGTTTCCCTGTTTGCCGATCTCATCTACAGAAACCAGGGAGGAAAAAATGTGAGAATATGCAACTGGATTACTAATCTCTCTCTCGTTCTTGAACAGCACAAATGCTATCTTGTAGCGACATGCGATAGAGACCTGAAGCGAAGGATTCGAAAGGTACTTGATGATCGTATTTGCCTGGCCATATTCCAGCCTTCCACCTGCTCGACTGATCTTTCCATATCTTTTCATGGCGTCATCGCAGATCCCTGGAGTCCCGATCATGTACATCACCAAGCACAAGTACTCGATCGAGCGCCTTCCGGAAGCAACCATGGGTGGAGGTAAGCTCTCTCCTCTGTCTTCTGCTTCAGAATCCCCTTTTGATTTTCTAGGTTAACTGAGAGGCTCTTCGGATCTTGTGCTCCTCAGCTCCAAGAGTTTAATGGCTGAAACGTTCTATCCGAGGAGAGTCTGGATGCGGCAGGTGTGGACCATTTTTGCTTCCTATTTATGGGCTTTCTCTTTTCCCTCCACCTGGAAAATCACACAGATAGATGCTATTTGTAAATGCCTCTTTTAGTTAATTTTGATCTGTGGAATCATTATCTGAGCAGACGGAGTGGGTAGTTTCCTCCCGTTTGGATTATATTTTTTGGAAGACAAGGAATATTTATTTATTTCGGAATGGGAATGAGTTTCTAATTTTTTATTATTTTCGCACGAGATGAAGGTGAATCTGAAATCCCTAGCTTTGGGGAGACAAATTACATAATAAAGCCTTCATCTGGAGAACATGGATCCCACCAGAAATATATAGGAGGAAGAAATAGCTCTGATCTCTCTCTCTCTCTCTCTCTCTCTCTCTCTCTCTCTCTCTCTCTCTCTCTCTCTCTCTCCCTCCGTCCCTCAAAATGCGCAGTGGGTCCATTTTCTATGTCTCGTTCTCAAGGTCTCCCCTTCAGCAGTGGGATCTGACCAGAACCCAGGTTGACTATTCGCATGGACTTTCCCTCCCAGTTTCCTGGAACTGAAAGATCTTCAAGAACCCAGTCAACAGGGCTCCACTCCCCGAATCAGAAGGGCTCTCTCCTCGACACGACGCCGACATGTATCAAGTAATCACGAGAAAAGAATCGGACCATACAAAAGAAGAAGAGAGAGAGAGAGAGAGATCTTAGCTCAGTAGTGGTTCTGGAGCCCTACAGCACTGGTTGAACAAAAAAAAGAAGACATGGAGGAGGAACAGAGAAAAGAATGGTGGAATGGCACAACAGAAGAAGAAGAAGAAGAAGAAGAAGAAGAAGAAGAAGAGAGAGAGAGAGAGAGAGAGAGAGAGAGAGAGAGAGAGAGAGAGAGAGAGAGAGAGAGAGAATCTACCGGTCAGACGGCGGTAGAGTTGGAATCGTCCTCCGGGGGGGGCTTTATATACTTGCCCAGGGTCTTCTGGCGAGCTCTGCTCTTTATTCTTCGGATCTTGTCCTTGCTCTGCTGCTTCCTCCTCTCCTTCTGCTGGTGCCGCATGCTCCTCTCCCGCTCGTAAATCCCCTGCCAGTAGACCTCCCCGGTCAACGGCCACAGCCACCGCCGGTCGGGCCGGTCAGAGTCCCACTCCTCCGCCAGGTCCTCGTCCATGCTCTTCAGCATCGCCGAGGAGAACCATTTGACCCACATCCTCCCCCCCCTCCGCCCTTTCAGCGGGTGCTGCTCCTCCATCGCCCCCGTCTCCGGGTCAACGTAGACCATCCTCCTCGCGCTGTGGTAGGCCCACACGTTGACCAGCAGCTCCAGCACGCGGGAGTAGCAATGGCGGTCCTGCAAGAACACCGAGGATGGTCATTCCCGAGGAGCTTGGAGACCGTAGTATAGTAGGAGGGCGGCCATGGAGATGAAGGCCCGACCTTGGATAAAGTCAACGCGCAGCGCCCACTCTGATGGTGTTCTTCGTACATCTGGGCATCCAGAGCATCCACAAACATTCTGCGGACACAAAAGGGGAAAAGTCGTCGGGCTGCTGTCATCCGATTTTATCTTAGATTGATCGAAAAAAAGAGTGCTGTGATTTTTACCCTGAAATTTTCCAAAAATAGCATGAAAAATAAATAGATTCTCTGCGTACCTGGAGAACATGACGTATTCCAGGAACGATCTAGTGGGCAGAGCCCAGCAATGCATGACCGACCACGCGTTGCCGTCCGCCGCCATGGGCGGCAAAGAGTCAAAGGCATCTGTTATGCCGTACATCCTTCGAAGGGCATCAGAGACCACGGACCTTCAAGAAATCATAAATTATAAAATAAGAAAAATTAGCTGGGAAAAAGAGGAAAAAAAAATTCTAAGAACAACCCAGCGAGCTCGGATTCGTTTCTACTCCTCGAAAGATAAAACACACGCCACAGAAACCTGCTTCCTAGTCGCTGTTCATGGAGGTCAGATCAATCCCACATATTATAGCAGAGCGAAGATCCTGCGCTCAGGAATGGGGAATCGATGTTCTTGATTTCACTCAAACTACAGATAATTCCCATAATAATAAGCTCCCGAGGGCCTCATGCATCTTGTTCTGACGCAGTCTCTTTACTTCTCTCATCAGAAATGAACGAGAAGCTGAGAACTTTAATGCGAAACCTGCAATAATTTGAAGGAGAAAGTGAGTGATCCGGGCCCAACCTGCAGTTCCCGGCATTAATCGAATCACAGAAGGACCAAAAGTCCTGGCGCTTGGAGTTTCTGGGATCTTGATCCATACGAGCCCAGAAGTAGAGAGCATCCCCGTGTTTCCTCGACTCGACGGATTCTACAAGAGCACTCTCAGCCCTCTTCGACAAGGAAACCTGGTGCAGAGAAGATGAGCATCAAGAACATGAGATGAAACCGCCCCAAACCGTACAGCAACTTATCCCAACATAACTGGCATTAAATGTGTACTACTACAGCAAAATCTCCGTGGAGAAGGTCAACGCGCTCAAACTGGTGGGCAAAGGTCAACGCGCATATAAAAAATTGAGAACTGGGAAGGGACTCTAGCAAGGTCAACAGGGTTCTAGGATACCCCCAATGACACATCCACATAATGCTACTCTGTGAAACCCATTTTTTAGAGAGAAAACTGCCATAATAACACTTCCACAGGAGCAAGTCAACCCATGGAGAATCGTGGACAAAACCATACCTTCCTAGCTGCAGCTCTCCATGACTGAAAGCCGATCCAGGCACTCTTATGTATACGATCTATCTTGTTAGCTAGTGAGAAAAAGGCCCCATGCTCAGCCAGCACATCTCTGTAGTATGAGTCGCTGAGAAGTGGAAGACGAGAAGAAGCATCAATGTCATCGCCTCCGGGTCTTCTGCCTTTATTAGACTAGTGCCAATCAAATGGTACTGGTTAGTGACATATAAAACTGAATGATAGGGGCATTCAAGAACAGAAAATTGCAAATTCCCAACTTCTGTATGCTTTGCGATGAGGGTTCAACAGCTTCCGTTCATTAGGAAAAGTCAAACAGAATCACATGGTTTAGGATTCATATAAATAACCGGATCATTTTATCAGTGTTTACAGCGGATGATGGAGTAGCCACCCCATTATACATAAAGATGATGTTTCTTCCCTAACTTCTGTATGCTTTGCAATGAGGGTTCATCAGCTTTCGTTCATTAGGAAAAGTCAAACAGAATCACATGGTTTAGGATTCATACAAATACCCGGATCATTTTATCAGTGTTTACAGCGGATGATGGAGTAGCCACCCCATTACACATAAAGATGATCTTTCTTCCCTAAATTCTGTATGCTTTGCAATGAGGGTTCATCAGCTTCGTTCATTAGGAAAAGTCAAACAGAATCACATGGTTTAGGATTCATACAAATACCCGGATCATTTTATCAGTGTTTACAGCGGATGATGGAGTAGCCACCCCATTACACATAAAGATGATTTCTTCCCTAAATTCTGTATGCTTTGCAATTAGGGTTCATCAGCTTCGTTCATTAGGAAAAGTCAAAACAGAATCATAAGGGTCAGGATTCATACAAATACCCGGATCATTTTATCGGTGTTTATAGTGGACGACGGAGTAGCCACCCCATAACGCATAAAGATGATCTTTCTTTCTTGAATCAATGATTGGGAGAACGAGAAAATGGGAGAAATTCATTAGCAACTTACCAGGCCTATTCCCCGATAGAGTGATTCATGGTGCAGAAAAGGCCAAGTTCCTTCTCCAAAGTAAGGCTCATATATACACAGTGGCTGTCCGGTTCTCTCAAGCTCTTTGTCATCTCTTTCATGTCCCTCGTTTCTGGCCCTGTCAGCCTTTTTAGCATTGCGATACACTTCTTCCCATGTTCCATGCGCCTGATCAGTCCTGTCCTTCAACTGCAACAAGAGTAACCAGGCCATCCACTGAGAAATAAAGCATGATATATTGCGGACGCCGATGAATATGCAATGGAAAGAAGAAGATGGAAGCATGATTTCCACACTTACCTCCTCTTCTTCTAATCTTTTTCTGTTATTTAACATCTCAATCAGCTTCTCCTCTGCCCAATTAATCGGAGAAAATACTTCCTCTATTAGCCCACCTGTGCCGAAAGGGCTTTCCAGATAAGTAGCATTCCACTGCCTTTCCATTTTGTCTAAGACCACATCAAGCCGGCTCTCTCTATCTCGGCCATTTCTGTCGGCCAAGTCCTCAAACAGGTACCACAGCCATTCCTCTTTCAATCTCGAGGGGATGTCTGCAACTGTTCTTGGAGCAGCAACCTCGGATGGCAACTTGACGATATGTTCCAGCAAGAATGCATAGCCTTCTACACTCTCAGAGACCAGGAGGTTCTCTGCTTGTGCTTTTCCAATTGACCCAACGTTCTTGGCTGAGAAAGATAATTTTCCATCAGAGATAACTTGGGATAGAATCTCAGTTATCATGGCAACATTTTTCTTGGGAAAAAGGTACCCGTTCACTCCATCATCAATCTGGTAGTGATTGAAAGAAATCGTCAGTAATGAATATCTAAGCAAAGGATCGCTAGGTTCCAAGATACTTAAACAGATCAGATCTGAGAAACGTACGTGGTTTCTGATCATTGCAAGATCCGGTGCAATAATCAGCTTCCCAAGGCACATGGCCCTGATCAAGGGAGATGGAAAGGACTGCTCCTCAAGAAATGACCCATAAATCACCAGATCAGCGATGCCCAGGATAGTGTTCACATCTCCATCGACACCGGCATGCATCACAGTCCCGCTCATGAAACCAAGTTTCAGAGAGACTGCCTGAGAAAAAATAAACAATTTTAAGGAATAACCACAGGAATTGTGTGTGTGAGATGGGCCGGTGGACCAGACATCCCATCAGCGCAATGCATACATTCAAAATCAAACACGAGCGCGCGCGTCCCACAGGATAAGATTACCTCCAGTGCCGCCTTGTAGGAATCAGTTGAGTTTCCATTCAAAATGGCAACCTTCAGATGAGAAGCAGAGGAAAATTCTTGGCGAAGCGGTGCTATGGCTTGCAAAACAAGGGCCTGTTCTAGCCACAAGCCACTGTATGAAAATTGACTTCCTGCAAGTGCGATAAGGAAATCCTCTTGGCTATAACCCATCTCAACTCGTGGATCGTGCCCGCTATTTATGGACATATAATTGCGTGCTTCCCATGCTTCAGTTGGAGAGCCAGGAATAACATAAAAGTTACCCGCATCAAATACAGAATACATTAGCTGCCAATGGAGGAAAAAATATTAGGTCTTGTATCCAATCAGCTGGCCAGCATAGTCATAAAGGGTATTTAAATAGCATTACCGCCAATGCATGGTTTGGGAAGACAACAACTGTAGCTCTTTTGAAGGCTTGCTTCCAATTATTAATAAGCTGGGTCTGGTTATTAACAACATATTTATTGAGACGAAGCGCTAGGGAGTCTTCATGCACAGTCCATATAATGGGAACAGATTTGAATGGCTCCTGCAAAAGACTGTAAAATGCATAAATATTCTTCCAGAAGAATGATTTTACCAATAGGGATACAACTGTTCTTCCAGTAATTTGACAGCATATGGAAATACGCACAGCCGCAGGATGCCATTTAGAAAGCAGCCAAAAGTCATACAATTAGACGACGAAAATCAAAGAGAATGGAGCATCATTGTTGAAGTGACCACTGAAAAATGTTGAAGAATTTCTCTCTCTCTCTCTCTCTCTCTCTCTCTCTCTCTCTCTATCTATCTATCTATCTATCTCTATCTCTCTGTGCTTTTAAAGAAGAGTTTTGTGACATGGCCAAGGCAGAACGAGCGCTGTGAAAAATATGATTGAGGATCAAATGGGAAAAACATAACTGGAGATAAGGGACGAGAGGAGCCCTTCCAGGCGGGACAGTTAGAGAGGGGAAGGGGGTAAGAATGCCATATTTTTTCCCATTTTTTTATTATTCACAACAATGACATATTATTTTCTCCATTTTATTTATCATGAACCTGTTTGTCATAAATTGTCTCATTTTGAGGACCACATTTTTATTGTTTTCACTTTTTCAAATATTTAAAAATTAAATTCCGGATATTCTCCATCAAGCTAAAAAGGACATTCAATTATGCGCCATTGCATCAAATATCTTAAACCCTTACTGTGCAATTACATCAATACTTTCATTACTGTATCTAAGAACAATACCTTTTTATAGACGACAGAGAGTATTAATCACAATGCATGAGTTTAAGAATGTATACTTACGAAGAGAGGACAATTTTGGCCTCGAGAGCAGTCACAAGGATGCAATTATAACTGAAAAAAAATATGTATGATAAGAATAGATTTTAACTTTTCTTGAGAAGGAATGATTGATCGAGACATTTTTGATAAGAAAAAAGGATGATGAACGGCTTACTTCAGCCAATCTATGGCTGTTTCTATTTTATCGTTCACAGAAAGGACGGTGGGTGGAAACCCTACGGAGCTCCATGCTGATCTAGCAGGACCATCTTCAAGAGCATACACCTGCACACATTCAAAACGAAGCATGAATGATCTTCGGGAAGAAGAAAGACTGCACATGTGGAGAATTTTACCGGGTCTCAAGCTTTTATCACACGTGGACCGAGGCTGACTGTATCTTAAGATCAGTCATGTTCTTTCTTAGATGCCCATGCAGCACCATGGTAAACATGGGATCAATCTGGCCATCCATCGGGGAATCATTCGACAGTCTCTCACCGAGGACTCTAACAACGTTACTAGAAATCAGTGCAGGATAGACTCTTCCAAGGCATTGCCTAAAAATGGTGGTGGAGATGGATAATACCAAGTTTATAGACGAGAAAAAGCACGATCAAGGGAAAATGCTGCAAGATCCGAGCAGCAAGTTACCAGAATCATGTGTATCCCACTTACGATGCAGCATGATCTACGGCGATCAGGCTAACTCCGTCATCGGGACAGATCCAAACCCGAGGGAAGCTGAGCCGAACTGAGGGAAGCCTCAACAGGGAAAGAACTTCCGGCGGAGATACTAGATAACGGGTAGTAACGCAGCAATATGAGCCATGAGTCGCATGGCTCCGGGGAAAAATGGAAAATTTCCAACCGAAGATCGATGAACAGACCCACCCTTTCTGAAAATAGATTCCAATAAACCTAAAAAAACCATTTTTGAGCAGCTCCTAGGGTAGTTCAAGGTTAGAGGAGAAGGAATGCGACTACGAGCAGCTCAAAGATGGTTCTCTGGCACGAACGCAAGTCAAACTGTTCGTGGAGTCATTGAACATGAAATTGGAAGTGTAGCGGTACTCACGTGGATGTCGTAGCCAATCTCCTTCATGGCGACAGCGACGCTGGCCATATGCAAGTGTGCAGCGTCTACAGATAGATCGGGGAGAACCTGCAGACGCCATTGAGGGAGCCCAAGAAGATAATTCATCAGAACCCACCAAAAAACTTGGATGGACAGTAGTAGCCGCCAAGCAGGAGATCGTCACCAACCAGCGCCAGCAGAGGCTTCAGTAGGGCAGTGCGCCTCCCGGGCCAGGCAGAAGAAGAAGAATTGGCTTCTTCATTCTCCTTGTCGAACTTCTCCAGCAGTTTCGAGGGCACGAACCTTATCCCCTCCCCGAAATCCAGCTCCCCGATTTCACCGAAGATCCCAAGCTCTCGGAAGGCCGCCAGCCTCCTAGAGACGCCGAAATTGTCCGATTTCTCCAACACGGAGCCAGGCAGGAAGGCCTGGAAAAGTATCACCACGAAGCAGAAAATGGCTACGGTGTAAATCCATTGGAAGTAATCGACCTTCTCGAAGAGGAGGAACCGCGCTAGCCTGGATCTCGGCCTGTGGAAGAAGGACCGGCCGTCCGCCGTAGAGGAAAGCCGGAGCAGGGGAGCTCTCTTGACAGGAACCCCATTCTCCACAGAACCCATCTAACAGCAGTCCATGGAGAAGCCGC
Source organism: Spirodela polyrhiza (assembly GCA_024713555.1). Taxonomy (NCBI): domain Eukaryota; kingdom Viridiplantae; phylum Streptophyta; class Magnoliopsida; order Alismatales; family Araceae; genus Spirodela; species Spirodela polyrhiza. The sequence continues at coordinate 1,678,076 of CM046543.1, forward strand.
ACAGGCTAAGGGGTTACGCCCCCAGGGTGTTCTTCCCCATACCCGCGACTCCTGGTTCAGCCGTTTCCACCAGCGGCCTCTGCCGCATTACTGCGGATCCCTCGGGAAGATCCCGCTACGGAGAGCCGAGATCCGTGCTCCGCCGCGCCACCATAAAAACACTCTCCGGGACGCCGCCGCAGCCCGCGCACAGGGGAGGACTCTTGCGGGCTAAAATAACTAGCAGTAGACACCTAACGGAAGTGCAGCAGAGCAGAAAGCGATCTATAGAGCGAGAGAGAGGCTGGAGGCGATAAATGATATAGTAAGCTGTAGTAAACGGGCAGGAGAGAGAGAGAGAGAGAGAGAGAGAGAGGAGAGCAGATTCAGCGAAGCTGGTGGGGTAGGGGGTCGATGCGTCGCGATGCGGAGGACGCTGATCTGAAGATGGGCGGTGAGGTGATGGCCAGACAAGAAACTTGCCACAAAGGCTCTGGCTGCATCTCCGAAGACACGAGAGAAGCGGAGGAGAGAGAAACTTCCCCACCCCCCTCCGAAGCTAAGGGGGTAGAGAGAGAGAGAGAGAGAGAGAGAGAGAGAGAGGAGCTAGATCTCCGGGATAAGGATTCAACCCCTTGTCCTCTCAGAAATACCCCACGCACCAGATGGCGTGATCAGGCAAGCTGGTAATTCCTGGTGCCCGTCGAAGGCGAGGGGACGATGAACTCGGCGCCGCCGCCATGGGGGGGCCGATGGGACCGGAGAATCGACGACGAAGGTGGAGTCGGTGCATCGTCAAAGTCAGACAGTCGGGGAAACCTCTTGCTGTCACCAATGCCACGTACGTCAACGCAGACTCTGACTTCCCGGCTGCCGCCGCGCCGACGGCGTCCCCCTCGGCGTCTCGCCGGATCTTGCGGAACAGCAGAGCGCCACCGCTGCCGCCGCCTCCAAATTTCCCCAATCGCCGTTATATTTTACGGAATCTCAAGCATTAGGATATATCTCCCATTATTTACTTTTTGGGGCATATGGGTCATTTTCTCCTCCGACGCGGTCCACGTAGCGAATGTTCAAGGAGTTGTACGTCAGCCGCTGTCACGTGCTTCGTAAGGAAGCCTCGCGGGCCCCACAATCCATCCGCGTCCTCGCTCCGACGTGGTTTATACACTGACAAGTTATTAAATAATAATTAATTCAGCATAAAATATAAATAGAAGAATATTAAAATTTACAAGGGACGTAGAGGAGTGACTGGGGGCCGCCTTTTCAAAGTGAGGGGGGCACCCACAGAGGAGGACAAGCGGCGCCACCAACCGCGCCGTCACTCGCCGGACAACGACGGCGCAGCGGCTGGGTGGAATCCACCACCACCACCGGGCGCGGCGGGGAGTCAACGGGTCCTGGGTTGTTTCGGTGGGACGGCCGCCGGCGCCGCCCACCGTGGGCCGGTTAATAGATCTCCGTCAACCATGAAAGCTCGTCCTCCTCGGGCTGGTTGGTCAACGATACAGACGGCAAGGAGAACAATACTAACAGAGTAAAAAACATGTGGTATTCAGATCCGGCTCCCATCGTCGAGGCCCCAGGAGGATGGCGGCGGCGCGGTGCTCATTACCCAAAAAAGGAAAAACCTGGATTTTTGTCAACCCACCAACACCGGATTTGGGGCGTTGACTAAATGTTTTTTCGTTTTTTTTGGGAACCAAAAATACTCCATGATAGAGTTCATAGCTGTGAAATGGAGAAGGCCGCCGGTGGGCCCTAGATTCGGCCGAGAGGCGATTCCTGGACGTGATCGTCCACCAGCCAGAGGCCAAAGTCGCGGAAGCGCTTGATCTTCTTCTCGAAGCCGGAGATGTAGTTGTTGTGGATGATGACGTGGCGGCCTGTGGTTTCTCGGACCCACGTCTCGTTCTTGAAGTAGAGCCCCCCCGATGGGAAAGCGACCTGGGGAAGAAGATACAGATCGACCTGCAAATCAAATGTCAACGGTATGCATCACGGCGTTGACTATCGTGAATCCCTGCGCGAAGAAACAGAGCCACCGCTTTGTGAAAGAGCTACAATCCCCAAACCGACAGCTCCCACTTTTTTCAGCTTGGTTTGGGACGAATGTGCGCCCGACACGTGTCAATTAATTGGTCAAACCCATGCTATGGAAAATAGTTCCCAGGCAACTGGGTCAAACGGAAGGCCGACGAATCTCACAAGGGTGATTGCATGAACTCCGAAGAAAACCCAATCGCTCACAGTTGGGATCATTCACTAAAAAAAATACTCAAAATAGAAATACTCAAAATAAATTGAAAAAAATAGCAATAGAATGTGAATCTGTCCAGATAATTTGAAAAAAAACAATGATCAAGAAGAAGAATTGCGGGAATCAAGGGCCAAAGATATTGCCCCAGTGCCCATTCTTTAGATGGCCCAGGCATCGTTCCATGGGGTTTCTACTCTGCTGCAAAAATCCTTCTAATTGTAAAAAAATTCCTTTCTTTTTTTTTCTTTGGTGCCAGACATTGGGCATAAGGCATGATTACATGCCGATCACAGTGAAAATTATCTCTCCATACACACTGTTTTAAAGTGGTTCAAGGAAGTTTCACAGAATTATGCGCGGTTTAATCACCCTATTTTAAGGCTTAATTTCGTAGTTAATGACGATTCATCACTATAACGAGGTAAATACCCTATCAGGTAACCTTCACAGATGGTAGCAACTAAAATTGATTCTTCCCCAAACACTCTTGCTCGTACTCTTTAAATAATCCTCAACACCTCAGAAATGGGGAAAGAACCCAACTGATAGTATTCTTATGAAAATAAAAATAAAAAATCGCCATAATTTTTCTTTATGAGTTAGTAAGACAGAATCGATTAGAAAGAACATACTTCGCATGAAAATATCTGATGCACGCAGCAGGAAAAAATAAATAAATAAATAAATAAATTGCGGGCAAGTTGTCTCCATAGAATGGCAGACATTAAGGTTAATTCCCTCTGCGCAGCCACAAATAATTCATTTAACTTCATATGAAAATCAAGGTAATGCCAAAGTTTGAACAAGCCCAGCACGGTGTGAGGCCTTACCTCGCTGTAGGTTTTGTTAAGCGCCCAGTTGAAAGCTGGCTGGTCATTTGACTTCATCGTTGTAGACCACGGTTGGAGCTGCATTTCCTCTATCCACTTCTTCATTACCTTCTTCGCTCCGTCTGTGGGCCGGAGGAAAATCATGCAGCTGCAGATGTACGTCCTGCCCTTCTTCCCCGGGGGCGGCAGGGCATGGGAATGGTCCAGAGGCTTGACCTGATTTGCAGAGAGATGCCCAAGAAAAAATTATGAACATGAAGAACTCTATCCTGAAAGGGAAGGAATGATGCGCATACAGCTGCCATGTCGTCAGTGAAATACACATCGTGATTCCCCTCCATATATGGAAATGGATCTGCCAACCACACCATGTCAACATCATTGTACATGACATTATATCCCAGCTCCAGAATATGCAGAAGGTGGCGGGGCCTGCGTGATGTAAAATTGAAGAACCCCTGTCAAGATTTATGTACACATATAAGGACATCTGAACCACCAGCATATGTTGCTGTCAACACGCCACAGAAACATGAACAGGTGCTGGCCATGAATACTTCGAGAAGCATTAAAGAAGCAAAGTTTATTACAAAATGGGCATCATATATGCTGAATTAGGAGCCATTATGGTGTTGTTATATCTGTAAAAATGGGGAAAGATGAGGCACCATGCGGAAGAGCCAGGGTTGAGCTTCATTCTGGTCAAGCAGGAGGATGCAATCTGTACCTGGGAGCCAAACTTGTGCGCGGTTTGGGCGTCTGGAGCAGGTGGGATCAGGACGGCATGGCCGGGCCACTTCTCATTCACTTTGTAAAGGGTGGCGTAGTCCTCGGCCACAACTAGCACCTTCTCCTGGTGCTTCCGCCTGGCGATGCTGATCAGCCAGTTGTTAAGAAAGGGGAGGTATGGTTGGCTCACCGCGCATACTATAATGGTGCCATTCTTCCCCACGAAGGCAGCAGCCTCGGCGAGAGTGTACTCCCTCCATCTCGAGAGAGCACCGTCCTTGCTCCCAGAGAACAGCCCCGCCGGCATCCCCATCCACGGGAACAAGACCCCGAGAATCACCATCAGAGACAAGAGGGCAATGACGCCGGTGGGGCTGAAGAGGGAGAGAGATCTCTGTTGCAGGCTCGTTCCATGGCGAGGGGAAACCGGCTTGGGATCCACCAACGGCGGCTGCTGCTGATGCTGCAACTGCTGCCTCTGATAGAGGGACATTCTCCTTCCACCCACTACCAGGCAAGAATCGGATGTGTAAGCTCACTTCCTGCGATTCCGATCTACCGAAGATCCAAACGAGAACGCACCGCCGCGGGACCGTCGGCTAGAGCTCAGCCCCCAAGAGACCCATAGAAGGGCGACGCACAGAGGCACAAGCGGGAGATCACATCAGCCGATTCTACACCCCCAGATCGATCTCCTACGACAATTGCGATCTCGACTCCAACTCCCCTCTACAAATCAGCGCAGAAGGATTCACCAAGCCCAGGAACACGCCGCCGCAGCTCTCGTCCTAATGAAAATGAACAGAGGAACCTGCCACCAGCTCCCCCTCTCCTCCGCTCAGATCTCCTTCTTCCCCGACTTCGCCGTGGAAGGAAGAAGGCGACGAGTTTATCCCGGTAACCAGAGACGGCAACGCCGCAGACAGCCGACAAAATCTCTGTCCACCATTTGATGATGATCGGACAGCTTCAGTGAACTTACTGCTCAATTGAGGCCCATCGATCCGCGATATCCGGCCGTCCAAGAGAATTGAGATCCGGGCACACCGATTAGCCCACACTTCAAGTGGAGACCAGCACGTGTAGAAATTTATAATATTAGTATGTACATGTGTTTAATATCGTGACAGAAATATTAGTAATAGGGTTTATTTATTTCATGAAATTTGAGCCTTATAAATTTATTACTTCAAAATGTAACCTTGTATAATTAATTTTAGTTAATCGATGCAATTTTCTTTCATTCTCTCTCTCTCTCTCTCTCTCTCTCTCTCTCTCTCTCTAGAGACAAAGACATGTGGTTGAGCATGAAATCTTTATTTACTATTAGAACTATGACTGTCAAACCTTGTCTTTGACCTTAGCTGGCTAGAAAAGAACCGCTGAGTTCTAGGGTTTGTGAGAAAGAAGAGAGAGGAACAAGAAAGTGAAAAACTTTGTTACTTCAAAAAAGAGAAAGTCATGTCTCTATATGCAAATGAGGTATGTATTAAATGATGTCTCATAGGTCTACTTATACTCGACTGATAACAACAAGAAAAAAATAAATGAATAATAATATCCTTTAACACTTGCCCTTAAGCTAGTGAATAGATATTTTCTAATCCAAGCTTGTATATAAGTCCTTGGAAAGTTGGTTCATTTAACCCTTTTATAAGTACATCAACTATTAATTATGTGTTAATATGTATGACATCTAGATGACATCAACTTCTAACTTCTCTTTAATAAAATGTCAGCCTATTTCAATATATTTTGTCCAATCATATTACACTAAATTATGAGTAGTGTTGATTATTGACTTATTGTCACAATAGAGTTTTATAACTTCATATCACTTGATTATTAAATATTTTAATATTTTGTAAATTTCTTATGCCATGGGTCACAATTCAAATTCAACACTCAATCTTACAAAAATATTTTGCTTTTTTTTCCGATAAATGATGAGGTTTTCATCTAAAAATATGTAAAATATGAGATAATATTATTGAGTTTCAGGCTAACAAAGGTTAAGACAAGAGAAGAGGGTTGAACTTACCTAACCTTTTTCTTTTTTAAGAGATTTCTTTCCAAAAAATCACTCTCAATTTTCTCAGACTTATATTAATTAGTTATAAAGGTTAACACACTATTTTTATAATGGTTTTACATCTGCATACGTCCACTCTCTAAGAATACATCTTATTCTTTGGTTCTACTATATCTTCATTTGGATTATAATTGTTAATTCTATAAACTCAAACTCCTCCAAGATTTCACCTATAAATCTTATAGATTCACGACTCTAGAATGTGCATGTTGTTATTTAAAGATACAACTCCCACTTGTGATTAATCAATATTAAACCTATAAATAAATAGAATAATGTCAATATAGATATATCTAAGGTATTATAATCATATGATTGATTAATCATTGGATTGATGCTTATGATCATAAAAATAATCACAATCACAATTATAATCAAAGTTGTTGATCAATCATCAATCACTTAGTAGATTGAAGGTTATATCTATTGGATAATTACTTTTTATCATCAAATGGTTGGAATTAAAAATCTACAAGAGAGATCAAATCTCTTCTCATTTTCGACTCTCACTCCCACTACCACCTTCATGGGCATTGCTAGGAGGGTTGTCATGGCTAGACAAGCAGACACAAAAACCCTTGTGACATTGGAAACGCACCATGTCACTAGCACCAATAAGTATTCCACATGGACTGCCACGGCATCTAATATATTCTATGCACATCACGTAGCAACCTATAGATGGTCGCATCTCACCCGCACTACTTCTAGCATTCTGGTGCTCAATAGGGAAGGGGGAGGGGGTCCAATTCCTCATCTAACTCATCTATTAGTTGCACCATCACCTCTAGTTGGGATACCCTCAAATGAATTTGTCAATAGATGCCATGTCCCGTTGACTCTTATGACAGTTTCACACCCCCATCAAACCCACATTGACCATCATGGTAGGCATGATGAGATCATGGTACCAAATGAGTAAAATAAGTGTGGGCAAAGACTATCACCATCAAATGTCACCATTTCCTCGTGTCCTCCATCCAACACACCATGTTGACCACCCATAACAACGTGGCGGTTGTACGGTTCTAACTATCGTGTATCCTATGCATGATGAAGCCTCCACATGCCTCACCATTGGCCTCTAGCATGTGCATCATTGCCTCTCTGGAAGTGACGACTCATATTGTGCCAACTAGTCTACCACGAGGTGTGCTATTGATCGGTTTCATTGCACAAGTGAGATTGATCTGGTCATACATTTTACACTTGTAGGATCCTCCTTCGATCTCCTCCTTATGTATGGCTAGTGTGTACTCCCTCTCATTCACCACCTATGTTCCATTGGAGTTATTCATATCAGAACCCACTGATCGAGTAAAGGTGGTGCATGAGAGGAAGCACGAGCTGGATGTACACATGGAGGAGATTGAGGTGGCATCTTGCACGTGAAAGCGCACGACTAGATCAATCTCATCCATGGCGATTGAGCCCAATGATGTAGAGGAAGAGTCACTTGTGCTCACTTGTGAGAGGAAGTTATGAATTACAACTAATATATGTATATATATTGTTATCTTAGGAAGCCTAATATATAAGTATAATTATGCCTATACATATATTGTAGTATATATATTATATGTATATAGAGTTAATATACATATTGTACATATATTTTATTTTTAATACATGTATCATATATATATATTTAAATATAATATTTAGACATAGCTTAATATAATAATATTAAATGACCATCACATGATCATGATCCATCAGATCATCATAATCAATGATTATGGTTGATCGCCTCATCAATCATTATGATCAAATTGACAGTCGTTCATGATTGTAATACCCTAAGTATATTTGGAAGATGAACATTGATTACTTCAAATTTCAACAACAATTAAAAATGGTAATGTAGATATTTTTGTTAATTTTATTTTTCTTAATATGTATATTGATATTGTAGTTAAAAGGTTTATAGTATAGCTCAACTTGAAGAAGAATGATGACTTAATTATGTTCATTGAGTCAATGTCTTCTCATTTAATGAACAAATAGTCAAAGATCTTCTCTTTTCTCTTCAATGTACTCTAGAAAATACTTGAATAGAGATGAATGATGTTGAAAAATAAATATAGTCTTTGAAGATTAATTCTTCATATTAATGATCAACCATATTTATAAATAAATTTTATATGAGCTTCTCACATATTTTCTAAGTTCTCCAACGACTATATTTATTAAAAAATATGATTGAATTCAAAGTTACATAGATTAAATATGATATATCTTTTTAATATTTAAGATATTCTCTAAGAAAACCAACACATGAATCTTTTAGTATTTAACATTCATATTTGATATAAGTTGGTTCATGAAAACCTTATAATAATTTGATAAATGTTGGAGCCATGAAGGTATAATGTTTTGAAGATAACAAAGTTATCAAAGATCAATTAAGAATAAATAGTCAAATATATTTAATATTTACAACTATGTCATGCTTAGAACATAAAGATATTAAAAATGATAATACTTTCCCTAAATTAATCATTTTTTAAACCCAAAAAATGAAAAATATCTAAAATAAAATAGTAGTTGGTTATTGGTTCCATCTACAATAAATACAATGAAAATTATCAAAATAATTGATAGCAAGCCATTTCAAGAGGCCAAATCTCTAATAAATAACCAAGGTTGTTCTTCATTTCCCATATTTTTATGAATATTATAAAATAAATTATCATTCATCACTATTTCCTCACTATGGTAATATTACCCAAGATTATCCTACTTGGGTAGAAAAATTTTACAAGTCAGTCCTCGTACTTATCAAGTTTGATGGTTGTTAGCTTAAAACTTTTTAATATATATAAATTTAAATTAAAAAAACTAGAAAGTTAGGGCTGATCCACAAAATATTTTATGACATCTGTTGTTTGATATTTTGACAAAGGAAATAAATTGTATGTATTTACAATAAACATGTATTATAAGTATTTATCACCTTAAAAAAGTCATAAAATAGGTCATAACATTCACAATAATGTTCATAAATGAACGCCAAACATGATTTCATGAAATTCTTTAATAGATACAATTATTTTTAAAATTTTCTTTGCTCTTGTTTTTTTCTAAAGTGTATACAAATGCATAATAGCAGTGAGAAAGATAATCATCCTTAATTAGACATCAGGGCTTGACGGCAGCTAGAAATAAATTTATAATATATATTTTTAAAATATATTAACTAAATGCATGAATATAAAGGTTGACATCTTAGGCATGCCCGTTGACCGCCTCCCCTATCTATGTTTTCCGAGACATGCTTGTCAAGGTGCCTCGCTTGTATCGCCGCGGATGTCAAGGTTCGTTGATATGATCATGGCGTTGACCTCGTTGGACGGGGCGCTCGACTCGAGCAAATCTCTATTTCGGAATAAGCGATGGATTGGCGACGCCGCTGCCGGAGTTGTTGGAACCAGCGGCGCTCCTCAAACTTCAACCCGCCGGGGAAACAGTCCATCCATGTCGATCTGGAGATCATACAGATCGCAGATATGATGGGTGGTGGGGCTCCTGGCCATTGCCGGCCGCCGTCTTCTCCGGGAGTAGCACAGTGCTGACTGCGGAAAGCGGTCGATCCTTGCGAAGACCGTGACAAGGATTGACGGTCAAATGCTGGCAGCTGATGAGAATACCGGCGGCGCCGCCGAATCGCTCCTTCCTCTGAAAGGAGGAGGGACTGTAGAGTTTCGAGAAGAAGTCGAACTGGGATGCTTTTTAATCACTCTGACTTAATTTGTGATAGCCACTAAAAACAATTATTTATTAATAATCCGGGGTTCCATCATGGCGACCCTAACTCTGAAGGTTCACTCTTTCATGTCTGAGTGGGAGGAGCCTTCTTCTTCCTCCTTGTCCACGGGGCTTCCGCAGATGAGGTGTATACGCCGCTTGCTCAGCTTCGGCCGCTTCTCGGTGATCGCGATGGAGATGTCGTTGGGGAAGAGGTCACCGAGGACGAAGGCGTGGACGACGGTGGAGACCAGGAGAGCCGACACGGTGAACGTGGACATGGCGGAGAGGGCGACCGATAGCACCTGGGTGAACGGGGTCTTCACCTCCGCTGAGTACTTGATGGCGGCGATGGCGGCTCCGGTCATCGGGAAGGTGTAGGCCCACCACGCCAGAGAGAACCTGTAAGATGGCGAAGACCCAGATCAGATCAAGGTCGGATCAAGATCGGGTTCGATCAAAAATCATCGGAAAACCCAAGGGAACTCGCCTGAATCCTCTGAAGAAGTTAATCCGAACAGCCTGCGCACAAGGAGAAATAGATACCAAGAATTAATGATGGGGTTTCTCGAAGAGAAGGAATAGGGAGAGGTGAGGGGAGGAGACTCACGAGGGAGACGTAGAGGAACATGGCGGTGAAGAAAGCGATCCTCGAGACGTAGTCGAAGTCGCCGCGGATCGTCGCCCAGGCGACGCAGGCGACGCTGGGTGCCGCGACGAAGAGGAAGAAGACCGGGTGCAGCTCCTTGGGGAGGGTCACGTTGGTGGGGAGCCGCTGGTAGAGAGTCACGAAGAGGACGACGTAGTGAGCCAGCCCCACGGCGAAGAAGAAGATTGGTCCTTCTTTGAGCCCCATGGAGGCCCCCAGCAAGGCCCCCACGAAGTTCCCAACAATGGCGAGATGGTTCGAAGGGTTGGCCACCTTGGAGAGCCGCCTCTCCCCACCGGACATCCATTGGCCGTAGATCTTGAGCTCCAGGCACAGAATCGGCGCCATGAGAACGTACCAGAGCCCATGGTGGAGCGTCCCCGCGACGGCCGGAGGGACACCGATGGACAGGAAGAGGCAGGCGATCCACGGCGCGAAGAAGAAGTTGACTCGTACAGGGTGGTAGTACTCGCGACGGACGGCTTCGAAGTAGAAGACGACCTTTAGGGCGTAGGCGGAGGAGACGGTGGCCATCAGCGCCAGCGCCGTGCACCAGAGGGCGAAGTTAGCGTAGCGGCTAACGTGGAGGAACTTGGTGGAGGGGGAAATCGCCAGCGTCTTCCATAGTATGGCCTGGCTGCTCACGCCGAGGCAGATCCCAAAGGAGGAGATGGGGAATCGGAGGAGGAAAGGCCATAGCTTGTCTTCCGGGAGTACCGACTCCTCCGATGGCTGCGAAGAGGACGATAGGACAGTGTAGTGAGACGAGCTGAGATCATATTGCGGATTAATGTGGGGCTATTCCCGCAGAGATTTTCATTCTGGGTACCTTCAGCGTGTCCAGCTCCGGCCCCTGCAATGCGTCGAAGTATCGATCCACCGGCAGCGCCGCCGCGTGGTCGCCGTTCGGGGAGTCCTGGAGCTCGTCTTCTACCTCCGGCGGTCTCCCCCGGAAGTTCGATATCTGCCTCTCCAGTCTCCCAGACCAGGTCTTGAAGGAATCGAAGCGTTTGTCTCTGAACCTCTCATTGTTTGGGCATTCCGGGTCGACGAACATGGAATCGGCGGCGCCTTCCTTGGTTGCTGCTGCGGCCGCTGTCCTGCCGTTGGCGCTGCCCGCAGGCGCGAGGTGAGAATAGAACCTCGAAGCATGCCCATGGCCGGCACTATGTCTCGCTTCATCCATGAAGAAGAACGCTCTCATTGCCTCTGGGTGAGGTTTAGAAGGGGAAGCTGGCATGGCCATTGAGACCTGTGGAGGCTGGTTAAACTGCATATTAGATTCACAGAGAAGAAGAGAAACACTTCTGAATCTGCTTCCCGGGATGGAGAAACTAACAGGCTATGGCAGCATGGAGATACCGGATTTGTCAGGAACTGATGGGGAAATCGTCACTTACAGTGGATGAATGAAGATGAGGGGGGGCGTTTAGAGCATCAGACGCCCATCCTTGATTCTTCATGGCGACTGTGTCTTCAGCACGATCCAGACCGGGGGCTTCCATGGATGATAAGCCCTCCGGATGGTTTGGTTTCCTTGAATCTGGTTGGTATCCACCTTCCATTAAGCATTAAGAAGTGACGGCAACTGCACCATGAAGAAAATCTACTATTATTGAACGAAGAAGGGATTGTCAGAAGGTAGCATTATTTAGCGTAAAAACCATATTTTTCTGGCTAATACGCTGTAAATACCCCTGAATCTGGGAGTCTGAACGTACACGGCCCTACTACTCTTCATGCAAAAACATAGATAGAGAAAGCGAGAGGGAGAGAGAGAGAGAGAGAGAGAGAGAGTGAGAGAGAGAGAGCGAGGGAGGGAGAGAGTCATCTAACACATTCCTGTGAGGTGATCTATTTCGAGGCTGCCACGTCCCTGGCCAGCCTTTACCAAAGAAGCCTCCTCTCCTCTAGTTTCTAGGGTTCTCCCAAGAACTCCGATGGGTTTCCGGCGTTAAAAATGGGGAGAAATCTCGAGAAAAAAACGCGAAATGCCCCTGAATGGCTCGAGAAAACAGAGTTGATCCTCTCAGTGGGCTGATAACAAGAAGAAGAAGCTCTCTATGGATAGAGAAATAGGGACTATCGGCTATGGACGTGCCGGCCGGCGATCTGAGTCATGTAAACCGGGGGAAGTCGCGTGCTCAGGCGGAGATCGTCCTCCCCCCTTGGTTACCAGTCCACAAGCCTAAGGCAGCAAGCCGCCGCCGGCGACGAAAGACACCAAAAATTTCTCCGTTTCTATAGAGCATGCCGTGGCCGGCTGTAGCTGACCACCCGGCGTCAACAGTGAATCCCTTTGTTCTTCTGCATGAAACTGTTCACGTGCCCTGCGGAAGTTTCTCTCTCTAGATACTGTATGGGGATGAATTATACATCAAGATTCCACAACAGAGCTCCCCGAAGCTCATAATCCGAGCTCGCTCCACAGAAGATTCTCATGTACAGGAGACAGGCCTCTGGTTCCTCGGCGGTTCCTCCAAGCAGCAGACGGATGCTAGATGGATCAGAGAGGGCCTCGTTGCTTCAGTATCTCTACTGGTGCTCCTTAAGTGCTGCAACGTTAGGCACAAACTTACAATCGTTCACCGGAACAAGGAGAAAAAAGAAGGAAAATAAGAACCTCGAGCTACGTACCTTGGATGAAGACCTTCCTATTCTCCTGCTCGCGAGCCAGCTGGGAGATCTATCGGCGATGGATAGAACAGTTCTCCCAAATCTGAGCTTCCGTAGGTGAGACGTCCTGGCCACAGTAGGGCTGAGAGGAAGAACTAGAGGCGCCAGAAGATGATCTGACTGACGACGATCCGAGCTGAAACGGCGGCCGGATAGACTACTGGATTGTTCTAATCTATCGTAAACATAAGGGAATTCAATAAAATTTGGGGGGTATGTGGATAGTCTCTTGATTCACATGCTATCTATCTGTCGCCTTGTCCGGAGGATCTTTACGTGATTGGGGGAGGGACTTCACCAGGACCCATGGAAGGCATCGGAGTGAAGAGACATGATCGGGTCGATCTCTCGTGAGCAGAATCGCCATCCATGCAAAGGTGGTAGCAGGCATGACGAGTTGCCGGAGAACATCAAGTGGGTCAGTAAACAGAAAAAAGATGCGATTAGAATCAAGCTGGTAAACCCCGGGAACTGATAGCTTTCCGGTTTGATTTCTCGAGGACATCGTTTTATGACCTTAACGGGAAAAACTCTCTCTCTCTCTCTCTCTCTCTCTCTCTCTCTCTCTCTCTCTCTCTCTCTCTCTCTCTCTCTCTTTCTCTCTCGCTCGCTCGCTCGCTCGCACACACTGTCATCAAACGATGAGGCTGAACAATGAGTTCTTCTTCGAGCTTCGGCCTGGCAAGATTTCCGGCCGACCAGCAAAGCTCCAGCGCGAGGAACAACATCACCGCCATCAACAATGTGAAAATACTGCCGGAAAGTAGAAAATGAATTCGAGAGGAAGAACAGCTAAAATACCCAGTCAGATCTTCGAAAGGGGAAGCTGGAGATGAGGAAGAAGAGCCGCCAAGCGAATCGCCGCCTCCTCTTTGAGATGCTGCTGGAGGCGCTGAACCAAGAAGAGAGCTGCCGTAGATAGCGGAAGGAGACGAGAGGGTACCAAAGCTACAACCCCACGAAAGAGGAAGAGAGCTGTAGGTTCCTCTTCCAGACCAATGGATGGAGATGAGCTCCCGCTACAGCTGTCCAGAGAGGCTCATGTAAGTCGGACTCGTCCACATATTTATCGGCGGCAGGGCCTGGAGAAGATAGAGAGAGAGAGAGAGAGAGAGAGAGAGAGTTTTTCAACACTACGCGAGAAGAATTCTCAATATTCCCGGCGTCCCGGAGAGACCAAAGCCAAAAAAAATAGGTATACTCAAATGTGTATAAGACGGTACCTGAAGGGACGTGCAGAAAATGAGAACTAAAAAAATACTTCTTCTTTGTTTTCTTCTCGCAGGGGATGCTGGTCCCCCACGGCTCGGCGTGCCTGGTGGGCGACCCATGGCTGCCCTCTCGGCGAAAGTGGAGACGGCGGCAGAACCCGGTGGCCGACCTCCAAAAGCCCTCCGAGGGAAAGACCACCGAGTCCGCAACTCTTCTAGAAGGTCTGCCTCCATTGTGGGCGGCTGCGAGACAGAAGAACCTCACTCACCACGACCATCCTCTCTCTCTCTCTCTCTCTCTCTCTCTCTCTAACTCCCACGGATAAACCCTAGTCACCCACCTCTGTCTCTCTCTCGCTCTTGTTCTCTTTCTCTTCTTGTTCCGGCTCTCACCCACGCGTGCGGAAGAGGTGAAGAGTGGAAGAGGTGGAGCGCATGTTCTCGTCAAAATGGTGGAGACGGGTGGTTGTTCGGTGTGGTGGAGAATGAAGCCCACCAATGAAAGGCGTGACCGACGTGGTGGGCCCCACATTCCCGGCTCACTGCAACTTCGGGGTTTAATTTATAAATATCCCTCCATTCCCCCCGGCTTTACCGGGGAGGGGAGTATATAAAATATAAAGCAGGGGTGGGCGGGGGTGGGACGGGGTAAAGAAAGGTAAAAGAGATATGTAAAATGTTATTTTAGTCCCTAAATTTCTCCACAATGACGCGGCCGTGTTCGAATTGTACCAGCTGGAGAGAATGACGGCTCCGGGGGATCTGAGTCAACTGGGATAGCGGATTATCGGGCCGGCTACGTTCAGCCCATTATCGGGCAGTAAGTTTACCACTTCTAAAATAAATAAATAATTAATTAAAATGGAAAAAATACGTAATAAATAAAGAAGAAGAAGAAAACGTAGTGGGCCCCATATACATGCACATTTTTCATATTTCCGGAGTTTTTCCTCGTGAATAATATTTTTTTCAGAAAACAGTCGCCACTTATTCTAATGTTATTTTTACGCGTTCGTATTATTTTCAATTTTTTACGTGGATATGCTCAATTAACCAACCTAATTAATTAAAAAAATAATATAAAATGAAAATTATTAAATGCGGATTAATGGTTGCAAAATTTTGATTTTATTGGAAAAAAATACCCTCAACCATAAAGTCAACGATGATTTGGCATCGAATTGAATGGATTAAGAATAATTGTGCCGCCGTCCATCGAGTTCCCGTTGAAGCCCCCGCCGCAGTTGGTCAGAGGAGGTCAACGCGGCGGCAGGCCGGCAGGGCTTTGCCTCCTCGTTGACGTCAGTCACTGTTGTTCGAACGAGCCTAGCAGGTCGGTCAGCCGGGCCGGTCACCGTTTACAGCGAGTCGGGGCGGGTTGGGTCCGGGTCGACTCGGTGAGTTCCCCAAATATGGAGCTGCGGGTCGCGTTTCCGTCGGTCTTTGCAAGGGAACGCCGCACAGTGAAATGTTCCTTCCGCTGCAATTTTTCCCGACGAGGAAGGAAGAAATAGGAGACGCTGCCACCGCATCTCCGCCTCCGGCTCTTCGGGATCCTCCGTTCCCGGCGGAAGAATCATAGATTTGCGTTCCGCGGCGTGTGTTTCTCCTCGGTGCCGTGGTGGATCTGTGCGGAGCTCGGGGTAGGAGGTGTCTCCAGCCAGAGAAGGGGATCGGATGATGCGGAACTCGATTGCTACGTACAAGGAGAGCCTCTCTCGGATCGCCAGCGACGTCCAGGAAGCTGCTGATGAACTCGAGGTGCTGGCCCCCCGCGATGGAGAGGACACGCTGTTCTCCGACCGTCGAATTTCACATCGCTTCGCACAGTCGACATCTCCGAGCGGCTCTCCTGCGGCGAACGGGATAAATTCTGGATCTAGGGCCGAGGTACTGCACTACAGAGTTATCGTAATACGCGAGGATTTCTAGTCGAATGCGAGAAATCTATAAAAGTCTCCTCGAATGTTTTCCGTTTTTGACGTCATGGCTGGATTTTTAGGACCGCGTGGTTTAATAGCTCGAATAGAAAAGGAATGAAGATAAAATGTTTCTGATGGAATCAATTTGACATGTTTATCGGGAACAGTGACAGTCCGTATAATGCATGTCGTTTTAGCCGTGATCCATGGTTTCTAAAGCTTTCCTGAAAGAACATCGCATTTCTCAAAATGGGAAAACACTCCCCACGGAAGTTTTCGTGTCAAAACTGCCCTCCGCGTTCTGATTTCCTTGTGCAATCGTAAAATTTCTTCCTGTGCATAGTAATTCTAGTTAATTTGCAATAAAAAGGATCACCAACTAGGAATTGATTCTATCAGTGACTGTACTATGAAAACTCGAAGTCTGTAGTCAGTTACTTTCCAAAAATTTGGACCACTTCTCATGCAGTGAGGGGCTTAAGAATTTGACGAAGTTCTTAGACCAGTTTGCCAGATTTTCAACGTGTACAGACTATTCCAAGCATTCCGTCAATCTAATGTTTGACCTGCCTGAACTAAGGATAGAACATTTTGAGAATTTTCAATGACATGCTGTCTGGCACATAGCAACACTCTGCACACTCTTCTAGCTCACACCAGAAACTGTATTTTGCAGCGGCGAGCGGTTGAAAGCTAGAAGCTGACTTCATTCCCTGTGAAATTAAGCTCAGACAGCCACGTAGAGACCGTAGAAAAAAGTGCCATTCAACACGATAAGATAGTCTCGTTTAAGATGTAACGAAATAAATAAGTACGATGATGAGGAGAAGAAGAAAATAAACCTATGTGACTCTGAACTAAAAGTAATAATAATTCTCATCGCTCTTTCAATCTTTGACACTCTTGAAAACAGACTTATTTGGACGTGGCTATCAGATCTTATCACTATCCGATATTAGGTTGTTAATTTCCTTTTGCAGCATATCTATCAGAAAAATGAGCCGCGCATTAAAAATCTTACTTTAGTCGTCTTTACCAGATAATTTTTTAATCATCTGAAGAAACTAAGATTGTTTCCTGATTATCCAAGACACTAACGTTCTTTGGAGTATGATTAACATCATGTCCCCGGTCAATGTTTTTTATACCTTACAGTCTTCCTGCTTGGATTTGCATCCATGAAAAAGTTTCTACATTTACATTGCATTATTTATGGCTTTCTCTTTTCATGTAGGTTGAACTGCATAAAGCAGAGATTCAAAGGCTCAGGACGTCAGAGACAGAAATCAAGACTTTGGCCATTAATTATGCAGCTATGTTGAAGGAGAAAGAGGTACCTTCCTACGAAATTATCTTTCTCTCTTGTTCACAGTTCAACATGCTTCTTGACATGGGCAGTTCATGAAGATGCAGCTTATTTCGTGGTCATTCTTATTTCTAACAAACGTGGACATTTCTCCACTTGTTTTGCTTCGGAGATGGTTTTTAAATCTTTTCTTATTCTTTCAGTTGAGGATTTTGTGCCAGCTTATTTTTTCCTTCTGAAAAACAATTTGAACCTGCTTTTATACTTCCATTCATTTATATGTGCGTATGTAAACTCACATATGGAATTTTGGCCTGATTAAATTTAGCTATTTTATCTTCTATATGCCTTCTCTATTACATGTCATCCATGAATATGCTTTACTTTTTTTCTGGTTAGCTTCACTTTGCATTTATTTATTTTTAGTTCCTTCTACACAGTTCTGTCCTCAATTTTGTTTAACATGTAATCCAACTGAGTCTACGAAAGCTTATATTTGCATGTTGCCTCTTTCCTTACTGCTGCTCAATGGAAACATGAGTTGCTAAACAGTGACTTTCAATTTTTTAGTTTCTCCTGATGAACTGTGAAGTGGTCGACAAAAAATTGTTACGCAAAGCAGTAAAATGATGGGGGTTTTGAATTTTGTAAATAATGAGCTAAATACAGGTGAAGAGATGCTAAATTGTCTACCAAAACCCCTTGCCCATGAAGTGTTGTATTCAGATGCATCGTTGAAGATGAATATTGTACATGACTGTAACCTAACTGTGAAAGTGTTTTATATAACTACGTGATCTGGATTCGGAAGTCACGTCAGAACTGCTGTCATATTTAATATTTGAACCCAGGCATATTTGTGTTTCTTTTTTTTTCTGCTACTATTTAAGGGCTTTCTTTGCGAACAAAAACACAACTCACACTGCTCATATGCAGGGTGTTTGGTCATTTCGTATCATATTGGAAATTCATTTAACTCCCCTCAGTCTGATGGTGTTGGGCGATCACTTCTTATCCCCACAGAACACACGCCAAAATTAGGGTTTTTAGGATTATATCTTACTCTCTACCATATTCGGTTTTTCTTCTTCTTATTTCTACTTCAGGAGAGTGTTTAGTGTTTTGGATTTCATTATCTTGTGATTGATCTCTTTGTTGTTTTTTTAAAGCCTTGGGTAGATCTTGAGGATTTCTCTGCAGCTGGCTGAGTGTAACTTCTCAACCAATAAAGTAGGCTCGTATCTGTTTATTGCTTCCACTTTCAGGACGAATTCTGTATAGAACTTGGCACCAGTGTGTAGAGGATTGTCATCTGGTAGGCTGCAGGTTTTATAGCTTTGTTTAAATTCTTTGATTTGTTGATCAATCCTGTTACCCGGTTTAGGCTGTAGAGAGTGGTACGGAGGAAGACAACTCGACTTATAATTTTAACTCTTTCGTCCATCCTTTAGTGCATACATAGCCCCCCAGATTTCTTGGAACATATTTTTAAATTCAATTTTTTTATAGGCATTATGAAAAATTACAATTCATTCATTATCTGTGCTCATTTCAGAATGATTTATATGTTATGTATAATTATTTTGGACAGGAGGAGCTTTCTAGGTTGCATGAAGAAAACAGTTCACTCAGGAAAAGTTTGGAGACAAAATCTTCCATTGCAAACGTTTCAAAACCGGAAAAGCTTGAGGTATGAACTGGTAATCCAATCATGTGTCATCGTGATATTTCAACTAAGTTCCCATATCATAAACGTAACTGTCACTGCTTGATTGGATATGTAATCTATGCACTGTTTATGGAGCATCAAATCTAGTCTCGATGTCTTTTTCTTTTCGAGTGGCATTGTCTAGTTGTACGTTTCTATGGAAACAGAAGTCCTCTTGCCAGAATTATTTTGTTTTGTGATCTGTATAAACATTTAATTTTAGATTATTTTTTCATCTTCATTTCATCCTCGTTGAAGTACGCCTTTTCTATAATATCATCATTTTGAGCTTTCCTTGTCATCTTTTTTATTTATTTCTTCTGTTTCATGAAACACACGCAGGGGTCTGATGGTCAATCAACCAATAGACAGTACAAGTATACATCTCCATCTGCTTCTCCTGTTGTAAGCAATGGACACAGAGGTGTATCCAAACAAGAGTATTCAAGCAACGGCTCTGTTCAGCTTGGTCAGCTTGAAGGAGCTCAGCAGAAGGTTGGATATTCAGAAGGAGATGAAACTTTACCTATTTACCTTATCCCCCCCCCCCTTTACGTCATAGTTTACTGAATACAAATATTTGAATTGAAAAGCGTACAAGTTTGGAACCACATGTTACTGGTTTTCTCCTTTTGAGGATATAACTTAATATAATTTACCTCTTGGCCTGGTTAGGTGTAGTATGAAACATCGGTGCTCTTATTCTCTTCTGGCTTTCCAAAATTAGCTGTAATTTCCTTTTCTCTCGGGTACCGAGATAATGGTAGAAAAATATGTGCTTGCTGTAGGAAACAGGCTATACAGTCAATGGAAGTGGCAGGGCTACGCCACCAACTCAAGCTAAGTATGCGTCTGAGATCAAGGAACTAAAGTTACAACTTGAGAATGAACGTGAGAATTCAGCAAACTTACTCCTGAAGCTTCAAGGTAGTTTTTGGTTTCCAAGGAATTTCTTCATTGCATCAACGTGTTCCAGTTTCCAATCTTTTCCCTGCTATCTTCAGAGCAGCAAAAGCAAAATGAGTATTTATTGAAGGAGCTTAATGAGTTGAAGATGGAGAGAGAGAAGGTAAGCTTTATTGGCTTTACTTGAACTGGACTCATGGGTTTCCTGCTGTAGGTAGCGCCACATAATTGAACTATATTATTTTTGCTTAAATCCTTGACATATGCCTTTTTTTAAAAGCTGCTTCAGATTGCTTCGTTGTTTTATTCGTAATTTTTTTCCATATTTTATTCGATGATGTCTGGAACTTGAAGGTTTTCCTAACGTCAAAGCATCTTTTATTTCCTGATATGTGGCCACGCCATACACTGCCTTACATGTTTATTCCGTATTTTTATTTTCTTGTGTTGTCAGAATCTTTGTGGTTCTCTTATTATTTTCTTCTGTCAAAACTTATGATGGAATATTAAAGGTGTAAATGAGTTGTGGAGCTGATTTTGGTCTCTCTGTAGGAAGTTAGAAATCAGTCTGTTCCAGTAAGCTAAAGTGTACATAGAAGAAGTCAGATCAGTCGGGTTCTGAGAAGCTGTTGGGTAGTAAAGGCATTCGACTAATGATTCCATATTCTTGTGGAGGAGAGCTGATTTGGCAGTTTCAGTTGCGCTGTTAAAAAGAAGCAGTTTATAGTTACGTGTGTTCAATTAGTGATTTGTGTGAAGACAGATACTGGACGCCAGTTTATGGGCCTCGTGATAAAAAAGACTATAGGAACACTTTTAAGGAATTTTTTCAACCAAAGGAGTGGATTCCCAAATTACATAGAACAGGCTTCAGTTTTGTGAGACATTCCTGGGAAAGGAATAGACACCAGAAGCGGGAAAAGTATATGGATCTTTTCGGAGGGTTCGTCATGCATTGTGATTTGATAAATTAATCCTTGGATAACAAAAAACCCTGGCCTAATTTCTACTACGGTAAATATTCAATCTTGATTATATATACTTTTGGTGTCCACAATACAAACTAAAGAACATATGGTAGCTTGAGGCGTGGGAGATTCCAGGAAAGTTTTTGTGTTGCTAGTCAAAGAGTACTTGCACTTATACATCATACCTTATGTTCTATGATAACCTTAGAATGATGTCAGTTGTTTATTAGTTTTCCAGCAACAAAAATCAAGTTAGCTTCTGCATCCCCTTCAATAATTCTTTTTGCGGTTAAGCGTAGTTGCTTAGGTTTTATGAGTGCTTCATACACGGTCTAGTTTTCTGGGTCATATCGACAATTGAACTAAAGCTTTATGCTGTGTGCACATGGTTGTAAGGTATTCTGCATGTCCATCAAAGACATAAATTCTTATGCTATTAATGTCATCCTGTGATGTCGTAGTCAGGTTTTCGACGGCTTTTTCTGGATTTCACTCTTATTTGGTACCCTTTTTGCATTTCATTCATCATAACTTTTCTTTCTACGTCCAAATTGGCAGACCTCATTGGAGATGAAAAAGATGCAGAAAGATATGGACAGGAAATTATCCGAAATAGAACAGTTACAGATTAGCAGAAGGGACAAGGATGAATCCAGTGAATCTCTGGAGAGATTGAGAAGTTCGATTCTGAACTTGGAAAATGAAAACTCAAATCTTAAGGTCGGTGCATATATCCATAACGAAGTGAACCTTTTTTTGCGGATTATTTTCTTTGCTATCAATATTTTCTTATTGAGAAGTTCATTAATGTAAAAAGTTGTTGTTATGTTTTAGATTATCAGCATATTTACTTTGGTAACTTCTTTTCTCTACAGCTGGAGAAATCTGAGCTCGAAGAAAATTTGAGGCGTATAATAGATCAAAGACAAGAGAAAACTGAATCAGATGATTCTGTGAAGCTGTCTAGCAGGTTAAGCGATTCAGATGAGGTAATAGTTTTCTTCCTTTCTGGTGATTATGGATGCAATTCTGATGAATTGGCGGTGTAGAGGCTAAGTCATCCCTTCGAGGTTCGGTGTTCACTTGTACTTGGCTAAATAAAAACCCTCGATTGCACTTCATTAGTCTAACTACCTCCTCATCATGGCCCAACGTGAACATGAGACAAAACATCATAGTTACAACTTACTCTAAGTAAATAATGTATACTATATCACCCAGCTGTCTTACGTTCATAATTAGTCCTTGAGAAGGTTTTCTAGCCTTAGTATCCATAAATTCCCCGAATTAAATAAACACTTTCATATCTTTCGATAAATTTTATATCTCCTTCAAAGCATTCCAAGCCTCGATAACCCTCCCACTCACGTGTTTAAGTCGGTTGACCGTAGTTAGACTTGATTAATAACCATGGTCAAACGACGTGAGTACCCTCAGCAGAAGATCTCTCATCTGGCTACATGACATCTCTTCCATTCACATAACAATTCAAGCGGACCCCCAAAACTGCTGCCACAACCCTCCCTCCCCCCTCCTTTCCAAGCTCCTTCCTGAGCCTATCGATCATCATCCTTTCATGGTTTCCCTATCTTCCCCTCCCCAGGTGCCTCCCTCTCCTCAGAGCTTGTGCTAGGTCCCCTCTTCATGATGGGATCTCCCTTCAAACCTTCAGCAAGGCCCCTTTTGGCGCCAGGCTGGGCCTGGTCATTTTCGTCAATTCAATGAACTAAATGGACCCAGACAGACGGATGCGAAGTATTTGCGCATAATCCTCCTTTTCAAATCCCATTTTAGCCCGAGGGCAAATCTCTAAGTTTTGGGTGAGTTATGATAATTATCTGAAAACAGAGGGGCTTATAACTAGAGAGTATTTGCAAGTTGCTGAAGCTTAGAAACAGTAAAAAAGCCAAGGTTGGGCCTAAGCAGACATGATCTGAGATAGACTCAGGTGGAGCAACTGCCTAACCTAAACCTAATCCAAACTCCGTCATGACTGCGGCAACCGAACCCGTTTTTTGGAATAATACATTTTCCTTGTTTTCTTTTCCAAACTTGAAGCTTTATCTGTATCTTCTCAGCCAACTGTTCCTAGCTTCCACAATTTACGATAATGCTTCTATTCCATCAGAAAGGGGCAAGCTTTGCCAATGCATTTCCACCTAATTCGGAACACTAGTGCACCCAACAACCATACAAAAAGTTACATAAAAACGCATTGCTGCGATTACACAATTCATCGTCATCCTCATAAGCATTTCCCCATAATAATGGAGCCATTGAGGTTGAGTGAAGAATTTAGTGAACTTTTTCTATCGCATTGCCACACTAAGCTTTGAATGGTGTCAGTGAGGTGAATAGGAGGGAGGAGGGTTTCATTCTCTGCAAAGGGTTTACCTCGTTCATGCTTAAATGGGTTGTGGCGAAATTAGTTTAGAAGAGACTGCACTTAGACGACAGTTGTTTTAGATCCTTCTCCAGCATAAAATTTCTGAGGGGAGTCTTGAGAATTCTTCGCTAGGGTTGATCCCAACATTGTGTCTCCAGTGGGCGATGCATCTTAAAGCTGTTGAATCATGGAGAGAATGACCAAAAAGTTATCTAAGATGATACGTGTAATGCAGACAATCGCTTAGTTCAATCAAACTTTGCCCCTGCTCGATTACAAGGAGGATTCTGACGGGAGTGAGAGTGAGAAACCAGAACATGTAAACTTTGGAAGAGTGATTGCGGCGAGATAATGTAATTTTGGTTCCCTTTTTACGGATTATAACTTAATGGTATATCTTGAGGTTTTGATCCTTTATCGGGCCTTGCAATGGGAATCGAATTTTGATTTTTTTTTCAGTTTTTTACCTTTTTTGATTTCTTTTAGGAGGACATAGCGGCACACGTATTAGGGGCCTGTCCTTGGTATGTGCCTGAATCATCTGTTGATACCTGTGGATGTTAAATTGTGTGGAAAAGGACGTATAATTAGGGTTTTGGGGTTAAGAGTCTGGTTCATTGCTAGACTAGTTCCTAACTGGCTTGGTCCGGTTCCTAATTGTCTTGTGAGTCTGGAACTTGTATACAACCAGAGGCCCGAGCCATTTTCTTCCACTGCATATCCGCCAAGGGTTTCTTCCTTTCGAAAAATTGAACTCCTCGCCTAACAGAATCTCATCGAATTTCTATCCATAAAATCATCACGGCAACAGTGTTGATATGAAAAGATTGACGAAAACCCATTCGTTTTGGCGCATGTGGTGCCGCGTTGCATGGAGTTTTCACTAACAAATAGATGTATAATATACTGATGGCAGATTTAAGAAATATTTACCGATTGTGGGCCGCAATATTAACAGAAAGTATGAAGTGTAGTGCACTGCCAGCTGCATGATCGTGCCCTAAACTATGTGAAGATTTCAAATCTTTCAGATGAACAAGGAGATGCATGAGAAAATTCTGCAGTTGGAGAGCACCTTGATGACTACTCGCAAAGAGAGGGATAAAACCCTGAAAGAGTTGAGTCGACTGAAGCAGCATTTATTAGATAAGGTAACAGTTTTCTCATATTATTATTACTATTATTATTATTGCTATTTTTATTTTTATTTTATTTTATTTTCTGATTTGATTCCCTAGCATATCTTACCTGGCATATTATCGGATAATCCGTTATTTTGAGAATGGCAGTTTAGTTCTCTCTCTTTTTGGGAACAGTGAGCGATGATTATGAAACCCAAATTGGCTGAAACCCTGCTTCATGCGTATTTCCGTGCCCAGTTTACAATTAATTTTTATTTTTTTGTGGGGGCACTCCCCTTTTTCTAGATTTCTTAGAAATAGGCCTCTTGAATCTCTCATTTCGGCGTCATTTATTTCATCATGCTTCTTCTGAGCTGCAATTTCTCACACGCATACGCTGTTGTCTAGGAACTCGAGGAGTCAGACAAGATGGACGAGGACAGCAGGCTGATCGAGGAACTTCGAGCAAATATAGCATCTCAGAGGGCCCACATACTGAAGCTGGACAAGGCGCTGAAGCAAGAAATTGCCAAGAACGAAGAGGGCCAGAGGACGAAAAGCGACGAGCTTCGCCAGGCAAACGAAGTCATCAATGGCTTGAAGCAGAAGATTGCCAACTATGGAAATATCTTGGAGTCAAGAAACGCCGAGCTGCAGAATCTTCAGACTGCTTTGGGCCAATACTACGCGGAAGCCGAAGCCAAGGTCAGCGTCTCTGTGGCTTTTCCCTTGGGCTCGGCGAAAGCGCTCCCCGTTGACTTGATCGGACGATCCTCGTTTCATCCCAACTGCAGGAACGGCTCGAAAGAGATGTGGTTGCTGCACGAGGGGAATCGGCCCGGCTCTCGGAGCTCTTAACGGTGAGGAGGCTTGCATTATCCACCGAAATTATTATGTTAAAAATGGGACCCTGTAGATCAATTGGAACCTCAGATCCCTGCTAGAACCACGATGATTTATCAAAAAAATCCAAAAACAAAGCTCGAAAATTCTCAGAGCGAGAACCATCTGATCATCATTTATTTAATGAAAAGATCCAGATTTCTTGCCTATATTGATATTATTTATATGTGCTGACGATCCGGGTATATTATTTATTTAGGCGGCGAATGAAAAGCTGGAAAGATCGAAGGCAGAGAAGGAGGAGGTGGTCTCGAAGCTCGCGCAAGCCGAGAGGACGACGGCGGATGGGAAACTTGCAGTGCAGAGACTTCAGGAGGACAATCTGAGGCTGCGCCGCACCTTGGAGCAGAGCATGACGAGGATAAACAGGATGTCTCTTGATTCAGACTACTCCGTCGACAGGTGGGTGGGTCTCAAAAATGGCGGCGGCGGTATCATGATCTTCGCAGCTTTTCCCTGCCAAAATCCTTCTCATATTCCCTTTTTTAGTAATATAAATCTGGGCGATGTTCGAGAACCTGATCTTCGGAGGCCCCCCATCGCCTTCCCTTCTTTTTATTAGAGAAAATTAATCGGCAAGATCCGATGTCTGATCCTCTCTGCAGGCGAATCGTGATCAAGCTGCTGCTGACATATTTTGAGAGAAACCACGGCAAGGAGGTGAGATCTTCTCTCAAGAACATCACAGGATGGTGCTGGTCTCCGCTCATATTGATCGTCAAATGGGTTGAATGAGTTATTCCGTCAGGTTCTTGACCTCATGGTCCGCATGCTGGGATTCTCCGAGGAGGAGAAGCAGAGGATCGTCGCCGCCCAGCAAGCCGCCGGAAAAGGCGTCGTCCGCGGCGTCCTGGGCTTCCCCGGTCGGCTCGTCGGCGGCATCTTGGGCGGCGGCGCCCGAGAATCATCGCCGGAGATGTCGGAGAACCAGGTGCATTTTCCATCTATGGCCCATTCTCTCTCTCTCTCTCTCTCTCTCTGGCCCGATTACTCCGCGACCTCTGGGTTGACTTTTATCTCCCTCCTGTTTCTCTCAGTCCTTCGCGGACCTGTGGGTTGACTTCCTTCTCAAGGAGACCGAGGAGAGAGAAAAGAGGGAGCTGGCGGAGTCCGGCGGCGCCTTGGCCGGCGGCTCCCCAGGCAACAACCCCACGACGACCCTCCGTCCTCATCCGAGCGCCGCCATCCCCGACGCCGAGTTCGCCACGGTTCCTCTCACATCGTCGGTCAACCCATCTGAAAATACCCGCCCGATTTCCGGATCCTCATCGAGATATTGAATCCCGCCCCCGCCGCCTATCGAGGGATCCACATCATTCCTTTGTAATTATTTCCCAATTCGTCCCATTTATTGACCGTTTGTGAGAGGAAATCCATTCTTTTCGCTCGAGCCCCCTTCTGTTTCGTCTCCCCCTCTTCCCCGTATATGTACGCATGTACACTTGGGACAGCACTCCGTTGACAATTATACGACTGCGTTGACTTCTCCTGTATGTGTCCTTTCTGTCAGCCAAAGCATCGGTCTGGGTTGTGCGTGTCAACGGAGATATATATATATGCACGGGTCGCTTCATGGGTTGACCATGTAATGCTCACAAGCCGACACAAACAAGCTCGGATGAGAGAGAGAGAGAGAGTTGACCGTGGATAAAGACGTTTTTTTTATAAGCAGTGAGACACACAGCACGAGGACTCTGCCCGCAGACCATCCACCACCCACAAAACACGGGAGGCTCGATCGGAGCTAACCAATCCCGTTGACTCCGGGATTCGAGCCTCACGCATTCAAAATTGGCCCGCGGATCTCGAGATATCCAAAATGAAAACTTCCTTATTACTATATAATTGCCCGACGGTCAAAATCTTGCACCGTGAATCTGGCGACACTGGCTCCGCGTCCTCATCGAATAATGGCCGTTAAAACTAGTTGACTCCATAGAGATCATGATCTGCCTCCTCCTAATCAGCCGGAAGAATGTCATTTTGACTCGTAAAAAACAGGGATTTCTACCACTGACCCCGATACCGAGAGATCCAAACATGAAGGCATATTCACTAATCTACAAGCCATTTTACTTGATGAGGACTCGATCTAGACCGTCCATCCGGACAATTACCATGAGAAGAAAGTTCCAATATTAGATGTCTCGCGCCCCCAGGCATGATAATCATCTTGCCCGATTTGAATGACTGAGGCTCCGATCCCAGAGTCAACGGGGATTGGTCAGCTCCTGACGAAGACCCACCATTTAGTCCGCCGCCCCCCGCCCCCCCCCCCACCCAAAAGAAAGCCCATGGCGTGTGACCGTTGCCCCCATGGACGCTGTCACGAAGCTGCAGAGCATTAACTGACCAGGTAACCCACACCACAGATACCAGTAGAATGCGCCATGGCCCACGAGGTGAGAAAAGAAGGAAGAACAGCGACGAGGAAGATACAAAATCCAGGAGGAAATTCCTATGAAAAAAAAGCTGCGAAAAAAACAGGAATTGGAACGAGCAGAGTGAATCCATGAAGCGAAGAACAAACAGCCCGGAATCATCATTGCTGGTTCTTCACATGGGCAAGAGAAATTAGCGACGGAAACCACAAATATATATACATAATTCAACGGTAATGAGCTTGAAAGGAGCCATACGTCCGACAGACTAAGTATACCTGTTTCACAGTGTACGCGTACTTAAAGCGTGAGGACGACCCACATCACAAAAAAAGTTGGAATCGCTCTCACACAGACTGGCCATCATTAAAGAGTTCAAACAGCTACCCGTTATAAGATGAGGAGAGGCCCAGATGGCACCCACGCCCTTGTTGTTCCTAATGCTTCTTGGGTTTCAGCGGCCCTCTGGGTATCTTGCTCAGGACCTTCTCGTCGAACGCTGCATACTGTTTCTTGACTTCGATCGCTGCCTTCTCCCCAAAGGCGTCGACTCTGTCCTCGTACTTCTCGTAGAGGACGGGGACGGTGTGCAGCAGGACGAACACTGCTCTTGAGCAGAGACGAGGGGAGAGAAGTCAAGAAAAAGCGAATCTGGGAAAAGAACCAGCAATCAGATGAACCACATTGGATTACCTATGTAGAACAGAGTCAAGAAATTGTAGCAGCTGCCGATGATAGACAGAGCCCATAAACCTGCAATCACCTGAGGGGCAGGAAAAAGGAGAGGTGGCGAAAAAAAAAAAAAAGATTAATGAGTATTGTGTGAAATGATCCAGATAATGACTGACGACGAGAGCGAAGGGTGATGATGATGATGATGATGATGATGATGATGCGTACAGCGAGGAACTTTCGAAGATCATGCCCAGAAGCGATGTCCTTCAGCGCAGAGAAAGCTCGGTTAATCTCGAACCTCAGAGCGAGAGCGATGTTCACGGTCAGATCCTCCGGGATTTTGACCTCTGGAATGCGTGGGGGCGACCTAAACCAGACAAATATCCAGAAGGTTATGATCACTGGATCGGACACAGTCGGAAAAAACGAGACATAGGACGGAGAGGCAGAGAGGGAAGGAGGTTGGGGTTTACTTGTTGATGAAGGAGGAGGCGTAGGACCAGATGAAGAGGAGCGTCAAGGAGAGGATGAGACCATGGCAGACGAGCGCGAGAAGATGGTACTGCAGCAGCTCAAACAGGACCCAGATCGCCGTGGCCGCACCGAGAGCCCCAACCGAGATCTTTTTGTTCCTCCACAAGAACAAGTCCGCAGCTGCACAGGCGAAGGCACACCCCATTAAACTGCGTGGATCGTCGCAGATGAGGTCACCAAATTCATCTAACAGATGAAAAAAACCCCACAGTTCTTCCGGGAAGAACCAGGATTCTCCGGCAAAACTAAAAGCTTCCACGAGTTTCTCGGGTTCCAGATAAACGTATTCAAAGAGAGAGTCAGGAAGAGGGGTCTGTGCATGCACATGGAGATTAGGGTTTATACATCCACAAAACGACCGGCAACGGAGGGAGCATCCGAGAAGGCAACAAGTTCAGGAAAAATAAATAAGTAAGAGAGCCAGAGTAGAGAACGCACGAAACAAGCATCGATCTCAACGGATCTCGCCTAAAGTAAGCAATATTTCACCCTAAAATCGAACAGCATCGAAACAAGATACTCCATAAACCAACCCTAACTAAGCTCGAACGAAGGCGCCGAGGGGTAGATTCTGCGAGCAACAACACGGAGAAATAAGAAAACAGAAATCCTCGACAAGAATGTAAATACTCCCCCCCCGGAGGGATCCCTCACGTTTGCCTCCGCCGAAGACCTTGTGAACGGGCTCCTCACGGCCGAAGAGCCTCCAGACCTTGGCCTTCACGGAAGACGACGACGACGACGCCGCCGCCTCCGCCTTCTCCCCCTCAGAATCCGACGCCGAGCCATGCCCGTGCAGCTTCTCGACGATCTGCTCCACCAGCGACTCCCCCGCGCCCTCCTCCCCCTTATCAGCCATCTTCCCCTTCCTTCACCGCGTCCCCTGCAGATCCCAGAAACCCTAATCCCCCCTCCTCCCTCCTCCCTCCTTCACCGGCAAGAGTAGCTCCACCCTCCCTCCACGGGGACGGTGTGTCTACGCCTCCCTACCTATTCTCGCTGGCTCTCTCTCTCTCTTGACACGTGTCCCGCCGACAAGGCCCACGGAAGCTTCGCAATCAATCACGACCGTCCGATCGCCAGGCTCGGACCCGAACCTTGCCGCGGGAGATATTTACGCCCGGCGGCAAGACAAAAGATTTCATGGATTTGAATATATATATAAATTATTAATAATAACATAATTTAGCTATTTTATATGATCGTCAAGGGAACGCTGATTCAGCCCAATAATGTTATGGGCCGGACCGTATAGAGGGATATGTGGTAGGTTTTAGGCGGCCCATTAAGTTCATAGATTTGGGCTTTGAGTAGTGGGCCCATGGCGGTGGCTTTTTTTTAATTGTCCCCGCACGTGGGGGGGGCAGCCGACGCCGTCGGCGGTGCCCCGAAGAAGGAAATAAATTAGACGATCGTGTCGAGGAAACCGAGGCAGGAACAGCCCGGCCCAAAAAAGAAGGTGGTGGGAGGCGGCGAGAGGGTCGTGGAGCTCCGCAGCGGTGGCGGGGGGCGGCGGCGGCGGCTTGGCACCGGCGAATGGCCGCCGCGGGGAGTCGGAGGAGGCGGCGCGGAGCGGGAGGTATGAGCTCGAGAACGACTGTTGTTGCGGTGGAAATGGTGGGATCGGGGAGGGGGGATCGAGCTGTGAAGCGCGGGCTCTGCTCGTGGAAATGGTGGCGGGGAGGGGAGGAGGAGCAGAGGCGGCGCCGCCGGATCGAGGAGAGGATCCGTCGGAATTGCCGTCTACTCTTCCGGTGGGGGGGAGAATCAGAGGTCGGGAGGGGAGGGGGGGAGAGAAGGAGATCTATCCGCTCTGTTTTTATTTGATTTACAGAAGGAGATGAAAGAACCAGGGGGAGCCACAAAATAATTCTCGGTCGGTCGTACCTTACCAAAGAAGGAAGGAAGGAAGGAGGGAAGCGGGCGGCGAACAGCGGAGGAGGAGGAGAAAACCAGATCGGGCCGTCACCGGCGGTGGCGATCGGCGGAGAAATGGGAGAGCGGGACGAGCTCCGACAGCGGAGTGGACAGCGGCGTGGACTGCGGCGTCGGCATGGGGGAGGTGCGGCAGACGGGGCAGGACGCGTTGAGCCGGAGCCATGCGTCGATGCAGGGGAGGTGGAAGAAGTGCCGGCAATCCGGCATCATCCGCAGCATCTCCCCCTCCCGGTACTCGCAGAGGCAGACGGGGCAGACGGTGTCGGACTTGGAGGCCTTGCAGAAGGGGAACTTGGGGTAGGAGCTTATGGCCGCCTGATCCAGGCCAGGGGCGGGGCTGCGGCCGGCGCCTTCCTCCTCCTCCTCCTCGTCTTCCTCGGCGACGAAGATGATGTGCGGGAGCCCCCCCGCGCCGCTAGGGTTTGAGAAGGACAAGGAGGCAATGGCGGGATCGGGGCCGGCAGCGCCGCCGCCGCGCCTGCGCCCGCTCCGGCGGGAGGAGCCCCGGCAGCAGACGTAGGACACCAGGAGGAGGGTCGAGAGCAGGACGAGGAACCCCAGGGCGATGGCGATAGCGTACCCCAGGCCGAGGCTGGAGAGGCTCTGCAAGAGGCCGTTGGACGAAGAGGAGCTCCCGCCGCCGGTGTCGGCGCTGGAGGACATCTTCTGCTGGAGGGGGTGGAGGCGGAGGAACTTCTCATAGCTCGGGAAGAAGAGAGAAAGCCGGCGTTTTTTTTTTCACCCTTTTTTTCCCCCTTTTCTCTCTGCAGGAGGGGCTGCCCAAGGGGTGGTGGGTGGGCTTCCCCAGCTGCAGCATTTAATACCGAGGGAATCCGAACAGAGAGGTTTAAATGTTCGGGCCTTCCGCCAAGGGGCCGGGCCCGCCGCAGCAACGGAGCCAAGCCCGAAGCCCAGGTAGAGAGAGACAGAGGGAGGGAGCTGGGAATGGACTGGAAGTGGCGCAGTGCGGCGCGGGACTGGAAGACCTCGCTCATCTGAAGCATGCCCCCCCCCGCCCCCCCCCGCCGCTTTTCAGCTGCTCTTTTTATCCATCCTTTTTGCAAGTGGAGGGTCAACTCGGACAACTAGGTTTATGCGGTCGCCGTCAGAGCACTTCGCCGCCCTTCTGCTTCCCCCTCCCTCTTTCCCCTCGCCGGCTGCCGGACTCCCAGCCACCCCCCTGAGAATCCCACCCCAAAAATCCCGTCTTTTTTCCAGCGTCTACTCTCTCTCTCTCTCTCTCTCTCTCTCTCTGGGGTAATGGCGCCTACGTCTTCCTCGTCTTCTTCTTCGTCTTAGCCGGCGACAGTGACGACGAAGCGGGACCGCGGGCCGGTTCGGAACGGAACCCAAGGCTCACCTTCGAACCGGCCCAAGGCCCACAACCCGATATGGGGCCCATTTTACACAACGGTGGAACGAGCAACGGACCGGACCAACCGGTCGGTTATATTTACAAGGGGCACCTCTTAGAAAGAAGCTTACAACAGCAATAAATAACCTCACTCCCCTCCCCTCCCCTCCCCTCCCATCCATCTACGCCTCCCTATCTTTCCTTCCCCCAGCCCTTGCCAAGACCTGGCGGCGCCGCCGCCCCACCGCCGTGCCTCCGCCGCCCGTCGTGGCCCCTCTCCACCCGCGCCGGCGCCGCTGCCGCGGGACCCACCTGAACACCCACCCTAGGGTTGACCGCCGAGTCCCTCCCCGCCCTGAGGGGGTGGCGGGCGGTCTCCGTCGGAAGAGAGCATCTCAACAGCGGCGGCGGCGGCGGCGGCGGCAGCCGGTAGATGGTCCTCTTCTTCTCGTCGCCCACTCTAGCGGCGGCGCAGAACTTGACGGGGTCGCCGGCCTTCCCCGACGGCGGCCGGGGGGGATCCGGCTTCGCGACCCACGGGTTGACTTTCCGCGCCTTCATGGTCTTCTGCGAAGGGGCAATGGGCCACGTCACCCTTCCGGCGGTCTGGCGGCCCGCTCGGCCGCTGCTCGCCATCTCGCAGAGCACCCCCGCCGCCGCCAGCAATCTCGGCGAGTACCCTGAAGAACCACCATCATCGTCAACAGGGTCGCCACGGTGAGCTCCAGACGGTGGGCCAGATCGAGCGGTAAAGAAGAAGTTCACCTGAGTGGCTGCCTTCCAGAGGAGCTGAACGTGAAGAAGAGCTCTTGAGCAGATGCCCATGGTTCCGCCCGCCATGATTCTGCGCATCCCTGGCGGGGGGCTCCATGGCTCCCCTGATCCGTATGCTGGTCAGTGACCGCCCCATGGCGTCTGCTCCGTCTCCCAGATGCTGCAGAACTCCCACAGTGCCCACGCCCATAAGAAGAGCGGGCTCTCTTGGGGTAGAAGGGCCCAAGCTCGTCGCCATGGAAGGGGAGGAGCAGCTCAAAAAACCAGAGGCCCTCTTCGGAACCGGATCCTGCGTGTGGTCACCCATCTTGAGGTCCAATTCTGGAAAGGAGCTGCGCTCTTCCCCCATCAAACAGGGATGGCTCCCTATTCTGACCCATTTGCCCTGAGAGGAGCTTCTGCCTGGGGTTGACTTGCCGGTGTCAACGACGGGCTTGGAAGGTCCGGTGTGGGAAAGTGACCAAGGGAAAGGTGGGAGGGCGCCCCTGCCCACCTCTGGAACACCCTTCATGGGGGGCAACAGCGAGCATGAATCTGCCAGGATGCTGTCCAAGTCGTGGGTTGCTGATAGCCCCAGCCGTTGCAGGATAACTTTCGGCTGGTAAGGCGGAGAATCATTCACATTTGTCTTGTGCTGCTGAATGACCATTAAAGCAGCACCATAAGCAAAAAAAACACCATCTGTTACCTGAAGAAGATTTTTTGTTTTTTTTTAGAAAATAAAAGACTTATTTTTGGGCTTACCGGTGGGAAGAACGCCGATGATTCGGCATATTTCTCTTCTTTTTCACAGTTAGTGGAGTCCACAGTGCCTGGCGCTTTCCAACTGCCGGAGCTCCCCATCGCATTAGGGGCTGTAAGAACAGAAGCCGCCTTTCTGATCGAAAGAAGGATGTTTTCGTT
Organism: Spirodela polyrhiza; assembly: GCA_024713555.1. Lineage (NCBI taxonomy): Eukaryota > Viridiplantae > Streptophyta > Magnoliopsida > Alismatales > Araceae > Spirodela > Spirodela polyrhiza. The sequence continues at coordinate 1,712,031 of CM046543.1, forward strand.
AGCACTTGATGCCTTCTTAGCTCTTTCCTGATATGAATTAGGAGGGCACGAGAAGCTGCCATCAAGAAGCTCATTTAATGGTAAATCTTCCACACTCTTTGTTAAGCCCAGATGATCAAACTTTACTCCCAGAGTTCCTGACATACAACGATCAACGGCAATCAGAAGGTGGAAAAGACCGACCGTCATGTGAATAAAACGAGATATGTGCGAGAAATATCTCAGAAAAAGGGTCACCATAAATAAAAGTCAAAAAAGTCAGAGAGGTCGTGAACGACCATAAATAGCGCCGCTATCAGAGACGAGGAAAAATAGAAATAAACACTAAATCTCTTCAACAAAATGCAATATCAGAGAATAAAGCGTAGAAAGTCCAAATTTTGCGTGTGTGTGGAAAATCCGTTATTATAGCCGCCCAAGTAATTTTTTTAAGGATCCCTTTCTTTTAGCAGTTCTGTTAGAATATTCTATTTTTTTCCATGTCAGTAAATTTTGCCTATTTAAAGTGGAAGGCATTATAGAAGGACAGATGGTTTCGCTAAAAATATATTTCGTTTCATTTTTCTTATAGACTCAAGGTGTCGTTCGTCTTCTTTCCTTGTAGATGCCGACACCAAAAAATTCTCATGTATATCGGAAAAATGCCGAATGAAGAGTGCTGGATGATGGTGGAGATCCAAAATAAATATGGAGATGGAGGAAACAAGGCATCATCCAAAGGAATTATAGATAACTCCAAATCAACTCTCCATCATACCACACAAAAGGATGTTGTGAAAGTCTTCCATTATCAGACAGAAAGAAGATGTTTATTCATCTCGGCAGTCCACCTCAAATTTCCTCAACATTTATTCAACCATTAGCTTGATCAATATGAATTCAACTATTTGGGTGAGGCACATTTCTCCAGAAAATAAATGGAATATATAGAACAATATATTGCTCAAAAAAACAACTAAGTTCTCTGCATTTTTTCCTCTGCTTTATTATTCTTCAACATTTAACATCTGCTGATCATTATATCTTCCCTGTATGAGTGCATGATGCTCTCACTGCCTACCACACCGTGATCCAGGACATTATCAGTCTACAACTAGGTATCCATCTTTCCTGCCAACAGACGTGTAGGACAACTTATAGAACGTAGTAAACTTAAGATTAGGAATCCGGATGCCGACTATACGAGTTAAATCTTCTGCAAGTCCGTACAGGCCAGCGCTCTTAGCACTTCTGCGGTAAAACATTGCGCATGGTAATAAATTGCAACATGTCCATGGGACTGCTAATGTCCTGGATCAGTCATTTTGACATGACTAGTTGGTAAGCAGTTGAAGCAGTTGAAGCAGCCATAAATTGCAACTAGCCATTTTGGCATGACTGGTTGGTAAGCAGTTGAAGCAGTCATAAATATTGCGGTCATGGTAATATATCTCCAAATAGTTAACAGAGTACATGCGCTACCAGGAATGAACTGTTCGACGGTCCATGTCTCTGCCCTCTGACAACGAATGAAAGAATTATTCATTATGCTCTCTCTGTCAAAATCTTCTGATAGAGTCAATTCAGCTCTCAATTGTTTAAGATATTCCCAATGTAAAAAATCGATACCAAAATACTAGAAAGCAATGCTTTAGGCTAAGACCAAAAAAATTAAACATTGGGAAAACCTTGATCCAGATTTTTTTCGATACTATTTGTTTAGATCACTACAACACGCATTAAGCCTAGTTTGGCTTGACTCATTTTTCAGATCATTCCTTGATTCCACTAATTTAGACAGGATTTATTTTCACCAGTTGGGAGAAACTTTGCTTCCTGACCCTCAACCCTGGCATCAAAGTAAGATGTAAATGCCATTCTAATCTTGTACTATATAGACAGCACCATCTGTTGGAGGCAATACGAGAAAATTGGAACCATTTACACACAAAAGTATACCCAAAGTGTTCCTAGATGCACTGATCTATTATCCTTCCACTTTCGGACCTACTGCTCGAAGTAAAATTATTGAGATTTCTGATCTCATCTACATCCTCAGCTTGATAGTTTGGCTACCTCGTTAACAAGCAGATGTATTTAATTCGTTCCTTCCGATCCTTCAATCGCATTCCCAAAATCACTCGTCACAGCAACGCTATTCTTCCCTCACCTATTGCCATGACAAGTAAATTTGTGTGTTGCTGAAGCTTATCTATGATCGGCCTTCCCCAAAAGCTGACTAATTTTTGCAAACAAACTGTCCTATAACATTTTCCAAACCCCATTGGTCAGAGCTTTGCCTATTACTAGTATTGATATAACGGACAAACAGTTGTGGACTGTAGATACGGTATACATTTAAGTCTTAAAAATAAATCAGAGTACCGCTAAACTAAGCACTTAGCCTCCCTCAGAAATTATACCTTTACACATTCACATTTGTATAAATCGTAATCAAGTGTGAATCACTGTCACCGAAAAAAGCAGCAGACATTAATCGAAATGTCAAAGATATAAAAGAATTATGCAAATTAATGGTGGCCGTACTATCAAATATCAAGCTATATACAAAAAACGCATTATATCATTTCGTAGATCCATCGTGTCTAAAACTTAATGAAACTCGTGGACTGTTCATGAAAGCAACAAAATATCCAGGGTACAAAGTAGCAATATATACTATATGGACCTCACGGAAGACAAAGGACTAGGAGTAGAGAGCATACCAAAACCTCTATTCCCATTGACAGTTGAATGAGAGTTCACCAAACTATCCTTTGAATCAAATTTGGTCTTCACAGTTGTTCTGAGACTCTTGCGGTCTCTTTTTCTGCTTTCTTGGCAACGTTTATTCTTGACTGCTCGAAATTTGTCTGAAATAAATAGACAAAGGAAAAAGATATGTTTCTACAATGAGTCACATTCAAAATTAATTCCACATCTATATAATTTTTTATTACAGAGGATATAAACGAGTCTGGATCAGAAAAGCCTCGCATAAGAGAACTTTGGGAAAAACTTTTTTGGCGTTGATCTAAAAGAGAGTAGGAGCAAGAAGCCAACACGACCATATGACCATGGATTATTGAATGGGATGCATGAACTGCACATGGCCAATTATAAAAGCCAGGAGAGTAATCAAAAGAGTGATAAGATGGAACCATAGAAATTTTACCAAATGGTGGTGACTTCAGAAGAAATTTTGAAAGTACGTCAATGTATGCATGCGATGAAAGCCAGAAATGCAAAGGATTAATCCCCACGATAGATCTTGGAAAGGCCCATAACAGGATGAGATTGGTCATCTCTTATATGCACAAGTTGGATGGGCTCAATGACCTATGGATACGATAGATCCGATCCTGAACCACTACTACTTGCAAATCTTGACAAATTGACAGCCACTGACATGCTAGCAGTGAGAGAAAGTTAAGCCAAGGAAATCATTAGTCCCGTTTCCTATCTGTTATTGTTACACTGTACTCAGCAAAACGTGAAGATGGTTTAAAATATCAGTTTTAATCAGACATTGCTGGCAATATGCACGGGGTTCACTAAAATAATACCTCCACTCCCCAGTTAATGTCATTATTTCCTTCCTTGATCAGTACAAGCATTAATAGATAAATCCGTTGATAGTGAAAATGTCGAGAAGAGACCAGGAAATCCAGGATGATAGCTAAGAACCTAGAATGTGAAACAGGAGATTTATCTTTCTTAATTGGAGACATCACTCACATTCGGGGTTCTACATTAAAGGAAAGTGAAACGGTTTTGGACAAAAACTCAAAAGCAGAGCGGCAAGATGGGAAGGAAGACTTTATAATTTTCGTGGGATGCTTTTTTACTTTAAGATTTAGCTCTCTTATTACTTGCATTTTGCTCATGACCCAAAAGTTAGTGAACACAATGACTGAGGTAAAAAAGGCTAGGACCTCCTGGCGTGGCAATAGAGGCAGGGTTAGTGTATGGCAGGCCATCAATTAGGGAAGCAGTCGCAGGCCAAAATAAAATGAACTTTTTGACATCAACATCAAGGATTTGAACCTAGTTGTTGCAAAACGCAAGTAGAAATTCGTAACATGTAGACGTTTGCCATAAGTGATTCGATAACCAATTATTACACAACCATGCAGTTTGACAGTGTAAGACACGAGGTGATGGAAACCAATGGCATGCACTTAGAAAATGCTCAAGTCAATCTACTTTGGTAGGATAAATGTGCGATTTTCATCTTTAGAAAAGCAGAAAGCAATGAGTTTGGGGAAGATGAATGTACTCAAACAATGTGAAAGAGAAATTCGATTAACACCTGAGAGGGGGGGGTATCTAACGTTTAAAATGGACATGATCAAAGCATAAATTGTGCAGCTTTCTGTTCTCATGGCATATATACAAAACACCAATATCAATTAAAGATTGCATTTCAATCCGTCTATTGTATCATCACAGATAAAGATATTAGACAACTCATAACTTCTCAACTCCAGGGCTTGCTTTGTTCATTGAAAACAAAGACTTTCATGCTCAGAATTTCACATTTGAGGCTACTCACATGTGATTTCCTCACACTATTTATGGTTAATATTAGGATATCTAGTAAGTTATGGAGGGAAGGGTCATCGAATCAGTTACTTCGTGGATGACCAGTTCCACTGGGGATCTGGCAGACGCTACTGTGAAAAAAGGTGTAGAGTGGTATATCGCTTGCGTAGTGAAGGAGTTGTGAAAATACTGGCATGGAAAGTAGATACTCAAACGTGATCCCAAAGTATGGTGCCTCATCTTGTACGAGATGTTTTGGACATATTGGAACGATGAGAATAGTCCAATCATTTCCTACAACAAAACTGTTCTGCAGAGAGGATCGCCACTACTGTCAAAGCGGACCAACAACTTTATAATTTGAGGGTTACGGGGTTAGCCAGATATCAATCTCTTGGTGTCGATTTTATCTATTCCTTCAGGGATTTCAGCAGAAAAATGGGCATAGACGCATATCTCCTTTTCATTTTAATGGTCAAGGAATATATGTACCGTCTATGCCAATAACCGTGGCAGCATTCTCACCAGAGCACAAAAAAATAAGAAGTAAACCACAATTATTACCAGAAGGGGCACCATTTACGCCACAAGAGTCCACAGAAACATCCGGGTGGCCAGTCCTGGCTTGGGTAGGACTACTTCGCCTCTTTAAAGACTTCTTGTGCAGTTCCCCACTGTCATACTTTGGCCATGATGGACAATTATCCTCTCCAATAATCTTTTTGGGACCGTTTTCTCTGTGCTTCGATGTGGTGGGATCGGTTTTATACAAAACACCACCATTCCTTTTATTTCTACAGATCAGATCGTGCCCAAGGCCTTTATCTGGGCCCTTTCCATCTACAAAGTTAAAATTCATCCAGTTATTAGCAAAATATTCAGACTCGGAATGTATTCCATAAAGATGCACAAAAAAATCAAACGTAGGTAATAACAAATTCGGTAACGTGTAGTGCAACCAGATATATTTGTTTACAAAAAATGTGCGGAGAAAGCCCAAATAGTACAACAAAAAAAGTATTCAGACAATCAGCCAACATGAGGCGTACTTCCCCAACTTCCCCCGAACCAATCTACAGGAAAGGAATAGCTCAATGAAGAGACGATCCACAGAAGAACAAACCCTTTGAGGTACCGTAATGCAGATATTCTTATTATCATTTGTCCACATTAAATCTCTTTCTATTTGGGTGACAACTCATAAAAATAGCATAAAATGCCCAAAGGAAGGAAGCTGGAAGCTTACATCAGTTTGTGAACATCGAAAATACCACTTGACAACTGAAAAAGGCCCCGACTCAAGTTCTCTTATAGAAAATAAGTGGTTCCAAAGACCTTACAGACATTTGGAGCATATCTTTGAATGCAACATCAGTGTCGATGTAGCACATCTTTGAATGTAGATCACACAAGCTGCCAAAGAGACAGCAAAAGGGCCTTTATTATTGCATTCTTTGCACCGGACCAGTTCCTCTGAACCTTTGGATATCCATAGCCGTCGACCAAGGTGTGGTACGTGGTGCATATAATCCACTTATGGACTTACTTACAGTGCGACTTAAAGGTAGTTAGTCGCATAAAAACAGGCGATAGTATGTGTTTTATAGTGGAGCCCTAATTCTATTACATAAAATAGCATGTAAGATTCCTAGGTTACCTACGAGTCAGGGAGATCGGTATGTAAGAAACGTTTATTTCCACTTTTCCGGGCGAAAATTAACAAATATCAGTTTTTTCGGTATAGATCACACGTCTGTGCATCCAACAAGTCAAGAAACGATTAACCAGACGTTCCTGTGGAGATTGAACGGAAAGAAGGAAAGCGTTCAATAGATTTCAAAACCCTCGTCAAATGAAATACGTTTTCCAAATTATTCTGCTCTTTCCCTTACCTCCGTGGAAATCCCCACCGCCGGAAGAAGGCCCCTGCGCAGAAAATAAACAAGCCCCACTAACGGTGGAAGAAGCCCCGGCCGAGTCTCGAGTCTCGGACTCCCGGACCCTCCCGAAAGCCTCCGATCCGAGGAGCTTCGAGACGACAACGGCCGCCGGCAGAGGTAGCTCGACCGCATCCATCCACCTAAAAGAGACAGGACGGAATCATCCGCGAAAAATAATACAACAAGGAAGCCGCTATCCCCGCGGATCCCAGACGCCCCTCATCTTGCGGGACGCGGATCCCCCCGGAAATACTCCCTTCCCAGACAACGGTGCCGCCTCACATCCGCGCCCATCGATCTGCGCAGCAATTACGGCGAACGAGGTGGAGAGGGAGGACACTAATTGACGCCTAGGCCTCCTCCCGCCGGCCAGGGAACAGAGGAATGGTGGCGGAGAACGCCTAGGGCAAAAAGGAAAAACGGCTTGAAGAAGGCTATTTATAGTTTTCGGGAAAACCCCCACCCACGCTAACGCGACAAGAGGGCTTTCCAGCCGGCCGGGGAGGGGTTTCTGCGACCACCGGTGTCGCTTCGTTTCCAAGCTCCTGTCCTGATATCTCCCTCCCTCTCTCTCTCTCTCTCTCTCTCTCTCTCTCTCTCTCTCTCTCTCTCTCTCTCTCTCTCTCCCCTCTCTCTCTCTCTCTCTCTCTCCCCCTCTCTCTCTCTCTCTTTCTCTCTCTTCTCCTCCTCCCCCTTTCTCTCTCTCTCTCTCTCTTTCTCTCTCTTCTCCTCCTCCCCCTCTCTCTCTCTCTCTCTCTCTTGCTGTGACGGCACATGGTTGTGCCACGTCAAACTCATCCTCCACGTCGATCTCAACCTCCTCTTGGCCCCACCGAGAGCCCCTTTGTCAAATACAACGCCAGGAATTCATTTGAAAAACAAAGCGCTCGCGTGTCATTTTTCTCCGTTGACCAACTGTAAAACCAATGGTCAGCCGTTTCTATTTTCTGAATTACTATGTATTTTTTTTAGCACCGATAATGTCCACACCCCAGCTCAAACCTTGACGCAAACAGGGGGAGGGGGACCATGTCAACCCCGTGACAATCTCTTAACCATCTGGAATCCGTTGACTTATAAAATGTTAACTTTTTTTACGATAGTTGACCTTGCACAGTGCTCGGTTGATATTAGAAGAAAATATGTTCTTATTTGGTTTTGTTGATAGGAAATTGACTGTCACCTCGAGGAATTTGTCAACGATGGCGCTGACTTTACTTATTACCGGAAATCTTCTTCGAATATATCACGCGAATGGTGACTAACACTGTTTTGAGACGAAATCCACCGGGTTTGAACAGTGGCTACAGTGGAGAGCTGAATAAGTGCACCGAAAAAGTCAACTCTACGAGTGGAAACAGGGATCGCGATATTTGCCCAAAAATAGTAAAAAAGGCCGGAAATCCCGGACGAAGCCTAATAAAAAGGATTGGGCCCCACCGAGACCGTTCTCGCTCTAAATAGAGCTCGGCCACTTGCCAGAAGCAAACAACGACGATCGTGGGACGTGAAGAGAGAGAGAGAGAGAGAGAGAGAGAGAGAGATGGCATTTCTGTACGGCATCGGCCGAAGCCGTAGGAACTCCATGATGATTGCGCTTTAATTTCCCGAATTCCACACCGAATCGAGCGGGTGAGGGGAAAAGGGCGGCTCCTATACACGGAGATTCTCTGTCGATCTCTCGGACTTCATCTCTCCCGATCTATCTAATTTCCCCGTCGCTCCGCCGCAACGGTCAAATTCCGGCTATCCACGGCGGAGACACGAACCCGAAGTGGTCGAAGAGGTCGTCGGAGAAGCCGGCGGCGGCGGGAGACGAGTTGGGGTCTTCGATCAGCTGATCCAGGTCCATGAATATGAAGTCGTCCTCCCCCAAGACGTCCACATCTTCCACGAGAAGGTTTTCGTCCAACTCCTCCTCTTGCCGCGGTCCCTGCGGCGGCGGAGTGGCCGGAGAATCGCCATCTCCGGTGAGGGGAGAAGAGAGGGGCGTCTTATCGGTGGCGGCGGAGGAGGGCGGCGGGGGCTTCTGCCGGGCGGCGCCGCCGGCGTGGGAGTTCCGGTGGGCGGGGGCGGCGTGGTTGTGCTCCGACGTGTAGGTGATGATGAACATCGTAGGGTTGGTCCTGCTGCGCTCGACCTGCTTCCTCGCAGGGCAAGCCTTGGAGCTGCTGCACCTGTAATAACCCCTGCGATGGTCGAGAAGAAGACGACGTTAGCTTCATCGCCGTTTGAGAGGTATGGCCATTCACAGTGATCGGAACTGACCTTGGATAAGGGGAGCCCTTGATGGGCTTCTGGCCGTACTTCCGCCATGCCCACACGTCGTCGGAGAGCGAGTCTGCGGGCAGCTCGCAAACCACCTTCTTCTGCTGGTTCCTCCTGTGGAATTTCCGGAAACGGGAGGATTTGTGAGCGAACCAGAAACTCAGGCCCAAAAGAGAGAGAGAGAGAGAGAGAGAGAGAGAGAGAGCGAGAGAGATAGAGATAGAGAGGGGGAGAGAGAGAGAGAGAGCGAGAGAGATAGAGATAGAGAGGGGGAGAGAGAGAGAGAGAGAAGGCGGACCTTCTCTTGGTGGGTTTCTTCTGGAGCTGCTGGATTTGGTGCAGTTTCTGGGGAGAGGGGCGAGAGGAAGGACCCTCCTGGTTCTGCGTCGGGGGAGGTTGGGGGAAGAAGGGCCTGAGGAATTCCTCGAGCTCTTGGAAGGCTGTCTGGGCAGCGACTTGGTTCGGAAAGGAGAAGAGGGGGTCGTCCTTTTCTTCGGCTTCTCCATCTCTCAGCCCTCCCTGGAGCTCCGGAGGAGGGAAGGAGAAAGGATCCGCCATGGCCGTTGACCTTGAGAATCCCTCCACCACCGCCCTGAGATCCCAGCCCTCGCCCACCATGTCTCCGGTGCAAGAGAAATGGCCTGCCTGTTCGAAGCTCCTCGGACAGCAACCCTCCTCGGAGATCGTGTATCCTTCTCTCTCTCTCTCTCTCTCTCTCTCTCTCTATCTATCTATCTGTCTCTCTCTAAGGGCCTCGAGAACTACTCCATGAAATCTCTAAGCCGCCTGAGGCCCTCTATTTAGGCACTTCGGATGGAGTCGGTGGGTAGAAGCCGCCGCAGGAGGAAGGACGACGCGGAGGCCATAGTGGGCCAGAGGAGAGAGAGAGAGAGAGAGAGAGAGAGAGAGATGGGCGAGGAAGAAAGGGGACGGCGCCGCCTTCCAGGTGGACTTTCTCCGCCAGACTTGCAACTCGACGTGTTGAAAAGCTGTCATCCCCGGGATTATTGTAATTCAGCTGACGCTTCCTCCTGTTCCTCCTTTCTACTCATTTGGCGTTACTCCCTCCGTTGACAATGATCAAATGTCAGAGGAGAGAGAATATGACCCGGTCAGCACGCACAAAAAAGTCGTCTCCACCCTCCTCAACCTCAAGTAATCGCATCTACATCCACGAAGCTGCTAATCATGGCAACGTCTCTCTCCGTGCACCCGAAAACCTTATTTTACGCATAAAAATCCCATCTTTAATCGATAATAATCGTTTATTTAGCCACGTCACCATAAAATTATCATACGCAACGTAAAAAACAGAATATTTATAAAAAAGCACAATTATGAAGACATTACGTCCCAGAATTTCACATTCGGAGCTTATTAATAGTGATTTAATCTTTAATTTTTTCGATATATAATATAATATATAGGACTGCGTTAATCGTGGAAAAATATTAAAAGTAGACCGTTGACCAATCAAATCACTCACCGCACAAAGTTCGCATGATTACAACTATCGAACTCAACCCGTTGCCTTAATGAAGTTCTTTAAAGCCCCCAAGTGTTGACCTTTCTCGGTTATACAGATTCCGGCGCGTACGTGCGAGGAGAGAATTCCGGCGGATAGCCCGAAGATGACTGCCAACTAATGAGGTTTGACCGGAGAAAGCAAGTCAGCGGCGCTTGGCCCCACCGAAGAAACGCGGACACATCCTGGCGTAACTCTGAGCTGTCGGTCAACGCCACACGGATGTCCGTGGTTTACCGGCGGTGGTGGCGCGCTGCACGAGACAGTTTCAACTCGTTGACTTTGGTGCCGACGCGATGGTGGAGACCTGCCGACCAGATCAGCTGATGTACTGAGAATAATGATCACGATATTAGCGTAATTATAAAACAAAGGTCAATCGTAAACGAGACTTTCTGTTCTGATCTCATCCCGACGAGCTGGCGGATGGTCAACGAGGCTCGGCTCAGGAAGAGAATCGTTGACAAACAGCTCGAAGCCAGAAGAACCCCTCGTTGAATTTCGAAGCTATCGACGTCAATTCACTCGGCGCCACGAAATACTAAAATTGGGGTCGTTTTTCTTATAAATATGACGTCACTTAACCCGGTGCATTCTTATTGTTTAAGAAAAGACGTTAGATAAAAATGGGTGACAAAGTAATAAAAATATTATTATTTGACTACATTGTAAAAAACTGTGAAATAATCTTATAAAGACGGGAAAATGCACATATAAATAATTTCCAATTTATTTCACGAGTAGGGAAAATAATAAAAATATCACTAGGGACTTTTACGAAGACAATAGAAAGCGGTGAAATTATTAATAAGCTTATTTATTTATTTATTTATAAAATAATAAATATATTAATTAATCAGCCTGTTGGGCTGACATTTTTTCTACCGGTCAGCGGCGGACCGTCTTCACTGTGTACTGTCGGATTTGGCCCCTCCGAGGACATCTGTTGGCGGGGTTTATGAGTTCAAACGGCAGCCTCCCCGGTGCTCTAGGTGGTCAGTCTCCCCTCGCCGCCGGCGGGCCGTTCCCTTCGGCTTCTTGGGCGATGGCGTCGTCTTCTGGATCCCCTCGATCCCCCGTCGACCAGGTTCTGATCCTGATAAACCCTAATCCCCCGGACGAGGCTCCGTGTCGAGACGCATTGTTGTTGTGTTCTCGATTCGACGTTTCCGCAATTCTCATCGCTAATTTTGCTCGATTCCTACGGAGAAGCGTGGGATTTTCTTTCAAGCGTCGGATCTTTACCATAGGGTTTCCTCGTGCAGTTATGTTCTTCGAGAATGAAGAAGAAGACGCCGTCGTCGAAGGGCGAAAAGATAATGGAGGATGGGAAAAATTTGCCGATCGCGTCTCCCGGCACCAAGGGTACTTTGGACGGGTACCTGGTGAGGACCCCCGATGTTAAAAGCCCTCCGTCCGCTCGACAGCACAAGAACGCAAGCAGAGCGAAGAAAAACTTGAGATTGGTTGCGGACCGGGACACTGATTTCCCAGGGGATCCTGCGTCTCCATCCCGCTCTACACAGCCTAGAGATATTCAAGCGGAGGTTGAAGATCAAAGATGGGTCCGTACAGAGGCAAAATTTGAAGAGTCTGACGGCCGCATCGGTTCAAATGATCTTTGTGCCGGCGACGCAAAAAGAAAACCTCTCTCAGAGGAGACAGGGAGCACGGAACTGAGAAGGTTTGCTGCCGGTTTCTTGTCTCTATATTGCGGGTAAAGTTCCATCCTCACAAGAATCATTCTTTCTTCCAAGACCATCTACTTTTGCTTCGTTATTGGTGATTTTAATTCCAAATTTTGTCAACTACACTTATTAAGGGCGTTCATTTTTTGCTGTGTGGTTCGTCTTTAATTCTCTTTTATATTGGTTGCATAGCGAACTTCCCTCTGCTGTAAAGTTTGAGGTGGAAGAGAAGCAGAGTGCCTATAAACGAAATGGTAGTTCATCTCTGCAAAGTCCAAAGATCGAAGTATGTACTAAGAAGCAACGCATGACAATTCTGGATGATTTCCCACCTGAAGTGGTGAAGGCACCTTCTCGTGAATGCTGTTCTGAACTCAGGGAGTCTTCCTCGAGAATTAAACCTGTTGAAGCAGTTGTCTCTCATATACGGGAGCTTGATGTAAGTGCTTTGTGATATTTTCCATCGTTTACTTGACGAACAAGACACACGATGACGGTTGAATATTTGCACAGGTAGTAGTTCCACCCGGGTCCCACGGGGAACCTGGTACAGCAGATAGGGAGGCCTTTTCAGGTCTTAAAAAATGCAATAATACACCAACTTCAGGCTTGTATAGAGGAGGGTGTGACACACCTGGATCAGTCACGGCCTCTTGTAACAGGAAAACTCCTTCGTCATCCTACAGAAGTTCCATTTTCTCCCCAGGGGAAGAATTTTGGGCTGAGGCAATTCAGGTTGCTGATTGCTTGCTTCGTTCAGGGGATAGATTGTCTGTTCAAGTTCCTAATGGATTTGATGCTAGCAAAGACCAGATTAAGCCAGAGCACTCGGAAAGTGGTGGATCTTGCAGCAAGTTTCTCAAGGTGGGAGACCGGGCCATGCCTTCTGAGGACGAAGAACATATTCTTGGAGAAGTTGATGGTATTTCTGAAGCAAGACCTCTTAAATTAGATGCTTCTTTGAAATTAACAGGTAGGAATATGGAAACAGTTGCTCATCAAAATGTATCTCCACTTCCGGTGAAGCATTTTGATTTCTCACATGAGCAGCACAACTTTGATAAAAATAAAGGGCATGAATATTTCGATGACAAAATGAAAGGTGTCATACCCACAGGGAGTGAAAAAACTGCTGTTGGATATATGACTGGTAAAGTTAGGAAGAGCGATGTTATTTCCCGTTCTCCAGAGACACCAGGAGATAACCATACAAAAAAGGAGAGGCCCAAATTTCCACCCTCTTTCTCCGGGGAGTCACCAAAGACACTGAAAGCTGAGCTTTACAAAGAAATAGAGAGTTCTCACCCATATGCTTCTCACGATGAGAAAGATGCATTTCAGGATCCAGATCTTCCTTGCACGGTGCCTAATGTAGAGGAAGAAGTTAAAAGCTGCTCGGTTGTTGGTGGCAGAAACAATGTTGCTGGTACTCCTTCAAGCTCCATGCCACTTAAAGATTGTGTAAGCCTTAATACGTGGCTCCCCTCTGAAGTATGCAGTGCCTACATGAAGAAAGGCATTTCAGCACTTTATTCTTGGCAGGTACTTTTCTACCTTGTCTGCTTCTTTAATTTGCAACATCTGATGCCTTGGTTGGTGACTGAATCTCATTTGTTGTTAGTTCAGGGTTCGTGAAATATTGACATATCGTACCAGCATTAGCCGTATTGTCTTAGATAAAGTGCGGTTAATTTAAGAGAGTATGCTTCAAATGCCTGTTGGAAAAACAACTCATTTGTCCCTACATTTTTTTTCAACTGAGATCGCATGACGCTCTTGTAGGAACTATAATTAGTCGCCAGAAGTGCCATTTTCTTTCTATTATATATTTCCATTTGGTGTTTGGACGACCATGCCGTTTAAAAGATTTTGTTGTCTATACGCCCGCGCTAGCCATGTCCAACTTGGTCAACGAGTCCCGTATACGGCCTAATGTCTGAGATAAAGGGACAGAGATAAGGAACTTGGATATTAGTGGACGGACTGTGAGAAAAGAATTCCAGCGAAGTTAGAGACTGATGGAAGGTGATGCTGCGAAAGTGGAGAGGCAGCAGAAAAGGATATTCAGATAGGAGGTAGATGAGCCACATGAGATGAGAAAAAGGGAAGTGGGTGAGGAGGGGCAATAGAGGGGGGGAGGATGCGACAGGGGAGAAGGAGAAGAAGAGTGGGCCAGGAAAAAGAGGAAGCATATCAGAGAAGGGAATGGAAGGAGAATGTGCCAGAGGAGGGAGTAAAGTTAGGTTGTGTCAGGGGAGGTTAGGGAGGAGGGTGGTCTGAAGGGGGATTGTAGCATTAGGGGAATGGCGGGTTTCCATTGGAGGAAGAGAGGTTGGTTGAGTGGGGCGCATTTGAAGGAGGTTGGATGCCTTTCAGACTTGCACACTGGACCCGGCTAAGCCTGCTGTTTTTCATATCTTTTTAAGACTGTCGAGAAGATTTTTCTGTTAATTTTTTGTGTTGCCCAATCGTTTTTGAAAAGAAGCTGTACTAGGTGGAGCCAGTTGATGTCCCTAGTGTGATATGCATCGATTCATTCTGTCCACTATGTCATTTTAAAGGTAGTATATACATTCAAGTTAACGTCATTCCATTTTAGTTACGATCATATATTGATTTTTGATTTTTTTCTTTGGTTGAAAAATTATTCATACAGAATGACATTGTTATGGCTTATGAAGTGTGCTGTGGTTCATGTTTTCACTTAATATTCTGGGATGTGTGGACATTTTGTGATTTTGATTGGTCAAAAATATAGGTTGATTGCCTTCAGGTTGATGGTGTTTTGGAGAAAAGAAATCTTGTTTACTGTGCATCTACCAGGTATATGATAAAGTTCATTTATGATCCAACGCGTGAATTTTATGATTTTTTGTTTTGGGCTGTGGTACCCTACGATTATCTGGATTTCCTTTCTTAAGATACTATGATTGTTATTCTTGAATGACATGAGTATTTATGTTCTCTGAAACTGATGAATTCCTTGCTTACTGTTTCATGTCATGATCAACTCTATTCCTATGTGGACTCGGGGGGTTTTAAGAAGGGTAGGGAAAGAAAGAGAGAGACCATAGCCAGACGAGGGGTATAGGAAGAAAGAGAACAGTCTGATATGAGAGGTACACCATAGATGTTACTGAATGCTTTCCATACTGGTGCATTCTTTTTCTAAGGCTTTCCTTAGAAACATAAACAATTTTCCCATCGAATCCTTTTTTAGGTTTTCTTAATTTGATCCTTCCACTGTTTTCTAAATTTCACTCATTTGCTCCTTATAACCTAATATTAATTTTCCCCTTAAAGCAATTACTTGGGGTTCAATTGGTTTTATAGTCAACTTCCGTGCCCTCAATTTTTTTTTTGTTGACATAATTGCATGTACATTTGCCTTCTAGGAAAATATATGAAATCATGCTTTTCAGATTGGATTTTTTTTGGGTATATGTATATTAAGTCCATCTGATCTGACTCAGCAATAGGCTGTTGTAGCAATATAATTTTTCCATGCCCCAGTGTGTTCAGTCACCTAAGGATCATGTTCATCTCCAAGCATTTTGGACCCACATAGGCGGTAGTTATCCGCTTTTTGTTTTCATTGCTTTCCGTTTTTGCTTATTATTTTTATCTTATATCGGCTTGCTTTCATCAAAATTTTAAACTCAACTTCTCTTCTTAAGAATGATCTTGAATAACCATGATCTATTTCCTTCAAACACTCCAAAAGATTTTATTTTAATTTATGATTTGGATATGTTACCTTGAACTTTATGACATTTATCAGCTGGTTAACCTCAACTTTTGGTGAGTCTCAAATCATACTTATGGATAATGTCAACATTGGGAGCAACCCTAAACATCAAGAATGATATAGCTTTGGCCATACCCTTGGTCTTTGTTAAGAAATTCTCTTTTTGTATGAAAGAGTGGTGTTCCGTCCAATGAATGAAACTGTTATTTTTTTTAAATGATCCGTAACGTACCAGTTTTGTACTCAATAGGATAGTATATGATTTTACTCATCAAACATGTATGTCAGGTTATTTTTTCAGACGTTCTTACCGTACCGATGCTATTGACATAATTACTGATAAGGGTTATCGACTGTCCTCTATTATGTATTCAGACAAATCCTCTTTTTTTAAATATTTTGATCAATACTTCTGAATATTAGTGTGCCTTAATTATTACTATTCTTGTACTTTATGCATTTAATCTGATGTGCTTCTTATCTCATCAACAATGTCATAAGACAATAAATATTTGGGCATTTTGAAATGGTATTGTTTATTATAATGGTCAATGAAACCGCTATGATCGTTCTTTTTTTGTTGAAATGGTTGATAGTGCTGGAAAAAGTTTCGTTGCTGAAATTTTGATGCTTCGGCGTGTTATATCAACTGGAAAAATGGCTCTACTTGTCCTACCATATGTATCCATTTGTGCAGAAAAGGTACCTTGGCATGTCAATGTCAGTTCTTTTCTTTGTGTGGTTTAGTACTTTCGCATGATCTTTTACAACCCCCTTCAGGCGGAACATCTCGAGTCACTTCTGGAGCCACTTGGAAAACATGTTCGAAGTTTCTATGGAAATCAAGGTGGTGGATCTCTTCCAAAGGATACTTCTGTTGCCGTCTGTACAATCGAAAAGGCAAATTCCTTAATCAATAGGTTACTGGAAGAGGGCCGTCTTTCTGAAGTTGGAATAATTGTGATAGATGAACTTCATATGGTAATTTGCCTCCTTGTTTTTCCTTCAATATTTTCTGTCTCCGTTCATTTCTTTACCTATATGTGTTAGTGTGCTCGTTTTCATTCGTTTGTCTCATAGCTGCATCAATGGGGCACTTATGTAAATGCCTTTTGGGTGGCAGAAAGTTCCATTATTTTCTAAAACAGTGGAATAATTGCGACGTGCAATTATCCTTTCTTTCTTGAAAATGTGATTTTTGTGGAAATTTGGTTTCTTCCTGCAATTATTCTGTTATCTTTTTTGAGGATACATCTGTTGAATCATCGCATTCTCTTCTTTTTTTATCACTGCCTTTGAAATTCCTTTAAAAATGTTTTTAAATTATTCTTTTTGTGTTTATTTTATATTTAGTATATTATTTTCAAAATTTTCTGCACACCTTTCTCCATTTGGTGATAAAAACTGCCTCGTTTTTGAACACTTTATGTGCTTCTAGTTTTTTTGATTATTCGTTTGCTTGGTTCTGGTTATGGATGTATCATTGCTTTGGCAGGTAGGTGATCAGCATAGGGGCTATCTTTTGGAACTTTTGTTGACAAAACTTCGTTACGCATCTGGAGAAGGAAATACCGAGTCACACAGTGAAGATTCTACTGGGACAAATAGCGGGAAATCAGATATTTCTCATGGTCTGCAAATTGTCGGAATGAGTGCAACTATGCCAAACGTGGCTGCTGTAGCTGATTGGCTTCAAGTAAGCAAGAGTTTTTTTTTTCAGTTTTTTATGCATTCAAAATTGACATATTGGAAGTGCTCAATGTGTCAGTTTCCATTGATAACATATTTACAAATTTTTTCTGACGTGTCAAAACAGAAAAATATGATGAACGAAATCTCCTGCTGGCAGGTTACACCAAAGGATGTTTTAAATTAGTAGTCATTAATTAAAATAATGGATTTGTTTGAGTTTATGGCTTTCCGTTTATTCTAAATTCATTCTCTATTCACTTGTTCACTGAAAAGTTTAGTCCGTCCTGCATTGTTTTCTGAAGATAATCAAAACATCCAACTCATTATCAATTGCTAGTGTACTTAGCCACAGTAATTTTTCTTCCTGTCAGTGTGGGACTGTCCTAAATTTTTTCATTTGGTTCATTGTCGTCGTCAGATGAAAATGAATAAAGTGAATCTGATATTTCAGTTTGTTCTCGTCCCTGTATAAGATCAAGAACCTTGAGGAGATCTAGGCGAAGATTTGCTATTCATGCTCCTCTTCCATGATGCATACTCTTTGGTTTTCTTTGGAATATTTGGTTCCCTATCTTGGACAGGTGAAATGTACAAACACTTCCTTTGGAAACTCCAGTCTTTTTACTAAAACATTCTTAAATTTCCAAAGATCTGTAAATCTTATGAATAGGGTTCCTGTGTGTAATCCATATCAACTGCATGTTCATCATTTTTTACCTATTTTTTTTCTGCATCATAGACCCTTAACGTCACATACTTCATGAATTTTGAATATGGCTTATTTCCCATGATGTGCAGGCAGCACTTTACCAGACAGAATTCCGGCCTGTTCCATTGGAAGAGTACATTAAGGTTGGAAATAGCATTCTCAGCAAAAGTTTGGAGGTTATCCGGACAATCCCAAAGAATGATAATCTTGGGGGTAAAGACCCAGAACATATTGTAAAATTGTGTGATGAGGTATGCTACGTTTCATCTTATTAAAGTATATGTTATTTTAAAGTATTTTAATAATCTTTACTGTCTATTTTGGAGATACCTTAACACCTTAATATTTATTTCTTTGTTTGTTTGCAGGTTGTTCAAGAAGGTCATTCTGTTCTTCTTTTTTGTTCCAGTAGAAAGGGTTGTGAATCGACTGCAAAGCATATCTCTAAATTTCTTAAAGTATTTTCCATCAGTTCCCATGGATTGGCTCGTGAACATGATGATGCTGCTTCAGTTATTGAAGCCTTGAGAAGGTGTCCTGCTGGATTAGATCCTATCCTCGAGGAGACAATACCTTCTGGCGTAGCATATCACCATGCTGGCCTCACAGTAGGACTTACAACATTCTTGTACCATCTACAAATTTTCTTTCTATAGTATACTTCCATGTTCTATGAGGCATTATTGATCGTACTTTCTTGTGGTTCATTGTCCCTTTGTTAACGCTTTTATCCCTTAGAATAGTCCCTTATCAATTGGGACTCCTGTGATATAGATAAATGTTCATTCCCGATTGCTTTTGAGTTGGCCAAATAATTTCACATATTCACTGAAACTGTCAGACGTGGATTGATTCTCATATTATGGGCAATTGTGCACTTTGTTTTCCTGAAACAGGTTGAGGAAAGGGAGATTGTTGAGACTTGTTATCGTAATGGCCTTGTTCGTGTATTAACTGCAACATCTACCTTAGCTGCAGGAGTCAATCTTCCTGCTAGGAGGGTTATATTTCGTCAGCCAAGAATTGGACGTGATTTCATTGATGCGATAAGATACAAGCAGATGTCTGGTCGTGCAGGTCGAACGGGAATAGATGCACGAGGCGAAAGTGTATGGTGTTATTTTCAATACATTTCTTTTTATACATATCAAATAAGAAGAAAAATATCTGTTGCAATGCTCTTTTTTATATGTGGTTTTTACTTATTCCTTTCAACATTCCATAGTCTTTAGGGATGCTGATTCAAATAAGAAGATTAGCTGTTCATCTAGCTCAAATGAACCCTATTTTTTACGGGAATTTTTTTCCATAAAATATTCAAAGCGTCCAGATTGCATGTTAACCCTACTGTTGTAATGCAATTTACAAAAAATGAAACAGAGGGGAGAAATATATTATGCATACTTTTTATTAGAATATCCCGAGTTTGTTAATTTAAAAGAAAAACAAGGATACTAAGTTAGGCACACTCTACTTATTGTTAATTGGTTTTGAGTTGGATGGCTCAACAATTTTAAGATGGTATCAGAGCCATTGTTTACTGTTCAGTTGCATGTATTCCATTTATGTTTTCTACATTGCTCTGTTGAATCTGCTTCAATCCTGTTGAATCTTTGAGAGAGAGAATCTGCTCGTTCAAAATGGAAGAGGCTTCAGTTTAAATAAGGGAGAAATTCTGTTCCCTTTACAATCATGACAGGGGTCTGTTATTTATTAAAGATCCACGGGGAAGGTTCTAGACATATTTCAACAGTCTCAGTCTGAAAGTTGGCTTACATGTGAAGGTGTATTTTAAAATAATCGTGTATTGGTTAACGTAAATCTATCCTGTAGGAATAAATATCAACTTGGCATGTTCTTCTTTCATTGTTTTTAAATCTCTTTCATATCCAGATATTGATTTGCAAACAAGAAGAAATCAAGAGAATCACATCTATGCTTAATGATAGCTGTCCACCGCTGCAATCTTGTCTCTCTGATGATAAAAATGGAATGACTCATGCAATCTTAGAGGTTGTCGCCGGTGGACTTGTCCAAACTCCCAATGACATTAATCGTTATGTAAGATGCACCCTTCTGAACTCAACGAGACCATTTGAAGCTGTTGTGAAGTCTGCTCAGGATTCTCTCCGTTGGCTGTGCCATAATAAATTTCTTGAATGGGATCAGCAATCTCAGCTGTACACTGCGACACCTCTTGGACGTGCGAGTTTTGGCAGTTCTCTCAATCCTGAAGAGTCACTTGTAATAGTCATGAACTTTTCTCATTTCTCATTTTGTTGTTCTATTTCTATTTTTTCTTCTTGATGTTATTGAATTTGAATTAAGCATAGTTTTCTTTACTTTTTCCAGGTGGTCCTGGATGATCTATCTAGGGCAAGGGAAGGATTTGTGCTTGCATCTGATCTGCATCTAGTCTATATAATTACACCTATTAACGTAGATGTTGAGCCAGATTGGGAGTTATATTATGAGCGATTTATGGAACTATCTACTCTTGATCAGGTAATTTTCTTTTTCCTTTATTCGATGCACCTCATCTTAATCTGGAAGAATGTTGTGTACAAAATGGAGAGGTGAATGAATAATTTTTTCGGTGATTTAGTATTTTGAAATTATAATAATTGTGTTTGTCCGTACATCCTGTTGTGAAAAAAGGACGTGTGATAAGGGAGATTTAGAAGATTGAGAATCATAGATTCTTGTTCATGATTGTATTAGTTATGAAACTTTCTTATGCATCATAACGTTCTTATGTTCTTGTTCATGATTGAAGTAGACCTGCCTCTCGGGAAAGAGGGGGTGACCAAGGTCTATTAAAAAAAAGGTAGCATCAACCTTTGCCCCGCATAGCACATAATAAATGCCATGTATTGCAAACATTGGCTCATGCATGTCCCACATCGTGTGGTGGTGCTTGGTTGCTGGTCATGGTCCTGAGGGTTCATGTCACGTAGCTGTGGTGTCTCACATTATGCCTAGCTTTATATGATGCAGTTTACTTAGATCAGAGGAAACCAGGCAGGCAGCAGAGACCGAATTTGAGACGGTTCGGTTACGTACGCTTTTCCAGTTTCTTCATTTTCATGTTCAAATAACCCTTTACTCATTTTTCAATTAATTGATTCCGACCCTAAAGCATTTGACTTTTTCTGCACCGGCCTGACGGGCCATGCTTGTTGACTCGGATTTGCTGTGAAGTCACCCTTTCTTGTCAGATCGAGTCGTGAGTTAGCTTGGCCCGACGATGAGGGAGAGATAGAGGCAGAGTTTTTTGACAGAAATATATTGGGAACAAATAAGCAATGAAGGGAAGAAGGGGAGGGGGGGAAAGAGAAGCACAATCGTCCTACTTTAATACCGTCCGTAAGTAAGCAGAGAAGAATAGGCTTTAGATGAACTTCAACGAGCTAACTTTCCCTTCATAACATATAGGGGAGAGGAAGGGATCCGAATCGATACAACATTGGATCTCAATTAGCCCTGATAAACTGAACCTGAAACTATGGATGGTTCAAACACCAATAGGCTTATTTAATCATGTATTAACTTGGACAAAGTGCTGAAATATTTTGTTGAGATATCAACTAAAAGTGTACGGACATACCAATTATGGCTAAGATGCCATGATCATCAGTATCAAACCTTTCTCAGGTGCCAGTTTAAAGTAGGACGTGCTGAGGATATTATTCTGTCAGTAAGCATCCAATGTAAATGCAGAATGTGATAGCTTCTGGTATGGGTTTAAGTGTGATAAGATCACGTTGTGTATTGCTTAAGTACAAATTATTATTTTACTGATCGTGTTGATTTCATATCTTGGTAGATATACTTTCATTCCACTGGTTTTGAATCAGAGAAGTTGTAGAATACTAACTCTCATCATAGAATTTTTAAATACTTATATTTTCTCTTTTGGGCTTTCTTCAATAAGAATCTTTGGATTTCATGTCTGTTGTCAAATTGGTCTATATAAAGTAAAATGTTGATACCAAGTTCCTGCTTGGATAGCCAGGTGAAGTATCTTCAAGCTGAATTAGTTTTCAATCTTAGAAATCAACTTGTTCCATTTAAAGCTTCAGAATACATTGTGCAACATCATCTTTTGGGTCAACTTGTCACCCTACATGTGAAGAAATTCAACCACCTTATGTATCTACGCGTGTATGTATTTCCCAGTCATCATGATTCAGGTCTGCATGTTGGAAAACATAATCTTCTCCTGGCCACAACTCTTGTTAAAGTCTCATTAATAAATATTTGGGAGACTAAAAACTAGTTAGTGTCTAATTATGATGTTTTTCTTGATGTTACATAAGAGTCCCTCAAATCTAGTTTGTCGAAGGAAAAATTTCACGCAATTTGGGCCACACTTGATCTGTGTCGATATTTCTTGTATCAAAGTCATTACAAGTGGTGAAATCTAAAATATGTTTTACTTGAAGCATGCTAATCGTTTTTTCAAAATTTTTGGGGGTAAATGAGTTTGGCTATTTACGCTTTTCTTGAAAAATGCAGTCAGTTGGCAATCGGATTGGGGTAACAGAGCCTTTCTTGATGCGAATATCCCATGGTGCACCAATGCACATTTCTGAGAGATTAAAAGGAATAAAGACTCTCCATGACAAATTGCAAACGCGAGCTGCGGCCAGTGGTAGCAGAATGCCATCAGATGATCGAACTCTTCGTGTTGCGAAGCGTTTTTATGTAGCTCTTATGCTGTCAAGACTTGTCCAGGTGATTTTCCAATATCATTTGACAGTTAAACATTTATTTCAAGGGGATGTGATTTTTGAATGTTAGTCAGTATTGAATCAATTGTTATGAGGTGACACCTATCTCAAAAAGCTTGATATCGCTACTTTTAACTTTCTTATCTGTTAAACATTATACTGTCTCATAGCTTTATACCAGTTTATTTGACACATTGCCCTGACATGGTAATGTACAAAAAGTTTCTTTTTTTAATATTTGACCCATTTGCCTACGTTCAGTTAGATCTTTTGCAGAAGTTTCCGCCTTCCAGCTATCTAACTGCCGATCACCATGTTTGGGAGGAGTTTGCTTATTGACCAGCATGCATGCTGTCATTGTTCGTAAAATATAAATTCTTGAGCAAATAGGTCTTTTATTAGTCCTCGATTTCTCCAATCTCTTACATTTAAAGTTGCTATTTTATATTCCTTGGTTTCTTTGATGTAATTCCCGGTTTTCGGTCGGTTGATTTCCAGTTACTACAGAAACATTTCTGGCTAGATAGCTAGTACATCTGCCATCTTTGTGTCACATCTCCATTTTTAACACATTATTCCTGGTTTTTTTGGCCGCAGGAGGTTCCAATAGCTGATGTTTGTGAGGCTTTTAAGGTCTCTCGAGGCATGATTCAAGTGTTACAAGAAAATGCTGGTAGATTTGCTTTAATGGTTTCCTCGTTCTGTGAAAGACTCGGATGGCATGATTTAGGAGGTTTGGTTGCCAAGTTTCAGAATCGGGTTTCATTTGGAGTGAGATCTGAGATCGCTGAGCTCACTAACATTCCATATGTGAAAGTAATATTCTCACAAAAGCACAAATCTCTAGAATGTTGTTTTTATAACACGAATTTTCTTCGGAAATCTATGATTTGATACCTTTTCCAGTCCTGTAACACATTCTTTATCAAAACTTGCACTGTCTAGGGGTCTCGCGCAAGGGCATTATATAGGGCTGGATTGCGCACTCCTTTGGCTATTGCTGAGGCATCCATCCCTGATATTGCGAAGGCTCTCTTTGAATCTTCTTCATGGAACTCGCAAGGTGAGATATAATGTAGAATGTATGATGGAGTTCCCTCTGTGAACCTGTGATCCTCTCGTGGTGGTCGTTTATCCTCTATTTCTCTCTTAAGATAGTGTCATTCTTAATTTATGCTTTAATGATTAGTTGAATCCAGATCCAAAAAGTTTTTGTAGTTCAATGCCAGATGGATTTAGCACATGCCGGTGTATGTATCTGACCATGCTGAACATGTGCTAATGGTATTATTTTTTTTTTTGAAATTGTGTGTTATCAATTGAAAACTTCCACTTTTTTTTGGTCAAGTAATCCATTGTATATCTAAGTTCAGGGGGAGTTATTAATCAGATGTAATTTGTATTCATGAGTTCAACCTTCAAATATGGAGCTGATGTCAAAAAAAAATAGTCTTGCTGTTTACTTGATGTGAAAGGCTTCTCCGTGTGACCTTGCAATGAGAAAAGATGATGGTTTTTATATTAGCATTGCAGATATTCATGTTGAACCTTTTGCTTTTATTATTATGTGCGGTTATCTTGTCTGGCCAGAAGTCGTTTGCTGAAAAACTCAGATTGGTCTGAAATTTGATGACTAAGATGATCAAAAGTGCAACAGGTGATTTAATTAGAAATAGGTGGCCCTTAAAAGAGTGGAATCGAGGTAAAGAGAGAAAAAGATAGTGGTGCAAGCCAAGATGAACAAAAAAAGAAGTACGAAGGAAGACAAACAATGTTTATGAACCAATGCAATGTCAGAGATTCGAAGAACAAAGGAAAGAGAGAGGCACACTGCCTTTCTTTCAATATGTAGCTCGTGAAGGCAGGAGAACCTTGAAGATTGGACTGGTAAAAAAATGGAAATACGCCAGATGAGAATTAAAATGTTCTAGATAGTTTGTTGCCTTCTTCAGTGATTTATTGGATATTACTGGTTGGTTTTGAATTTGGATACTTATGATTGACTCCATTGTATACTGAAGATGTTGAAGAGGCTGCCTTTTATTACAGATGCCCGCAAATTTCCACCATCTTGTTTCTAGGGTTTTTCCGCCATCTTTGGGGGGATCGTTAAGAGAAATTTAACAAGGAATTTGGATAGGCCATAGTCCATCAAGATTTTCAATTCTACTGCATAATTCAGTGCAAAAGAAGAGCAAGCTGAAAAATCTGTTGACCGCAGGCCATTAACTTAAAGAGTTGAGTTAAATTGTTGGCATACCAAATAAAGGGCGCCAGGGAAGCTTTTGAATAAAGTCAGTCAAATGTCCCAGGAGGCGCAACTCCAAAAGGTATGCAAATAGGCGATCAGGCAATATAGGGATAAATAAAAGAAATAGGAGAGGAAGATGGTTTGGCTCTCGGAAGAACCCTTGAACGACTCTGGAGGACTTTCAAGAGGCCCTCTGCTCCCCTTAAGTTCCTGATTTTCCCCAAAAGTCCGCCCTCCTCTCCCCAGACCGAACCCTAATGCTCTCCCATAACGACCCTGTAATTACTATCTTGCCTCCCTTTTACACTGACTTTCCCTGTTAGCTGAACATTCTTTTCCTTTGTCTGAAGTAAGTAATTGCAGGTGTCCTATCACAATTCTTTGGAACTGTTACGAGATATAGTGGAAGCAGGAAAGGGAAAAACTGACTTAACCCTTCTTAGGGCAGTACGCCAGTATTTATATTGTGTCTACCAACCTTTCTGGTATTACAGAAAGGTTCAATGACAGAAACACAAAAAAAAGAAATACATCTAATGATAGGACAGAAGGAGAAAATAGAAGGGAAGCCTAATATAGAAGACTTGTTCTGTGTAATGGGAACCTTTTGGCAGGTTCCTTTGTGAAGCTTGCAAACTTATACACTCCTTAATTTTTTTGTTTGGGGGGGGGGATTTTGGTGTTTCACATTGACTTGTTTATTATGACGAGTTTAAAGGAAAAAATGGATCAATTAAGTAATTAGTAGCGTTTCATAGTTAAGGCTGATCTTTAATGGTGGAGAATTTTTTAGGTTTTTTGAGAGCTCCTTGTGAGTTGAAATTTTAACTCATCCTTCATCACTGATATTTTTCTGGCCGAGACGGAAAACTATTGTATCCAAATTTGTAGGGGAAACCAGACGGATGGATTTTGTTTCGAACGACGTCTTTGCAATGTACTGGCAGCAGCATTTTGTTTGAAAGTGATAATGCATTTCAATTAAACAATGTTAAGACGCTTTTTGCATCTATTTAAAATTGTTGAGTGACTTTAATTGCACAGGTTTAGAGCTTCTTTTGGCATTCTCATTTATGACACTAATGGAATGCTTGTCGACACATTTGGATGTAAGGAGGACTTTCTCTGTACCAACCTGAACATGGACAATTTCTGCGGCCTTGGACATTTTCATTTATATCTATCCTGTTTTGATAGTGCTAGTTCCTTTCGGTTCAGTGTAAAAGAAGATGTTGTCGTGTCAATTCGGTAAATATTTGAGTCTAATCTATTCAGTTGAAGTTAATAGGGTACATTCTTTCTTTTTATTCTTACGGGCTTCAATATTTCAATGGGGATAATTTGGTAATATAAATGTGAAATGATAGTTTATGATGTGTTTTGCTCAGATTTTATGTATTTTATGTCTTCATGGCTTGTGCCTTACTGCTTTTTAATTCTGCTTCTATAATTTTGCAAGTGTTCACTTTGAATATTCTTTTATTTTTTGTACCATGTCATTCTTTTGATTTGCTGAAACTTGTCCGTGTCGTTGACATATTTGCGTTAAATTTACTTAGAGGGCACAACTATGAGACGTATACAACTGGGTATGGCAAAGAAGATTAAAAATGGTGCTCGCAAAATAATTCTTGATCAAGCAGAAGAAGCAAGAGTTGCTGCCTTTTCAGCATTTAAATCTCTTGGGGTTGACGTTCCTCAGTTATCCTGTCCCATAGTGCCATCTGATTGTAAAGACTCCATGCAGGTTGCTAATGTACCGTCTGATGATTCTAATTCTCTCTCTGGCTCTGATAGCATTCAACATAAAGTGACTAAGATTGATGTTATCAAGGAGTCAAACATAAATGATGATCCTTGTGTTGATGTTAGTGCTAATAAGGAGAATCGAGAGGAATCATTCTTTTCTGATGAGAGAAAGACGTTCTGTGTTGGTCATGTTCCACTGCAATCTCCTAACGCTGATCAAGATCAATTTTCTGGAGAGCATCACATTGCCAGCTGCCATACCATTAATTCTCAAAGGAAAGGTCCTATTAATGCAAGCTCTATTTCTGGAGGATTTGACTCATTTCTGAATCAGTGGGAAGCAATGACAGAGTTTTATTTCGACGTACACTTTACCCAAAGATCAGAGCTACACTCTCTTGTTCCGTTTGAAATTTTTGGTCTGGCAGTCTGTTGGAAGGAATCTCCAGTGTATTATATCAGCCTTCCTAAAGATCTAGTAGCCTTCTCTTCCGTAAGTTCGCAAGATAGTGTCAGCAAGGCTTCCCCTGATTACAAAACGAAATTTCTTTCTCTTGATGACTTTTGGAGGACAGCTTGCTATAGATGGGAAAGGATATGTGGAATAATGGGCCGCAATGGTGTGAAGAAATTCACTTGGAAATTAAAGCGTCAGATTCAGGTCTTAAAATTTCCTGGAGTTTCCATTCAGAAATTTGGTGGTCAGCATTTTGAACATGGGCTGGAGAATGGCATTAGAATTGTCGATAACTCCCATATTTTGCTACCAACAGTTGTTATCAATGATGGAATCGATATGTGCCTTGTTGCCTGGATCCTTTGGCCTGACGAGGAAAGCAAAAGCTGTCCAAACCTTGAGAAGGTAGCTCCTTCTCTGATCATTCAATTCTATCCCTAGGGATAGAATACTAATGCATTTTCCTTTTTAATTTCTTCAAGTCACCTTCTATCCTATTGACAAAAGGAAAATCCTTTTGTCACTGTTCAGTGCAGTGTTCAGCTCTGTGTGATGATCTAACATGGATATGCATTTATTACAGATGGTTAAGAAGCGGTTGACCAGTGAGGCGGCGGCAGCTGCTAATCGGGATGGTAAGTGGAGAAATCAGATGCGACGTGCAGCACATAATGGCTGTTGTCGACGAGTGGCACAGACACGAGCTTTAGGTTCTGTTCTGTGGAATCTGCTTATCTCAGAGGATTTGGTTGGCACACTTATTGACATTGAGAATCCTCTGGTAACATTTGACTATAATTTCAAGAAAATAGATTTCCTTTCTAGTTACTTGTGATTTTGTGTTGTTCATTTTTTTTTTTGGTTGAATATGGAAACGTCATAGGTCAAAGTTCTTGCTGACATGGAGTGTAAGGGTATTGGAGTTGATATGGAAGCTTGTCTTCAGGCAAGGCAGATATTGGGGAGAAAGGTGAGGGAACTTGAGAAGGAAGCTTACAGACTTGCCGGCAGATCATTTTCGCTTTATACATCTGCAGACATTGCAAATATTCTGTATATGCACTTGAAGTTGCCCGTTCCTGAGGGCGCTAAGGGGAAACAACATCCTAGCACTGATAAGCATATCCTAGACTTACTCAGGTATTTTTTCTTTGGACTCTCTTGGATTTCATGTCTTTCAAGGTTATACAGTCTGTACAATCCAGTCTAGGTCAGAACATAGTTGGTACGATCCAAGTCACTTTCCTTCAGTTTCCAAGTCTAAATCTATGATTTAAGTCCGTTATTCTTGATTAGAGTCATAAGTAAATTTGATGAGCAGCAACGGGTGAGTATTAGTAATTTTCATGGGGCTTACTTTCCCAGCCTTCCTTAGGATAACTTTACTTAATTTCAATGATTTTTCATTGTAAGGAAAGGCTTAATCTTATCAATCATGGGTCAGATTTGGATTCCTTTGTATAACATTTGATCACAAATAACAGATGAATGATTAATCTGGTACAAAAATTAACTTCTTTCCACTATCCTAAATGAAAAGGAAATAACGGAAAGAAAAAAAGGTTCTTTTAAAATGGAAAGATTCATTGCTGAATATTGTAAGCTTCAGGTGATATTCATCGAGGGATATACTACGAGGGATCTGGATGCAAGGGAACTAAAATAAAAGATAATATACAATTATGAAACTGAAGGAATTTTTATGAATACAAATTTTAAACAAGATAGATGATAAAAAGATTATGCATTGAAAATCACTATCCTTGAGTCTTCAAGGAAATGAGAATGCTTTCAGAGAAATGTCAACAAGCTGATTTATTACATTATTGTGTTTTCCATGTCCATCTCTAGTTCTTGTCAATGGTTAACTGGACACAACTGTTACACCCTTCTACCCTCCTGTATTCTTTAGTTTCTCTCTATTCTATTATTCATCAGGATTGTATTTACCAGTCGAAGAACTATACTGTTGATTGTCTTCAGGTGCCAACATCCCATCGTTTCAGTAATTAAGGAACATAGGACCCTGGCCAAGCTCTTAAATAGTACTCTGGGATCAATTTGCTCAAAAGCCAAGTTGAGTGTAGAATCACAGAGATATATAGTGAGGGGACACTGGTTACAGACATCAACAGCCACTGGACGACTCTCCATGGAAGATCCGAATCTCCAGGTCTTTTTGTCTTCATATTTTTCATTTTTCTGGTTATTTGGCCTGCAACTTAACATTTAGTTGGTGTGATTCATGTAGTGCGTTGAGCACATGCTAGAGTTTACCATGCATTCTTCTACAGAGGAGCATCACCAAATCAATGCTCGTGATTTTTTCATTCCAACTCAAGTAATGTTCGAAGTCTTCTTACCTTAATTCCTGTTATTCAAAGAAAAATTATATTGACTATTCCTTGGATGTCATGCAGGAAAAGTGGGTGCTACTTGTTGCAGATTACTCTCAGATAGAACTACGACTGATGGCTCATTTCTCCCAAGATTCTTCATTAATTGATCTCCTTAGTAGGCCTGATGGAGATGTTTTTACCATGATTGCTGCAAGATGGACTGGGAAATTGGAATCTGTGATAACATCTGAAGAGAGAGAACAGGCTAAGCGGTTAGTTTATGGCATTTTGTATGGAATGGGTGCTAATTCCCTCGCAGAACAACTAGACTGTCGTGCAGATGAAGCAGCAGAAAAAATTCAAAGCTTTAAAAATTCCTTTCCTGCTGTTTGTGCATGGCTCCAGGAAGCCGTTGCATCTTGTCGACTGAAAGGGTGATTTTTCTTCCTTCTTTTGTCTCACTGTTGTGATAAACAGCAAGCCTCTTACACGCTTTTTAGATGCCTTTCAACACTTTTTGTCGCCAGCGTACAGTGCATATCCTAATGTTTATGAAACTGTTATTTCTTTTGTATTTTAGACAAAGAGTTTTCATTGTTTCAATTTGTCTTCTTAGTTGTATTCTAGTACTTTTAAGATTTCTCTTTTTCTATTTTTTTTAATACTCTAAGCGACATTTCATGACTTTGGCGCCATGCAGGTATGTGCAGACCATTAAAGGCAGAAGACGTTTTTTGTCAAAAATAGATTCTGGAAATAACAAAGAGAAGGCTAAGGCCCAGAGACAGGCAGTAAATTCTATTTGTCAGGTTGTAAGATCTCTTCAGTTTGTGTTGCTTTGATACTTTAATTCATGATCAATTTCTTAGAATTTTTTTTTTCCAGGGCTCTGCTGCCGATATAATCAAGATCGCTATGATAAATATTCACACAGTGATTGGTGAGGGATATGGGCAGAATTCATTCAATGATCTGGAACAACAATATTCCATGCTTAAAGGCCGTTGCCATATACTATTGCAGGTTTGATGGTTACTCCCTTAATTATTGCTCCTTTTTTTTCCTGAGAAAATCGAAACAATCGATCCGTTAGGAAATCTGAATGCTCTGTAAAGCTGGAATCTTTTCTAAAGTTTAGTTCTGAAGACAATAGTCCAGAAAGTTTTTTTGGATGTTTTGTTTTATTGGAATCAGACCACTGGTTTCCTTTTGGAAGGACTCCTCATTTGCCTTCAAATGTCCTCCCTCTACTTTTACCTCTCTTTCCTCTCATCCCTTGGATGCGCCACTGCAATGTCACTGAAAACTACTGCCAATCATCTGACTTCTGTGATGGCTACCCACATCCTGAGGATTACACACTGATTTTCAGTTACAGAGATGCAGCTTATAACCCTCTTCCTCTTGTTGGTTCAACTAAGTCAGATGGACCCTTGTGACGTCCATCATCCACTTGGCGTCTCTCTCTCTCTCCCCCTTTGACCATGCTGCAACTTGTCTTGAATCTCTAACTCAGGTTGAAACGTCATGGTTTCAAATTTGATCCGGTGGCTTATTTTCTACAAATTCTTGTGCTTCTGTTGCAGACAATTGAGTTTGTCAAACCTTTTCCCACGCACTTAGTTTGTTTGAAATCATTTTTATGCAGTGTTGCATATCCAAACTCTTTTTTGTAAGAACTTTTGTGCATGTTAAATATCAGTGACGCTTGCTTCATCTCATAACAGTTACGCTTGCTCTACCAGTAAGTAGTCCATGTTTACATTTGGCCATGTTTTTACTCGTAATGGGTAGACACTTATTTGTTCTTCCAGCTCTATTTGTCTTCCATAGCAGGAAATAAGGTCCTTGCTTCAGCTCATAACTTGGCCATTGCCATGATTCCATTCAATCAGGTACACGATGAACTAGTGCTGGAAGTCGACCCTTGTTTTGTTCGTGAGGCTGGGCTCCTACTGCAGTCAAGCATGGAGAGTGCCGTAACGCTTCATGGTTATGTCTGAAACTTTTAGTCTACTGATTCTTTTTGATCTTTTCAGTGGCCTCACCTGATTTTCTCTCTTGTTTCAGTCCCTTTGCATGCCAAATTGAAGGTGGGGAGAACCTGGGGATCTTTGGAGCCATTTAATGTGAAACCAGAGAGCTAGGCTTCATCAAGGAAAAAAACGGTTCTGAACGATGATTACTGAAGAAAATATGGGCACTTTTTCAGCCTGTCAAAGCTCTTGACATCAGATAAATTCCCAGAGGTTCTGTCAGGAACTTATTGACGCTGCTGAAGTAAATTTCCGGAGAATCTTTCGTTATCAGTTCACTTGTAAACGATCATCTGGCTATTGAGATGTGGTGGTTTTCTTTGAAGGTACGGAATTTACCCTAAAAGGATGTAGATGTTGCACCAGAGGCATAGTTTTGTTTTCCTTTTTTTTCTTTTACATAATAAGTTGAATGAATCAGTGCCTTGTGAAATCTTTCAAGACGGCTGCAGTTTTTCTCATGGCGTTGGAGATGAAGCAGAGATTTCAATAACTAATTCCCGGTAAGAACTAAATACTCACTTGTTGACCTTGTCATGAACACTTTTTTAACAAAACCAGATTTTTTTTTTGGTCCAATCTGACAGTTGTTCTTCCAGCAGCCATATCTTTAAAACATGGAGTCACATGAAAGATTCCATGACAGTTCTCTGGTGATCTTGGCGTTCCCATTTTGTACTTATCATTTGCCTTGAGGTGGCCACATACACAAGGAATGTGGCCTCGTTCAAGGTCAGATCCATTGATAGTCATTCACTGAGTCTCATATCAACAGCACGGAGTTGACTTTATGATTATCCTTGCTGTACGGGGCAATCAAGGAATATTTGAAGCGCTCTAGTCTGTACGGAATGGCAGACATTGATGAAGTTGGACAATCTTCTACATGGACATTCCAAGGTCTCGTTGGCTCCCACCGTAGATAGTCAACTTTCCAAAATTGCCTCCTTTCACCCTTACGTATGAATAATTCTATACTCTCTAATTGGGGATAAATCTTCTGGCCTTGTAATGAACGCATTACAGAATCCTCTTCTGATTCAGTGTATTCGGTTAAATTTTATAAATAAATATGTGATTTTTTATTCGGATGTGATAACAACTATTCACAGGTTTTAATGGGCTGGCAGCTCAAAACCCGTCCCAGACTATCATAGTTTATTTTGTTCTTGGGTCTCAAAATTGATTCAGCCTCACTCATATGATGACTCTCTCTCTCTCTCTCTCTCTCTCTCTCTCTCCCCCTCTCCCTCTATCTGATAGGTGCATGTGTAGTGGATCAGTTATTGGCGCAGGGTTTATTGGAATCCATCTCGGAGCTCATTTCTTAAGTATTCTTTCCAGGCTCAGGTCAGGTTAGACGTATAAAAATTTTCTGGTTCGGTTTGCTTTAAGAAGGGTCAGGGTTGCCCCAGCTCGTTGACACTGCCAATAAAAAAAAACGTAAAATTTTAATACGCATCCACAATTACTATTTTAAGTCAGCTGTCCTTGGAAGAAGGGGGAGGGAGGTAGAGAGAGAGAGAGAGAGAGAGAGAGAGAGAGATAGAGAGAGGGAGAGAGAGAGGGAGAGAGATGGAGAGAGAGATGGAGAGAGGGAGAGAGAGAGGGAGGGGAGAGAGAGAGAGAGAGAGAGAATACTTTTAAAGGGTCGAGGAGCATGACCGTTTCCGTTCTCGCTGTCATCCTAATCAGGGAGAAAGCAAGTAGCTAGTCGTTGTCATCTATCGAATCCTTGCTTTCCTTCCACACGAGAGACTAAAAGCAATTTTCCGTATGGTGGTGCATGCACAGGGATTATTTTAGAGAAAAAAACAGATTTTATTGGGCCAGCCATCACATGTGATTCACCAGATTAGGACGATTTCATGGGTCTTCGACCGCTTCACCGCTGTCGACCTGGCTCAATTCATCCGACCCGAACCTTCGAAGTGGAACTCAAAAGGAAACTAGAACAATAATTTGGCCTGACCCAGTTCCTTCGTCGAGTCATTTCCGGGCTTTAGAGGCTGTTTCTCTTTCTTGTATAGCTGTCATGTGAATAATGTGGCTCTCTCTCTAGGATTGTCGCATAGAGGGTCAAGACTTCGTAGACATCGGATACAAACTCATTTTTGAGAAGGAGAGCGAGAGCGAGCGAGCGGAGATAGACAGATAGATAGATAGATAGAGAGAGAGAGAGAGAGAGAGAGAGAGAGAGAGAGAGAGAGAGAGAGAGAGAGAGAGAGAGAGAGAGAGAGAGAGAGAGAGAGAGAGAGAGAGATGCTTTTGATCCTTAGGGACAGTAGGGAGCTTTGAGGAGAGCGACAAGTCGTTACAGTATATGATATCACGGCGAATCCAATTACGACTCTCCAACCCCCCAGAGATTCCCCGCACGCCAACCAAAGTTGGAGAAGAAGAAGAAGAAGAAGAAGAAGAAGAAGAAGAAGCAGAGAGAGAGAGAGAGAGAGAGCATCGTAAAAGATTAAAAGATTGCACTTTGCGTCTACCCAACCGAGATACTGGTGCCTTAAACCCGAAGCTTGATGACACAAAGTGAAGACGCAGCATTACCCGGGAAGTCCTCCCAAGAAGAGGCCTCTAGTCAGTATCCTCGCATAATTTAAGCAAACCCACTACAGATTCCTATCAATGGATGACGCTTTGTCGAGTTTTATATGGGATGGAAGCTTCACAGGGATGATCACTCAAACTCTGACTCGCCGCTCTCTTTCAACGGCTTATAAAATTATGCGCTCGACCTTACAATCTCCGGAAGGAGACAGAGAGGAGACGATCAGTCTGACCTCGTACACTCGCACAGAGCGCGCCGTTTGAATGATTGTAGGGTGGTCAATCTCTTGTAGATGATTGTGTTACGGGAGTCAGGCTCGAGTGGAAGAACACCGATTAGCCCTAATTACCTTGTATAGTAATCACAAGGCGTGGTCACTATGTGGTAATTAGACAACACGCCTCAACAGCAAAGCAGATGAAGAAAGGACTCCCTGACGTGGGTGGGGCGGGGTTGGGTCCTCACCATGAGACTTTCGAGGCATCTCTCTCTCTCTCATCTCAACTGACATGTGCGGAGCTTGTTGCTCCGAATGTCGGCAATGGCTTTTAAGGTACGAGACTCACTTTTGTACTTGTTTAAATTCTCCACGTTCCTCTTTCAGTGATGGTTAAGAGGTGGTCTTGAATAATCCCCACTTGGAAAACGAAGGAATCCGTGGAAACCAACGCATCGTGTCGAACTATTTATTATAATACCTCATTCTCGCTCTCGATCTCTACCAATCAAGCGTGAAAAACTGATTTGCCGGTAGACTCTCTCACAGAAGCAAGCATGCATGGTGAGGAACGTACCAACTCTCTCTCTCTCTCTCTCTCTGTCTCTCAGATATACATATGCATATATATACAGACGTCTTACGTGGGCCTGAAGGTGGTGTACTATGCGCAATGGTGGCCGTCAGATAAAAACATGAAGGAGATCGACCGTAAACATGTTAAGAGTGGTACGTAGGAGAAAATGTGGAAAGGGGACAACTTTACGATGGCATTGGAACCCACAGCAGATGTGGAGAAGGCCATGATAATTTAACATAAGGGCACTTGCCCCCCTTGGCCGAACTCGATACTCTCATCGCCGAGACCTCTTCTTCTGCGGCAACAACGCCGTCATTGCCGGCCTCCCTCCTCATCCGGTATTCCCTTCCGCGAGCGAGCGAGAGAGAGAGAGAGAGAGAGAGAGAGAGAGAGAGAGAGAGAGAGAGAGGAGTATGGATAAGGACTCACGGTCTCCGTTTAACGGGGGGATCTGTTCCTCTTGGCCTCTGACTCTTGGTTAGATAACAGATAGATGGGGGATTGGGTGGGTGGGTTTGGGGACGTTTCATCTTAAAATCCGTCCCAGATAATTGGAAAAGGACGCATGTCTACCCTAACTAGATCCCTAAACACCATCTCTATCGTGCCTTTGTTAAACAGGCTGCTCTCCTCTTGAGTACCACCATTTGGGAGCTCCTGTTTCCTCCTCATTCTTTCGCTTCAACCCTTCCGTTGGAGTACTTGACGCCCCTCCCATGGATCCCTGGAGAGAAGCCGAGGGAAAAATGCTCGACGACCCCTTCTACCACCAGTTCCACCCTCCCAACGCCACCGCCAGCGGCGGCGGCGGCGGCGGCGGGCCTCGGCGGAGGACGGTGCAGGTGAACGGCCCGGTCATCGTTGGGGCGGGCCCATCGGGGCTGGCCGTGGCCGCCTGCCTCAAGGAGAAGGGTCTCCCTTTCTTCCTCCTCGAGAGGACCGACTGCATCGCCTCCCTGTGGCGGCACAGGACCTACGACCGCCTCCATCTCCACCTCCCCAAGCGGTTCTGCCAACTGCCCCATATGCCTTTTCCGGCGAATTTCCCGTCGTACCCGACGAAGAAGCAGTTCCTTGCCTACCTCGATGCCTACGCGCGGCGCTTCGGCGTCTCGCCGGCGTTCAACAAGACGGTGGAGTCCGCAGAGTACGATCGGTTTCTCGGCATGTGGAGGGTGAACACGAGGAGAACCGACGAGGAGCGCGACGACGACGGCGAGGAGGAGTATCTCAGCCGGTGGCTGGTGGTGGCCACCGGAGAGAATGCGGAGGTTGTGTTGCCAGAGATCAGAGGGATGGCGCAGTTCAAAGGGCCGGTGGTTCATACGAGCGCCTACCGGAGTGGGGCGGCATTCAGTGGGAAGAGGGTGCTCGTCGTCGGGTGCGGCAACTCCGGCATGGAGGTGTGCTTGGATCTCTGCAACTACGACGCTCACCCTACTCTCGTCGTCAGGGATTCGGTGCGTATGCATATACATGCCATTAAATCTCTGCACACAATATTAGAATACAAAATTATTTTTTTCTGGAAAATTGTCAATTTATTCTGGGTTACATCATATTCCTGGTTGTCCTACATTGAACTTAACATGATTACGATACATGCGCATGCATATATATATATATATATATACTATTTGTATATATCTAGCGACAGAGAGAGAGAGAGAGAGAGAGAGAGAGAGAGAGAGAGAGGGAGAGAATCAGACATGATCATATATCTGTTCTTGAGGTATACGGCGTGATTATTCCACAAGTCGTTCGATTTGAAGACTTGAACGGATCTTGTTGTCGAAAACAGAAGCATTAAGAGCAGATACCCGTTCGCCGTCAAAAATAGTAGTTTTTGCCTTCAAACGAGCCGGAGCCAGGAATCACTCGTGCGATGCAGCTTCCTCCCTTTTCGTTTTTAATACACTGTTTTTTTTAGAGTCAGTCCCTACATGCCGCCGCCGATGTGCGCTGTTTCCCACGATAGAGCCCCAAAGTTCGGCGTGCGGAGAAAGATCTCCCCGGGATTCAGAGGCCTGGCAAGACCCCTCCTGTCACTGGATTCTCCGCAGGGTTGATCTGCTTCCCGATCTGGGTAAAAAAAGCTTCCATGCTCGACCTCCGGGGATCTTCCTCTCTCGAAATGCTTTCTTTCTCGGGCACTCGTTGCCCACCCCGAAAGCCGAAAGCATCTTCCTCCTATTCTTCTCCTGTCTTCCCCTGCGCCACCAATTTCCTCCTCTCTCGGCAGAGAAAGAGAGCTAGCTGCAGTAGATTGCATCAGTAATATCAACGAGGAAGATCACCCTCTCTCTCTCTAAAGTGGTGAGCAATGGCAGGTGCACGTTCTACCCAGGGACATCCTGGGGGGATCGACCTTCGGGCTCTCCATGTGGCTTCTGCGGTGGCTCCCTGTGCGAGCAGTTGACCGGCTGCTGCTCATCGCCTCGCGGCTCATGCTGGGGGACACCGCCAGGCTCGGCGTGGAGCGCCCCCGGCTCGGCCCGCTGGAGCTCAAGTCCATCTCCGGCAAGACTCCCGTCCTTGACGTGGGCACGGTGGCGAGGATCAAGTCCGGCGAAGTCAAGGTGAGCCATTGATGGAATAATCCCGCTCCACGGCATACGGATTGATGGGTGGTATCTTAATTGATTGATGGGTTTGGTATCGGCAGGTTCGTCCCGCGATAGAGCAATTGCTTGAGCATGGAGCCGAGTTCGTCGACGGGACGAAGGGGGACTTCGACGCCATCGTCTTGGCGACCGGGTACCGAAGCAACGTGCCTTCCTGGTTGAAGGTGAGCCCGATGATTTCATACTAGAAATATATATCTATGGATAAATCAACAACTTTCATTAGCTTTGAGCCTGATTATGCGGTATAGTACCATAGTCCAGGGTTGTGTACTGCATGCAGCTAACACATGTTCTCTGCTATCCTCGTTAGAGAGAGAGAGAGAGAGAGAGAGAGAGAGAGAGGGGGGGGAGAGAGGGAAGAATATCATAGTCGTTAATTGGCTCATTAAATGCGACTAAAAGTTAGCTTCTTTTGCGTTGGACGATTCGATTCTGACAGAGAGTTCAATGAGATCGATGTGCTGATTTGCCAGGAAAGGGAGTTCCTGTGGGAAGGTTAGTCCGAGGAGAACACGATTTCTAGAATAATTTCGCATTCGATATACACATCAGACTTGGTAATCAACCTATTGAACGCGACTAAAATTAGTCAACTTCGAGTTGGAGGATCTCATTCTCGGACACCTATCAAGGAGATTGATGCATTTGATCTGGCAGGAGAAGGAGTTCTTCTCGGAGAAGGACGGGCTTCCGAGGCGGCCCTTTCCCAACGGATGGAAGGGCGGGCAGGGCCTCTACGCCGTGGGCTTCACCAAGCGGGGCATCCTCGGGGCTTCTATGGACGCGATGAGGATCGCCGGCGATATCGAGCAGCAGTGGAAGCCCGCGGCGGAGCCGCCTTCGCACAGAGAAGGGGACCATTAGCAGTCCGAAAGCTTTGAATGGGGTGTGCTCGCGGTGTTCTCCCCTTCCCAAGCAACAGATCAAACAGTTTGAGCAGCTGGTGGGGTTGACCTGTCTCAAGAGCAATGGGCAGATATTGGTGGGCCCGCCATTAATGTGTGCATATTTTGTAAGTTTTCTTCCTCCTGGGAGAGGCTCGGGTTGAGAGAGTATGTACATACTGTTCGTTTGGGCGTACTATCTCTTTCTCTCTCTAGTCTGATCTTCGATATGCGTGCATTGTGGACCAGACAGCCGTTTGCTTCGACTAGAACCAATTTTAATGGGAGATGAAGGGATTATACCGGCCGTAAAGCCTATTTTTTTAACAGAAAAGATCCGAATTAGTAGAAATTTAAGATACCCGTCTGTTTTCTCGGACGATACTGATGTTGATGTTCAGAACTTAGGGTTTGACGCCCCACAGGAAGAACACGACGGCAACCTCACAAAGATGGGATCTTTGTCCGGCAAAAGTACTTGAAAAATTCTTACTGATTGTGCCGTCTCGATCCTCCCCTCTCACCCTTAAACCTTGAGAAGAGACGAGTTGACCTACGAAATCCAGTCTGGGATGGTCACTCAGTTCCCCGGTCAACTCTTCCTCTGTAAATAAAGGTTTGATCCGATCCCAAGCATTTATCCGCAAATTTCAACTGCCTCCCAGCTTCTCGAGCTTGCTTTCCACACAGCAGAGGGAGAAACCAACCTCAACAGCGAGCTGTCGTCCTCCCCGTGCAGGAGCCTGCAGTGGAGTCGCGAACCACGTCTAGAGGCGGTGCCCTGGCGGCGCCGCTGGCCTCTACCGGCGAAGCCAGCCGCCGAACTACTCCGAGAAGAAGAGCTAGCTGCCTAGCTACGCCTCACCGGTCTAGAGGCGGGACGCCCTCACGGAAAAGGCGGGAAGTGGGGGATTCGGAATCCAGGTTAAGCGGCTTTCTAGGGAGTCTCCATAGAATATTATTATGCAGGAAACCATGGCCGACCACGTCCGCGCTCAAGCTCTGTCCATCTTTGGAAAATCTCGACGATTTGATGTACACTATCAGGAATCCTCTTCGAGCAGCCGGAAAGGGAAATCCCACCTTGGAACTCCTCTCCTCATAGAGAGAGAGGGTCACGTTGCCTCGCCTCCCATGCTGAATTCTGTTCACTGTTCTGCATGGAAGTGCCCCTGTCTGTGTGGCCCCCAGCTGACCTCTGCTGGGCTCTCCATCCGCATCCTCATCATCATCATCAAAGAGAACGCAAGACGTGATCGATGACTGCGTAGTGCGAGAGAGAGAGAGAGAGAGAGAGAGAGAGTATGGACTCTGTGGGCTTTGAGAAAGAACTAGGCCCATAACAGAAAAACGAGAAGCCGGATCCGTTGACGATCAAGGAATGCGGATGGGAGTTCGATCAGCGGCTGATTCGGAGTAAGAACTGGAAAACGGGTCTCGAGGGGCTTCGTCGTGTTCTTTCTCCATCAGGGAAGGGGCAACTGGGGCGGGATCTCTTTTGTTCTCTTGCAGGTTAACGCTTCTAACATTCCCTCGTCATCCCGGAAGGCCATTAAATGGACGGCTTGTTTGCGATTCCGATGCCTGCGGCAGGCAGACCGGAGAGATTCGGGCTTGCCGATGAGGTTGGAATTCGAACGGGCGAGGCGCCGGAATCGATGGGCATTAATGAGGAGAGAGGGATTTACAGACGCCCGCACAGCCTGTAGCTCCGCGTAGCCTGTCCCCGCCAGCCTCCTCGCTCTCTCTCCCCACTCTGTCGGATCCAAGCAGCAGGTCGTCTTCATCGTGAAGAATGCCTCGTGCCCATTGATGTCTCTCTCTCTCTCTGTCCCTCCCCTCCACCCCCCAAACTCTGTCGAATCCAAGCAGCAGGTCGTATTCATCGTGAAGAATGCCTCGTGCCCATTGACATCTCTCTCTCGCTCTCTCTCGCTCTCTCTCTGGTGCAAACAGAAGGTAGCCGGGATACAGTGTTTACAGAAGAAAGGCAGCATATAGAAGGGTGCCTATTGCCCACTGGCCTCTCTCTCTCTCTCTCTCTCTGTGCGATGGCCTCAGACAGTGTGGCATTGACGTATCAGCATGATACAGTACCTCTCTCTCTCTCTCTCTCTCTCTGTTCTTCCTGTCTGAGCCCCAGGAGGGTTTTATGGGTGGGAGGAAAAAGGAGGAGACTCGCTCTGGTCCTCTCTGTCGCGGTTCGTGCTGCCGGCAGCAGGCCGGAACCCGAGAAGGGAGCTGCCGACGGCCAGCCTTTCTGCCGGCGGCGCCGCCCACCGGGGCCCCTCCGCGGCAACCCACCCTCCCCTTCGCTGCCCACCGGAGCCGACGCCACCTCTCAGAAACCAGCCCTCCCTCGAGAACTCTTCCCGAGAATCGACGCCCCTCGGCTGAGACCTTTCCGATTCGTGCCGATATTTCTGAATCTGATCAAAACCCATTTTCCATGTTCCGATGGATCTTGCCAAAAACCAATTTTCCTTTTAAGAATTCTCGGAGGAGTAGATTTCACGTAATGGGGTGGCTAATTCATAACCGTGATACTAGTTATAACGAATAAATTGCTGTATGATATCGTAATTAATTTGAAAAAATAATGAAGAAAAAGCCAAATCAATAGAGATATATATTGAGGAAAATGATATTTGACGGAGTCGTGGGGATCTTGGATCATCGAAATTACCAAATATTTTGAGTACGGATTTTCTCGTCGTCAGGTGGATCAGAAATGGTTCTCAGATGGCGCTTCCGTTAGATTTTTCCTTCTTTTCAAACTCGTTGTCGTTATGCGGCTGACGTTGATTTCACGGCGGAGACAGACGAAGCCTTCAACAGGGATGACAGCCGGCGGCCGGGCTGATGGGCGCACGAGCTTGAAACACGACTCGCTGGTGGTCCTATCCACCAAGAAGACGGCCAGGCGCCACACTGTGAGAGGAGAGAGAAAGAGTAGAGAGAGAGAGAGCTGATCTCTAGTTCGGGTGGTGGGTTCTTTGAAAGAGTAGCCCGGAGAGAGGGAGCGAGACAGAGAGAGACAGAGTGAGAGAGGGGGAGGGAATCTTTCGTTACGGTGGCGCATTCCTTGGTCAGGTGCCATGGCAGGCGCAGAGAGAGAGAGAGAGCTGGCGAGCTCCTTAGGACATGACGGTAATACAGAGCGAAGGAGAGCGCGGCTGCCCATGAGGTAGAAGCATGGAGAGGAAGAGGCGAAGAGCTCCCTTGCCAATGAGATGATAACGTGAGAGGGGACGAGGGGCTCTCTTGTCCACAAGAGATGGAGAGATGGGGAGATCGAGAGAGAGAGAGAGAGAGAGAGAGAGAGAGAGAGAGACTCGCCCATGCACTCGGTTCTCCAATCCATGGATCTTCCTCCTCGGAAGC
Source organism: Spirodela polyrhiza (assembly GCA_024713555.1). Lineage (NCBI taxonomy): Eukaryota > Viridiplantae > Streptophyta > Magnoliopsida > Alismatales > Araceae > Spirodela > Spirodela polyrhiza. The sequence goes on from CM046543.1 coordinate 1,753,939, forward strand.
ATAAAGAGAAGACATTTTTACATAGCGGTCCAGTCGGTGCCTTTACGGGCAGCAGTCTCCTCCTCCCCGTCGTCTTCCTCCCGCTCGCCCTCTCAGAAAACAGCCGAGGAGAACCAGACAAGGAAGCCCCATGCTTCCATTAATTAACAGTCGATACACCGGCCAGGTCTCCGACGAAGCCCAAACAGCTAGTGGAAGAGAGAAGGAGATTCGCACGCAGGTGAGATCAACGGGAAGAAGACACCCGTCCTCTCCAGGTCAACCGAAAAGCGTCTCCCCGAAGAGCGTCTCGCGGATCTCCAAGAAAACCTCGACGATGGTGGAGTGATGGACAGGGGGATTGAGAGAGAGGTAGCTATGGAGGAGGCTCTCCATCTCTCTCTCCCCGAAGATCTGCTGCTCCATGATCATCTCCAGCATGGAGCACCGGAAGTCCTCTCGTGGGTCGCTCGACTGCTTCTCCACCGCGAAACCCGCCGCCGCTGCGGCCGCCGTCGCCGTCGCCGCCTCCTCCGCCGTCGTCGCGATGTCCTCATGTAAGTTCCCGTTTCTGGAGAAAGCAGACGAAGAAGAGGCCGAAGAAGCGGACACAGGAGGACGAAACGCCTCGTCCCAGCTTCGGCGGCGATGCCGTCGCTGCTTCTGTGAGTTCATCATCTTCTTCTTCCTCCTGCTGCTGCTGCCATGGGGGCGGGAGTAGTAGTAGAATTCTGAAGAGTCGGAGGAGAAGCTCCTCGATGAGAACAGCGTCTCTGTCTCCGCCGGAGCAGCTGCTCCACCTTCGTCGCTGCTGAAGAAATCCCCGGCGTCCTCCTCGTCGCTGTCTTCCCGGCAGGAAGAGCTCGTGAAGCCATAACTGTTCGACAGAAGCTTCCGCTTCTTCTTCTTCCTCTTCATCATCATCATCCTCTCCTCCTCTTTCTTCTTCAACTTCATTGCGGCGGCGACCCTCTCCTCCTCTCTCTGTAACTCCTCCACCATCTGCCTGAAGCAGAAGTGAGAAGGCGAGCCCAGAAAGGAAGGAGATGACGGCTTCCCGCACCTCCTCCCCGTCGCCGGCGGTGGTGCTTCCGCTGCCGCCGCCCCCGGGCGGCGGCGGACAAAGGAGACAAAGGCCGGCTGGTGAACGACGTCCGCCACGCTGCGGGAGGTGATGCTGCAGGGCGACCGCCGGAGAGATGCCCGCCATGCCCTCGCCAGCCGCTGCTTCAAACCTCCGCCCTCCATCTTCTCCATCTTCTCCATCTTCTACCGGTTCTGCGCAAATTGTAGAGAGAGAGAGAGATAGGGAGAGAGAAAATGACCATGGAGTCACCTTTAAGGGGGATTTATATTGAGCGGAGCGAGCCAGGTAGCTATCTTCCGTCTTAATGGTGCACTATGTCGGAGGAGGGGACCGACGTGGCACCGATTTAAACGGGTCGGGGTCCCCCACGTGGCAGATCTCCACGTCATCATTCTTCCCCACCCCCGTTGATCATTTGGGCATGATCACATCACGGGAGAAAAAAACAATTTTATATAACGCCGGCGGCAACTCCGACCCGAAGCATCCCATCATGCCCGCCCCCACCGTACGATCCCCGGATGCCGATCCGACGGCCGGGATCGTCGGAGCGAGAAAGCTGGCGGTCGGTGAGGGGAAGTAATGGGAGGAGGGATGGGCTTTAAGCGGGAGCAGTAAATGCTCTGCGTGGGCGAGCTAAGCGTAGCGGCGGCAGCAAAGAGGGCCTAAAAATAGGGCCCGTTCCGCAGCGAATATATGCCTAATTTTGGCTCCTGCTGCGATGGGCGTGCGCCCCGAGGGCCATTCCGGGCCGGCCCCAGGCCCACGGCCCGGCCCGTCGCTGCCCGAGAGGTCAACATTCGCATTGCTGCCCGCCGGCGCCGCCTGCGCCCCCTGTGGACTAATCGAGCCGCCGTCGCTGTTCACATACCCATTTCGTCTGAAGATGACGCAGTGTAACGCAGGCTCTGCAGCGCACAGAGAGAGAGAGAGAGAGAGAGAGAGAGAGAGAGAGAGAGGAGAGAGAGAGAGAGAGGGAGAGAGAGAGAGAGAGGGAGGAGAAGATTTAGCCGTGCTGCTGTTGTTTTTGTTTCCTTACCTCTGGCGGTTAAATTGGAAGAACTGGTGGAGGCGGCGGTGGACTTCTCCGTAGCCGCCGGTGGGGAAGACGAGGTGGGATCTTATCCACTGGGGGAGCTTGTCAACGGGTGCTCTCGAAGGCCTGGGCCCGTAGCGGGAGTCAACCAGGAGGATGGCGGCGTAGTCCTTGATGTGCCTGATCGCTCGGCCTTGACCGCAGCCAAAATAGTCAGAGGGAGCAGTAGAGAGAAGTCAACGATGGGAAGAACGATCGTTGACTTACCGACGGACTGGTTGACGGCCTTCATGCAGAGGTTCTCGTAGTATTCCCTCCCCCTCTGGCTGCAACTCCTCAGGGCCTCAAATCCGGGCTGACCAAGCGTCGTGGGATGGGGCGTTGACTCCCCCAGCCGGTCAATGTATCGGACCCTCTCCATCAACTCCACGTCAGACGGGTTCGGATAGGGGAGCCCCACCATGACAACGCAGCGGCCCATCCCGTCGCTGAAGTTGATGCCCTCGGAGACCTTCCCCCCGACGACAGCCAACAGCAGCGCGCCACCTGGCCCTTCTCCCCGGGGAGCAATCGCTTCCCGGTACTCTTTAAGAACGAGCTCGACCTGGCCGCCGCTTCGGGGCTCTCTGAACACGAGCTTCTTCTTCTGGATTCTCGCGAGGATTCCCGAAGCCTTCCACGCTTCATACACGAGGCCCTCGTAGTCAAAGGAGGAGAAGAACATCACTATGCCTTCAGGAACGACGGCCGCAAGGTTGCAGAGAAGGCGCCCCAGTTCCTCTATCTGCAGGAAGATGATACCTCGCATTACCATGAAAACTATGCTAATATCTGAGCATCATCTTGAATGACAGTAAAGATGTTCTTGAGCTGATTACGACGAACAGACCAAATGGGCTGCTTAGGGAAGAAGCAAAGTCTATGACTAATGAAATTATTATGATCTTATTCAAGCATGTATGACTAATGAAAATAATAATAGAAATTTCTGTCCATAACTAGACCAAATACTTGCTCCCCTGTTTGCTGACTGATGATGTTATCGAAGGAAGAAAAGAAAAATCACTTCCAGATCCTGGTTAACTTCCATTGACGGGACATGGCTTGTGACTGATCGACTTTTATGTCAAAATATTTCCATTCATAGTAAAAAAAAGGAGCCATGGATTATGGTCCACATGTGTGGTGTAGGCACAAGATTGCAGCACAAAATTAAATAAAAGACACAAGAAACAAGGATGAGACATGTGGATCCATGATACTGAGGCAGAGAAATAAATGAACCCCCAATGCAACCAATGTGGTGCCTTGGAGCAAAAAACTGGTTTTTACAGATAACTATAAAGTCAGTAATATTAAAAAAGAAAAAAAGACGCTCTCAGGAGAGTGGCTGCATCTCAGTAGTGATTATCATGAAGAGGAATTCTGGAAAGCCAAGAGCCGATACCAACCATGTCAGGAGAAGAACGTGAGGTGTAGCTGAAGTCAAATGTCTTGCCAGCGGGGCCCCGGGAAATGGCAAGAGGCAAAATGCTCTCGGGAGGAACAATGTGATTGCAGGAGAAGAAATGGATTTTGTCTGCAGGTAAGCCAGGGAACAAGCGGATTCTTGTCTCCTCAATCGGCTGAAGGGTTCCCCCTGCCAGGACCACTGCATGCGCTTCTTCCGTTATCTGTAAAACTTCAGGAATCATTTATAATTAAAGAACTAAATAAAATAACATCATGATATGTATCTGAAACAACAAGGTTCACCCAAGACCTCGGAAAATATCTTCTCTCCAGATAGCATGACAAATTTAAGGCAGCCTTCTTCAGATTGCTCTGGGCACAAATGGAGCCGTCTTGAAATTATCATCCTTCCATCGTCATTACTATATGTCAGGGAATACAACAGATCGGACAATGCCTGGAAACTTGATATGATAGTTCCCTCGGGAATATTGTTCTCATCCTCATCAAGCTGCAGCAGATGTTTGCGCAAGCTAGAAACTTTTGCACCATAGCCACTGACCTATAAAATAACGAAACATGATTTTCGAGGGTAAAGGAAACACAGATTGAACTTATCAACAAAAAAGCATAGTACCTTATGGATGATATTAGATTCCTTTATGTACTGGCACAATTTTACCAAGTTGATGTTGTCAATATCAAGTGAAAATAAGAATTCATTTATGGTCAATGAAGAAGCAGCAGCAATTTCTGATTCAGAAGAATTTTCAGCACTGTTGGGAGTACCACTCTCATCTCTTAGCAGTATGCCAAGAAAGGCCTTTGTTAGACCGATAATTGTCTGAATATACCGTCGATTGCGAGCTCCAAGGCAAGCACGGAACCTCTCAAAGTATATGTCAAGGTGGGACCGTACATTATCTAACTGAAAATGGAAAACCCACGTCAGATTCTGGCCACATTTTCTCCCTTTGTCGGAAAGAGAATAAACCAAATCTTTACAAATTAATGAACAATTATCCTTTAAAGCTTTATTGAAAAGACACTGATTAACTTTTCTAACTCTCTGGAATGATATTTTCTAATTTAGAAGAAAAAATCTTAGCATAGTCCATGAAAAAAATAAGCATTTAAACAATACGTAGAATATTTATACATGTTGAGTTATACATGTAAACCTTCCTCGTACCTGAGAAACAGTGACCCTTGAGTTATAAATGTTGGTAAGGGAGTCTGCAAGATTGTGGGCTTCATCTATGATCACAATGTTGTTCTTCAAATTCAAACCAAGTGACTCACGTGCAGACTTCAGGAGAAGAGATTGATATGGAAGGATTACAATGTCAGCTACCGGGACAACTCTCCGAGCACCATAGTACGGACAAGTTCCAATCTTCTTTCCGAGATCAAGGAGATCCTCAATGTCCAAGATATCTCGGTCAAGAACTTCATTCCTGAGTTTTGTTTGCAGGCTTCTCTTTTTTAGCATTGGACAACCATTTGAAGCTTTTCTCCGGTGAATTTTCCCTCCGCCACTCTGTACCTACGTATCGTGACTTCAGGATAAGTGATCAGAAAACACATGATTACCACTGAGTTAGTAGGGAAATGGCATACAAACAAGATTCATCTTATAAAACAGAGTAAACAAGCAGTCTTCGATCTTTGTAGTTATACATGAACAGTTTTCATATCCCCATTAAAGCCATTACTAACGCTGTCATAAATTAATGACTGTACGAGAAATCTTGGTCCTCAACTGAAACGGGATGGATCACATACCATCAGCATGAAGGGAATACCACCGACTACGAAAAGGAATATTTTCCCCAGGTTTTCTTTAAAAAATCCCATGACTTGTAATTTCCTCAGTAGGTCATTATCAACTTTGATTTTAACAAAAACACAGGAGACAGGAAGGGTACCCCCAATACCTTGGATTTGGACTCTTTTACATTCTTGCCTTTTTTATTCGTCTGCAGCTCCAAACATCTCTCATTGATCCTGTTTGAGCTCCCCAATTTTAAAACCCCTACGGAGACAGACAATGTAAGAAACATGCAAAACACGATGTGCCCCGCTTGCCACCAAGTTAGTCTGAAGCTGCACCTTCATTGATGCACAAATTCTTCCTGGAACCCAAGCAAATTGCATTAAGTTCAGAAGCAAACTTCGTCTTCTTGAACTCCCCCACGAATTGTGACAGCTGTGAATGGGTTCTGCTACAAAAATAGATCTTCGGAGTCACCTCCACATCCTCTTCTATTATTTCAGAAGCTTCATCTTCTTCTTCGCTGCTATTCCAACCGGAACCCCTTTCTCTCTTCGTCTTAAACTTCCCAGTCCCTGGCATGTCATCTTCATCGCTCTCGAATTCGTCGACCAGAAACTCCGCCTCGTCAATTTCCACGGCATTGTCAGAAGAAACCTCCTCTGCTCTCTGCACATTCCTGTACTTCCTGGGTGACGGCCTAGTATTATGTACAGTACCCAGTTTCCTTCCCTTCGTCTGTACTTGGTGGATCGTCTCAGAATCAACGACGAAATCCCTCATCCAATCCGGCTCTTCTTCGTCGCAACAACCTGTTTTCGTAGCACCTATCTTCTGTTCAACTTTAGCTCGCTGTCTCCGATCAACGATCCACTGCAGCGCGCTACAGATTATGCTCAGGGTTTTCCCGGTTCCTACACAGGGGAACGAGGCGGAAACACGCCACATAAAATAAGCAATAAACTATCACACAATGGAAGGGGAAGGACAGTGAAGGAAGAGGACGGCACTGCTGATCCACCTGTGGGGCTCTCCAGCATGGCGACGCCTCCTTTGTCGAGTGACCCGTACAGAGCAGCCATGAAGTCGCTCTGTATTGGATATGGATCATAAGGGAATGCCGGGAACTCCCGCCTCGTCTTCGGCGGCGGCGGTGGCGCCGCCTCCATCCCCCTCTCTCTCTCTCTCTCGCTCCCCCTCCCGCCTTCGAATCTCCGTTCGATCAGTTCTCGTCTCGTAGTCGCCACGGGCACCTGTTTCCCGCCCTCCCAATATGGGCCAACTATCAAATAGCCCGTAGGGTATACGATAATGGGCCTGGACTTTTACAAAATTACGCCAGGTACCCCTGGACTAATGGGCCATTCGACCCAGTTTTAATCACATTTTACGAATAAATATTTATATTTAATTAAACGACCATATTTATTTGTTATAATAAATAAAGTTATTTAAATTAATGAACGGATTTTCAGCCGCCTGAGAGAAGTTTCCAGAACGTCAAAACGGTTAACACGTGCTGGCCCCAGCGAGGAGATATTTCTGCGGTTTGAGTTCTTTCTAACCTGTCGGCGAGCGGGGCCGGAGATCGTGGAAGATGACGCCGGCGAGCTGCCCGTCGACGGCGACGGGAACGGTGGCTGATCTTCTTACCGGAGGGGAGAGGCGGTAAGATCCGGCGGATTGATCCCTCTCTTGTTTTTTCTTCTTCTTCTTCTTCTTCGTTGCTGGTGGACATGGTGGGACCTCTCAGGAGCGGGCCGGCACGCCATTCTTCCTAGGCTGCGTGTCGAGTGGGGACATCTCCTGCAGCCGGTCGTCCTCTCCGCCTTGCTCTGGTAAGTTTTCACCGAGGATTCCGTGGAGATGGGAGTAGTTGCGTTGACAGCAAAGCAGCACAGGGCCGCCGTTATCGTCTGGTGTGGCCGACGGAGGAGGAGGAGGAGGAGGAGGGATCTTTCGTAAGCTGGACGGAAAAGCGACGCTGCCGACGTGGGCGAACGCCTACGTGGTGAGGAGTGTGGGGATCAGATTACAGAAACGTGTGGTCTTCACGTTGCTAGCTCCGGATCTTTTCCTTAAAGCCGCAGGGAAGGGAAGGGGAGGTCATCTTACCTGTGGCAAGGTCTTCTCCTCGGTTCCGTCTTTCCGAGATCCTTGGGATCAGCGGCGGTCATGGCTGCGGCCGCTGGGGCTGTGGGGAAACTCCCCTCCCACGCTTCCCATGTCGACCTATCGAAGGCCGAGTGCAGGCGCAGAGTTCGCTTGTTCCTGCACTCTAACCCAGCGGCGTTTGGTGGGATCTCGTGCCCTGACGCCCCCGGCCGCCGACGTTGGCTTACCTTTCAACCCTGCCGCTCGTTCCGATCGGAAGACGGGGGTGGTCAGCCGCCCGAAGAGAAGGCCGGGGATCGCGCGGATGGTGTTATTCCTGACGAGCGAGGGCCGCGGTTGCAGGGGAGGCGGAAAGGGGGACTTTACTCCCTGAAATCTTTGATTGTCAGGTTCACTGGCACGAAATCTCAGTATGAAGGGCAGTACAAGAAGGCAGTGGAGAAGGCAGAAGCCATGTTCTTTTCGGTAAGATCTTCTTTTCCGTCTATTCCGCAGGAAATCTGATTCAAATTTTTGCTTAATTTACAAGACAATTAATTACCTCCGGATGCTCTTCCCCTATGGCAAGATTTGCCCTACGGTGGTATTGTTATTGGCTATGTGAAATCTGAACTGTATTTCAGAAGTAGGGTAGGAAGTGCTTGGCTAATCCTTCCAACATGCATTCACATCCGTCTTAGCGTTGTCTTTTTTTGTTACTGTTTACAGTTTGCCACCCACTTCGGTAGATACCTCGTCACAATGATGAGCACTGGAGTTATACTCTCAATTGGCTTTCAACTGTCAGGTTTGCAGATATTCGTTGTTCTAAACCAGATGCTTCACTTTCCCTTAGCTGCACGTTTTGTCCAGCTAACCGAAAGTTTTTCTTCTGCTACTCTGAAGGCGGTGATAGTCAGATGAATACATTGATATGGTACAGCTGGCTCGGTGGAATAGTCATAGGAACTATGGTCGGTGCAAATATGGTTTTAGAAGAACATTGCAGAGCTGGACCTCGTAATATTGTCATCACTGGGAGGTATCACATTGTTACCTTATTTCCATTTGGTATGTGAAATATGAATAACGAGTGGTCTAAATCGCACGATCTGATGGTACTTGGTCAGCTATTTCGAACATCTCCTTCCGTTGAGGATGCCTACATTCTCTAGTGAGGGAAAGATTGCGAAATGATTATCAGTACTATATGCTTTTTATTTTTTTTCCGGTTTCAGCCACATTGGTTCCATAACTCTTGTTTTTTTCGGAGGTCCAACCGAGATTAAGGGTCACTTATTACTATTTTCGTGATAAATTGACTATTATAGTTTTTATTTTCTCCATTGGGTGTATAGTCATTATCATAGATTATTTCCCTTTTCACTGATTTTTCCTCCTCCTCTAATTTTTGCAGTACCAGAGGACTTGGAAAAGCTCTGGCACGAGAGTTTCTCCTTTCGGGAGATCGTGTTGTCATTGCTTCTCGCAGGTTGGCACTATGCTATCTGTTTCGTATCGTTGGATGCGATTTGTTTCCATACTTCCCAATCACTTATAGCCTTCTTTTTTAATGCAGCCCTGAATCGGTTCAGATGACTGTGGAAGAGCTTGAAGAAAATATAAAGGAAGGTATGAGTGTGGCAGGCAGAAAGTCTAAAACAAATTTGTCTCATGCAAAAGTCATTGGAACTGCATGTGATGTTTGTAAACCTGATGATGTGAGGAAGTTGGCCGACTTTGCTGTCAATGAGCTCGGTACGATAGACATCTGGGTGAGTCGCACGTTCTGTGTCTAGGATGCCATCATCTTACATGATTTTTAACCTGTCTCCTCGCAAAATGTGTACACACAAATGCACCGCACCCACAACCGCTCCCCTTTCATGGAGTTTTCTGCACCATTGACTTCTCCCAATACATCTGCTGACTGATATTTCTTTATGCATTTCAAATATAGATGATAAAGGCAAAGATGGTAGTGAAAACCATGGTCAAGTACATGCGTTGTATTCCATAAAATCATTATATTCTTGCATAAGATGACAACTTGCATCATACGCATTATCCTTCAAACCACTGCAACTGCTGCACACTCCAATTTCCCACAGCTCTTTTCTACCATCTGTGATGTAAGAATCTCATGTGGAGATGGGATAAACATAATTTATTGGGGAAAACATAGCTTTCATTTATACTGAATTATTATTAAAGTTTGATTAACATTGCCTGTGTTTTCTATTTTTGTTAAGGTAAAATATTTCTTTGCTTTGGTTGCATAGAATTCTCCATGATGCTCCATTCCACATCAGAACCGTCAAACTTGCGCTTCTTTTCGACACAATAATTGTGAATTTATTTTCCTGTATGTGCTTGACAGATAAACAATGCTGGCATGAACAAAGGCTTCAGACCATTGCTACAGTTCACAGATGAAGATATTGTACAGGTATAAATCCAATCGATCCACGAACCAAAATATCTTTCCAGCATTCAACATCTGTTATTTATTCTCTGGTGGTTCACCCGTAGTTTTCTGGACAATCATACAGAATATATTAGATGATTCCATATTATAATTTTACCAACCAATAATTATCAGATAAATTATATAAAGAAGGGGGGCATTGTTGTTTTTCACCAAATTTTCTACCCATCAGTGGTTTTCATGATAAATTATATTATACTCGGAGTTGTAGCCGTCAGATTTTACAGTGAATGGGGATCTCTAGTTCGCAACTGTTAATCCTTCTATTCTTACATTCCATTCGCCCTTCTTCCTCGTTGTGCATTCACCAGTTGGGCATTCTTCGGCCATTTTCTTCTTCGTTTTTTTTTTTACTTTTTAATCTAAGTAACTTATCACTCCCAATGACTCAGATTGTATCGACCAACCTGGTCGGATCCCTAGTCTGCACGAGAGAAGCCATGCGGATAATGAATTCTCAGGAGAAGGGGGGCCACATCTTCAACATGGACGGAGCTGGTTCGGGGGGCTCCAGCACCCCCTTGACCGCCGTGTGAGTCTCACTCCTCCATATGTCTGCTTAGTTTTTTTTTATCATAATGACCCACGCATAATTTAATATAATACGCGTTGACCCTGGTTGCCCCTCTGGTCAACCTCCACAGCTACGGTTCTACCAAATGCGGGCTTAGGCAGTTTCAGGCGTCACTGCTCAAGGAATGCCGGCGGTCCAAGGTCGGCGTCCACACGGCGTCCCCGGGAATGGTGCTGACCGAGCTCCTCCTCAGGTACCGCCACGCGGCCTTGGAGCCCCTTCTGGATCTTCGTCCTGTTGACCCCTCCCTCTCGGATCATAATCCCGTCAACCGACGAACGAATCTTTCCTAAAATGGCAGTGGGTCGAGCCTGAGGAACAAGCAGATGTTCAACATCATCTGCGAGCTGCCGGAGACCGTGGCACGGACGCTGGTACCCAGGATGCGAGTGGTCAAAGGCAGCGGCAAGGCGGTCAACTACCTGACCCCACCTCGGATCCTCCTCGCCCTCGTCACCGCCTGGCTCCGCCGCGGCCGCTGGTTCGACGACCAGGTACCCCGCCCCACCTGACTCCACTCGCCGCCGACCCTCCGCCGCCGCCGCCGCCGCCGCTCCTCACAAAGCTCCTCCCCGTTGACAGGGCCGGGCGCTGTACGCGGCGGAGGCGGACCGGATACGCAACTGGGCGGAGAGCCGTGCGCGCTTCTCGTTCACGGACGCCATGGAGATGTACGCGGAGAGCACCTGGCTCTCCGTCTTCTCCCTCTCGGTGGTCTGCGCCTTCATCATCCTCTCCAGCTCCGCCGCCTCCTTCCCGGGCACCTGATTCGAGCCCTCACCGCGCGGAACAGAAAGAAGAACAAGGCTCGCTTAGCAGCTCTCCCCCGTCAGCCCCTTCACCACCACTGGGAAGGGGAAGGGGCGGGTTTCATCAATAGAAGGCCCTCCGGCGCAGACCGGCGGCTCCGCCCCCTCGCCGCAGATAATTTAGATTGTTAGAGGAGGCTCATGAGGAGGAAGGAGATGGATGGATGGGAGCAGCGGGGCCAGCTCGCCAGCCACAGCTGCCAGCCCCTCGGCAGGCGTGTTGTGTAGAATTCGAGTGCCCCTCTCAGGGCCTGTGATTCCGAGGGCCATTCATGTCTCTACATACTGAATGCAGGGAAATTTCCTCATTCGGCTATCTTCATCAAAGGTTTTGATTTGATCCAACGTTTATTTTTTTCTTTCTTTGTTCAGCTGAATGGCCAAACCCCAGTCCAATTGGGGGAGACAGGAAAATAGGAAAGACTGGAGATGACGTGCATGAACAAGGGAAATATATATATATATATATATATATGACGCTGAAACTCCAGGCATGGGTTCATCTTATCTTAGAAAGGCTGAGAAAAAAAACTCATTTCTGTAAAAAAAAAAAAGAAAAAACTGATGGAAAAAATTGGGTTCTTCGAGGCATCAAACATGCAGTGAAAGAAATTGATGGTGGGCCAAGATGATGGATGTTCTTTGACGTCTGGATGAAAAAATTAATTAATTAATTATATTTTATTTAGGTTTAGGTCCACGCAAAATGAGGCCAATCAACAAAAATAAATAAATCTGCAGATATACACCTAGACATGTAGCTTCCTGAAGACTTCCACGGGCTTCCTATTTCATCCCCAAGGTTAAATACGCCATATATTCTTAGAACATGTCATCACTATTCGTCTTACACAAATCTAAAGGTATCAGAAAACATTGTCATTCCCATATTGACGATCTGGATGCAAGGTTAGATTAGATGGAAGAGGATACGAATGTGGGTGATGCCCAAAAGGGCAAATGTTTAGGGCTGTGACCATAGGCACGCTGGCGAAACGGGGGCAAATAGGTCTAAAAGCGGAGAGAGAGAGAGAGAGAGAGAGAGAGGCAGATTATGCCGTTTAAGACATTTCTAGATTTCCTCCTCTGGTTAAGGACTAACCCAAGTTAGCACAACTCAGCACAAATTTCTAAGACGAAATCGTAGCATGTGGGCAGAGTATAATGCGAGTGTGGGTTTTTTGGGAGCGGAACCACAGGTCTAGGGACAGGAACGTGGGTTCAATGATAATGCGCCTAATTTGCAAGAACCAATAGAAAAACAGAGGACTCCGAAAGATGAGAATCCTAGTTGGGTGAAGGTGGAAGTATCATTTCTGGAAGAAAGTAAGGAACAAAGGGTAGGAAAAAAAAAAATCAAGGCCAAAGCAAGGATCCATTAATAAATAAATACCTCTCCCACCCCCACCTACAAAGGCCTTAAGCAATTCTAACCATCAAGTGGCTAGATCACATGGCACAGGACCCATTCTGAGTCAGAAGCTTCAGGCACTTTATCTTGTCATCAGGATTGAGTATGAACTCTCAATGCCCCTTTTCTGCAGCCCAGGCTCTCACAGCAGGGTAGGACTGTGGATTCTAATCTCCTAAAGCGTTGGTTCAAACCTCGAAAAAGGTTGGTTCCAGCCCTTTTGGGAGTGCTTCCATGGGAAATCCACACTGATCTTAGATTCTCCTCGGATGTCTATGCACAGAGTATCGAATGTAACTTGGATGCCAATGGATTTCAGCTGTCTAATGTTCTCAAAAAAAAAAAAAAAAAAAAAAACAGGTGCATTGTATCCTTTGGAATTCATAAAGAAGAAAACACACACACTGCCTAATGCATACTTGCGAAAATCCTACGAGACAAGTCTATGGATAAAACACATAAAGAAGGTAGGGATTCAATCCTTTTGAAAAAAACTACACGACCAGATCTATCTATATACACATGGAATGTAGGCATTGCATCCTTTGGAAAAAAAACTAAATAACCAGCTCTATCTATATGCATATAGAAGGCAGCCATTGAATCCTTGTGAAAATCCTGCACTACAGGATTTTATGGGCTGAAGCAAGGCTATAGCGTGAACCTACAAGGTGATGTAGGACAACAACGTCAAGACTTGGACGTTTCCCAATTCAAGAGAATCTGGAACATCTGAAAGTTTTCAAAATCTACTACTTTCTCGACCTTTTAACTGGATTTTATGACGCATAGTGAATATGCACATCATCACTCCAGGCATGCACGTTGACTAATGGATCGACATATTTTAGGTGAAGTGGTGTTCAGGAGATCGCATTCTCCTTCTCAAAGGACAAACGTCCCCAAACCACATGCAAAAAACCCGAATAGGAGAAATGAAAGAGAATAATCTCCGAGTTGATAGCCGCAAAACGATCATTGGGAAAGATGTTGTTCTACGAATACTGTTTCTCAGACAAGTATGATGCCATGCGACGAATGAACAATAGATACCGAGAGTAATTGGAACCGATGGCCAAGTTATAGAAGAAAACATTGAACCAGAGGGAAGAAGATGGATTCTTCATACGTGAGATCTTTCTATTGAAAAATGCCGCGTGGGAGACAATTTCCATGAAGCACAAGACGCTGCTTTCAAGATAATATTCTCTTTTATTGCCGAGCTCACAGCTCATCGGCTGGACATTGACGAGAGAACTGCGCTAGAACTACATTGCCAACGATAGAGAACAGCATAAAACAAACCACCCAAGGCAAGAGTCAAACTTCTTGAAATAGCGTCAGTACACAAACCAAAACGGGGGCGATTTTTCCATCTAAAGGAAAGCTTCTCAAATGAATTTCCTTAGCGGCCTTCCGGCATCTTCGTCTTGCATGTGCTGCGAGAAAACCGAACGGGGTCGTCAGCCATCAACATAGGGTTTGGAGTAAAACCAATGGCAAATCCCGCACGCATTAATCGCAGCACAACGCGTCTGCTGTTCAGGGATAATCGAGAAATAAACCAAAACAGAGGACGGAGGCTCAGAATCTTACGAATTCCTTGACGATCCCCTTGTAAACAAGTAAGGGTACGGCGATCCCGAAGATGCCTACGATGGCGAGGTTGCGGCGGGTCCAGCGGAAATTGAACTCGAGGTTCTCGCGGCCGGCATTCCAATCCTCGATGAATTTGTTCTTGTTCACCTCCATCCCTCCCCCCATCTCTTCCCTTCCTCTCTCTCTCCTCTCTCCTCTCTCTCTCTCTCTCTCTCTCTCTCTCTCTCTCTCTCTCCCCCCCCTGCCCTTGCCCTCTCTGAGAACGCCCTCCCCTCGTCTCCTCCCCACCCTCGACTGAGGAAGCGGAAACCCAACGGAAGCCACCAGAAGTTTAACGGAATATTCCCGAGTATTTTCTGCATGAATTTCATATAAATATTAAATACATTTCCACGTCAGAAAATGGAAAAGCCCACGGGCCTGTTATCTCTGCCCAGGGCCATGGGCCCATGGGCATCCGGGGAGGAGGGCATTAACGAGCCGGGCTGATAAAAAGCCCGGCCCATAACTAACCCAAAAGACCCGTAATTAAGTAAACAGTTGGGGGTTTTTTTCGTAAAAATACAAGTCGCCTACCTGTCTCCCTTCGGGAACGATCGACAGTCTAATGGCTGGTTGATCGTTGAGCTGTAGACGCTCCTGATTCTGGCGGCCGTTTCCTCGTCCGTTGGCGATTTCTCTCTCATCGGCAGATCGCTGCGGTTGCAGGGGGGGGAGGAGGGGTTCTCGGGCTTGGGATTCTGAGGCAAGAGAGCTAGTTTTTTTTTTCTCGTCCGTCTTGCGTTCTCTGTGGCTGCCGAATCCATGGCTTCGCGGAGGAGGATGCTTCTCAAGGTTATAATTCTCGGGGACAGCGGGTATGTGTTCTTCAGTTTCGTGAATTTTGCCTCTGCGTTTTCGGTGCTCGATCTGGGTCCGAGTGCGCTTATTCGTGTATGATTTTTCTCTGTTGGGTTTTCTCCGATTTCTGGGTAATCATCGTACTTTCGATTGAATGCGCAAGAACTCCGTGCTGTTCGTGAGAGTAGTTTCTGGTGTTCTTTGGCTAGTTGCAGTTAGACATTTTCTGAAATATTTCTGTCTCTCAATTCTGCCTTTGTCTGTCTTTTACAGGGTCGGGAAGACGTCTCTGATGAATCAGTATTCTCGAAACCCTACCGTTTCTTTTCCATTCTCTACTTCCATGAGGGGTAGATGTGCCGGCTGATGCGGTTCCTCTCTTAATCGGTGGATTTCTAGGTATGTCAATCGGAAGTTCAGTAATCAGTACAAGGCAACCATTGGGGCTGATTTCCTGACAAAGGAGGTCCAGTTTGAGGACAGGCTGTTCACGCTTCAGGTGAGTTATAGATTCTCAGCGCCTGCGTTCTCCTACATGGAGCAGTCTTTTTTTTTTTGTTTGCCTGCGTTACTTTTCATGGGCATAATTGTTTCGGTTCATGTCATTTTCTTTTCACATTTTGATGCCTATTTTGGGTTATCTCGTGATCTTGGTGAATCAATTTTTTTAAAGTGCAGAAGATAAACCGTCTCTTTGGGTCCACTCATTATGAATGAAGAAAGTCAACTGGTATAGGAATTTGTTTCCGAACACGTTGGCAGATCTGAAAGGCCCTGCCCTTTTCGTTGGTGATTCTCATTTGGGATTTCATCATATTTTCTTTTCAGGGTCCATTGATTTCATCATGTTATCGGTTTTCTAGTGTGGCTAGTGATGCAGGGGAGAAAATATGACAACTTGTTGATTTGATCTAAACCCCCTCCAAAGGCCCCTGCTCTCTCTCTCTCTCTCTCTCTCTCTCTCTCTCTCTCTCTCTCTCTCCTCCATCTATTTATGCATACAAGTAGCAAGATCAGCAGAAGGATATCACCTAGAATTATAATCTGCATGGGGTTAGCACGTCAGGCCATTCCATGTTCTTAAGAACATTCATTGATTGACTGAAGTATGAAATTAATGGCTTTAAGAAGCATATTTGTCCCTGAGTTAAGTAATAGGGTGTTTCTTCTCTTTGATGAGAGGTTCGGATGCATGGAATTTGTGCTAATGTGAAAAATGAACGATGAAAAATAAATAGGCCACTAATTTTCTTAATATCTAGGAAGGTACAGCTTCTTTGAAAGATTGCTGAGATCTGATCATATCAAGATGTAAGGGCTATTGGCCCTATAATGAACGCATATCAATCAGCTATGAAGATTAAGGTCTTGGGGTGGAAAATGCATGTGGCTCATGCATTCAAGAACATTATTCATCGACATCCAACAAATCACTATGAACTGGGGTTGGCTCTATCCCGTTTTGTCATAGTTATAACCACGTCAAACATGATCAATTAAGAATTTGTTTTCTTGCGCCCATGAAGATGAAGGTACCATTATCAGGCCCTTTTCTGAATGTGTTCGTGACTATTCTCTACTGTCTTCACCGAGTGTCCCAATCATCTCTACCCCTATAGTTTACAATATTTTTCATACATATTACTCTTATCTTTTTAACATGATTTTCTTAGGAGCTTAACAGTCGTCTCCAATAGCCCTCCATAACCAGACTACATGTTGAGCAACAGAGTCAAACAAAGCTTTTTCAGAAAATATGTTGTCTTTTGTGTTAGTGGCGTGGACTCCTATGAGTCTAGGCTAAGTTTGCCTCAAATTTCTATGATTTTGGTCAACGTTACTTCTGTCCACCTTTCTGCACACCATCCCAAGCATTCATCTGACGCTCAAAAAATCTTTCTATAATCCCTCCTACATTCTTATCTCTATCTGCACCAATCTTTCACTCTTTCCTTTTTAGCGACTGAACATTTCTGCCCACATGTCATTGCTTGTCCTGCAATCATTTAGAAGCTCAATGGCATACATATCTCCATGCTCTGCTCTAAGTTTCATTCAACCTATTTTAATTATATCACCGGGGCTTTGATCATGCTGGTAAGTGATCCAGATATCATCTGAAGTCAGCTACAGAGCATTTTCTGTTGACCCCAATTTTGCTTTTTTCTCATTAGTCTATTAAACAAAATTCATCATGCTCTTAGTAGAAAAAAGTGTTCATGATTCATTTGACATACAGATTACTCAAATTTCTTACCCTTGGCTAGACTATGCACGGAAATCGTTAGCCTACGACCAGTAAAAACCGTTTGACTCACTGCTTCGCCCCTGATCCTGCATCTAGATTTGGGACACAGCTGGGCAGGAGAGGTTCCAGAGTCTGGGTGTGGCCTTCTACCGCGGCGCTGACTGCTGTGTTCTTGTATACGACGTCAATGTCATGAAATCATTTGACAATCTGAACAATTGGCGGGAGGAGTTCCTCATCCAGGTGACCACCAACCCTTCTCTTCTCTCTTCTTCATTCTTGATGACTGAACGTCTGCTGATGGATTCCTGAATCATCTGCCATTGCGGGCTCAGGCCAGCCCTTCAGACCCTGAAAACTTCCCCTTCGTGGTCCTGGGGAACAAGGTAGATGTGGACGGCGGAAACAGCCGCGTGGTAAGATCGCCCTCCTCCATGTCCATCTTCTTTTGACGATTCAGAAGACCAGAGATGATTCTCATGGCCTCTTCTTCTCAGGTCTCCGAGAAGAAAGCCAGGGCTTGGTGCGCGTCCAAGGGGAACATCCCCTACTTCGAGACCTCTGCCAAAGAGGGGTTCAATGTCGAAGCCGCTTTCCAGTGCATAGCCAAGAACGCCCTGAAGAACGAACCAGAGGAAGAAATGTGAGCACCTAGAAAATTTCCCTACTTTTTCATCTGTTCTTGTCATAAATCTTCCAATGGCATGTGGGTCATCAGAATATTTCCAGTATAATCCACCAAGATCATCTGGGCTGGCTGACTTTTTTTTTTGCTTCCCTTGCTGAAGATATCTTCCGGACACAATCGATGTTGCTGGCGGGAGGCAGCAGGGATCTTCAGGCTGCGAATGCTAGACTGGCAGAGACAGGTCCCAAGGATGCTGCGAGACTAATCACATGTTTATAATGATCTTCTGTTCTTGTGGATTTGGTGCATCCGGACTCAATTTATTCGGGACCAGTTGTTGGAAAAGATCTGAACTTGAATCTGGGAGACTACTCCCCTTGAAATCTGTTGGAGAGATTGTTGTGTAGCCGGCTGTCAATCTGTGTTTCTGCAGGTCAACGCATCATATGTGCTTCCCAGAAGAACACAGGTTGACCAATTGATACACGCGGTTTGGTCAAAAGCCAAGCCCCCTCTAGCAGTAGCAGCCCGTTGACTTTATCTAACTCTGGTTTCCAATTTGCTCCCCACCAGCCCCCCCCCCCCTCCCCCCTAGTGACCGTTTGACAGGTGCATTTCATATCCTCCCCCATTCAGAAGAGCCTTTGGATATGCATCTGGGGACAGATGGAACCCTTGTGATGGGCAGTATTGAGGCAGAGAGACCAAAAGTCAACCCACGCATTATAGGCCGTAAAGTGGAAATAACACAGATTCGATTATCTCAGAATTTGACTTTCAATTTGCACAAAAATCTCCCCACAACTGTTTGACCATCTCATTTCCTGTATCTCCCATCCAGAGCCTTCGGATCTGTGTCTGGGGATTGAGACGGAACCCTAGTGATGAGCAGTATCAGGGCAGCCCCAATGAGGGCTCCGGAGAAGTGAGCGATGTGGTTGACCCCATAGAGCTCTCTCCCCAACCCGCCATTCAACCTGGTAGAAGCTCTTGCCGCCTCCATCACCTGATATCAGAGAACAAGAAGACCAACCAGCCCCAGCCCAAGCTTCTGATTCAACCATACATGCCATAATAGGCGCTTTCTACTTAAAATATATGAAATACTTGCCTTATCTATGACGAATTGCCCCAGAATAAGCACTTCGAGGATCTTCCTCCAGTCCCAGGATAGCTGCAGAGTCACTGTGCATGTTTGGTGACGAAGCACTCCCATGGAAAGGCTTTTGGAAATTTCTGTAAGAAAGATCTTCGCACCTTCACAAGAACACTGATTGTGAAGAGCCCAAATACAGCACCAGAGGCTCCCATGGAGACCGCGGACCTCGGGAGGAGCAGCCATGAGACCAGGTTGGCCCCAACACCCGTCACAATGTAAGAGATCCACAGGCCGAGGTTCCCTTCTTCCTCCTCCACGAGCTTACCTGATTGAACAGGAAAACAATCTGGGCAGCTGATCGGATCACTTGAAAGACAGTTCTGGAGTGGAGCTCACTGCAATCTTACCAAAAATGTATAAGAAAAATAGGTTGCTCGAAAGATGGTTCCTGTTAAGAAATAAGAGAAGTAAAAAAAAGTCAACTTTGCGTGGATGTGAAGTAGATTGGCTTCTACTCTTGATGTGGTCGGATAACTAGACAAAGACGCCATTGCCACCGGATCTGTGGATGACGGAGGAGCCTCACCAATCAGCATGGCAGAACGTTGCCGTCGCAAATTGGTACCAAGCTGGCCACCTGTGGTACAAATACAGCGCCTTCACCTGTTGAAGCTGGGGAGAACCCAACATATTTCATACCGCAAATGATCAGAATCCCTTAAACTTTGGAAATAATATTGAAAGGAAGGATAATATCGCACAAAAAAATGGAAATTCACTGATTAAAACCACCCCATCGTGTAAACAATCTTCAACGTGTAAATTGAGAAGAATCAGAAAATGCTAAGGCAGACAAGGAAGAGGGAGAAGAAGAAGAAGAAGAAGAGAGCTGAGCTGTTCAATTACCTGAAGCAGATGATCAGCCACAAAAACAGCTAGATTAAGAAGCAGGATCCAAAATATTCCGTTCACTCGTCTGGTGGGTTTCCTACCAGGCTTCTCCAGCTCCAGCTGTGATGTCAAATCTAGGAAAACAAGGGCCAAAGCATAAGAAGTTTGCAGTTCAAAGGGCATCATACGGATGAATGTAGACGCCCATGCCCCATCTTTCAGACCCCAGAATATATCTTTCTCAGAACAGGAGCTCGATTCCAGTGGTTTTTGGGCTAAAACCTTAACCATCCGGAGGAGACCCATCAAAACTCGCCCAAGAACTGAATAACAAGAGGTGGGTTGCCGGCGCTCTGTCCTTCATAGCGTTTACTCTCCAATTGACCGTCCTCCCCCCCTCCCCACCTCCCACCAAACTGTTCAAAGAACAACCAGTAACAGAGGCGCACACATATCGGGAATACCCACAAACAGGCAATGGGCACTCGATGCTGAAAAGACATGTCGCATAGAGAGAAACCATTTCCGAGCACACAGAGAGAGACAGAGAGAGAGAGAGAGAACCTGATTTGCTCATACGGCAGATGTGGCGGGGTTGAGCGACGGCGGCGGGGAGAAGCGCGGCCCTCCGTCGGAAGGCGAGTCCACGATCTCCTCCTCGGGGAGCTGCCGGCGGAGCAGCGCGAAGAGTGGAATGGGGACGCCACCCATCGAGTACAGAGATCCGATGATTCCTGGGGAAGGACCAGCAGGGAGACTCCGCCACGCCGGGGTTGAGAGCAAGCGCCCGCCGCGCCATCTCCGTCCGATGCCTCCGGATGGCGTGGTAGCAGCAAAATTAACAAATAAGCCAAACTCTGAATCTCAGCAGCTCCACCACTTTCCCCGCCTGGAATTCAGAGAGAGAGAGAGAGAGAGAGGGAGAGAAAGCGAGAGAGAGAAGGAGAGAGAAAGCGAGAGAGAGAGAAGGAGAGAGAGAGAGAGAGGGAGGGAGAGGGAGAGAGAGAGAGAGCTTGGTCCGGCCCATACCTTGGGTCCAATAAACTTCAGGCCCAAGAGATCCCTCCTCCTTCCCCCAAGTTGGAAAGGCCCCACAAACCCCCCTCCCCCGCTGCAAGGCCTGCTGCGTTTTTCTCCCTGAAACAGCTCCGCCGGGAAGATGGCCTCGCTGCCACATCTCCTCCCACGCACCAACCAAAACCCTAACCCTCGCACCGCCACCCTCCTCCCCTCCTCCTCCGCTATCAGGTCTCGCCGGGTCAACTCGCCTGTCTCCTCCGCCAAACCCCTCGCTACCTCCTCCCAGAAAACCCAGCTCGCCGGGTCGACCCAGTTGGAAGCCCTCCTTCCCCGGAGGAGCTTCTCACTGGGCTGGCTCACTGGGTCGAGATGGAGCCGTTACGGCGGCGAGAAGGCGGCGGAGGGCGGAGGAGAGGAGGAGGGCCGCCTCCTGGGGGTTTTGGCCGGCATCTCTCCGGCGGACGCGAGGGCGGCGCTGGTGGCCGCCGCCGTCTCTCTGGCCTTCCGGCTTTTCATGGCGGAGCCCCGGTCCATCCCTTCCTTGTCCATGTACCCCACATTTGACGTCGGAGACCGGATAGTTGCAGAGAAGGTAAACCCACTTCGTCCTCCACCTGGTGTACCCACTGGCTGATGAATGACTCTTCATGCCGCGCCATCGGTGGTCAGGTCTCCTACTTGTTCAGGGCGCCCTGCGTGAACGAGATAGTGATATTCAAGAGCCCGCCAGTCCTGCAGGTAAAAATCAGACAGAAAATAGTATTTTTTATCGTACATGTGAAAAGAGTTCTTGGTTCCTCCGGTGCTCTACAGGAAGTTGGCTACAGTGACGAGGAGGTCTTCATCAAACGGGTCGTCGCCAAGGAAGGTGATGTAGTTGAGGTGATCAATCCTCTCTCTCTCTCTCTCTCTCTCTCTCTCTCTCTCTCTCTCTCTCTCATCTGTGTCTGTGACCTTGATGTCTAATTATTTCTCTCTCTGGAAGGTGCACAATGGGAAGCTCATAGTTAATGAGCGAGAGAGAACTGAAGACTTCATCCTTGAACCCCCATCATACGACATGAACCCTACAGTGAGTCTCTACATCTCCCCCACCCTTCAGTCAACGCCTATGTTTGCATGAACCGATGGGTGTTCTTCGTCACAGAAAGTGCCTGAGGGCAACGTCTTCGTGATGGGCGACAATCGGAACAACAGCTATGATTCCCACATATGGTACCGTCTAGCTGCATTCTTTGAATCTAATTCAAATGAAATTTTCCAATTTTGTTTGTGGTTGGCTGATTTGGGGTCTGTGTGAAGGGGGCCTCTGCCACTGAAGAACATACTGGGGAGATCTGTGTATAGGTACTGGCCTCCGGACAGGGTTGGGAGCACCGTCGGTGGAGACGGGTGGGTTCCTATAGGTTTAGGGTTCTTCGCTCGTCCATAATCTGGGTGAGAAGGAGATTTCGCCATCGTTTTGCTCATGGATGGCCTTCCTGTGAATCGGAAATTGACTATTTTGTATAAAATTTGTGGTTTGTGAAATCAAAAGAGAACTTGCGCTGAATGTCTGCCGTGTATTCAGATCAAAGACGGTTGGTTTCTACATCTGCAGAATCATATGGTTAATCGGACGTTTGCTAAGTTCATGATGTGTTGATAGGATCGTGTAATCATTGTATATGATCCGTTGCATAAAAAATTTGTAAAAAGCAGATCCATGCGACAATCAAGCAACAACATCCGTCTGAAGGAACTGCCACAAAAAAAATGATCGAGAACCCATCGTTATCCATTCAACGGATCAATTCGAAATTTGATCCGAGTGACGTTCGGGCAAACGAACAGATCACTCTATAGAAATGAAGCGATCGGAGCTTAGAGAAGGCACGAATCTCAGGCGAACCATCGCACAGCGATAGATCATCCAGTTTCCGAAACAAGAATAGAATAAACATGGATCAATAAACATTCGGAAGAAAGAGAGATGACGCGATACTCAGCAGGCAGCCGTGGAATGACAAGGTCAACGTTTCTCAGAGACTCAAAGCACAGTTGGCATATTGAACGAAGCGCTACTTCCACAGACAGACAAGGCAAGAGAAATCCAAAGCATTTAGAGGCCTCACAGAGAAGAAAAAGTCTCTCCACACGTCAACTTCAGGGACGACCTAGCCGTTGAATTAACTCGGAATCATCTCCCTCGGCATTATTGGCAGAAAGATCCAGCAACTCCGGCGGGAACACAACGCGATCGGGATTCAGACCCAGAACGTGTGGAGTATTTTCCCCGGCCTGCCGACCAGGCGATCCGCAATTACGACGAACGTGACCTTCTTCCGCCGGACTCCTCACCGTCGTCCTCGCGAGACGAGGTGGAACAGCAGGAGCCGGAGAAACGGCGGCGACGGAGGAGGGAGAGGCGGCGCCGCCAGCAAGGCGGCGAAGGCCAGACGAGAAGGTGGCGAGCCCTAACTCGCAGTGCCTCAGCGACAGTTGCTTGCTTGCCGCCGTCTTCTGGTTCCTTCCTTTCCTTTCCTTCCTATCAACGGAAATACTCTGCGGAGGCAAGGTGCTTCTCGAGTTCTCCTTTTGGGCTTCCTTAACGGGCCTAGCCCATAATTTATATGGGCTCATAGGCTTCCTTTCCTCAACCTGAGCCCAGCCCATGAACAACTAGTGTTTGACCTCTGTTAATGGGCTTTTGATATTAGCCCATTTAGGGCCCTTCGTCGTCTACGTTCACATGAAGGGATTGTTCAGTTTTAGCCCTTCGAAAAATCCTTTTTTGATTATTAAATCCACCTATCTCTCATCCATCCCTCCTCGAAAAAACATTTTTTATATATTTTTTGAGCCTGAGTTATCAATAAATTTTTATAGAAAAGTATGAATAATTATTATTTTCTGGTGGCTAGTTACTAACTCTATGAATGTTAAAAACCAAAGGAATAACTCCCCCCCGCGGTTGGGCGGCGCCTCCCAGAGGAGATTGTAGCCCTCTCTCTCTCTCTCTCTCTCTCTCTCTCTCTCCTCTCCTTCCCTCCCTCTCTCTCTCTCTCTCTCTCTATATATATATATATATGCATATATAATATCTCTCTCTCTATTTATCTTTCTATCTCTCTCTGAACTCTTGATGAAGGTCCACTCTCAAGGCCATGAAGCCGGTGCCCGTTGACTCTCCTCGGCGGGAGGAAAGATAGAGTATCATGCAGATGCTTCTGCGATGATCGGGGTGGGTCAACAGGTGCAGTCAGAAGGTCAAACTGAAAAGACCTCCGAAACCAGCAGGTTGAAGAGATGATTCTCCAGAAGACGGACGATTCCTCGAGCTTCTTCCGCCGGAGGGACCTCGCCCCAGCCTGGATGCCAAGCCCCGCTCTTGCTGCACCTCAGATCTCTCTCCAGCCGCCGGCAGAATCTCTCTTCTTCTTCTCCGCCGCCGCCGCCGCCGCTCCTCAGGCTCTCGATTTCTCGGCCGATCTCCTCCGCCAGCTTGTGGTTCACGGGGGTCGCCGCCGCCGCCGTCTCCGGCGGAGTGGGAAGGAGGGAGGGAGAAGGGCGGCGGAGCTTGGAGGCCATCAGCTCTCTGGCGCAGTCCGAGAGGAGCTCGGAATCGCCGGCGGCGGTCATCTTCTTCCCTGGGTCGAGGTTGAAGAAGAGCTCTCGGGCGATGGCAGGCGAGTTCTCTCCGCCATGGCTGTTGAGGTTCGCCATGGCCTTCCTCGGGCTCCCTGAAATATATAGGCAAACTGTTTAATTCGAGGATGGAGGAGGATCGGAATAAGATTTTTCTACCAGTAATTAGATTACCTTCTGTGAGAGTGATCGTACAGCGGGCTCCTTCTCCATGGGAGGAGAGATCAGAAGGGGAAGAAGAAGAGGAGGAGGACGTGGCCAGGGCGCCTCCTCTTCCATGACGGGCGACCATCTCCTTGTCCTCCTGCAAGAAAATGGAGGACGACCCTTCAGTTTTCCGGGGAAGGGGAAGCCTACCAACCTCTTGCAGAGTGCAGTATAGAGTTCTCCTCACCGGCGGAGGCACCGGCGGCCGTCTCACTGGTTTAGCCTTCGTCGCCTTCCTCTCCCTGGTCGACTCGACGGACTTCCTCACGGCCGTCTTCGTCGAGGGGGAGGTCATCTGGACGGAAACCTGGTTCCTCTCCGGAGCTGGTCTCCTCTCCGGCCTTCTCGCCGGCGGTGGGTTCGTCGTCTTGATCTGAGATCTCGTGCTCCTGTTCTTCATCTGAGGCTCTTCGAGCTTCCTGCGGACCCTGGTTTCCTCCTTCGTCTTCTTCATCGGAGGGGAAGCCACCGACTTTATTTTCTCCGGCGGGTCTCCCACCTCTACCTCGCCGGAAAATTTCGTCTCCTCCATCGCCGCTGCCGCCAGGTGCATGGGCTTGATGATCACGATGGGGGGCTCTTCTTCTTCATTTCCGGGGAGTCGCCGAAGATACGGAAGCGCCGGCGACTGGAGCAGGGTTTCTCCACTGCGGGTGGCTCCGAGAAGCCCCTTGACCTTCATGCTCTCTATGATATCCTGCAGCCCCTTTCTGCTCCGATCTGGTTTATCCGCCACCGCCGCCGCCGCCGCCGGTGGGGCTTCTTCCAGACCCATGAGCCTGGCTATCAGATTCGGAGCTCTGGGCCTCTCCGGCGGCGGCGGCGACGGCGGTGGCGGCGACGGCGGCTTCGGAGAACTGCCGGAGAGGAGGTTCTCCCGGTAAAGACTGTCCCTGATCACCTTCCTGAGCTCCTCCACGCCATTTCTCGAGGACCCAAACCTCCCGGAACCCGTCAACGCGGGAGTGCGGCCTGCTCCTGCTCCTGCTCCGGCGGGCGGCGCCTCCTCCCTGAAGCTGCAGCCCTGGAACCTCCTCCTAGACTGAGTCAGCAGCTCGGAAGATCTCTGAAGCTTCCCCAGCATGACGAGCGACTCCTGCAGATCCAGAGCCCCCTTCAGGAGCAGATCCGCCGACAGGTCCCCCGCCTGGCCATCGAAGCTCGGGGACTTGGACCAGGTGTCGATCATCTGGTTTATCTTCTTCGCTTCCCTGGAGATTTGCAGAAGCTGGGAGTCGCCCTTTTCCCTGCAAACTCCTCCCTTTCCTTCTTCCCGGCCCCCTCTCCTCTGCTTCCACGAGAAAGGCCCCTCGGACTCCATTATCCGACCTCTAGGGAGAGAGAGAGAGAGAGAGATAGAGAGAGGGGGGGGTCGCCTTAGCTTCCTCTGTTCTTGCTCTCTCTCTCTATCACACTCTTACTCTCTCTCTCTGAGGTGGGTGGGTCTTGAATGCGTGGAGAGATCTGCCATGGCGGGGAGCGGCAGGGTTATGGAGGTGAGCTGGTCAAAGACTTCTTCAGCTGCTCCTGACGGACAGCTGCGGCCGGGCTGGTGTGGGCCGCGGGCTTTGGGCCCAATAAATACGATTTAATAGTGGATCGTCCGTGGGCTTTTCTACGTCAGCAGGCCGTACGGAGAGAGGGAAATGCTAAAACAAAGGAAGGGGGTCGTGGCGGTCGCCTATTGGTTTTCTTGAGATCAGTCAACCGGACAGAGATCCGATCCCCCCGTGGAAGACAGGGGGGGCCACCTAGATGCGGCTTGTCCCAGGACGACAAATGGCGGCCAGGTCATCTGGGGTTCATCGGTCAGTTCGCGGAGTCAGGGGGGGTTTTATGTAAAGTGGCTTCTTGTCGGTGGGGCCGGTATGCCACATGAATCAGGAATGAGGTGTTTTCTTTAAAAAAGCATATTTTTCTACCCCCGGTCATATGCCACCCGTTTTACCGATGGAGAGAGGGGCTGAGCCGGCGGTGGTGGCCGCGGCATTATAAAATGGAGAGAGAGAGAGAGAGACTGATGAATCTCACTCTCTCTCTCTAGGGGCCAAGGCGGTGTCTGCCTCCAGCCCTCCCACACCCATTATTCACGGCTGTCCCTTTCTTCTGCTGCTCTGCCCTAGCCAGAAAAGGAGAGAGAGAGAGAGAGAGAGAGAGAGAGAGAGAGGAGGGTGAAACATGTGAGGTGTGGGCAAGTTGGCTCGTGATCGGGGGCAGCGGAGAGCTCGCCGGCACTGCCGACGACGCAGAGGCAGGCAATGACGTTGACCGCGAGGCTGGTCGTCGGAAGGAGAAATTAGGGTATTGGAAATACTCAAGCTTGGTTCATGCTACAAAGTTGGGATTTTTGGAAGAAAATAACCCAAAATCGATCCCCAACCTTCAGGGATAAACTCAAAGTCGCAGACTAGAAGAGAGAGAGAGAGAGAGAGAGCTAAAAAAAGACAGCTAGAAAGCCTCAGTCCATCTTTACTCTCTCTAGCTCGCTGATGATCTCTTCGAACTGCAGAGTTTTCCCAGATGAAGAAAATGGAAATGAAGATCAGATAAATAAGGAAACAAAATCAAAAACCCATATGAAAAATGATTTAGCAAGAAGAACAGGGGACGAACTGGGTACCTTCAAAGTCTGCCTCAAGAAGTAATCGCCATAACTTTTGTTTGACTTTTGCTCTACGACGTGGATAGTATCCTGCATATGTAGTAACGATCGGATCAAAATATTTTCCCTAAAAGAGGGTTTCCACTTGGTCAACTGTTTTTGCTGATCTGGGCAATGAATTATCGCAAAAAAATGAAAAAAAAATTGGTGCATGCCTCGTTGATGCAGAAATCGATGTCGGCATTAGAGACGATCTTTCCTTCATCATCTACAATGTGGGTCTTGTGCTTATACGTCATCAAGATGGTCCTGATAAGAAAAAGACAACAGAGTTGACGTCTACATAGTCAAACACAGGCGACGGAAGAAAGTCCAGGGGGGGTGGGGGCTGACCTCAGAGTCACCTCATCCACCTCCATGTAGGTGGCAAGCTTCGCGACAGAAATGGTCGAGTAGAGCTTCAAGAAGGTGCGCACGCTGGCCAGCAATTGCTGCTGCTTTACTTCATAGAGGAACAGCTTCAGCTGCAGCCTGTAAGCATCCTGCGAGGAATCATTTGAGGATTGTCTTCCGTCATTGGGGAGTGGGTCGATGAACAGCCTCGACGTTTGGAGAATGGAGAAAATTGGAAAGATTAGAGGAAAAAAAATTAGTCAAAAAATACGGGGACCCGTTGACTCTTTTTGTACCAACATCAGTGAGAAACATCAAACTATGACCGGCCGCGGACTCTGAAACTAGATAAAAATCAGGCCCAAAACATTTAGGAACAGAACCCATAAACACGCCGAAAAGGGGAAGTCTTAATTGGCTGATACAAACTAACATTTAGGTTAACTGAGTGCTCGTAGTTACCATCACCTCGACTAAATAAAGGAGTAGACTCATTAAAAGTCAAAGAATAAACAGCAGATTTGGGTAAGCAAAAGGGGACAATCGCAGATTTGTGTGAAGGAAAAGCCAATAAATATCATGGTCAAAATATTATGGATGATCAGGTTACGCATACCTGGTTGTAGTTTGCAAGAGGCTCATCGAAAATAGGAGCAGATGGAGTGATAAACTTGGGGCACGCATACGAAAAGAGTTCATCATAAAGACCATATGCCTCGTCGTCAAATCTCTGCATTCTCAGCATCTTGTCATTGTACTTCTCCTTTAGCTGAGTGATAACGTTTTCATCAACAAGTTTCGTCTGAGGGCACAGTGAGAGGCAAATTGCCAGCAATGCGTACATCTGCTCATTCTTCTTCAAAATTTGATCATATTGAGGAGACTTCTGATGATATTGCTTGGTCTTCAGAATATACAACAGGACCTTATTGAATTCTTTTATTGCATCAGCATACCTACGAAGATGCAAGACATTTAAGCATTAGCAAATTTTAGAAAGGAAAAAAAAGCACGGAAATTAAGCTGATCTTGATAAGTATATGAATATATGTAGGAGAACAAAAAGATTAGATGAAAAACCATGGGCATTCTCTTGTCAATGTCCTTACTGTCGACCCTCCCACTTATGCACTCCATATCTTCTGGACACTCCATATGCTACCTCTTCTGGAGCAACTTTGCACAACCACAGCTACAGAGCGCCCACGTCTACAGTTCCCATCTTTCGCACCCATTTATATAAATAGGCTAGATTATAATATCTGATTTCTCTAATGTCCAATCCTCAGTGACGCAATATGATCCCCTACACAGCCCTTCAAAATGCCTTCCCAATGACGCATTATGATCCCCAACATCAATTCTACTCAATGCATAATACAATATTGCTCGTTGATATCATCACCTTCGAGATAAAAAAAAGAACCACAAAATCGCAGGGGAGGTTGCCTCACAAAGTACTAACCTACATCCAAAGACTATGACCTTTCATTTCCATCCTGCCAATTCACCGTTGAATTTCACAACTCCAGTAACCGCGGCCAATTGGTTCTCTTCGAAGTCATAACAGAAACAAATATGACCACTTCATGCTTCTTATTGGCCAGGTCAACAAAGAGCTCAACTTCTATCTCAAGATGTAACTTATAAAACAAAACTCTAACCATGGTCACAGAGATGGACGAATGATTACCATGATAGAGAGTATCATATGCTTGAGGAAGAAGTTGGTCCCACCGGTTCAAAAAAAAAAAAGGCCACAAACCACAAAACGGGTAGTTTCATTATCACGCAAGACACTCTATTCGTTGCTGAAAAAAACCAGGCTCGATAACAGTACCATTTGTAGTCCCAGCGTATTAGACCAGAAGTCCCTCACAAGGAGCTCCCATAAGGAGTCTAGATAGAATTATTACCACAAATAATTCATTCTTGGGTAAAATGACGTGCTGAAGACGAACACATACGAGAAAAATATGACTGGAACTCGATCTTCGACACTCATCAAGCATAGCACAGAAAATGATGCATTCCAACTACTTTTGTCTATAGAGAACAAGAAAAGAAGCACACCTTCGTAGCATTAGGCTTGCAAAACCATAGTGGTATATCGTAGTTATATGGCTTCCAATAACGATGGTGTAGACACCCTGCTGACTGATGTCTATTGGAGCCAAACATTTTAGCCCTGTCTGATAATCTCCAAGCAGGCAGTGAACTCTTAGTAATCCTACCATGCTATAGTAACCCAAAACCTTCAAAACATTGCTTCCACCTTCATAGTCATAGCCATCTGTAGCCGTGAACTGTTCCAGGCCCTCTTTCTCTCGTTCCAAAATTTGGGTTATCATAGATTTCTCCACTAGAGCTTGCAAGTAATTAAGCACACCATACACACTCCACGCCTGCAGATCAGAAAACCCAGTCATATCTACTAGACTGTTCATGAAGTACAAAACCTTTGCTCGTCAAGGACAACCAACTGAAAATAAATGCACACAAGAGAACAGAAAACATGAAGACAGGTTTATATACCGTCGATGACCGGTATACCATACATTATTATAATAAAAATAATAGTAGTCCAAAAGAACCCCCCCTTCCAGTAAACAAAAAAACTTATCGTCCACCAAAACAGAACCGAACATGAGATTCAATATTGAGGCACTGTAAAAATCTTGAGAACACTGTAAAGTGCGTTCCAGAATGGAAAGACTAGTACCCAAATTGAGAAGTAAAACATCAATTAAGAGAAATGATGGGAGCCAAGAATTAAATTTCATTGGAACAAAGAGAACCTCAAAAAAATGATATTAGAATCAAGCATAACACCAAGTACCTATTTAAAATAAACTTTCCATCCACAAGGGTTCGAGCCATTTCTATGGGAGGGAATCGAGAATAAAGGCCCAAATATATGGAGATATTTCCATGTCGGTTTTCATTATAGGGGGTTGCTTTAGAGTTTAAAACCATCGAAGCTTAAAATATATTCATGGAAATCTACATGTGATGCCACAAAGCTAGTCCACGACAGTGGTTTTTTTTTTCCAAGCGAGGATTGTGGACAGCAAACTTTCAGCTTTGACGATTAGAGGACAAGTCAGACATTCATTTTTCGTACTTTAAGATGTAAAAATGTTCCAATTGTGGCATTGTTAGATCAAGAGTTTAGATAAAAGCCTTTGAACTAGGTTCATAAGTTAGTCTTCAATCCGCAACGAGAGGAAGAAGAATGCACAACACGGTAGTTAGATTGGCCATTTATGGGATATCTGGCTAGAACATCAAAAACGAGAATAGAACAGCACATTTCCCAAGTTTGCCTATGTCTTGAAGAACAACTACAGTTTATCTTTATAAGACATTTATGAAAGGGCGGGAACAAAAATGAGAAATGGAGAGACCATTGGCGTCGAAGCTTTGAGTTCATTTGGAAACACAATTCAATATGATTCAAAGAAAAAAAAGTTAAGAGATAGCATAAGCATGTGAAGATATTAACTTGGTGTTGCTACAAACCACTAAGCACAAGCTTCAACATAAACAGAAACCGTATATTCCACTTACGCCCTCAATATCAAACAAGAAAACAACACCGTCATATGTGCATACGTAAACGTTGCAATAGGTACACATTTTAGTCAGTAAACAACGAACACAGATAATGCTCCATGAAGAAAATAGAAAACTCGAATCGGAGAAGCGTGGATGACATAAATATCGCATCCAAGAGGACCATGAGCAAGCACAGCGGGGATTCACATTCGCACATCACTTCCCCAACAGTATAAAACAAAAAACTCCACCTGGTCATATTGCCGCAAGAGCTGCAGCTCCTCATCAGTTTTGCTCTTCAGCTTAGCCCGGTATTGGCAATAAGACTGGAACTGATAGACGAACTCGTCCACCATGTCCCACAGCCACTGATTGGGGAGCTGCATGTTCACAACACCGTGGAGCACCACACTGAAGAGACTGCAGTAGTTGTCCCACGACTCCACCCGCTGCCGTCCCGTGGGGGCCAGACGCGCATAAAGATGCCTAAACCACATCTCCCTGTACAACAGGCAGAAAACGTGGTCGTTGTCCACGTACGGCGCCACCGCCTCCACCGACGGCCAGGGGCTCTCCCGGAACATCCGCTCGCTCAGCCTCTGGAAGCTCCCCTCATACATCTGATGGATCTCGTAGACATTCCTCTCTCGGATGTGCCGGTACAGGTGGACGACGAACGTCTTCACAGAGTCCGGCACGAAGTTGGGATCGTACCCCACATCGGAGGACTGCGACGGGGCCTGCTGGCGGCTGTCGTAGGGCGGATCGTCATAGCCGTACGAAGCCCCCCCCTCCATCGTTGCCGGAAATTGGAGCACTGCTAGCAGACGCGGACGTGAAGATGGAAGGTAGACGCCGGAAGCCGTTTTAGGGTTTCGGGAGGAGGGAGAAGGAAGAATACC
Source organism: Spirodela polyrhiza (assembly GCA_024713555.1). Lineage (NCBI taxonomy): Eukaryota > Viridiplantae > Streptophyta > Magnoliopsida > Alismatales > Araceae > Spirodela > Spirodela polyrhiza. Next base: position 1,786,257 of record CM046543.1, read on the forward strand.
GTCAGAGACGAAGCACCAGTCTGGATAGAAGGACCCCATCACCGTTAATCGGGTATTCCTCCCCGAAGCCTACAAAATCGACGGTTCAGATACACACAACAAAGAGGGGACGTATTTTGCATAATTACCACCGGAACATTATTTATTTGCGGATATGCCCAATCCCGGCGGAAAGCACGCCCCGGGCCGGGCCGGCGCGTTTCACCGGAGGTGCTTCCAAATACGGTCTGGGCCCGCCCCGTGGTGACCCCACTATTAATTCAGATCAAATCAGACGGTTAAGAACAGAGGCCCCAGATCAAATCACAACACCCCACCCGGCGACAACCGCGCACTCTTTGGGCCCGGGCCGGTCGCAGGACGAGCCCGGGATTCATACGGCCCGGCCCGTCGACCAACCACGGGACCCATAGGCGCTTTCGGTAACTAACCTCATCATCATCATCATCATCGTTGAGAGGGAAAAAAAAAAGAGGAAGCCACAGAGAGCGAGAGAGAGAGAGAGAGATTTACAGAAGGAAGATCTCATGGAATCTCATGGTCGGGGTCGTCTCCAGGGCCGCCATCTTCTTCTTCCTCTTCTTCTTCCGAGGAGAGGAGGGACGAGCCCATCCAGGCCTTGAAGCCTTCGTTCACCCGCCGCTCCATCTCCGGAGAGAGCTCCTGCGCCGGCCCCAGCATCTCCAACCCGAAGCCCCGGCCGGGGAGGTCGCCCTTGTCGAGCATCGCCGGCGCCTTCCTCCGCAGGAAGAAGGCGGTGCCGCCGTAGAGGGCCACCAGCCCCCACGAGGAGATCTCGTAGCACCAGAACAGAGGAACCGCGCAGCTGCTTCCCAGCGTGAGCAGGCTCGAGCCAAGAAACAAGCCCAGAAGGCCGAAGACCACGGCGAAGATCACGTTGAGGATCGAGAGGCAACGGACGCCGCCTGTAAAGAAATGGAGACGCCCACTGTCAGAGATGGCAGCAGTAGACGACGAGGATGGGAAGCCATTGGTTGATGAACTTATTTCTATCGACAGATGCAGCAGAGTCATAGAACTGCGGGAGCGTAATCTCCTTAAACTTGCAGGAAGATCTCAGGAAAAGATCCGGCAGGAGGGTCCCCTGTCGATGTAATTTCATTGGGGAAATTTCTGACCCACTGATGGATTCGATCGATTAACAACATCAATGGATGCAGATTTATTGAACCAAAAAAAATTAAGCAGTAATTTAACAACAACAACGGATTATTATCTTTACAATAAAGAAATTAGATCAGTCAGCTATTTTTATGTCATTTCATTGGAGAAAATAAACTTCCAACCCGTTGACTTCCATACGCAGGGCGACAAAAAGTAGCCAAGATTATCTAGACTGATTTTTTTTTTGTGCATATATTTTCCCGAATTACATACACCCAGGCAGTGTTTAAACAATTTACAAATCAGAACGATTCCGGGGGTTGTTCTCTAAGATGGATGCATGATGCTTCAGGGCGTAAATACCATCAATGTGCCAAAGATCAAGATAGAAGAAGACCATGTAGCAATGAAGAAAGAAAAGCACGGAATGAAGATCACCTCTTTTTGACGCACAATAGTTATTTTCCACCACCTTCAAGCACGAGTGTCTTGATGAACCAGAATAAGCAATGGCCATTCCTACAGAGTGCATGTTATCATGATAAATACAAGGTTATTTGTGGCTGAAACGAGATAATCCAGGGTCATCTCACGCAGTTGCAGTGAAGACACCGCCAGGATGCAAGAGAAAAATAAATATCATGGATGATGCGCCAGTCTGAGCTATTAATATGGGAAATGATCTTGCTCACTATTACATCATCCGGGCCATGTTTAATCGTCACAATGGTAGGTATAACACACTTCTAAGAGGAAACATTTCAAAAGATCTGCAAGAATGGAGCCATAAAAATTGGAAGTCTATATTAATTTCAGCTTTATTGTAATAGCCGCTGATATTTAAGCCGATTTTCTGATTTTCTATGTATTTTTTGTATCTTATCTCCCAGATGTGACACTTCTTTCAATAAAAGCCTGCACTGATTCAATAAAAGTTCATTACCATAAATTTACATGAACCCGTGAAAATCTGTCAGTACCCATCCCTGCCAGCAAGATTAACCTAAGAAAGAGAGATGAATTTGTGCAATATAAAATTCAAGATCCTAAGAAAGGCTCAGTAGCAGATCCAGTAAAGATCCCAGGTTGAACCACCTATTAGGCGATTTTGTATCTGCCATCTTCATCCTGTAACCATAATGTATAATCATCTGAGTCTGAGATTCAGACGCCCATGTCTGCAGAGTCAGCCATTTGGCCAGGAGCAACAAAGGGGAGGAAGGACATAATTATAGAACATAATTAACCTTTTTCAAGCAGTCTGATATTGAAAACAGCAAAAGAGGCCAGAAAGATGAGAAACTTGCTATGGAATGAGCTACAAATCAATTATGAAAGCAATGATCGCTTTGGATTCTGCGAAAGTAAAAGTAATGGCAGTGCTCAAGCTTCAAATAACTCTGATGAGAAAATCATGTCAAGTGCACATTATCTTATAACATCTCCTGCAATATTCTTCTCGTTGGTCAGGAAGAGGAAAAAGAGGATGACGATGACGATGCTGGCGGTGGTGATAGAAAAGGAGGGCCATGCATCTGTGTGAAGCAAACAGCATAAGAGAGAGAGAGAGAGAGAGAGAGAGAGCAAAGTCACCAGACAGGATTCTGGTACCAACAAAGAAACGACCTCCATAGTCTCCATAGACAGGATTCTGGTACCAACAAAGAAACGACCTCCATAAATCAAGAGGAGAGAGGAACTGTTCTAATTCTATTTTTGGATCTGGACATGCAGCAATACGCATCCAGGACTTATGAGTAGCTCCACAAAAAATGAGTAGAAAATGCTTCCAAATCATGGATATAGAGCCGTCCCTAGGGATGATCATCAAATAGAAGAAAAGAAAACAAGAAATACAGAGGATTATATGATCCCCACCAAGGTAGCAAACATCCAATTCATGCACTGTCCATTTGCTTTCGGTGCGGAGGTTGGGAAACTTTCAGGCCTAATCCTGCAATCCAACCAGTGGAAGTGATTCCACTAAGGTCTCTTAAAAGTTCCTCTTGTCCCTCTCCTACCACATGGTCCATAGAACAGCACGAAGAGGAAGTCTTCAGTAGTCTCTACTGCAGCAAAGCTATAATCCAGTACTAATAATAATACACAAAATTACAATCAAGTAATCATAATATCACGATCATCAATCAAACCAAGGTTTGTTTAATACTAAGTTGGAGGAAATGTTTTCCACAGATTGAAGTCATCAGGGAGCTGCTTTCCATCAGAAGATCTTGATCATCAGTCCAAAATCAGTCACTCACCACAAGGTCATTCCACCTCACTCCACATCAGCATTAAATTTACCCAGAAACGATACTGTGAAGCTGAGTACCTTTGAAAACCCCATTTCTATTTACTAACATCTAATTTTCTGCACACTAAAAATATCGGTCTGTCTTTCTTTAAAATCTCTCATAAATTGAAGAAAGCAATTGCCACATCCTTCTCCAACATATATATCTTTATTTTCATATCCACAAATAAACCGTGAATAAAATTGAATTTAGGGTCAAATGTGCGCCTGCCCCCCTCACTGTCCCACCAAAATCTCGGTGTTCTTCCATTCATTCTCATGCTTCCCACCCAGGCAGTAAAATTATCAAGAACTTTACAAATTATCGATAGTAAAATTATCATCAAAATCAATATGAAGGAAAAAAAAACTAGTTTAATGTCGATATCAAACCTCCAAGAACAAGATTGTCGTTAATCAGCTCAATCCAAAGAAAACAACACTATTAGGTCTACATTTGATCCATGGAGATGAAAAGTAGAAGCTCAGGACTCACCAGCGGAAAGGTATAGAACGGAGGCAAAGAAGATGATTGCGGATGGAATAAACACTACCATCCAGTAGTATTCTGCTGCTTCATCGTCTGTCAGGTAGAATGCTCCTCGATACTGATGAACATCAGATTCCCGCAGAGACAGTGCCTGGAACCTCTTGTCGTGGCAGAACACCCTACGACCCGTCTTCCCGGGGAAGACGATGTTCATACTCAAGGAGACGGACACAAGGATGGCGCAGCAGATGACTGTAGCGAGCGCTACGACCAGTGGCCTCTGGAGGCGGCCCCATGCCTTCTCCTCCTCCCGAAGATTATCATACTCGTGCTTCGGCATGAACGCCTGCCGGAGCGCGTCGCCGATCACTGCCATGCGAAGAATTACGGTTCCCTTTTCAGCTCCTGGACAGACGAGGTTAGTCTGCACCCTCGCATGGGAATGAATGCGAATCAGGGCGGAGAATCCCCTGATTCGAAGAGCTCTCTCGCCCAAGAACCGAAACCCTAGCTCAGGACCAAAGGCGTCGCATGACGGGGAGACACAACAACGAAGAATTCAAGGCCGTCCACCCGCCTCCAAATCGCCCCAGAATCTAGGGCTCCCCCTGGACGCCGATCCCAGAATAGCCACCGAACACGAAGAAGACGATGCCGAGACGCGCTCCACTCCCGCGAAGGCGAACTCCCCACCGGTCAGCACAGCCTCGACCTTCCTCTCCCTCTTCTCCTCCCCGCGTTCATCGAGGAGGAGCCCGATCTCGATCGCGCCCCCGCGAAGCTGCAAAAAACCGCAGCTCCACCCAGCATCCACGCAGTCCCAATAGAAATCTTTAAACGATTTATGCGCACAACTCTGAATTCGTTGCTTTAATTATTATAATAATATCAATCATTTAACCTCTCTCTCTCTCTCTCTCTCTCTCTCTCTCTCTCTCTCTCTCCCTCCACCTTCACCTCCATTGAAGCCTGGAATTCCTAAAATGGGCAAGACTCAGCATCAAGCTTAGAGGCCCCCTTTCCTCAACCACCATGGTCACCCCTCACCAAGAACCCTAAGAACGACCGCCTGAGAGCTTGGTAGGAGATGAAGAAGAAGAAGAAGAAGAAGATGAAGATGATGATGATGATGACGACGATGAAGGGAAATGAACTGTGATGGGAGTTTCAGCCTGCATTTTCCCATCTCCACAGTATCAGTGTTTTCCATGCTTCCAGCAAAGGGGATGAAGGAAAGTCAAAGATGACCGTCCTGGTAGAGTCAACTCTGTCCAGATCTCCAGGGCACTGCCAACAGAGCATAAATGGAGAGGATTAAACCAACTGGGTTGAACCCTAGATTCCCGAGGAAACCCTCCAGCCGATGGATCCTTGCTGACCAGCCCCCGGCCCATCATAAAGGCATCGATAGTCCTGCAAATAAAGAAGCGGTGAAAAATTTATGAGAGAGAGAGATAGATAGAGAGAGAGAGAGAGAGAGAGAGAGAGAGATAGAGAGAGAGAGAATCAGGCGATGTCACTCATATGTTTGTCAGAGTTTTCATTAAAGTAAATATGGGAAGGATGTGCCAGTTTGGAGATAATCTTACATGAGAAATTCCCAAGCTGAGGACTTTTATTCACTGTTACTAAAAATACAGTTAGACGAATGGTGTTCATCCGAGGGAGCAGCTAAGTTAGCTACAGTATGCATTGAATTCAAGAAAAAAAAACCCATATCAGGAGTCAACAGGAGTCAATCGTTGACAGAGTGACAACAGAGTACAGGTCACCCACAAGTCAACGTTGTATATGTCACGAGAAAAATCTCATCGTACTCAGACTTCTGTCCCTCCACCTACACGTCAGACAAGGTTGGTGGAGGCCATTGACCCACGCTCCACAGACTCCCTCTACACACCAAGTCAACCTCCACCGTCTCCCACTAACCACCACGACGACAACCACCAGCGCCCCCCCCAAAAAAAAAAATTAAAATAAAAAATATATATATATATAAGAAGACATCAGATTAAAGCACACAATGGTCCTCGAGCTGGTTCATCTTACGAGTCCAATCCAACTCACCTGATTATCAGATCCCCCAAGGAATTCGCCAAAATCAGTCCATTATTTTCTGCCAATCCCTTCACTTTTCATAGGTTGCATGGACATGGTTGAAAAAAAATAAACTGATATAGATCCGGATTCCAGATCTGAGCAGCTAAGTGGCAGCTTATATGATATTAAGAACTAATTTTAATTATGGGGAGAAAATACCTAGCATTTAAATCATAATCTAAGCTTCAAGAAATTTAAACTCACTTTGCACGTGAAGGGCATAGACTGAGGAAACATGATAATCCCAACTTCTTTGTCAAATACTGTGGCCGTTCCCCCAAGAGATTCATCCCTGATTCATTTATTAGAGGTTTGGTATTGCTCCTTGAGTGCGAGTTACTGCACTTGTATTTTGTCTACACAAGGATTTATTTAGCAACTGTAAAATTTTCCAAAGAAATAAATGGGATTCCGGGTTTGAATAAAATAAAAAAGAAGGGGATGTGTATTATCAATGAAATACTATTCCAATATGTATGGTTTGTGAAAAAATGCATTTTACAGAAGACAGTGTGATAAAGCATCAATACTGAAAAAGTAAAGAGCCCTGAGTTGATAAAAACCGAGGAAATTAAATCTGAAAAATAATTTGTCGGGATGGAATGTAGAAGAACATAATCACAAACCTTTCGAATTTTTAAATAAAAGATCCTAAAATTCAACTTATGGCGCCATATGAAAAAAAATTTATAAGGCTTTCTCAAGTATTTTTTCAAAGGAATGGCAAGTGGGCTGACGCCAACAATTTAACTAATAAAAGTAAATTATTATGCTGAAGAGGAAACCATGAACCCAAAAATCGAAACTTGTCTATCAAAAAATTAGCCCAACCATAGTCTGAAACAGCCTGAACTAAGAAAAACCGGACATTATCTGGTACAACCAGTTTGATCTTGATGGATTGGTTTCAGTCACTTAAAATAAAGTTGACCAGGAAACCTATTAGGTTTTTTTCTGCAGCGGTGTCAGTTGAAGAAAAAAAACTATTAGTTTTTTCTTTTATTCACGATACGAGTTTAAAATTTAAAATGAAAAATATTTATTGAAATTCATTAAAGCTTTTGTCAACAAGAAATATTGTTGTGAGAAAGATAAGAGATTGCCAATACATTAGTTGTATGAATTATATTAAGCTGCTAGTTCCTTTCGCCTCAGATACCCATTCAAGTAGAGCCATTACATGGATGTCAACGTTTCGTGGAATTCATGATGTAGTGTGAATAATATGAATCTATTACAAATCCTATGTTGTTCTTCCATCTTCGATTGTTCATCATTTCCCTCACGCTATCAAATCCCCCAATCTCAGCAACGCTCTACTTTTCTGCTCATCTGAGAGACTCCGTTTGGATCTTACCATCCAAACTACGGCGAAAATAACCCCAGAACGAAACTCAGATGGCTTAACGTCCGTTTGACAAAAAAATTTCCACGAGTACATCATTTTCCTCGGTCAATATCAAAACATAAAATACTAAGTGATTGAGCCCTAGAACGAAAAAGATATGACAATTCCACTGGACAAAAAATAAATTCTGAAGTAAACAGTGACAGAAACAGATCGCACGAGGCAGTCGTACTCTGTATGAGCAACATTACTGATGGGCTTAGAAATATACAGAGCCTATACCTTGTGGAATCATACCCCAGCTCTGAGAATCCGCAGAGAGGATCGACCTGAGACGAGCAGACGCTATCGCACTGTGCAGCGGCATCATCGACTCCAGACAGCTCAACTCGACAGGTAATCTAATCAAACAACCGTCACCAGCATAAATAAAAAAAAAAAATTCAATAGAACAAGGACATTACAGAGGAAGAACAAAAAAATGGATAACGGCGGCCATTGGCATCCACCTGGAATTGCGAGAAAGGCGCCTCTTCTGTGACGAAATTTGCAAGAATGATCTTGATGCCGGAGACGCCGAAGACCCTTCACCCCCTAGAGCCCTCCTACAGGATTGCAGAGCCAATGAGAGGCCTCGAGAGGAAACCCTAGACCGGAGAAGGGCTCCCGCAGCTGCAGTCATCTTCCGGGAGGCACTGCTCTCACTCCTCTACGAGGTCGAGTCGAGGTTCTGAGAGTCGAGAGCAACCCTTCTTGGAGATCCCAACATCCGAGAGATGCATCCGACCGTCCAATCTTCGTGTCAGAATCTGACGGCCGAGAGTTCGTAATCTTTTGTTTTTAAACTTAATATTTTGACCTTTTATGATTATTCTATTGTATACATGTCCTACAACATTCAATCCGGATCTCTACTTAGCTGGTCCTCTGATTTCCCAAAAAACTCGTTCAGATTTATAACAACGCCCAACTTGTCTTTATTTGGAAAAATAACTCACGAGGATGGTAATGTAAGAAAATATTTATAAAATTATGTAAATAAACTTTAAGATTATTCATAACATTATATAAAAATTTGAGATGCAAATAAAGTAATATCTTCTTTGTGGAAATATGGAAAAAAATATCATTTCAAACTTTAACACTAACATGCTTGTGTGGAAAAATTAAACTGTCTAGAATCCTATAGCTTAAAGAAATAATTAAGTCAACTCTTGAGATAAGGACATGTGTTTATTCATACATGGCTAGTATATTTTATAAAGATTACACAATTAATATATTTTGCAAGGTCCCTTAATGCATCCATAAACATATAAGACTATGTTAACCCTATGAGTTAAATAACATAAGGTTTAATGATAAATAAAGTTGTAGTAAATAAGCACGTGAAAAATAATACGAGTAAAAAATTGAAATATGACGCAAGTTTAGAAGTACATAGTTCAAATATGACGCAAATGTGTTTTATTAATAAATAAACCAAGCTCAAGGGGATGAAGGGGGATCATGAAGTTAGAGGGGGAATATATATCAAATAAAAGCATACGGGGTTTATCGATAAGTTTCATGTTTCTAAGGGGTTAATAATTAAGAAGTTGATTGCTTTGTATTGGAGCATATCCTCAATTATATGAAAAAAGGGTCCATAAAAAAATTTTGTTTACAAGGTAGGGGGTATAAAAGTTAAAACAGTGCATATAGCGTATATCTGAGTCTTCTTGTCTGACCGTGTCCTCCGGAAATCGTCCGTGTCTCAGGTCAGCCTGGTTCCCTATCTTGATTCACTTCTCTGTGATCGAGTTGAATTTTTTCCTGTGCTTCTTTCAATGTCTGTGTCTATGGTGTTGAAATTTTTTTGTTGTCGCGTTCGCGGCTTCAATCCGTGGCTGATTTCTGATCGATGGGGCGAATCGGATCTTTATTTTTCCGGTTGAAATGACGAAGGGAAAGCTCGTTTATATGTGTGGGGAGAAATCTAGTGCTATTTTTTTCTCTTTCCGATGGGAAACCTATCTGGATCTCGTTTTGGGGGAGACAAATTCGTTCCATGTTGAAGATAGTTTGATATCGCTTTCGAGAACACACAGGGCATATCGCCGTTTATAATCACCGCTTGGAAATCTTTGGAATCTCAGCCATACGAGGCTCTACATTTTACAAAGGAAAATAAAGCATATTCAATCTGTCCAGCGAGCTCCACTGTTAAAAGGAAATAATCTTGATAAGTTCAATTCTCATTGATCCTGTCTGGACCTCTGCTATTAAAAGACTCGTTGGGAAGCTTTGATCTTTTTTTTTTGGTAGTATCCCTGCTTATGTATAATTTATTTTCAGCTTTCATTAAGGGGACAGCTAAGAACCAATTTTGAAGAAAATACTCCTGATGTTATTTCTTCAATCTTTACACCATAAACAATCATCTATAGTACAGTATCTGAGGGACAGTACGCATTGAACGCTCCCTCGGTTTTTTTATTCATCCTCTCATAAAGGAAAATGCAATAATCAAATGAAATCTTGTTTGATTTTACCTTTGTCATGCCGTGGAATTGGATTGAAAAGGAAATTGAAGCCATCCTCTATTCTGTGTAGTGTTTTTATAATATCAGCTTTCTCTGTTTATCTCTTCAAATTATAGGGCAAGAAGTATGTCTTGAAGTTTAATTATTGCCAGTTCTGAAGCCTTTTATTGTATATATGCTGCAGTTTGAAGGAATCGTATTTACCTTCAGATTATAAGCTGTATTAAAAATATTCACGGACAGCAATGCAGGTTAGTTATTTAATTCTTTAGGTGCTTTCATTCATTGCCTCTTGGTAGCAAAAAGTATCAAGACTATTTGAATTTTTTTAATATTTTTTAATATTTTTTTCATATCACATTTTTCGCCATATAGAGTAGTAGGATATTGACTGATGAAATATAGTCCGAGATCGAAACATGTTACAAAAACGGGTTCTAAATTAACAAACGGTGTAATGTCTGAAGTCACAACACTCCATTCTGGAATTTTGTGATACCATGTTTTAAATTCTTTAGGGTTACCTACATATTATATTGACGCACGATCCGCTCTAAAATCTATTCCGAAAATTTTAGCTGATTTCTAGTATGACGATCAAGTCCTTCAAAATTTGGGCATTTGGATTTTGTGATTGGTTTCACAAAAAAATGATATTTTCTATAGTTCAAGTGTATTGTGTTGGATTCCTGTTTTTCAACTTGACATTCCTTGAGAATCGCATTATTACTTTCATCAACATTTGCTTATTTGTGGCAAACGTTTTGTTTTTAGCCGCGGAAAATATTCACGATCAACTTTAGATAACCCATGCAAAGATTCGTCATTTTGAGGAGGCATCATCTTAGGCCAGAATGACCTTCATAACCCACTCATAACTATCTTTTCTTCACTGTGAGGAATCTCTTTTTATATTTCGATCTCTATGAGGCAAATAATGTGATCCACGGATATATCCATCCAATCTACAATAATATAAACCAGAAATATGTTTCTTTTGTTTGTGCTAATAAATCCAATAGATTTTCTTCAATCTCTGCTTTTGAATATTCGCATCAGACCTAGTAGCAGCCTGTCCCTTATGGGCCAACATGGTCAAGAGGTTGACCTTGGCATATTTTACTCATACTGTTGTTCGTCCATAAGAATCATATTGGATACTTAGAAGATTGACGATGAGGTTGAGGGTATAATGATCAGTACAACAGCAGTAAATCACGTTTTCTGAATTTCAAGGCTTGCTTGAAGAATCAGTCTCACGTCATATTGTAGAAAAAAAACTGTAACTGCTCCTAGATGATGGAAACAATCAAAAACAAATGATTGCCCCCTACTCTGTTAAGAGAAAAAGGAAAGTTGGGGATATATTTATTCAAGCACTTGGTTGATTTATGTGGGCGTTCTATTTTTTTAATAAAACAACTAAGGACAATGGGAGTACACATAAAACCTGCCAAATCGTTGAATGGTTGCTTCTTTTGGTGTATCAGTAAATTTTAAGAAGAGGAGAACTGCTTATTGGTCTTCTAGACTAATTTTGAATTTGAATCCTTGCTCCCAATCTGTATTCTTTGTTGACGACGGCATAATCATGCAGGCATCCAGAGCGAGGCTTTTTAAGGAATACAAAGAAGTGCAGCGAGAGAAGGCAGTTGATCCTGATATTCAATTAGTTTGTGATGATTCTAATATATTCAAGTGGACTGCTTTGATAAAGGTGAGCGTACTTTCATGGAGATTTTTTCTTGGAACCTTTTGTCTGGATTATTGTTTAATCCTCCTTTTTGCGTTTAGGGACCTTCGGAAACTCCTTATGAAGGTGGTGTATTTCAGTTGGCTTTTGCCATTCCAGAGCAGTACCCTTTATTGCCTCCTCAAGTGCGATTTTTGACAAAAATATTTCATCCAAATGTACATTTTAAGGTGGGTGTTTGATCTTCTTTCAAAATTTCCTCTTGATCATCAGGACTTTAGACCTGCTGTTGCTCTATGTTCCTTGTAAGGGAACACCATAGCAGGAATATTTTAGGCATGATATCTGGGACATAGATAGCGAGCCGTTAATGATTATGTGTCATTTATTTGACTAGAGTTCGAATTCATTCTTTTTGTCTCTGCAGACAGGAGAGATTTGCCTGGATATTTTGAAGAATGCGTGGAGCCCTGCTTGGACACTCCAGTCTGTTTGCAGAGCTATAATTGCTTTGATGGCACATCCTGAGCCCGATAGTCCTCTCAACTGTGATTCAGGTAAGAAGAGATCTATCTTAGCTTTGTATGACACGAATCCTTTCAAGAATAAAAGTTATTATTACTGATCATGAGAATAAGATCATCTTTATGCTTAACTAATTTCACCAATGGTTACATTGTACAAACTAGAATTGGATCTGGAATTTTAGCTGATGGTTTTGTGCATGAATATTGAACCGATTCAGTTTTGCATAGACTTCAGCCGACTTTGTATTTTTTTTGATAAGATTAATGGAGTGTGACTGATCGTATCTCAGCTTCCTGTACGTAAGTATTGCTTAAAAAAATTGAACATGTTTTGGAGTGGCAGTCCTGCACTACCAAGACCTTGTTTCTAAAGATGAAGTTAGACGAGATTGGGGATAATGAAGAGGATTTTGCGATTGAAACAAATTGGGATCAAGGAACTGCAAGTTTTTCCTTCTTCATTTTATGGGACTAACGAAATGGGATCATGCATGGGGCCAACGTGATCTATTATTCTCTTCTTCCCCTTACTTTCACCCGGGAATACTCGTCATTTGAAACTGAAGAATTTTTTAGCATGAAAGCCATTTGAATGGTGTTCTGGGTAGATGATTGGTGGGCCGTTCGTTTGATGAACTGATGAAATCAATTGTTTACCCTCGGAGGGTGTGATCATCTGACGATGAACAAGCAGGGCTTAATGATAAACTAGATGAAAGACAAGGTTCAACCTAAATATTGAATGTTTAATAAAATAGTTTTATAGACAAAAATACCAGCGATTGTGAGCATAATATTATCAGCATAATATCATCACAATAACATCAAATGCATGATTTTCGTCGGGTATTGATAACAACATACCTCTCAGCCTATCTCAAAAGAGGATTTTATCATGCATTTTACCCGAAGAGGGCCTTAAATTCTCACAATGAGAACTGTGATCAAGCAGATCTAGCTGTCCCATTACTATCCATTTCTGTGAGCTGGTAATTCTTTTATCATGCAGGCAATCTTCTTCGTTCTGGTGATCTCAGAGGATACCGGTCAATGGCAAGGATGTATACAAGACTCGCGGCCATGCCCAAGAAGGGATGAAACATTGCTATGCATTTCTAGGCCGACATTGCATGTTTATTGTATCGAGCCCCCCCCTCCAAGACTGTGGACCATTTTGCTATTTCTATTCTGTGATTATGTAAAAAAAAAAATGTCCCAATATCTGCAAGCACAAAACCCAGACTAGATGAACACTTGAAGGTAATATTTGCAGTGGAGAGTGTCAGTGGCCGTTTCCCAATGCTGCCATGGATGACTACAAAAAAGGAAATATTTTTAGAGATCAGACTCATATCCTGTGCTCGAGTTCTTACCGTTCTCATGCATGCTCTTTATCTGATCCCATCCCTTTCACCACATGGATATTTGGAAGATCCTGGGTCATAATCTTTCTATTAAAATATCTGATCCGGCCTTTTTGATGTCTTATATTTTCATCCAAATGAGTCCCCACTCGAACCTAAAAAAGGAAATTTCTTCCTTTATAGTGAAAAAATGTACCGATTTCTCTCTCTCCTACGCTCCTGTTTTCTTCCCAGCTTTACAGGATTTTGTCGGCAGAATCTAAATAAATCAGTGATTATAAAAACTGACTGGGATGCCATCAGTGGAGGGGATCACCAGGTTGACAGAAGCTGCTCTCTACGTTAATAAACATAATAAATTACATAAATAGGAGCAGAGAAAAAAAAAAGAAAAGGATGGACCCATTTAGGCCCGGCGGAGGGGCACTCGAGATTTGGCTGCCATAACTTTCCCAATATATCAGTAAAAGTATGCCTTTTTTTGGCATTATCTACAGATCTCTGCTGGGATTCCTGTCTGTCCCCATTATTCTCGGCGATCTTTGGCTGCAGGGGCCCGCCCAGGAAGGTGGCCGGCGGGGGCACGCGCAGCCCGGAACGATCCTCCTGCGCTGGGATCTGGAGGTCTGAGCATGGTGTTGACGACTGGGCCGGCCCTGGCGGCCATGGAAGAGTACCTGGCTTCTGAGATCCGACGAAAGAACAGGGTTAGGGCACCATTCCAAGACATGGGTAATTCAGGAGCTTCTCAAGAACAGGAGATCATTGAGAATCATGGGTTCACAAGAATGCCATATCAATACACGAACTACTTCATCTGTGGAGCTATATAATGATGGTCAGCATCGGATGCCCTGAATCGTCCGCCAGGATGAGAAAATAATTTTTCAGAAATAGTGGGCAAGGTTGACTTGAAACTTACGTTTTAGTTTTCCAAACATGGTAAGATTTCGCAGGCAGTCCCGGAACTCCGCCAAGACGCATCTTTCCTGCTGCAAGTAGACTTCCGATGTGGTCCGTTGTCTTGATGAAGCACCGGAAGCTGCGCCCGTCTTCTGGGAAGCCGACGCGGCGAAAATCGCATCTCGCTCGTCGCACATCAAGGCGAGTGTTCCAGGAGACGTGGGCCTTCTGGCTCTCTGTGCTTCGGCACCGTCCGACCCAGACCCAGACGCTCCTGCGGCCATATTATCTGCATTTGAAGCGCTGGAACCGTCGCCTGACCTTCTCTGGTCGTCTGATGCTCCTCGGCTCTCGTCCTCGCTCTGGCCTGATGAAGCAAGGGAGGGTGCAGGATGCCCTTTGGTTTCTGAGGCTGTCTCCTCTGAAGCCTTCTTCTCTTCGAGTTTTCAGAGAAACAGTAAGCCATCAGCATGCCATTTCCAAGAATATGCAATAAAGATAGGAGCAGTTCATCTTCATGTGCTATAAATGTAAGGAGCAGTTCTAGGAGAGTGTTTGTAATATAGTCTTCCTCACTGCACTTGGGTGGTCAGTGTTTGCAATTCAAGCTCATTAATCTATATCCATAAAACATTGTTTGAAGCGTCGAAATCAATATTAGGGGTATAAAAATTCAACCCAGTAATGGAAGAGCAAAAAATATAGAAAAGGAAAGGTGGAAAATAATAAACGGATCCCCTCCTCTGTGGGAATGATCAGAATTCCATTGTGGGATACCGCGTCATGACTCTGAAGAAAACTCTATGATTCATCAATTTCGATACAGATTGGGCAAGGAAATCTCAAATGGGAGAAGAACATAGATGAACTGCACGAATAAGGATGAGTGACGTGATAAGCAGTATTAGAAAAACACACTGATAAGTTTGCTGCTCCTCTGTGGTGATCTTTGAATAGACCTGTTCTTTTACTTTGACCATTAGCAACCCAAAATGTTCCCAAGGTCTTGATCGTCAATCTTACCACCAAGCGCTTGAGCAGCATCTCCCGAGACAACCACCAAAAGCTTGCAGAGCTGCTTCACATCCTCCCGTTTTATGACGTCAGCTAGAAGCGGCCTACAGAATGGGAAAAGCCAAAATCGGAATCAAATTGTGAAAGAAAATAAGATACGTGTATTTCACAGAAGATTTATGCCACTATATGATAGATCATTACCTGTAAGTTACCTTAGTAGGCCCTAGACTGGCAGGACCGACAGCTCTAGGCATGTAACCTAATGAAGCAGTGGTTCTCTTCAAATGATTTGCCTGATAGTTTAAAAATTAGAGGAGAAATCCTGAGTTCAAGAATATCATAAAATGAATAAGTGTTAGTCTGAAAGATAGAATAATTGTTCCTGATCAGAGGAGACAAATAAGAGAAGACCGCATACGATATACCAAACATCTACCTTTCAAGCGATGTCATACATAATCTTAGGAAGCAGAAAACTGAGACCATAAAATAATAGCAGCAGTACATATGATAAATTATTTCACAGCTTAGCCTTACAAATTTTCCTCTAGAAAGTGAGTTCATGGCATGTTTACGAGATAACTATGACCATAAAATACCAGAGGGGATTGTCCAAGCCCATGAACAGATGAATCCTTGATTCCTGAGCTAAACAAGGCTTCCTCGGATTTTTTCCTTTTCGATGCTGGAGGAGAGGCATGTCCGGAGGATCCAGTAGCACCAGTAATGGTAGAATTGGCTACGTGTTGGATGAATGTAGTGTGACCGCCATTTTCACCATGAAAAACCGCCCGTATCTGTGCACTCGCTTCATGATTCTTGCAGTCGAAGCATTTACAATCTTCAGAACAGAAAATTTTTGCCTGAAAGCACTCACAGTAATTCTTTAGACAACCTGACTTCTTGCAGTGGCATCCTTCGTTGTGTTTTCCCACCAGA
Source organism: Spirodela polyrhiza (assembly GCA_024713555.1). NCBI lineage: Eukaryota > Viridiplantae > Streptophyta > Magnoliopsida > Alismatales > Araceae > Spirodela > Spirodela polyrhiza. Next base: position 1,802,584 of record CM046543.1, read on the forward strand.
GGTGGTTCAGCCTCCTCCTGCCATGTCAAAAGAGAACAATGCTATGAGAGAAGTCCAGTCCCCGCTGCCTCCTTGAAAGAGAGGTCCTGAACTGCTCATTCTTAAAAAAAAAAGACTTGATCGTTACCACCGGCATAAATAATTTGGAGAATTCATAACACGACAATAAGATTTAGCAGATTAAGGCCACGACTTGAAGCATTGGCATAAAATGACTGTGATCAATGACTGGACGACGACATAAAGGTTATATCATTTGGAAATTCCACGAAAATGCCTATTCTACATGATTTTGATTGGAATCCAGCACCGAGAGAGGAACAAGAAGTAGATCCAGTGGAAATTCAGTAAGCAAAAGAAACAAGAAAATCAAGAAATTGGATTCCGGATGGGATCCAAAACAAGTGTGGAAACTGTTAGAAATAACCCTTTCTAACGGTTACCACCTCCAGCCTTTCCCACCTCACTCTTCTTTATATAACTCCTACTTCCCACAGGGCCTCTCTCCGGGGATTATGGATTAAATTTTGCCTCGTTACCCCAAATGGAATATGTAATATGGATTGGGGTTCTAACAGATTCCAAGCACCGATTTCAGAAGCTCCAGAAAAAATAAACCAGGTGCCATGAGATATATTGAAATGGCCCGATTCCCAAGCTCTTACTGAAAGTTAAAACCTAAAGAAGTTTGTGAAAGGAACATTTATTGGCTCGCAAAATGGAATCAGATCATTTTTAATGGTAGCATGATATCAGATGTGGATAAAGTTCACTGCACTGTTTTCTTTTGCAGAGGGGTAATGTGGCTCCCTTTTAGGCTGGACAAAAAATAACCAAACTTGCATCAAAGAAGTGGACTGAAGACGCATCTTGTATTGTATCCACCAGACATCTGGCACATTTTCGTGAAGCTTGAAAACAAATTCACAACAAAAGAGAATGAATTGCTCTCCCAATAGACGAGGGCCTGGCAATGGGAGTTTGGACAGACCCCAATAGATGACACCAAAATAATGCGTTAGACGAGGGCCTGACGAAGGGAGTTTGCCAATCTGATCGATGACAGTACCATTCTATTGCAAAGTTGTATTTTGTGTTTATTTCGTTGTCTTCACATGATGATGATGATGATACTTGCTTTGACGGGGATGCCACTGTTTTATAATACTTATTTACATGAAGTTTAGGGCTTGATACTCAGTGGTTGCTCTCGAGAAAGGAAATTGGCTAGATATACACGATACCTTAGGTGAAACTTCTGTCAAAGCTACGAATATTGGTCACACAATTTGAAGGACAACCGTAAAGAACAGATATGACGCTCGGGAAAGAACTGTCAACTCTATGTTATCCAACCTTGGTCGCATGAGCTTCGTAACATAGAACTGCAGAATAGCCTTTTAAAAGTCATAGGTTGTTGTTCATGAAAAAGAAAAATATATTATTTTGTTCAATACTGGGCTCAAATCAAAGGATGAAATAGATATAACTTACAAATTGTGTAAACAACTGTAGTTTCCGTTCTATTAAAGTAACTGAAAAATGGACATGGAGCTAAAATTAATTACTAAGACAATATCTCTTAAAATAAATACAAATCCAATGTTATGAAATCCAAGGGTGAATCATTCGTACTTGCAAGAAGATAATTGCTCACTAACAGCTAGTGAGACAGAACATAAAAACATGGGAGCATATGAGAGTCCAATGCCCACATTTCTACGCAGACCGATTTTAACAACCAGATACATACCATAGCGATTTTTAGTCTAAAACCGCTACGATTTCGCTCTAAGAGTGCTTCAACAGCCTCGTGTTTTGCAGCTTTATTCTCAACAGTATTAAAACAATTGGTACACTTGCATTTCTCACAGTAGACTCCAGATGCAAAACACTCGCAGTACCTGCACAAGCATCATAGACATTAACTGAATCAGGGAAAAATATTAGCAGGGTGATGAAATGAATTCCAAAAAATTATTGAAACACGAGAATCCCCCATACATGGGAGCATGCATGGGGATGCTCACCATGAAGAAACTAGGTGAAAAAAGTGACGTCACTAGGAACGTTGTCAGCAGTCAGTTGAAGGTAAAAAAAATTTGATTAGAAAACTATTAGGATCTGATCAAGTAATATTACAAGTGGCATTGAAGACAATTCACATTAGAGGACTGGAATAATAGACATAGGTTCATGAAAGGAGAAATTTATATCATTTAGAGATCCAAAGAAACACTCAAAGAAATACTTTAACATTAGGAAAATTTCATAGGGAAAACTAAAATTATAATGGCCTTGCTAAATAAAAAAGGACAAGCAAGAAAGAAATAGAAAGCAAGCAAAGGAGGAAATTAAAGTAGGGCAATGAATGCAACTGTAAGGGTGGAGTTCGCCTTGGGTTGAACAACAACCAGAAGTGATCGATGCCATGAAAGAAGCTGTAATAGTGTCAACAGAACAGCCAAAATCCTATGCCATTGGTCCTTTCCCTCTCTTTCCTCTTCTGTCATTCTTTATTCCATAAACTTCCAATGAATTTTTTGTTCAAAGTTTCTGATGGATCAGTGTAACTCAACTTGTTTGTAAAAAAAAAAGTTGAGATTGTTGAGTTATATGTAGCCCAATAATTGCTCAAGTTATTTCACTTGGTGAATGTACTTTACTCATGGGTATTTCTGACGTTCTACAATGTTAAGGTCTGCTCAAATCCCAGTGCTACAAGATGTTTCGGGAGTCATACTGAGATGACATATTGCGCAATCCTCTGGTGTCAAGTGGATGTACCTCTCACGTTTAGACTTAACAACTGTAAATCTCACGAACGCTGAAAACGAGGGTCCCTCTTCTCATTTATCGTCATTTGTTGGAATTAGGTTTCCTAACTCCCAAATCAATAGGTTGATAGAGGCATGGTCTGATTTCATAACTCCAAAGAAGTTATCATTCTTTTCGTGCGTAAATTAAACCTCCAATAGTGTCTTATGGCAGTTTACATACTACTCCAGTCACAAAATACATCCATCTAAATGGAAACCACTCCTGCCATCTTCTAGTTACCCATGATTTTACACATATTGCCTCTATGATTTAATCTGCTACTTTATATAACCATGCATCTTAAATCACAAATCAGCATATGTTCAGTGCTGTAGCAAACTAGTCCAAAACAAATCTCTATGGCATAAGTGATGCTGACTATGGCACAAATTTGATGCAGGAATCTTGCTTCTAGAGGCTCCGTTCCTTCTTCTTTACTTTGAACTTCAGCCGGACTCATATGTTGGGATCCAAAAAGTGTAAGCACGTCCGACTAAAATTTCTTATACCTAAGCTCGAGTGTAGATCCTGGGGACCAGAATTACGCACTAAGCATCATGTTACTTATCAAGTTGGGCTATCAGCTTCTGGTCCTAGACTACAGGTAATCAGTTAAGATCATGTATGCTTGATGAATTGATTGAAGGTGCTCAGCAATGGGACATTCTAGGATTTTTCCAACAAGAATTAGGTGCAAAACAAGAGAAGATAAATTAGAAGGGAAACAGACACAAAAGATTTATTGGGCTTCAGCCTTGATGATAAGGGTGCCAACTGTCAGTCCGGAATCCACTATTGACTTTGAATGGAAAAAAAAACACTGCCTTTTATAGCACAGGACCAGGGCAAACCCTCAAAGGATAAACTGACTGTACGTCAAGGCGATTATTAAGGCTCCAGATAACAGCTCAATGGATTTGATTGATGAGATCGTTGTGGCAATAGGAACTTCAAAGTTAAAAATCTCAGGTTTCTACATACACTCGTGCATGATTTTGAATGAACTAAATAAGCCCGCATATATTTTCTGTAAAACAAGAGAAAAACCCGCATATGTAGGAAATGTGACTTGATTTCAAACTGGTTTTTTAGCCCCATCTCCATGCTCGTTCTTTTTCTAAATTCTCTGCCGAAGGTTTTTGCCAAAAAACAGGAGGATTGGACTCTCGTGGTGGGCTCAGATGGGATTGAACTCTCAAGTTCGACCATTATTTGAATCAGATCAGCCAGCTTGATCAATCAATGAATTTAGAGCATGTGCAAATTCTATTAGAGTGTCATTAATTATTAAGTTAATCGGTATGAGTCATAATTCGCTATTATTTAGGTTTCTTACTTGTATAAGATGTGATTGACCGGCACTAGAAATACTTCATGTTATACCTTGGAAAAACTATTCTAGGTTCCATAATGTCTTTAAACGAAGCATTGAAGAAATGGAAAATGAAGATTCATTATTCAACAAAGTTTGTTCAGTGTGGGATCCTTGTATTGTTTTTCCTCGGGGATCAATAGGTGACTCGGTAAAAGTCATTTGGAAGCCATATAGTCTTAGCCTGAGTCTCCTATTATTTCCCCAGGTGAAATAAACAATGGTAATTAATGTCAGCACGAGGCATTTTGATCGAAGGGGAAGGGGGGAATCCTATTCGTGTTATTTTGGACGAAAAAAAAAGCTCTCTTCGGCCAAGTATGGGCTGAATTGTCCAGAAATATGCCAATTGTGGGTGTTTATCAGATATCCTTTCCGATCTGCGCTGATTTCACAGCGCAGTTCAGTTTTATTTGTTCTTCTTTGAATAACATGTGCAAGTTTAACAATAGATAAGCTTGTGAAGAAGCCCCCCACCCCCCAAAACCGATCCAACTTCGCGGCAAAGGGGGGAAGGACAAAGGAAAGAGCGATGCCTACATTAAATCTTTTTCATTTGGCTTCTTACTACGTCAAATGTTTTCAAATCAGAGATTCCAGAGGAACACAAAATAAGGGTACAAGAGCCAAAAGGAGTTAAATACCATTTTTGAACATGCAAGAGAGTTTTTGATGGTTTCATAATTACCAAGTGACATAAGCTGCGCATCTGATCATAACTAGATGGCCAGAGACTACAGGCTTCCTGTTGCATGTGCAACTTCACCTACTTGATGTACACCTAACTCACCAAGCGTACTCACCAACAACTCTTAAACATCCCATGCAAGGTTTCATCAGATGCATAATCATATCCACCAAGTAATCATTAACACAAGAAACAGAAACTGATATATGGTTTTAGTAGTCACTCCAACTATCCAGCATAAGGTGACAGTGAAAACAAGGATTTAAGGGTCATTCATATTCGTGAATATGGAGGTCACTTACAACTTCAAGCATTTCGAGTTTTTACAACTGCACTGTTTTTGTTTCTTTGGAGTCTCATCTTTCCCATCGTACCCACTCCCTGAGAGTGGCATTGGAGAGACAGGTCTTCTGAAGGGCAACGAATATGAATAAGAACAGTTAGACCCGAAAGGCTTGAGGGTGTGGACAGCAAGGGGTAACTAATTCAATGATAAAATTGGAAAGTGGGATGAGCACTCACGCCGGCAATGGAAGAGATGTTCGGGAGCGAGTCACTCTGGGAAGCTGGGCGGTCCCCACAGGTGAAGCTGTTGATATTGTTCCTATCGAAAGCGGCGGTAGATGTTGTTGTTGTTGTGGCAGAACCAGAGATGGTTGCGTCCGAATTGTCATCTGATGAGACTGAGACGGCCTCCGCAGCTGCTCCGAAGCGGCCATGTTCCCCAATGGAGGACTGCAGTTAGTGAAATCCAACTTCCGAGCAATCTTCTTCGGGGGAAGATCGGTCGCTCCTGACGAAGTAGATCGAATACCTCGATCCAACGGGGATGCCATAGTTCTCAATGACGGGGAGAAACAGAGAATTGTAACAAAAAAAATGCCGAAGAATTGGACAGGCCTAAGCTGATCAGGCGGCTCTAAGTTTCCCATCGATTCATCACAACGACCTCCATCGACATCAAGAATTCACAGAAACTTGAACCCCTCAGATGGGTCGACGACGACGTGGGCGGCTCTTGGAGAACAGGGTGCTGGAATCCGCCAAGAACGGCACCTTGAGAAACCCATGGAGCGGTCGCGGGGGCTCCTCTGCCAGAAGTGCCGCATCCGGGGAGTGAAGACTGGCGGGAGATTGAGCGGGTAGGCAGCAGATTTACCTGACGAACTGTTGAGAGAGAAAAAGAAGTCTTCCTCTCTCTCTACTTTCGGAATCGAATTTTATTGAACGGACCGATGTTAACGGCCGATATCATACGTCCAGATCTAACGGCTCACATTCATAGAATCGAAAAGCGTGGATCCTCGACCGTAGGATTGAGTGTCCTGGACTCACACGTGGCTTTTGGCAGTAAACACCCTCATGGTCTTCCATCCTCCGGCAACAAGGGAGAGAAGCAAAATTGGGCATTTAAATAAATTTTGGATACGTACTGGTATGATGGCTTAACTCGAATTTCCTCGGAGCCAAAACGGAGTCCACGAAAAACGACACTTTTTCCGCATCGGGAGTCAAACTCGCCACGTGGATCGGCCGCAAGCAACAAAATTTGATCGCCAGATGAATGTACCTGAAAAGGCTCAAAGATCAGATGGGTCTAATAATTGATGACGTCATCAATTATTCGCACCACCGACTCTAATCACCAATGGGGCACGTCAGCCGGGGCCACTTCGGCTGAGCTTTCGTTGACTGGATAAGTCAAACATTCAGAAGCCCTCTGACTGGGCGAGTTGGTGACTTGGGCCCCACCGTAAGCCATACGGATCGGACGGTCTAGATCTCGTGCCATTGATCAGAATCTAGAGGCATGGAAACACCTCATTGCATCTATTTATGACTATTTAATTATTAACATTTTTGGGTAATATAAATTATAATAACTATGGTTATTTTCTTTAAAGGGGGTGAACCGACCGGTTCGGGTCATGAGAATCGGACCGTCCAGATTTGTCTTGCGGTAACTGGAAAAGAGTAATCGGGCGGTCCCGAATGTGCCGCGGGCGGTGTGCGCGGGAACATCATAATCTGACGGTCCTCAATGGATGTATAAAATGGCTGAGATCATCACGGCGACAGAAAGGAACGAGGAGCTCTGGTTTTCCAAGCGGGTCGGTGGGCTTCTCCCCCCGTGGGTGAGATTCCGGAGCCCACGTTCTTCTTCCACCACTGTTCCAGGGTTCTCGCCGGATCTCGCGTCTTGAGATCTCCTCCTGGCACGATGACGAGCGGCGATTCTGTTTTATCTCGGTTGGATCTGTTGAGAGGTGCGTTTCGCTCCCCCAATTCCGTCTCAGGGGCGATTGATTGGTTTTGTGGTCCTCGTGAGGGTGATCTAAAGGCGTGGATTCTTCTCGTGTTTGACTCCTTTGTTTCGGCATCGGTGATTACGATTTTGTCGCAGGTTAGTCCCGCTGGGCTGACATAAAGTTTCTCGCTCTTCGCTGCCGACGACGGGCGTGGATGTTGGCTGAACAAAATTGTGTCTCTTAATTGGAGTGGGGAGGCTTTCGAGGATCCTCTGGGGTAGGGAATGGCGTGGCTGGGGAAGGTCTCGCTGGGGGGATTCCCGGATATAGCCGGGGCCGTGACGAAGCTGAGCGAAAGCGTGAAGAACATCGAGAAGAATTTTGACACTGCACTTGGGTTGGAGGAGAAATCTGACACAGGCGAAGGTGATCCTTCTGTTTTTTTTTATGATTTGAATCTTTATCTCATGTCAGGTCTTAAGTATTTACTTGTCGACCATACATTAGCAAAAAGGTGAGCTCTACAGTCTGGATCATCGATGCTTCCTATTTTGTGCTAAAGCCGGAATTTGACCAATCCACGGAAAAAATAAATGTCTGCGCTTATACCATAAGCCCTCACCTTTAAGCCTGAATCGTTGTGAGAAAATGAAAAATACTGGTACATCGTGCCAACCTTCTGAAGGTTGGTCAGGAATAGCAAGTAAAAGTCCAAACTAACTTCACCGAGGGCTCAAGTTCATCAGGATTAGTCGGAAGGTTTAAGAGTCTCCCAACTGACTAAAATTAAAGCCTGTGCGACGATGGGAAAAATCTAAAATTCCCAAGGTCCTTTGAAGGTCTCCAAGGCCAAGAGGAAAAACGACGAATTTGATATTAGAATACGTGATATTTAACACAATAGTTATTGGGACATCAAAAGAGAAACTAGGAAAACTAGTGAGGGAATACAACAAAAAAAACATATTAGTGTGTTTTTGTAATTATCTATAAACCTTGAGGAGGTAAAATATGTATAATAATTCTGTATGATTTCCTGCGTGATATTTTCATTGGGTGAAAATTTTCCACAGTTGAATACCTCCCTTTTTAATTTTGAGAAAAAAGGCAAATGGGGGAGTCGAACAAACTCATCTCTAAATTACTTCATTTTTAATAAATAAACGTCTAAAAATGTTTTTACAGTTTTCTCCACTTGAAAATCTTAAAAAAAAGGTATATTTTAATCCATAAGAAAATTTCATCCGTGAAGAAGGGTGTGAATTTGTATGAAGAACCCGATTATTGGGAATCCATGCCTAAATCGATTTATTTTTATTCCTCGTGCAATTTCTTACCCTTGGGCAGAGTCTTAACTTCATAGGTAAGCTGGTAGTTGTAATTTGAGCCATCGACTGACGTGTTTATATATTTTTGTTTGGAACCTTAGCTTCTGGAATATGGCCACTGGCATCAGACACGAAAACTCTCTTCGAGCCTATGATGGCATTTATGGGGCACAAAGGGGGAGATAGTGGCATTGATGAACATACAGAAAACCTGGAATCAACAGAACATTCTCAGGATGTTAAAAATGATAGCCATCAGGTTTCTCCTGCAGTAGCTGACAAAGGGTTGAATGTTTCAACTGAGAAAGAAAACGAAGCATCTGAAAGCAAGGCCGAAAAGGATTCGTATGTCCCTGAAGTTCTCCCAGAAGAATCCCTTGAAAATAAAGCTGAACGCGAAATAAATCTGTTGCAAACTGCAACTTCTCTGCATGCTGATTATGAAGTCACAAGTTCCTTGCACCCGACTCAGCAGGATGGTATTGAAGAAATTAAAAGTGATCATCTGCCTTCAGAAGATTCCAAATCTAAGGGCTCCATTTCTGTAAATCAGACCGAAAACAAAGAGTTTTCCATATCTGATAAGTTGTGTCAAGTTGGTGATTCACATTTGCAAGAGTCCCAGGAAGTGGAGGTTTCAACCTCCGCACATTCCATTGAAAAAGATCCTAAGAATGCTGATGTGGAACGCAGTAACAATTTTGTAAGCTCTGAGACAGAGAACATGACTTCATATTCTCTTAATCAAAGTTCCAATGATGAAACCACCAGCAGAGAATCTAATAGTGATTTACAAAACTCAGTAAGCATAAGTCAGGCTTCAACTATGAATTTCGAACCCGAGCAAGTGGAAGTGAAATCCCAGGAAAGAGATGTCAGAATCCCCAGTGGAGAACACCCATCCGAGTCAAAGATGAATGAAACTGAAGTTGTAGAACCTGACTCCGAGGTTAAAAAGCTGCAGAAGGAAATGAAAATGATGGAGGCTGCGCTTCAAGGAGCTGCAAGACAAGCACAGGTGCGTAGTTATATACACATTGCCTGCAGAATATATGCACACGGCCACGCGCACGTATGCCGTTTATCTCTGAGTTATGAAAGTAATTCGATTGTTTCAGTTTCAAGTCGTAATTGTTTTTAAGCCACTGATCTGGTGACTCGTTCACATTATACCTGAAGAAACTCTTCTAGAATGAGGAGAAAGTGGGAGAAAAAGATCGAGAGGTGGTGCACATCCCCTTTCTGTGAAAACCTAGGGTGTATTGGAAGAGACTAGCTATCAATTCTGTGCAGCCCTCCTCACTTCTATAAATGCTCCCGATGATGACTTATTTAAGCATAACCAAACGCGTATACAAAGAAATACGAGAGAAAAGAAAAAAAACGATGCTTTTAGAAAACACTGTTCACGAGGGATATCACAAAAGCAGTACCATGTCTCGTCAACGCCTATTTAAGTTCTTTTCTGGATATTATCAAGAACGCAAATGATAAAGAACCGATATGTAAAAATTAGGAACATTTTTTTGAAAGAACAAAAATAAACATAGAGAAGGCAAGCGAACAATATAGACCAGAATGGAAACCATGAATAGAAATCAGAGCTCTTCAAAAAGGGTTTTGCCTATACGGGATATTGTAGTGAACCATAGATACATGTACAACTGAAAATTTTCAGACATTTGGTATTTTTTTTATCCTCTGTTAAGCAGGTTATCTCTTTTGGTGTGTGAGCTACGTTCGGGTCTGAAAGAAATCATTTCTTCTGGGTCTTCGAGAGAGACGACTATAATTGTCATACTCCAAGTCAACAAAGATTCATAAAAGGGAGAAAGTGGCTGGATTAATAAGTGTGAGAAAGAAATGAGATCATATCATGTGATATTTCTATTTCTGGAAATTGGTGTTATTCCCTTTTTTTTTTCTTGGTTTCTGCCCATTACCTTCGCATAGGTATTAATATTTTGTTAAGGTATGGTTCTTAATTGTTATTTTAGCTAGTTGAGATGTGCCTTGGTCTGCTACACGCGATATGCCAACTCTGTTAATTTTATTTGTGCAGTCCAAGGCCGACGAAATTGCAAAGCTTATGAATGAAAATGAGCGGCTAAAATCTACAATTGAGGATCTGAAGGTTGGTATGAAACCTTAGTCTATTTTTAAGTCCGTATTCATTTATAATAATTGATGGTTAGTTAGAGTTTCTCTTATTTCAATCTGATACCTACATTCTCATATGTTAACCTTTTTCTTCTCTTCATCTGTTATATGCATCGAAAGTATGAGCCAACTGTGCAATTTGCCTTGTGGAGTAGGATTAAGGCTTCTTTTGGGTAGGATTTTGGCTCCACCTAATCCCCCAAGACACCCTCCAAACATTTCTCCTGTACAAACGCCATTTTCTTACCGTTTTGATGGTTTATTTAGACCATCAATAGAGGCCAAAGGTCAACCCCATTTGCTACCTGTGATTGGGTTATCTCATTGCTAGTCCCTTGCCAACTATGCCAGTGAGAAGGTAGGATACTAAATTTAGTTACTGATGTAATACAGAGTACAGTAAAAATTAAAGGCCGTCCAAAATGTCAATGTTTCCAGCCACGTGTTTGTTTTTTTACACTACCCTTATGTGGCCTGTATCCGCCATCTCAATTTATAAGGCCTTATGATTCATCCTAAAATCAAGTTGTTCATAATTCCTCATCTCTCTCTCTCTCTCTCTCTACGTATGTGTATATATATATATATATATATATATGTATATTTCTGCCTGTCTCCTCTTCCTCCTTTCTATGCTCGAATTTTCTACCGTGTGAAAATAAGACCTGTCTTCGTTTTTTGATTTGAAGAAAAATGCTGCTGTGTTGACTTATGCTGTGCCCTGGTACCATACTGATTATAAATAGACTGTATTCTTTAAGTCCATTTGTAAATACCTTGGACTCTTACTTTTTATTCTGTCCTATGCTTGTTCACTATAGACACTGTATCAGAATCTGTGCAATTCACTTGTGAAAATTTAAATACGTGAAATATTTATGGCACTTAAATTCGTTTATTTTGTCAGAGAAAGACTTCTGAATCAGAATCTGATTCACTTCGAGAAGAGTACCATCAGAGAGTAGCCTCCCTTGAAAGGAAGGTGCGTTCATTTCCCTTATCATTCTTCTTTTCCTTGGTTACATTCTCATGGTTTACTTTCCCGTGTTTATGTTTACTGTGTGCATTTAGTTTAGGGGATATGTTATTCTAGCACTGTGTGAATTGTAATAATTACTATGATTTTTTTTTCATGATATATGCGAGCTTGAACTCCTGTTTAACGGGTTAACTTTTGTTCTCGATGAATTCTATGCATCTACTTTCATTGCTCAAGTTACCCTTACTTTCCGTGGATTTTCAAAGGGCATAACACCGATCTATTTTATGACTCAGCATCAACATTGATAGTCTGGCTGTGATGTAGATCAGTGTGATTTCCATCTTAAGACCAAGATGGAGGCATATAAGTTAGACAATTTGAAAAATCTAGTTTTAGAAAAATTTTAGAAAACTTTTAGGTAGAAGCTATGGACAAACTGTAAGCAAGGTCCTCCACATTGTGCAAGGTTTCTCTTTTGAAGGATATTCAGGCGAAAAATTGTGCCGTTGGTGGAGAGTTTTGATTGAACGGGATGGTAACAGTACTGGAGACTCTGTTGAGATACTAGTGGGTGGTTCTAGAGTCAATATTAAAGCAGGAACAGTCCAATATGTGAATGACAGAAAAATATGTGTAGACGTCTGCGTGGTTGAAGTCTTGAGCATTACTTGAATATAAGTGAATTAACGACACAGTCAAAAGATTTGGATTTCATTTAAAATTTATTATTGGTGATCAGCATTTCTTTCCTATTGTACACCTGCATAAATTCTTACGTGAAGTCAGCCTCCTCTTGCAACTTGTTTGAATTTTTTTTTTTTTCTGATCCTATTTCACGTGATGATAAAATTGCTCTTCTCTAAATCAGTTAAATGTATTTGGGACTGGAGTTCATTGTTGACTTCTTGTATTTCGTGTCTTTTATTTGCTTCAATGGTTGATAAAATCCTACAAGTTTTTTTATGACGATTTATATGATTTTGTATTTTCTACTTCTAGGTATATGCTCTTACAAGAGAAAGAGATACCTTAAGAAGAGAGCAGAATAAAAAGAGTGACGCAGCTGCTCTTTTAAAAGAAAAAGATGAGATTATCAGTCAAGTTATGGCAGAAGGTAAACCTACTAACCCCCTAAAATTATACTTTACGTATTAATTCAATTCTATAAAGTTTTTGGTTCTGTTTCTCTTTTCAATTCTATTTTTGTCCAGTTTGTATTCTTGTCGCCCACTTGTTCATAGCACGATTTTGATGAACATCTTGTAGAAACGTCCTTACTGTAGTCACTAGAAGGGAGCTGTTGAACATTGTGATTTTGTAACAGGATTGATTAGAACAATAACTTTTGTGCATCTTGTTGCTTATTGACAGTTGCATAATCTCTTCTACACTGTAAATAGTCCATGTCTTTCATGGAGTTTGTAATCGTTTTTTGTGTAGTCTTGTCCATTTATTTTTTATTGTATAATTTCATAGGTGAAGAGTTGTCCAAGAAGCAAGCGGCTCAAGAATCAACAATCAGGAAGCTAAGGGCTCAGGCATGCTGCTAGCATTTTGAATTTCTTTTAAACGCGTAATCATTCTGGGCTTTATCATGATATTTTGCCATTCTTTGTGTGAAAGTCAGATTAGAGAACTTGAAGAAGAGAAACAGAGGCTGAACTCAAAGCTTCAGGTATGCTCACATCAGTGATAGTATATTACTGCTTTAGTCGCATATATGCTTTTGTTCACACCTTTTCTAGTCTGTCAAGGAGAATCTACGTCTGTGCATCGCTTTTATGTTGAATGCTATTCAAAATGCTTTTCCTTCAAGGTTTCAGCGTCCGTGTCAGCAATTATATGCCACAGATCAAAAGACATATACGTTTTCCATCGCTGTTTCTTGTTCATTGAAGAGAAGTTTGATTTAAACTACGTTTTCTGTCGAGTATTCTACAAACGCATCCCTGGAAGTGTAAGGATGCACAAGAAAAATTTTTTGTTTATGACCTTTTGCATGCTATTTTTTTCCTATTCTGGCTCGATTTTCTGTTTCTCTCATATTTATTAATGGGCTTATGGACGTCACTTGTCATATGGAAATGAAATTAATGTCAACTATGAAAATAGAAATTTACCGAAGTGTTTCATATGTGGGTGGTTACTTTACCTTTTCATATGCTTCTGTTCCAACTTTTTGATGTTATTATCATATTTGGCTGTAGCAATTGGTTTATTAATAATGCTACTCGGCGTTGGGTTTATGCTTATAAAACCTTTAGGCGATCTATTTTGGGAGCATCGAACTTCTGTTTATACTTTCTAAAAGACTAACTGTTGTGGGGATATTTTGGGTGTATTTCAGGTGGAGGAGACAAGAGTGGAGAGCATGAAGAAGGACAAGGCAGTGACAGAAAAATTGTTGCAAGAAACAATAGAGAAAAACGAAATTGAACTTGCTGCCCAAAAGGAATTTTACACTAATGCTTTGAACGCTGCCAAGGAGGCTGAAGCACTAGCTGAAGCTCGGGCCAATGATGCAGCTAAGATCGAATTAGAAAGTCGTCTGAGAGAAGCCAATGAACGTGAACATGAGTTGGCTCGATCACTACACCAGCTCAGGCAAACACTTATAAAAACTCAGGAAGAGGTACTTTGGTTTAAATCTTGATGTTCTAATGTGCCTGTGATCACAAACGCCTGGCTTCCTGGGTCTATATTGCCTCTCTTTAATTGAGATAGGATATCTGCTGAATGCTTAACACACCTTCTTTCGACAACTTTGTAGGCTGACTTTAGGGAGGACATGCTTAAAAGAGATATCGATGAACTTCAGAAACGCTACCAAGTGGGTCACTTTCCCTTTCCTTATCCATAACTCAGTAAATTTTTTTATGAGTATCGCATAAATTTCCAAGTACGATGTAATTCATTTCAGGCGAGTGAGCTTCGGTATAATGAATTGATCACGCAAGTTCCCGACTCAACTAGGCCTCTTCTAAGACAGATTGAAGCCATGCAGGTTAGACTTCTTTTATGATTGCTTTTTCAGAGCAATCATGAACATTCGATTTTATTCTTTATAATACCGAACAAGATGTGGATTGTGATGTAATTAATTTCTTAATTTTTGGCTTGAGTTTCTGTGGCAGAATTAAGATTAGTTAGAATCATTTCCCATGAGAAGATTACTGAAAGGGAAAACTGTGGTCGGCCTGTATGTTGATTCTAACAGGAAGCCGCTGCAAGAAAAGCAGAAGCGTGGGATGGCGTCGAGAAGAATTTAAATGCTCGTCTTGAGGTTTTTTTTCTTTCACCTGGATGGAATTAAATCGACCATTTCCTTGTAAGGTTCAAAATAACACTCTTTTTAATTTATGTTATCAGTCTGCAGAAGCCAGAGCAGCAGCTGCGGAGGAAAGAGAACGATCCATGAATGAACGCCTATCCCAGACTTCATCTCGAATGACTATGTTGGAGACCCAGGTATCTTTTCATATTTTGGTCTAAATGCTTGTATTCTCTGACCAGACGCTGATAATCACTTGAAATGTGTAAGATTGCATGCCTGAGGACAGAACAGGCGCAGCTGAGTCGCTCACTCGAAAAAGAGAGACAAAGAGCATCTGAGAACAGGCAAGAATATCTGGCGGCGATGGAGGAAGCTGCGACGCATGAAGGCCGTGCCAAACAACTTGAAGATGAGATACGAGAGCTTAGAAGTAAACATAAGCACCAACTACAAGAAGAACTGACCCACAGAGAACTTTTAGAGAAGGTACCGTTTAATTTTCTCATCCCTTCCCCCTGACCGTTTCAAACCTTACATATCTATTCAACTTTCTTCTGGGGGCGCCATATGCAAGATGATCCGTTTCCCCCACGATTATTGGTTGTTTGTTTTTTAGATGCTTTGGCCCATGTTCTTGGGATAGAATGCTTAATCGGCTTGGCTCTGGCCATGGCCTTTTAGGTTGACCACTTGGACCGATTCAAACAGCTGTGACCATTTCGTTCAAAAGGATGGTCAACTCTTTATATTCGGATGCTGTACAGAGTGATCTGGCATTCCTTTTCTTAGTGCAGCACCATAAGTTTCCTCTGACACGAAATCCTCTCTTGTTAAAATATAGGTGTTTAGTTTGGAGTATGTAAATCTTGAAGCTTATCTTGTTCTTCCTTTTTTTTTTCTGGGAAAACTTGTGCTTTTCTTGGTCACAATACCCCCAACCTCTTAATCTAGTATTCTGCTCATCCATGTTGATTGTTACATGCTATATTCCCCTCGTAATTCCTTATTCTTAGGAAGCAAGTCCTTCTGCGCAATTTATATCTCCGCTGAAGCAATGTAATACATAAATCATGTCCATTGCCATTGACACCGCAGTGAATAATCGTGACGATTTTCAGGAACTTGAGCGAGAGAGGAGTTCAAAATCAGAATTGGAAAAGATTCATTTGGAGAAGTCTGTCACTGCGCAAGGTTCCGCCCCAAAGTACTCGAATTACGCGGAAAATGGTATAAATTCTTTCTAACTTGATCTTGTCAACCCCCACCCTTCCCCCCAGAAATATTTACTCTTTCTTTTCTTCTTTTCCCCCTCCTTTGGAAGGTGATGTCTCCATCCGGAAGCTTTCCAGCGCCGGGAGTCTAAGCAGCATGGAAGAAAGCTTCTTTCTTCAAACATCTCTTGGATCTTCGGAGGATATCATCTCTGAGAGGAGAAGCCCTACCGAAACAACCATATCACCTTACTTTTTAAAGAGCATGACCCCAAACGCATTTGAAGCTACACTTCGCCAGAAGGAAGGGGAGCTCGCATCATATATTTCCCGCTTAGTAAGTTCAACGTTTTATTCTTCTGAATTCACCATCTCAGCCTTATAATTTGTCACTTCAACGAGAGCAAGAGTACGGGCAAGAAGTATGCTGGCATGGCGTCTAGTTATTTTTGCAGTCACCGTTTTCCTGACTTGGTTCTTCTCTAGGCATCACTCGAGTCCATCCGTGACTCTCTTGCTGAGGAACTTGTCAAGATGACTGAACAGGCAAGTTCGGCGCGGCTCCGTTATTAGTATTTTTGTCCCTTTTCGGCATCATTTTTCTCAGACTGGGTCGCCTCCTCCTCCGCGTTAACAGTGCGAGAAGCTCCGAGCCGAGTCGGCTCTTCTGCCGGGGCTACGGGCAGAGCTTGAAGCACTGAGGCGGAGACACTCTTCTGCTCTCGAGCTCATGGGCGAGCGTGATGAGGAGGTAATCTCATCGGCCGATTCCATTCATCATTCTCCTGCAACTTAAAAAAAAAAGTTATCTTAGAACTACTCGCCACGTTCTTGGTCAAGCTTTTACCCATTTTTTTATGATTATTTTTTTCTTAACCTTAGTCGTATAAATGCACGGTGCAGTTGGAGGAGCTCCGGGCGGACATCATCGACTTGAAGGAGATGTATCGAGAGCAGGTGGATTTGCTGGTTAACAGGGTAAAAATCTCACCGATCATCCCACCTGTTCCTATGATTGAGAAAACCCAGCCCATTAAACAGGCGTTGGGCAGGGGATCCAACATGATTGACCTTTTTTTCTTTAAATGATATTCATTGGTTCGTGTTTTGACTTGTCTCCTCCTCCGCAGATACAGACGTTGACCTCTGCCGGCGCCGTTTGACGACGTCCGGATCCTGGATTTATTCACTCGGGTATCCATCCCAGTTCAGTTGATCATGTACCATTTGTTTTTCTTGTTTTTTTTTTTTTTTGGTGGTGTTGAACGAACAGTCTGAGGGACGCGTTTGTTGCTCCTTTCTGACTTTTTTTTTTTCCTCTATGAAGATGATTTTTGTACAAAAAAAAGTGAATTGAGTTTTTTTTCCCGAAGTTAATCATTATATTAAAGGGCACAAAATAAAGTTAACTTGGTATTCGTTTCTTTTTTCTTTTTAATCGCGAGTGATTTTTTTACAAAAAAAGTGAATCTTTCGAAGTTAACTGTTATATAAAGGCCCCAAAAAGTTCGTTTTCTTTTTTTTAGGTGAAGAAAATAATTTCTTATTCGAATATTTAAGAATAACGACAATTAGTTCAATCTAAAATCGTAAAAATGTTTTACGAAATGTTTATTTATGTGATTTAAATGGGAAATAAGCCGATAAATGTGCAATCCCATTGTTTTAAAAAATGGGCTCTGAACAGAAGCTTAGCCGAACCGGGCTTAGGATATGAAAGTAATTTTATAAAAAATGTGGGTAAATAAAGTAAAATACTTAACGAACGTGAACATTTGTACAAATTTCTCTCTCATCCTTCCGCTTGTGTGTGTGTGTATATAAATACTTCTCCCTCTGCCTCTCGGAATTGGTTTTTTCCCCCTTTCGAGATGGAGACGGCGAGCACCGCCAAGCGACTGCCTCCCACCACCACCACGGCGGCGGCGACGGAGGAGGAAGAGGATGACTATGTCGAGTATATCCCGGTGCACAAGCGCAGGGCTATGGAGGCTCAGAAATTGCTGCAACGCAAGGGCCGCCTCCCCTCCTCCGAGGGATCGGCGGCCCCTTCCGCCGTCGAAGAAGCCGCCGGCCTCCCCAAACCTCCCGAGGTCGTCGAAGCCAAACCTAGTCTCCTGGTCAAGGCCTCCCAGCTCAAGCGTGATATGCCTGAGATCAGCCCCACGGAGCAGCTCGTCCAGCAGGAAAAGGAGATGATCGAGCACCTCTCCGACCGCAAGACGCTCATGTCCGTGCGGGAGCTCGCCAAGGGGATTACCTACTCCGATCCCATCCCCACAGGTTGGAAGCCCCCTCTACCTATCCGCCGGATGCCCGCTCGCCAGTGCGATGCCATCCGGAAGCAGTGGCATATTATGGTAGATGGTGACGACGTGCCCCCGCCTGTTAAGAACTTCAAGGACATGCGCCTGCCTTCTCCCGTTCTCAAGAAGCTCAAGGACAAGGGTATCGTGCAGCCGACCCCGATCCAGGTTCAGGGCCTGCCGGTGATCCTGTCCGGGAGGGATATGATAGGGATCGCGTTTACGGGGTCTGGGAAGACCCTAGTGTTCGTGTTGCCACTGATAATGGTGGCAATTCAGGAGGAGATTATGATGCCAATCGTTCCTGGGGAGGGGCCTTTTGGGCTCGTCGTCTGCCCTTCAAGGGAACTCGCCAGGCAGACATTTGAAGTTGTGGAGGAGTTCCTAATACCACTGAGGGAACACGGCTACCCTGAGATCAGGCCATTATTATGCATAGGAGGCGTCGACATGAGGACGCAGCTGGACATTGTGAATAAGGGTGTCCACATCGTGGTGGCCACTCCTGGGAGGCTCAAGGATCTGTTGGCAAAAAAGAAGATGAATCTGGACAATTGCAGGTGCGCTCACAAAAATCCATTATCCTTGCGTATTCACTATTATCAGTTTTAGGAATCCTTGTGTTTTCTGGGTGTTTCGTTGCTGTTCTAAGATACTATTTGGATGAGACAGAGTTCCCGGCCATCAGTTTCCCCATTGTTTGCCGTGTTTTTCTATTTTCCCTAACTAGGGTTTCTGTTTACTTGGATTTCTCTTTGTATTCTTGAATGCCAATAACTCATTTTTCGGAAAAACCTTTCCTTGTCAGTTATTGACATAATATCACGTCAAAAAATCCTTCTTATCCTGCACCTATTTCTAACAATCCATCCTGTGCCCTCACTTATGAAATCATGTTCTTGCGACTTGGAGAAAATTTAGATAAGAAATATGTGAACTTAATTTTTCACCTCCTGGGCATTGTAACTTCCGTTGATTAAATTATTTTCACAATGAAATAGAACATGCTCGCACGGAATGTGCTTAGGCGACATCTTATTCACTTGGAATGTTTGTGATGAAATAATCTACGAGTATGTTTATTGGCGCTGATCTCCCTGAATTTTAAACCATCATTGCTTTATGATCTGTGTTTATCCTCTGTCAAATCCTGACGATGGGGTCAAGTGCCTATAAAAAACACCGTCCATTAATCTTTAAGAAAACCCACCCATTTTATTCCCCTCCCCCCGGATGATAATTATTCTCGCTGTCGAAGAACAAGGAATTCCACGATACCTTCAACATTGGGGGAATTTCATGGCACCCACGATACCTTCAACACACGGGCAAGTGGCATCTCCCAGTTCAGCTACCCTGCTTCCCTTAGTTCACTCTGGCAGAAACTGTGGGATCGAGGAGCTGATCCATTGGCCTTGCATCATTCCTCTGCCCACTGTGGGCGTGATCAGCTCAGGATGAGATAGATTGGACAAAACCCAACCAAAGTGGCCCATTCCAATCTAATCCTGTTGATCTTTTAAACCCTTCTCTGGAAATCATCTAGAACTGTCAAGTGATCCACCTTCAACCATTCCAATCTCTTAAAGCTTGTGTTTCACGTTGGACTAGGCACACTAAGCATGCTCATGAAATGCACACCAGCCTAGGTGCATTATGATTATGATGAGCACATCAGTAGTGGTGATGGCAGGCGAATGGGGGGTTTCCATGGCAGCATTCAGCAGGTGATGATGATGAGGGCCAAAAAATGTCAGCGGCAGCTGTGACAGGTTGGCGGTGCCACTTCGAAAGTTGGGTGGATCCTGAATTGGATGCTGGCAAGAATGGCTCTGACAACCAGTTGGGCATTCATCTGGCAATACATGCTTTTGAGTGGATAGACAAATTTAACTGCCCTAATTAATTCCCGAAATCAAACGTACTTCTAAAATTTGTGCGCACTTTGCTAACCTAACCCATTCTCTTGACCAAGAAAATGATCATCGACTATCTTTTACTTGTTGTAACGCATGCATTCCTCACAATATTGTGCCATCTCTCTCTCTCTCTCTCTCTCTTACTTGCTCGATAAAGAAAGAATTGAGAATACGGAAGCATGCATATTATATTCACATGTATATGCATACGATCATTTTCTCGTTCTTAATCAGCTCGCTTAGATCTCTGTTCTGTCTTGGCATAGATCAATTCATGCTTTTTTTTGTGTTGGTCTCTTTTGCATTCTTCTAGGATCATCAGCATATGATTCTTCTGACGCCTGGAGCGTTTATGCCTGGGGGGGGTGCATGTAACTTGATTTCTTTTTTTTATGATAAAAATCCAGACAACTTTTTAATGGTCATTCAAGCATGTAATGACCAGACAGCTCCTTTCCCACTTGGGAAAGGAAACTCCAACAGATGTTGATAGCTCATTCATGTGAAACATGACTGAAATAGGATGGTTATATCTATATCCTATTTTTTTTATGAAACATTGTTGATATCTGCTCTTCATCATCTTCTGTTCTTCATAAGATGCATGGAGTTTCTGCACGGATAGATGATGGTCTGGCAGCGCTGTATAAGATCTCCTGCAGGAGCCTTTACAGGAGAATGGATTATACTCTGTAGAGCATCGCCGCATCAAATTTTTTCGATTTGACTGGAATTTCCGTGATTTTGGGGTGAGGAAATCTGTGTCTGAAGAGGAGGTGGAACCCTTGATTGTTCTTGCAGATACTTGACCTTGGACGAGGCCGACAGGCTGGTGGATCTAGGGTTCGAGGACGACATCAGGGAGGTCTTCGACCACTTCAAGGCCCAGCGGCAGACGGTGCTCTTCTCCGCCACCATGCCCAAGAAGATCCAGAACTTCGCGACCAGCGCCCTCGTGAAGCCGGTGATCGTCAACGTGGGGAGGGCCGGAGCGGCGAATCTGGACGTCATCCAGGAGGTGGAGTACGTGAAGCAGGAGGCGAAGATCGTCTACCTGCTCGAGTGCCTGCAGAAGACGCCGCCGCCGGTGCTCATCTTCTGCGAGAACAAGGCCGACGTGGACGACATCCACGAGTACCTCCTGCTCAAGGGAGTGGAGGCGGTGGCCATCCATGGCGGCAAGGACCAGGAGGAGAGAGAATACGCCATCGCGTCGTTCAAATCGGGGAAGAAGGACGTCCTGGTGGCCACCGATGTGGCCTCCAAGGGCCTGGACTTCCCCGACATCCAGCACGTCATCAACTACGACATGCCGGCGGAGATCGAGAACTACGTCCACCGGATCGGGCGGACGGGGCGGTGCGGGAAGACGGGCATCGCGACGACCTTCATCAACAAGAACCAGAGCGAGACGACGCTCCTGGATCTGAAGCATCTCCTGCAGGAGGCCAAGCAGAGGATCCCGCCGGTGCTGGCGGAGCTGAACGACCCCATGGAGGATGTGGACGACATCACCAACGCCAGCGGGGTCAAGGGCTGCGCCTACTGCGGCGGGTTAGGGCACCGGATACGCGACTGCCCCAAGCTCGAGCACCAGAAGAGCATGGCCATTGCAGGCTCTAAGAAGGATTATTATGGATCGGGTGGCTACAGGGGGGAGATTTGAGCTCCTCCCCCATCGGACCTTCTTGTACATTTCTTTTCTCTGTGGGTTGTATCCGGGAAGAATCAGAAAATTTGCAGATCTTGCCGGGAGAAATATCAGAAACTCTTTAATTTTAAGATCAATATGCAGGAAAAAAAACTAGAAATCGAAAATTTCTAGGTTTGCTGAATCTAATCTGTCTGATCGATTTAGGGGGGCTGAACAGAGATGGATCAAAAAGTTCTTCTCGGAAGAATTAGCCCGATTTTTATGAGCAATTTGAGTGACTTGTCAGAGCCCCGGCCTCGTTAGGGTTTTAAGATCAGCCGGCCTCTGTGTGAGCGAACCGTGGCGGCCCGTTCCTGCTCTCCCTCTCATCAACAGGATTCATCAATCATCGTCGCCCGGAGGGGGGGGGACCTCGTCGCTCCGTCACCCTCCCCCTCCGTCCAACACCTCCCTTCCCAGAGACTGCACCTCTCTCTCTCTCTCTCTCTCTCTCTCTCTCTCTAGCAAAGAGGTGGAGGCCGACATCGACATCGCCGCCGCGGGGGAAGCTCGAGTACGGTGGAAGGGGTTCCAGGAGGAGCGCGCCGCGATCGTTGGTCGGAATTCGAAGGTCAAAACCCTACTTCTTCTTCTTCTTCTTCTTCTTCTTCTTCTTATGCCTGATGATGATTCCTGGTCTCCTCTCTGGTGCGGTCACCTGAAGAACCTCGAGCAGGAAAGCAGACCGAGCAATCGACCTCCATTCGAGATCCGAGAAGAGGCGTCTTCTTCTCCCTCCACCTCCTGCTCCGAGAAGAGCGTTTGATGCCGCAGCTTTCTTCCCTCTAATGGCGAGCGACGAAGAGATAAAGAAGGCGCAGACTGTGGAAGCCCGGGCCAGGAACATCAGCCACAACGTCCGCTGCACCGAGTGCGGGAGCCAGTCCATCGAAGACTCCCAAGCAGATGTCGCCATTCTCCTCAGAAAGGTGCCATGGATTCCTGAACCCTCCTCCGTTTGCTCAACCAACAACCAAAAAAAAAAAAACAATTCATGTAAAATTTTGATCTAATACTTCCTCTGGTGTTCTTGATCTGGGGGGAGGGCTGTTTGTTCTTCCCTTCCCAAAACGGGTTCTGGCAGATCATATTTTCAGAAACCTCCTCCCATCTCCTTGCTGGGTTTCACTGTTCCATTATTCATCGTCCTTCTTGCAGGTTCAGGAAGAACTTCCTGTTGCTGGCTCTGTTTCATGGAACGACATGATGAGATTTCTTGATCAATAACCTTGTTCTTACATTTTCTTGCCCAAGTTTTTTTTTCCCCAATATATTTTTTATATACTAGAACACCAATTAAGGCAAAATCAGTGTGCGATTAAGGAAATTTCTTCACTGATGGCGGATGTGAGGTAAAGGGTTCGCTTATGTCAGTGCCTAGCTGCATCTACATCAATATTCATGTTCTTGATTTTTCGAAAAAAAAAAAAATTTAGGAGAAAATAAATGGGCTCACATTAGACTGCGATTGACATGCGTATTTTGGCCGCAGCTGATCCGAGATGAGATTCGGGCTGGTAAGAGCGACAAGGAGATATATGCCAAGCTCGAAGACGACTTTGGAGAGACCGTGCTCTACGCCCCTCGCTTTGACTTGCAGACCGCCGCCCTTTGGCTATCCCCGGTTAGTCTTCTGGTCAACCTGGTCAACCCAAGTTTCACGATGCGAAGTGCTGGAGACCCTCCTCGTTAATTTAGCTGATAATGTTGACTACTGGATGCTGCCGCATCCATAGCCTGTTGGGGGGCTCGTAGGATGAGAAAAAAGGGAGGGACCTTCTATGATTCATACACTGGTGGAGAGGTCAACCCGAAGAGCGGCCATTTATAGGAAAGATTTTGACTTTATGATCTTTAATCTGATCATCCGGGCAATACCATACCACCCTAATATTTGATCAACGCATAAGACCCAGATTAAATCAGGCATCTTCAGCATGCTATCTGACCGAGGATCTATGAATTATGCAGGTAATCGTCGCCGGGGCGGCTGTGGGGGTGTGGGCATACCAGAGGCACAAGCGGAGGACCAACGTCCACATCATGGCGCTGAACCTGGTCAGAGGCGTCCCCCTGACCCCAGCCGAGAAGGAAACGATGCTGGAGCTCCTGACCCCGCCGCCACCGCCCCCCCGGCCATGGTGGGGCTCATGGTGGGCCCGATATTCCAGATGAAATTAATCAGCTTTATGCAAAACTATGATGATGATGATCTTTATGCTAGAAAAGGAAATGAGACTAATCAGCATAATTACTGGTCAACTGAAGGCACCACAGGCCACAGTAGAACATGGTCAACTCCCTCAGCAACGTCTGAGAGAGTGAAGAGCTCTCTCTGCGTACAGGGGGAGGAGGTCAGGTTTCCCCCACCCCAAGTGGCGGCTCAGGCCGTGCAGGTGCCTCCACAGACCAAACTCCTGTAAGACATGCAGACAGAGGCTTGATCAGGAATGGTCAACGCATTGGATACGATGAGACTCTCCGCTGTCATTAGATGCTCTCAATAGGGTTACTCACATGCAAGACCACCCAGGGCGCTTCCTCCTCTTGGCCATCTCCAGACTCCTCGGCGGCTGGAGGACCACTCTGATTGCGCTGTCAAAGACGGCCTTGATGTTCTGTGGACCATTGTGGGCGTAGGCAGGGACGTCAGAAACTGTGGTCAACTCTATAAGAAGATGCAGGTTTGACTCAGGATATGGGGAGACTGAATATTAGAGACAAGAAGGGTTACATTGTTTTAGCAACCCACAGATCAGCTGAATTATCGACAAGTCCCGTTGTTTTATCGATAAGTATCATCTAATTACTGCTTACTCCCTCTAATTAATCATATTTAACAAACAGTTTTTCAAATCATCATCATAACTATATAGACCTCTTATCTCTCTCTTCTCTTTCTCTCTTGAAAGAAGATGGCATAGGTAACACGCAGAGAGAGAGAGAGAGAGAGAGAGAGATATATATATATATATGCACACATATATAAACTGAAGGTAGCTTAGTCTTTTGCTATAAAATTTATGTTAAATGCAATTGATCAGGTCAAGGGGGTGAAAAATAAGAAGATTATAGTTTTTGGGGACCCAAAAGTATAGCTGAAAAACAAAGGGAGTTATAGATAATTGAGTTCGTCTGCGGGGGGGCTAAAACTGAATAATCAAAGCGAAAATCTCCGCTACAGATCATCAGTAGAATCCGAAGAACTTCGTGGATGGTATACCTGCTGGGTTTTCGAGCTGCATTCAATGTAGGCTGCAGCACCAATCAGCTTCCTCAGCTCCTCACCCTAATGAGAAGTTGACCGTAATGAATGAGGTGGATCTCTACAGCAGTTCCCTCTAGAGAAAACTGTCAGGAATTTTTCCTCACCTGAGCTGTTGTTATTACTGAGGCGCCAGGATGATCAGCAGTGTATCCTGGGTCCTGACGAAGATCTAGAATTCAGCTTGAAACCAAATTCTGTCATAGTTAGTAGCAATGAGGACTAAAAAAAGGTGAAGAATTGAATAGTTTTTCGTACCCAGCTTTGTTCCCACAAGAATAACTGGAACGGTGGGTGCAAACCGGCGTAGCTCGGGGACCCACTGAGATGCAGAAGGAAAGATCAGGCACACGGAATGCAAAAATGTTCTGAATTATTGAGCATAGATGAGGAGAAAATTGATCAGCATTCTATCAAAGATTGGTCGAAAACGAATGCGTATACCTTCTTGAGAATGTTTTCATAGCTGGCTCGGCTGATCAAGGAGAAGGCCAAGACAAAGATGTCTGCTCCTCGGTAGCTCAGAGGCCTCAATCTGCAGTAGTCCTCCTGGCCTGCAAGGGCGACAACCCCAAGAGATTACAGCGTTACGGAGACGATATAACCCGTGAAAGAAGAGCAGGAAGAAACAAGATGAGCAGACTTGTCCGCACCTGCAGTGTCCCATAGCCCCAAGTTGACGACGCTCCCATCCACCGACACGTTGGCACTGAAGTTATCGAACACGGTGGGCACATAATCCTGCGCACAGATGGGAGGTTCGCGGAAATAAGAGAAACCCAAAAGACATTCTCGAGAGAACAGTCCAGGTCTATAAAGATGGGAGGAAACATCCGACACAGATGCATGCTCAGGCGAGACGAGCAGTTATTCAAGAGCAGCACCGCCATGACTGCGCACAATTAGTTAAAAGAGCCGAGCAGATTTAGAATGGCTAGCCAACCAAGCAAATTGGTAGAAATATCATGGTAGTCAGGGCCATGAAAGGAATGGAAAGCAATAAATAGGGTTGCAGAGAACAGAGAAATTAGCGGAAGTAATGAACAGTAGGGAGAAGAACGCGAAAAGACGTCGCCCTAGACAATTATCACCGCTTATGCAGCCTTCTCAAGGAAAAGTCCATGGGAGACGCCCACCCAGAGGAAAGGGAAATAGCGAATGGCAGACGGCAGCACACCGGAGAGACTTCGAACTAGGAAAAAAATGCCGCATACAGCAACAAGAAGGAAACGGGCGAAATGAAACAATTGTAAAGGGAGGTTGGGGACTGGGAATGTTCTTGCGTTACATACGGTGGGAAACTTGTTGCTCGTGTAGCAGATGAGCATGCAGGTCTTGCCAACCGCCCCGTCTCCGACGGTCACGCATTTGATGAACCTCGACGCGCTCATCGCCCTCCCCTGCTACCCACCGCTCAGAAGGTACCAGGGATCCGGTGGGGATGCTCCAGCGGCTCCTTTGCTACTGGGTCGCCGGCGAGCTGGGGGCGAGAGTGAGAAGGAAGACAAGGGAGGAGGGAGAGTCGACACAAAGGGCCACTTCCCACGACGGGCGTAAAATTTAGAAAAACCACGCGTCGTATTTTACACAATACCCTCAATATATTTCTTATTTTCATGAGTACGACAACGACCATTTAAGCACACAGCAGCTGCTGCGGAGCTCGAATACCCACGGTCCTCTCTCTCTCTCTCCCTCTCTCTCTGGGTTGGATTAGGGGGGTTGAAGGGTAGGTGCGCAAATATGGTTCATGAAGAGAGAAATATCGAATTCAGAAGTAACAAGAGGATCGCATTCATACCTGCAAACAAAGTGCGCGTGATCGGAGCCGTTCTCTAGCTTTGACGAAACTGCCCCGGTCGAGATTGTTCCGTTCATCTCACCCTACATTCAAATTGGATTTACTGAGCGGGAAAACTCAGGAGCGCGCAAAACCTGGAGCAGAAGAAGCAAGGAAGAAACTGGCGACTGGCGTTCTTGCAGTCAGCCTTCCGGCATCCTGCTGGAGATGAGTGAGTCGGGGCGACAGGTTCGTCGACTATTCCGCCAGGTGACGGACGACGTGTCCTGTCTCCGTTGGGAGAGCGACGAAACGACCGCAGTCGCCACGAGTTCGACAAACGAATGAATGAGACCAGCCAGAGCGGGGGGGGTGGGGGCTGCAGGGATCCCTGCGTAAAGATTTGAACTCACCAGAGCATTAACTCAGAGCATGGGGACCGATGGGAGGCACCTCCAGATCCGTCCATTTCGAGCCCCATTCGGTGGAACGAAGGGACGAACAGGAGCACCGAGGCATGGAAACCTGCAGAAGAATCCAAGACCCCGCTTCTCCCCTTCCAGCCACCGCCGCCGCATTAACGCCTCCGGCAAGAAGGAAGGTCTCATTGATGGCCACTGCTCAGTGCACCTGCCGAGGGAGAAGGCCGAACGATAGAGAGAGAGAGAGAGAGAGAGAGAGATGACGACAGGAGCGGCAGGCGAAAGCGCCAATCAATGTATATATATACAAACGTGTAAATTACAAATATCCCCTGTGACAAATTATGCTGTAACAAATACCCCCAGTACATTTGTCCCATATTGGGCCTTGTGGTTTGATGGGCCCGACTCTTTCCCCTCTGGAAGTAGCCAACGATAACCGGCCCGTTAAGGAGAGGACCGGCCATGGTGAATGACGTGCGATCGGAAAGTTTCTGAAAAATCCCTAGGAATATTATTTCTTCAAAAGTACCCCGCATATTACCCAATATTGGGCCTGGTGGTTTGACGGGCCTGACTATTTCCCCTGTAGAAGAAGCCCACGAAACTGGCCCATTAAGCATAAGAGGGCTATTCTCAAAGGCATTGGGCTCGGTTGGTAAATTAAAAATATCTCCCTGTGAATAATTATACTGCACAAAAGTACCCCAGTACATTCCGCATTATTGGGCCTGATGGGCCCGATACTTTCTCTTTTTGAAGAAGCCCACGAAAACTGGCCCGTTGTGCTGCGAACCTCGTCACATCGAACAAAAGGAATCTCCGGTGGACAGGGCGGAGCCACTTCCGGCGGCCACTTTCTTCTCCGCCAGGGGAGCCCAGAAGCTGACGGCGATCCCCACCCAGAAGGTGGGCAGCGCTTCCTCCACCGTGTTCTCCCGATTCCGGCCGCCACCGCCGGCGACCCCGTCCACCCTTTATCGGCAAAGATCCGGTCGCCGCCGCCAATCATCGCCGTCGCTGGAGCACCACCGTCGGTGGAGGCCCGTTCCACCGTCGCCGTCGCCGTTGCCCCCTCCTGCTCCCCGCAACGCCGCCCCACCGGGCCCACGCCGCCGCCGGCAGGTGGCTTCCTCCCCCCCCGTCGACCGAAAGAATCCCTTTCCCGCCCCCCCCTCCTCCACAACCCCATGACGCCTCCTGACCGAATCGCCAAAAAAAAAATTGAGCCGTTGGGATGTCTATTTTTTAAAATTATCTATATATTTATCGTTGTCGATTATTTAAACATATGTATTTGTGTATTTTCGGATGGGCCAAAATTCGGTGGGCCCGCCCACTAATCCACCATAATGGGCTGGGCCAGGTGTGACGTGGGAAATGTGTGGGCCAAAGTGGGGCCCACCTGGATAATTTGGGCCATACTCAGCCCTCACTTTTCTTATTCGATAATTCGTCTCACCTTTGGTAATCCAAGACGGATTCTAATCCCCGACCATGGGACCATTACAAAGAAGCCAAGGATTAGGCGCGACCACTGGCAGGACGCCACGTGTCAAAGCCTTACCACAGGGGCCGATGAAGGCGAGTGACGGGGCTCCATCAGTGTTCGACGAAATTCCTACACGATTCCTCGGGCGGCGGGAGAACCTCTCCAGCGGCGCCGCCGGCTCGCCGGAGCGACGGCGGTGGCGGCGGCGGCGGCGGGAGGGGGAAAAGCGCGGCCGGAGATCGGGGAAAAGGCGACCGCGCGTGGAGGCGGCACAGACAGCTAGCTGGCTCTTTCCTTGTCGACCGGCGACTGGGCGCTCGGGCCCCGCCTGCGCCCTCTCTCTCTCTCTCTCTCTCTCTGGAAACGAGCTGGCTTCTTTCGGGCTTCTCTATACGTTTGCCGTTTAGATAATGATGGCTCGAGTGCCTCCTCCACGATTACCGTAGAAAGGGACCTATCGGCGGCTCAATGGTTTCCATAAATCTCAAAAAAAAGTATAAATGTTTTGGGTATGGAATAATTAAATCGTTTTCCCCTTAAAATCATGGGGTGGGTTCTGAAGATTGTGGTCAACCCAAGACGAGGGCGATTATTCGCTGTACTGCCCCCGTTGACTTCAATGAATGGATGCAATATTGCAGATAATATTGAAAAAGTTTGAAAAAAAATAAAATTGCTGAGAAAACCCAGGGAGATTGAATAATGACGCGTGGAGGGCATTGTGAGAGAAATGGCCGGGACAAAGGACGAAAGAAAAAATTGATTTTTTTTTAGATATTCTGTCCATCGTCTTCCCCACACACACAACCACTCCTTGCTCCGTGGTATTTGTTTCTCTGTCTTCGCCTGGCTGGTGGTTGCTTATTTTATGATCTCTGGCGTCGCAGCGGCGGCAGGCGAGGAGCTGCCGATCGGAGTAGGAAAAGGGAACGGCGAGCTCCTGCCCTACCTCACATTCCCCTCAATCCCCGCCCCTCTGTCTCTCGATGCAATCTGTAGAAGAGAAAGCCTAGGGGACATCTGCTGCAACCCCCATTCCCTCGATAGAAACCATCCCTCTTCTCTCTCTCTCTCTCTCTCTCGCTCGCTTGTTATCTGTCTCTACCTCTGCTGCCGCTCTGATTTCTGGGTTTGGACTGATTTTTCTCGCTATATGTTCTGCTGGTGTCCTCACAGACGCCGGCCCTTTGAATGTCGCCGTCCCTGGAGCATGATTACATAGGGCCGTCGGGGATTCCTTCCATGGAGGACTCCGAGCGGCTCCCCTCCCTGGCCTCCGCCCCCGCGGCGGACGGCGGTGACCGGCTCTGCAATCTCAAGGAGACCGAGCTGAGGCTGGGGCTTCCGGGCTCGGGGTCCCCAGAGAGACAGGACCAGGGCGAGGCCTTGCTGACGCTGGGGCTTGAGAAGGGCTTCGTTTCCGGGGCGAAGAGGGGTTTCTCCGACGCGATCGATGGATCGGGGAAGTGGGTTTTCACCGGAGGAAGAGGATCTCAAGTGGAATTGGCGAAAGGGGGCCTGCTGTTCTCCTCAGTGGGCGAGTCTAACAGCGCCCAGCACGCGGTTTCTGTGAACTCTCAGAAGGAGAAAGCCCCGGCGGCTGAGAAGAAAAGCCAGGTTCCTCCAGGCAGTACAGATGCCGCACCTGCTGCTAAGTAAGTGGTTTCGGTTGTTTCTATGCTGCCGCACTTTGTCACCTCCGGATTTCTCTGGGTTCTCCTTAAATGGTTCTGGTGTCAGTTCATTGTTGGATTGCGATCATTCAAATGCGGAGTTCATCAAGAAATAGCTTCCCAGATGATCATTTCTTCTAGTAGAATGTCTGTTCGTAGGATTCCCTCGTATTAAAATGGTTTTTTCTTTTGTCTGGCTTCTTTTTCCTTTTTCGGTGGTGGTGGTGGTGCCGCCGTGGTGTTCTTGCAAGGGAAAAGTCTTCCTGGTTGCAATGCTCATGTAGAGATTTTTTTTTTCCCATATCGATGAATTTCCTACCTCTTTATCCATGATCCAGCTGCGGCTGTTCTTGCTCTCATCTGTTCAATCTAGGGATAATCTTCTTGTTCTGGCCCCTCTCTCTTTGACAGGGCGCAGGTGGTGGGCTGGCCGCCCATCCGAAGCTACCGAAAGTACACAATGGCTGCAAACCCCCCAAAGAAAAGTGACGAGGTCGAAGGGAAACAAGGCCCCGGCTGCCTCTATGTGAAGGTCAGCATGGATGGCGCTCCTTATCTGAGGAAAGTTGACCTGAGAACTTACGGCAACTACAAGGATCTTTCATCTGCTCTCGAGAAGATGTTCAGCTGCTTCACCATCGGTCCGCTCTGTTCTTGCTCCCTTCATGGTCCCGTGTAGTCTCTTAGTTTCCCTTCTGTTCTCTTGGGTACTGAGATGTGTTTACTCTTCTTTCCCGTTCGTTTCCTTTTAAAGGGTGGATCCTTGTATATTTCGTGTTCTTCGATCCTGACCAGAAACCAGCTAGTTAATCTGACGTCCATGGATAGCATTTTACCTCCCCTTTGCTTAATCATGGAAGAAGGTGTTGACTTTTTGTGCTCCTGGCCGTGCTTCTTTGCAGGCCAGTGCGGCGCAAATGGAGGACCCGGCAGAGATGGGCTGAGTGAGAGCCGCTTGATGGATCTTGTTCATGGGTCTGAATACGTGCTCACTTATGAGGACAAGGATGGAGATTGGATGCTGGTTGGGGATGTTCCATGGGAGTAAGCCACATTAATCTTGGTTCATGTTCTTCAATTACAGCTTCAGAAAACAATGGGTTCATGTTTTTTTTCTAATTTAAAGAGAATTGGAAAAAAATTACTTCGGTAGGTGCTTATTCTTTTGTCGATTCAGGATTTTGTTCTTTACCAGTTTTCTGAAATGTAATGCCTTCAAATTTCCAATTTGCTAGTAATTTCCCAATCTTGTTATAAAGTTCATGTGATCCATTCATGCTTGCCCGCCTGCACTGACCGCTTATGATTTTGGGATCCGCAGCATGTTCACGGAGACCTGTAAGAGGCTGAGGATCATGAAGGGTTCGGAGGCAACCGGATTAGGTACGGCTTGATTCAGTGTGATCAGGAGAATGCCATTTGTTTTGGAATGATTAGAAAAAAAAATTATATTTTTTCTATCAATCAACCATTTTAAACCCCCGGAAAAATGCCTCCTTTGCTCTGATGAAGTGTAGTTTTACTGCCGCAGACAAGTCCGCAACTTGTTCTAGTTATGAAAATGGTATGAACATGAATTGCAGTGGGGAATCCTCTTAGATTCCGGGGTCATGAGGAGCCCCTGATGAACCCTTTGGCTTAGGAACCCCGCCGGCCGGTACTCGGAGATGCTGGTCGGCATCTCCAAATCAGAGAGAATAGATTCGTAGCGATCTCTATTTTGTGTATTGATTCGGCGTTGATCCCTCCGATTTCTGTGTCGCGCGCAGCTCCCCGGGCGATGGAGAAGAACAGGAGGTCGTAGCGTGGGTCGCCGGCGGATCCGGCGGCGCGCCGGGCGGCGCATCTTGGTGAAGGCTTCTCCGCCACTCCCTCGGGACGCGAAAGATTCTCGGTGTCCCTCCCCGGGTTCCTTGCTTGCTCTGTTTCTTCTGGTTATGTGGATCTCTGGTTTGATGCGTGAGACCTTGTCCGGTGGTGTTGGGATGGGCACGCCGGCCATATATTCCCCCTTCTGTGCCCGTCCTTTTCTTTCTTCGTCGCGCAGGAGTAGCTGCCGGCGCCCCACTGCCGCCTGCAGGCGCGCGGCCAGGCGGAACCACGGCGCGTCCCCATCCGTGTCCGTATGCCAGTCTGCCCGTCAGGCGCCCTCTCTCTCCATCTCTCTCTCTCTCTCGCTCAATAGGGTGATGCTTCTCTGCCCGGCGGACGGAAATAGTCTTGAATGAATACTAGAAGCAGGACTATGAAACAGGAGCAAGAGGCCCAGCCCAGTGAGATG
Source organism: Spirodela polyrhiza (assembly GCA_024713555.1). NCBI lineage: Eukaryota > Viridiplantae > Streptophyta > Magnoliopsida > Alismatales > Araceae > Spirodela > Spirodela polyrhiza. The sequence continues at coordinate 1,835,499 of CM046543.1, forward strand.
TCCTAGAGAGAGAGAGAGAGAGAGGTGGTGGTGGTGGGGGGCTGCCGGTCTAAGAGGGGGCGGAGATTTGGAGGTAGACCATCTGGGTGTAGCCGTTGAAGACGGTGGAGTCGAGTCTGGTGAGGCCGAGCCGGTGGAACTGGCCGAACCGGCCTTCCTCGATGATCGGGTCGGGGGCGCGGGCGGGGTCGTAGCGGGTCTGGTGGGTGAGGGAGGGCCCCGCCACAGGGGGCAGCTCCCAGTAGACGTCCAGGACAGACTCCACGAACCTGCTGTTCTGGAAGTGTTCGGAGAGGGAGATGGCCTTGCTGCTGTGGTTGAAGTCGTCTCGCATGTGGCCTCGCACGCCCCACCAGGCCTCCCCCTCGCCGCAGAGCTCGTCTCTGTCCACCGCCTTCTCCCAGAACTTCCTCCTCTTCGATCTTATCCTGGCTTCGTCGCTGTCGCTGAAGCAGCTGTGCCCGCCACCTGCAGCCGCCGAGGGGGTTTTTTATTCTAAATACGGGAACTTGGAACACACGTCTGCCGGTATTGAGGGTTGGAACCCTCAGAGGGATCCTTGAGAGGTTCAGATTTGAAGCAGCTAGAAGCTTGTGGGTGGGTTTACATCAAAACATAAAAAACTTTGATGTTTTTATATTTTGTTCTCCCTTTGAATGATCTTCTTCGTCCATTTGACTCTCCTCTCGTCCGATCTACGTTTCCAGAAGTTATTCAGTTATACTGATCAACAAAGCTAATCTAATGTCAACACACCACAACATGTCCTGTATCTTGTTGCCTTTTAGACCAGCCTTTTAATTTTTATATTGGTGAAATGCTTCATTGTCTCCACTTTGATCCATAACTTCCTCAGTTATCAATGTTCCATATATATAATCAGCAAGTTTTACCATTATTAATCTCTGGCAAGGTGCTCGAAGACTGGGCGTACTCCATGTTCTGAACCTTATTTTATAATTCCTTAGAAAATGACATCGGGAAAACTAGTTGCCTTTTGGACTTCTATGTTAGCAATTGTAGGTCCATCCGCAAAAATGTATGAAAGAAAACATGGACAAAACTGGATCAAAGGCCCCCCCATTCACATCACCTGCTTTCTATAGCTAAATAAGAATTCGAGGGAGCAAAAGGAGAAGCAGGCACATGATGGAACTCAAACGCAGAAAGGAGAAGGGAAACCACTGACCTCTAATGTAGAACTGATCACAGATTTGCCTCAGTGAATAATGGTCTCCTGTTCCTGTATCATAGTTATCTTCAAATATGAGATGCCTAAATCCAGCTTTCAGAGCCTGCTTCAATCTATCCAATAAAAAAATATAGAACAGGAGATAAAATGAGTAAACATGTTCAACTGGCAAGCAGAGAATTCAAAAACAAAAAATTGACACACGTCGTCATCAGCTCAGGATTTCATAGCTTTGTTAGATATGAAAAAAAAAAAGATAAAGGTACCAAAGTTCCACTATATTCATTAAATGCGATTAAGTGAAAAAGGAAGGCAGAATTTCCTAGCAGACAAAGTACGAATAATTAAACCCCCTGAAAACGATTCTTTTCCAAAAATGACATCAACCAAATACGAATTTTCACTTTGTGAACATCACTCACCTTTTCAGTTCATTCTGATGATCATCAAAGAAGACAAGCGCCCGACTAAGATTTGAAATTCCATGTTTCTGCAGGACTTTAACCCAATCCACATTACCAAAATCAATAAAATCTTTACCAGCAAAATATGTGCAGTTGCCATCTACATATGCGGGTCCTTTCTTCAGATACTTCTCTGGATGACGAGGAGAAAGCGATATTATTCTCGTCTCAGGCATCGCCTGCCTGAGCACCCAGGTGGAATGCCCTTTGAAAGCGCCGCTTTCAATCATAATATCAGGTTTCAGCCACCTTGTCATGAACCAGAGTCCAAAGCTATGATCAAAGCCCATACCAAACATGTTATTCTTGATTGGGCGGGTCTCATATATGGGTACAAACTCTTCCAATCCCTTAAGTAAGTCCTTTGTAGTCCAGTCTACTTTTCTGCCTTGTTTCGATCTGCCTTTTGCCAATAAAAAGAATTAAGAAAAGAAGAAGAGTAAAAATACTTCTACTGGGCCACTTAATGCCAGTTCAACGAAAACGTACATTATTTGACTAGGTAAGAACATCAAAAAGAAAATGCAGGCAACATCCAGCTGCATCTACACAGAATCCGCAAGAAAATGTGGCGAAATAAAGAAAAATAAAGCACCTGTGAGAGTCGAAGCGAGAGCTTTCCATTTAACGGAAACGAAGAGAATTAGATAGCATTCCAAATTCTGAATCTGAACTTTAATGGAAAACGAAGAAATGCAAACAACGTCGTTCCATTCCAACACGGAATCAGCTTGACACAAATATCCTCAAAATATTCAGAAAGAGAACTAAAATCCTCTCTGAGGGAAGATTAGAGAGATTTTCTTTTCTAAAAGTTTGGCCAACTCCACCTAGGATGCTTCGAAGGAAACAGAAATGTCAGGAAATGCTACCAGATCTTGTCCATAATTCTAGAAAACATCAAAAAAAATAATCGTCGGAGGAGGAGACTTACACCAGGGAACGCCTAGGGATCCAAACTCGGAAGCGAGACCCTCTACGTTCTCGAATACGGCCAATCGGGGCAGGGTCTCGTTCGGACCGACGCACACGAAACTGCGGGATCGAGACAAGAAGGATCCGAGGAAAAACATTACAACGGAGAGAACAATGTACTGCGCCACGGATCCGGCCCTGACGCTTCCGCTCACGAACTTGGTGAGCCTTGCCGGAAGCGAGACGTGCTTTCTCGTCTTCGACTCATCGTCCCCGTCCCCGTCCTCCGCTTTCGGCGAGGATCTGCGAGCAGAAAGCACGCTCTCCAGCATCTCCCTCCCTCCCCCCCCTCCCTCGCAGCGTCCGCCTCTCCGCGTCCCTCGGAGTGACACCGACCCTCCCCTGTTCGCTCTCTCCCCTCTCTTGCTGAACTAATCCGCTTCGTCACCAAGAGCAAACGACAGACTCAGAGAGAGAGAGAGAGAGAGAGAGAGAGAGAGAGAGATCTTGATAACGACGCTCTTAAGCGGCGCACAGTAGAAGGATTTCTAATGGGCCGGGCCTGTCCGAGTAAAAAGCCCTGGGGGCCCCACGCCAGCATGGGCCCAGCTTTCCACCGGGCCCACTGGGGAGGTGTGGTTCACTCGGCCCAGAATTAGGAGCGAATAAATATGCCTCTGACACGATTAGATCGAGCCTCGCCAACGAAATCACGCCACGTGGAATGTTAATGGAATCAGTTCCTCATACAGCCTCCCTCTGTACGGCTGGCCCGGGCGAATGGAACGGGCTCGAGTTGACCCTGTTGACCTAAAGCCGGCGACCTTGGGCAGAATCGTTGACCGTCTCGTTTTCAAATAATTGACTAATAATAGGGGTATAATTAGTATTTATTCAAATAAGTTGCGGGAGACGATCCTCTTTTTGGCTGAAGAAATGGCTCCACTGGTTCGCTTGCGAATGTCTCCCCGAAGGGTGTAAGATCACAAAGAAATTCAGTAAATGCTTCATATCCACCCCCCTCCTCCGGCGTCTTCCCCGGGAACTTCCTCGTCCGGCGAGCTCATTTCTGCCATTCGTGCGCCTTCCACTCCGGCAGCTGCTGGATGACGACCTGAAGTCGGAAGAAGAAGAAGAAGAAGATCTGGATGAGGGGATTTGTAAAAGTGGAGGCTTTGATGGAGAGGACGAGGACCGGAGGAACCCACCTGGCCTCTGGACTCCCGGGTGCCCACCACGGTTTGGCATGCCAGCCTCCACGTCTTGGGCTTCTGCAAGTTTTTAGGGCTTACTTCTGAAGGTGATCAGGCGGATCAGAAGGGAAGGGGAGGAGATAAGGAGTGGGAGGCCTGCTACCTTCTTCAGGGCTTCTTTCTCCTTCTCCGTCCGCGGGCTAAGCAGCTCCTTGCCCCCCACGACCTGCAGTTCCCCACGGAGATTGAAGATTGAAGATTGAAGACGATGGGCTTCGGAGAGGAGGAGGGGACGCAGTACCTCGACGAGGCAGGTCCCGCAGGTGCCGCCGCCGCCGCAGTTCAGCAGAGGCCTGGCCTGCAGGTCACCGGAGGGCGTCGCTCGCTCAGAGACGATGGGGAGAGAGCGGAGGAGGAGATGGGCAGTGCGGCCTTACGTAGGGTCCGTAGAGATCGATGTGGCCATCCAACATTATGTCCCTGAGCTTCTGCCCGCCGCAGGCCGAGCGGATCTGCACGTCCGGCGACCCGTCCGGCAGCAGCCTAGACTGCACCACCGCCCGTCAGCGTGATCCAAAGCGGCGGAGGGAAGGGGAGGGCGGATCAAGAGAGAGAGAGAGAGAGATTACGCTGACGAAGGCGAAGTCCAGGGACGGAGGTTCTTCGGGCGTGGAGACTTCTTGCTCGCCGGCCGTGACCTTCTCGGTGGCCGTCTCAGCGGCGGCTCTTGCTCTCGCTCTCGCTCTAGCTCTCGCTCTTCCACTCGGCAAGCTCACCTGGTTTTTAGGGACGAGAGATCTCCGTGCCGAGGGCCCGCCGGAGCCGGCGCCATTGAAAGGAGTGGTTGCCGTCGACGGGCACAGGCGGGTGAGATTTCCTACCTGAAGGGCGGTCATTTGGAAAGAAAGGCCACCGGCGAGGAGGCGGAGGGAGGGGGAGCTGGGACAGTGGCGGCGGCCCGCTATCCTTTGCGGGGGGCTGATCGGAGTTTTGCGGGTGGGCTCCTCCTTGGCTCCTGAGGTCTGCGTGTGTGGTGGTCTTCTTCGCCCTCCTTATCTCCAACGGGAGATGCAGCGAGCGGGTGACGGCAGCAGGCCTTAGAAATGGACTTCTCCAACGGTGCATGATTTCAAAATTATTTTCCGATGAAAATATATCGTGATAATTTTTTATATATATCTTTAATAGGTTATTATTATTTAGTCAACCAGTTTTTGACCTGGAGTGGCAACCATAGATGACCCTGAATAGCTGAAGGGCTCTCTCTCTCTCTCTCTCTCTCTCTCTCTCTCTCCCTCCCCTCAATGTGTAAGGGTTGAGACTGATGATCGGAGGTTAGAGCCTGAGTTTCTAGGATCACATCTGCTTTGGCGCATGTTTTTCTTTTGTGAAATGTTGCTCCTTCTTGGATTCGTATCTTCATAGGTCACAAACAAGATGGAATTCAAAAATTGAGAAAATGAAGCCATTGAGGGATGTCTATTTGGTGAGATATTTCTCCTCACAAGGTTTGAAAGAGCTCATATGTGAGAATCAACTGAGATGCCGACTATCTGAAACTTTTATAAAGAAAAAAATAAAATACTATATATATATATATATATATATATATATATATATATATATATATATATATATAGAGAGAGAGAGAGAGAGAGGTGAGAGGAGATAGATGAAAATTAAGAGAGAATAAGCTCCTCAATTGGGTGGTTCACTAAATTGTTGGGGGTCTCCTTTTATAAGAGACTTAGATGCCCCAAAAGTGAAATAATGTGTTTCAATTGGTCATTCATTTTCTTGAGAAACAGTCCATAGGGAACCATCAGAAATGGACAACTTTAAATAGGTTGTTTCTTTTTACAAGAAATATCCAAAATGAATTATTTCTTCCAAAGTACATTGGGTCTCATTTACACAAGTCAAAGTGATATATAACATTGAACTTATCTCTAAGCCATACATAAGGATTTCTTGAGTTTTTTTTGTGAGAATATCTGCTATTTAATATTTTGTAGAGATAAGAGATATTGTGAGTTACTTTGATATCACCTATTCACAAAAAAGTGAAAGTCAATCACGATATATTTTGTCTATCAATAAAAATTGAGTTTTTAATATGGTAAGAGGCCTTAAGGTCATCACACCAAAGATTTGATGTTGATGAAGTTAAAAGTCCAAACTCATGAAAGACAAAATGTAATTAAATCGATTATGGTGTGTCATTTACAGTGATTTTATACACTTTTTCAGAACACGATCACATTATTACAATTTATTTTTAAAAGCTCAATGAAAATTAAATTAGACTTAAGAAAGATGAGGTAGTCAATGAGGGTCTTAGTCATTGATATAGCCAGCTCAACTTGTATTGTTAAAAGTGCTATATTGAAGACTAAAGTATTGTCAAAGTAGTAAATCATTTTCAATTTTTTTTTAAGATAACACATGATGTAAATTGAGTAAGCTGATTGGTGACAAGTTAATTTGATTGGTATATCGAATCAAAAATTTTGGATGACTTGTTTAGTATGTCATTTAAGAGAAGACTTATATCCACCAAAAAAATGAGAATGATAATTTGCATTAATAGAATACATCTTTAAGTTCCACATAGAAGAATTTGGCTTGAGATTTAATCATTCACAAGTCAATGAGATGGGTAAAATTGAAAAAAATAAATCAAGAATAAATGTATAAATAAAAATTAAAAATTGTGTGTTAGAAAGAACATAGATAATATTATTTAATTATTTTTAATAGTCATGAAAATTAATAAAAATTTTATTTAAATGATAAAATGGATTGACATTTAATACTTCCAACATGTAGTTTGTTAATACTTATATAACTAAAAATAAATTAAGAATGATATAATTCAGGATGAAATGTTGGGTATCATCATTATTCAAATAGCATGTTGTTGAGTGGCTTAATAATGGTATTACATTTGATTTTGGTTGCTGACCATAAGTAGTTGCATTAGCAACTAAAGAGTTGTAGAAGTAAAATTTTAACGACCAATAATCAATTTATGAAGTGATTTTGGTTGTCCATTAGTCTTAATAAGCTCATTGGTAATTTTCTTGATGGATTAGACATAATCATGTATGAATGATGTCATGTAGCATAAGGTGTGTAATTTTGTGAATATTTACAAAATATGATACAATAGCTATACCTAAACATCTTAAATATCTTTAGATATGTGATACCAACCACCAATGAGAAGATTGTGTCTATCAAATGCAATGTGAGCTATGAAAAAAACTATTTTGTTGGTTCTTTCTCAAACAATGAAGTATGAGTCTGACTAGTGAATTTTTTTCTCATTAGTGATAATATTTGAAGATAACAAGTTAGAGCCATCAACCATGAACATATAAGTATAGTTATCGAGGATGTGAATGAATTAAGTTCTATGTAGGAGAGTGTTTTCCCATGACAACATAAATAGAAGAAAACTCATCACATTTTGAGACATCCTCATAAATTTATATGTTGAGAGTAAGAAAACTCTAGTATGATGTAAAGACAAAAATAAAGAAGAAAGATAAATGTAAGAAGAAAAGAGAGAAATACATGCTAAGAGAAATAAGCTACTCCACTTGATAAGTTATAAAGACATTTAAGGTTTCCTTTCATAAGAGTCTAAGATGCCCTGAATGATAGAATGAGTGCCCTCTAATGAGCTATATATTTCTTTCAGAAATATTACACAATGACCGGTTGAAATGAGCTCCCCTAAATGGAGCATAAGTGAGAAATGTGCCACAAAGGGACCATTTCTCACAAAGGTCATTGGGTCTCATTTACAACTTTTGCACCCCTATTTTGTTCTCTTTCTTCAAAGCTCAATGAGCAAAATATGTCTCAATTTTTTTATCTTGCTTTGACATTAATATCAAGAGAAAATCATGCCCCCTTGTCACTGAGATTCTTTCCATGCCTTGGCTCAACATAATCTACCGAGTGATGAGTAAGAGGATTGCCTAGTTTATGAATCACATTATGATGAATGGGCAAATGGACTTCCATATTTCTTAGCCAAAGCATGGACCAGGCCAAGATCAAATCTACTTGGGACCTACCCCACTATTTTTATTCATCGAGCTTAATTGTTAACTCATGGCAACTGAGAACTTAGGGGAGACTTTCTAGGGCTTAGAACAAGACTACTCATGTCAATTATACTTGTGATCTCAGCACTATGGCTCCAGTGTTCACCCTCTCTCCAAAACGAGATCTCACAAGTGGAGAGGCACAATCTAAGTCGGATTGGCTTTTTCCTCTTGACCATGCTAGAACTACTTCTTCTCCTTCGTCAATTTGGCTGCCTAGGAATGAGCAATGCTCAATTTTCAGATCTTATTCTACCTCTTATCTGTGTTGCTTAGGGGTTTTATAGTTGTCTAAGTATGATTGGTGGGTTTAAGCAACCGGGTTATGTCATCGGTCCAATATCCCAACTTCTAATGTTCTATCTCATAAAACTAAAGATATTTTCATGGATTCTTATTTTTGAAGCAAGTTTATGTCATCTACTATCCTCGGTAGGTGTACACGATTGCAATGTGAGCATTCTCTTGGTTCTTCTTTGGAATTGTTGAATGCTACTATTGCTTGATGTAGAATCATACATTTGTACAATTAAAAAAAAAGGTATGAACTTTTTACAAGTTCATGAAAAGGCATGTTCTAATGAGATACTTGGATCTTCTCATCCTCTTATTGAGGACATATTGTTGTTAGTTAGTTTACCCTAAAAACAAGAAGCAATTTTTAAGTACTAGTCAACTATGATTGCATAACTTTTAGGACACAAATCATCCAAAAGAGGATACATATTATGAGGATGATGATGGGTATATTAGACATGTTCATGACATGCGAGAAGAATTTGCTTTGTCTTGGCTATTTTGACATGAACAAGTATAAACTTATTGACTATTTTTGATGGTGGATTTTCAGAGTTGCCAAAGACAATTTGATGGGGATGAAGGGAAAGCATACTATGACATGTCTAGTACAATTTTGGCCATGCTGTGTTGACCAATTTTAGATAATAACACATGATATGTGGTCACCAATGTAAATTTTTTATCTAAATCTATGTCATATTAAGTTTTAGAGGGAACAACAATTTCAAACAAAATTTCTGTAATCATTATTTTTCTACAAGATTATGTAAGATTCATTTCAAGACCCTTAAAACACCAAAATTTTTTTGGAGCACGTGCATACTCCAAATAAGTAGGGTTCAATTTAATGCCATCTTTGGATGGGGGTTATACCTCATGTGATTCATTGGAGATTACATTGAGGACTTTAGAATCTACAAATCCAAGTGATGGAAGTTTATTGAATATGGATGAGAAGTCATGGGCTTCACATGAGGATTGCTGCACCCTAGAACATTCATTAACTTTGTGGTTAATTAATTTTACCCTTAGGTCTACTAGTATTAATGAACAACATTAGGGGCTTAATATTTTCCATGGGAGATTTTTTTTGGAGCCGGTGGATCTTTCCTTCTTATGAGATTTATTTCTCATTTTTGTTCCTCAATCATGACTAGATCTATGTAATTGGGTAGTAGGTCCCTACATATTTGGGCTTGTTCTGAAGCTTATGAATAGTGTAATGCCCATTTATTGCTCAAATTTTTGCTAGTAATGTGATGCAGAGTGAAAGTGAAAAATGATCAAGTAGTTTAAGAAAACCACTTGGTATAAGATGTTAGAAGAATTTATAAATCGGAAAATATTTAATACCATGATTTAACAATCAAATGAATATGTAAAAGTGGCTATCCTATGATCTCTTAGGCAACCATAGCAAGAAAGTCTATTAAATGAACAAATGAAAAGGAGAAATAAGAAGATATACTTCGACCTTGAAAATAAAGGTTGACCGTAGACCAAATTGTTTGACCTTCCGACTCTTGACCGTTGACTTTCTAATTTGTTGACTGGTGAGTGTCGATGACTAAGTCATTAGCTGTAACAACAGTCAGCTAAGGGGCGGACCTGACTTGGCAAAGGTGGATGGATGGCTCTCGCTAGACGGTTTGGATCGCGGCTGGCCAAAAGGGATAAATGTTGTGGAAGTGGGCCGGTGGAAGTGGGCCAGATGACTCAGGCAGCCCTTGCTGTTGTAGAAGGGGACGGTATTCGGCGGATGAGAGAGGGGGGAAGAGGGTGGAGGCAGCGCCGGCGGGAGGTGAGGGCGAAGGTCGGCGGCTAGGTGGTGGCGAGGCGGTGGTTGGCAGCGGCGTCGGCTGTATGACAAGGCTGGTGGTGGGCAACGAAGGGGGGGTTGGCAGCGAACAGGCGGTGGCTGCTGGAGGGAAATGTCGACGGTGGAGAGGGAGATAGGCAGGCAGCGGCGGTTGAAGGGAGGGCGATGACAGCGGCGGCGGCAAGTGATGGCGGTGCAGGCTGGCGGCGATAGAAGAAAGGAAGGGAGGGGGAAGGGTGCTCCAGACCGGGAGTAGCGGGGTACTCCGACCAACCCAAGCCGGGGCGACGGGATCTGGCGATCAGGTAAGGTAAGGAACTAATCCTTAAAGCTCCATTTCTTATCCTCCCCAAATCAAAGGTCTGAAGGCCGATTTATAGGCCTCTCTTTGATGGGACAACAACATCTTAGGCTTGATTAACTTAGTAATAAGTGAAACCTTCCGTTTCATGACGCTTGCTGTGGTGCCAAGGACGGCAAGTCACTGAATCATGGGCACAATCGTCGCCTTCTTCGTTGCTCCTTCCTCCGTTTAGAGCAGCTTCACGATCGTTGATCAAGGGATGGTCGGGGACGTGCTGCATCACAATGCTGTTGGACCAAACCCTTACATCTTTTTGCTTTAAGTCTGGTATCCTGTGTGCAGTTCATTTAGGCTTGTAATTTTTTTGTGTGTTGAAAGCTCTTCATTGCAGCATCTTGTGGTGTTTCTTGCTGAGTTCCTTGGACGAGCAGTGTTGTTTATTTTGGAATTCATTCATGTTTGTGGGTTTTTCGCTCTCCTGGATCATAGTGTATATGCAATTAACATTTAATTTAGAAGTTCGATGTGAATGCCATGAGAAAATTTCATGAATTTTTTTTTACACTTCTAGACCTAGAAAGTTGCTTTGACTGTCCCAAGGTTTCAGGGCAAGAGGCCATTCCCCTCCGACTCAAATTATCTTTGTAACGTGTTTCAAAACAAACGTGGGAAGGAAAATCGAAAAATAATCTAGGGAAATTTCACTGGGAATCAGAAATGAGTTCTGTATATGGCTGGATGAATGATAAAAACGTTCAAAATTTCTTGGATTGCTATGGATCATGAAATACTTGCTGCGAATCATAAAATATTTTGATATTTTGAGGACTCCGATTCGTCCAAGGCTTTATTGATCGCAAATGTTCACGTTTTATTTGACGAGAGCGGGATTAGGTGGATTTATCTCGAACAAATAACCGTGATGATCTTTTTTTTTCTTTTTTTGGTGGCGGTGGTGAAGATGGCAGAAGGACGAGCAGCTGGGAGCTCTTGCCCAGGTCCCTGGAGCCCTGCACGTCTGGAGCCATGCTCAGATGTTCCACTTCAAATGAGGATAATTCTCCAAGATAACAGATTCTGCTCATCCGTTTAGGGTAACCAGCTCAAGGATGCTTTCGTTTCTCAAGTACATCGCACAGTTTCAGAGGCTATGGAAGCCTGGAATCACAAGAGCCGTTTCAGTTATGATCTTGATCGCACTCATCGTGTTGGGGCTCCAGAGTTCCTCACAGTCTCGCGGGAACGGCCTGTTAGATGAGCTCGAGAAGACGAACCTGTCAAGTCCCGTTTCCTTGGAATCTGAGAAGACCGGAGGGATCGCGCCGTCGGTTGATAGAGAAAACGCCACGAGCCCCATTGACCAGGCGGAAAACAGGGTAGCACCAACACCTGCAATGACGCTCCTGAATCCTGCACCAACAAAGAAGGCAAAAGCGAAACGAAAGAGGAGGATGCCGGCGTTGACAATACAGGAGATGAATCAGATGCTGTTGAACAGCAGCCTTTCCTCTCCTTCAATGGTATGCTTTTGCAGAAGATTTAGCCAAGTATTCTGCACCCTGGTTCAGAATGGAGCTTTATGATCTTGTTTTCCTTCTTAATGCGCAGGGGGTGCCCCTGCGGCCTTCTGCTAGTGATCTGCAGATTTTAGAAGCGAAGGCGCAGATTCTGAATGCTCCCCCTGTGGAGAACGATCCAGAGCTCTATTCCCCTGTCTTCCGAAATATTTCCATGTTCAAAAGGTAGAGGTGCCACTCCAATCCTCAGTATTCTGTCGTCAGCCGAGTGGGCATTGTTCTTGATTCAAGATCTTAGCTTGATGCTTCCTCCAGAGCAGTTTTAGTCTATTTTCGACAGTTTTTGGGTCACAGGTAGAGAGAGAGAGAGAGAGAGAGAGAGAGAGAGAGAGAGAGGAGTACTTGAGCACTTGGAAGAAATGGACTGTTCACTAGTGTTCTACCATATTATGAAATAATCTGCTTCTCTGGTGGATCAGGAAATAATTTTGATTTTAATCCTCATGATTGTTCAGGAGCTATGAACTGATGGAGAAGACGCTCAAGGTGTACATCTACAAGGAGGGGAAGAAGCCCATCTTCCACCAGCCACAGCTCACTGGTGTTTACTCCTCGGAGGGATGGTTCATGAAGCACCTGGCGGCGAGCCGGCGCTTCCTCGTCGAGGACCCCTCCATGGCCCACCTCTTCTACATGCCCTTCAGCTCCAGCATCCTCCGCTTCGAATTCTACATCCCGGGAGACCACAACCACGACAGAGTGATCGAGTATCTGAATAACTACGTCGCCACCATCGCCGCCAGGCATCCCTTCTGGAACCGAACAGGCGGCGCCGACCACTTCTTCGTCGCCTGCCACGACTGGGTAGGGCTCCTCGTCTTCATCTTCTCCTCGATCCACCGGTGGCGACGGTCGCTGACTTGCAGGAGGGCACTTCCCGCAGGTGCCGGACGTGACGGCGCAGACGATGGCGAACGCCATCGGCGCCATCTGCAACGCCGACCTCGCGGCGGACTTCGTGATGGGCAAGGACGTGTCCCTTCCGGAGACGAACGTGCGGAGCACCGAGAACCCTGTGCGGGGCATCGGCGGGAGGCCGGCGAAGAGGAGGCCGATCCTCGCCTTCTTCGCCGGGAGGATGCACGGCTACGTGCGGCCATTGCTACTGCAGCACTGGGAGAACAAGGACCCGGACGTGAAGGTCTTCGGCCCCTTGCCCAAGGGCGGCGGAGGGAAGAAGACGACCTCCTACGCAGAGTACATGAGGAGCAGCAGGTACTGCATCTGCCCCAGGGGCAACGACGTGAACAGCCCCAGAGTGGCGGAGGCCATCTTCCACGAGTGCGTTCCGGTGATCATCTCCGACAACTTCGTGCCGCCTCTGTTCGAGGTGCTCAACTGGGAGGCCTTCTCCGTGGTGGTGGCGGAGGAGGACATCCCCCGGCTGAAGGAGATCCTCCTGGCCATCCCCGAGAAGAGGTACCTGGCCCTGCAGACCGGGGTGAAGAAGGTCCAGCGGCACTTCCTCTGGCACCTCAGGCCGGAGAGGTACGACCTCTTCCACATGATCCTCCACTCCCTCTGGCTCAACAGGGTCCTCAGACAACTGTAGAAAGTCAACCCCCGCTTCTTCAAACCCTGCAATTCTTCCTCCGCTTCGCCGAGACGCCATATCATAAAAAAAGGAAATCTATTTCAGACTTGACTTTTGAATAACCCAAACTTCGGAAAATATGTGACTGAACTGGATTCGGGCCGTTGACCTTGCCAATGCCGAAATTATGTATATCTGGCGTAATTAATTCTCAAGTAAAAAATAGAATATGGTCGTTTGGCAGCTATGATATGCGTGATCTTAATAATTGGGCATTGTTGCCTGATGTAATAACGCAAGCGTCGTTCTTCGTATCGGATGTATCCGCTCTGACCTGGGGATCGTCCCTGCGACATCGAGCATCTCAATATTCTATCGGTGGGACCTCAATTGGGGTCCTCTGGCCGTTGAACGCTCGCTGTCGTACAATGGCACCAAAAGTGGTTGGTGTCTCATCACTGTCGTTGAATTTTCCTCTCTCTCTCTCTCTCTCCCTCCCCCCCCCCCCCCTTTCCTTGTGACGGCCAAAGAAAAGAGCCCCGTTGACTAAGTTACCACAGGTCTGAGGATCGGGGTGGCGTCGTGGGGTTTCTCGGAACGTCAATCTCAGCGAGCGTCTTGGAAACTAAGGCCAGCGATGTGGCGGCTGTTGGAGGAGGCAGGAGCAGAGGAGGCCGTCCTCCACCGCGGCGGCGCCGCTGGAGCTTCGGATTCCGCCGCCAAAAGCGAGCTCGAGGGGCGCCGATGGATTACCTTCTTCCGTACGTTTGCCCCTTCGTGATCTCTGATTTGACTTCCTGTTCTCTCTCATTTCTGCTTCACGGCCAATTCCTTCGAAGTTTCTCATCCCCTTGACCAAAATACCTTCAGGGTCATCTCCAACTTCTGAAGCAATGTATCATCATCTGATTTGAGAGGTCTGAATTTGGTTCAAGTCAATCTTCAGGCGAGGCCTGGGGGACACAGAACTCACATCTACCCACCCACCTGTTCGTTCATTCGTTCCCGGGCCATGGCGACGATTCAGCAGTGTGTCGGTCGGCTGCGGAAGCTATGCCGGTCTGGAATCAGAGCACACGTCCTGGCCATGCTCTTGATAGCTGTCGTTGTGTTGGGCTTCGAGAACTCGGCGATCTTCTCTCGGAAAGGCCTCCCGCATGATCCTACGCAGAGCATCTCGTCGACCGTTTCCATCCCTCGACCAGGTGATTCGGAGTACTCCGGCGAAGAGGATTTCTCTGTTCCCCTTCTCGTCTCAGAACCAGTCAAGGATTCCGGAGCAAACGGGACTCGGGCTCCGGAGAACGCTGAAAACTTGAATAATTCCTCTCTGGGGGCGGAGAAATTCGAACTCTCGAACGGTACCTCCTCGCCGCCGGCGGGTTATCCCGTTGTGCGACGGAAGAAGAGAGAAAGTCAACTGCTTGGAGTGAGAAAATCGAATGGTGCCTCCCTTCTGGGCCCGGAGAAGCTCCAAATCTCTGATGGTGCCTCCTCGCCGCCGGTGGGCTCTCCCGTGGACGAGGGGGCGGGTGGGCGGAAGAAGATGAGAAAAAGTCAACCCCCGGCAAGCAGCGATGAAACGGAGAGCCGAGACTGCGAGCGGGAGAGGGATCCTCGGAGGAAGAGGGGAACGGTCGAGCCCGTGAGGACGATTCGAGAGATGAGCGAGATTCTGATGAGGAATCGACGTTCCTCCTGCTCACTGGTACGCATCCCTTGAGTCCGCGGACGACCAAGAAGATGACCATAAGACGATATAATACATTGACTTACAGTTCGCTGCTGCAGGTTCCGCGGTGGTCTTCTCCGACTGATCGGCAGATTCTTGAAGCGAGGAGAGAGATCCTCAACGCTCCGATCGTGGAGGACGACCCGGAACTCTACCCACCCGTTTACCGTAATTTCTCCACCTTCAAGAGGTAAAAAAAAAGTCAGCGAGAGGACTGAAAGACCTCGACGGCGGCTCCGATCTGTTCTGAGAACCAGAGGGATCTTTACTTCTTCAGGAGCTACGAGCTGATGGAGAAGGTGCTCAAGGTGTACGCCTACAAGGAGGGCAAGAGGCCCATCTTCCACGAGCCTCGTCTGTCGGGGATCTACGCGGCGGAGGCCTGGTTTATGAAGCACATGGAGGGGAAGAACCGGTTCCTCGTCGACGACCCCTCCAAGGCCCACCTCTTCTACATGCCCTTCAGCTCCACCAACCTCCGCATCAAGCTCTACGTCCCCAACTCCCACGATAAAAGGAACATGATCCAGTATCTCAAGGACTACGTCGCAACAATCGCCGCCAAGTATCCCTTCTGGAACAGGACCGGCGGCGCCGACCACTTCTCCGTCGGCTGCCACGACTGGGTAACGCTCGTAAGGCCCACTGCGGCGGTTCCGCCTCCTCTTTAGCAGAGACTCTGACCCTCTCCGGCGACGCTGCTGCCCACAGGCGTCAAAGCTGACGGCGCTGTCGATGGGGGACACCATTAGAGCCGTCTGCAACGCCGATCTCGCGGGGGTCTTCGAGCTCGGCAAGGACGTCTCCATCACGCTGACGCCCGTCCGGAACCCGCGGAACCCTCTGCAGAACGTGGGCGGCAAGCCGGGGAAGAAGAGGGACACGCTCGCCTTCTTCGCAGGGAACCCCTCACACGGCTACGTGCGGCCATTGCTGCTGCAGCAGTGGGGGAACGGAGACCCCGATATCAAGGTCTTCGGTTCGCTGCCCAAGGGAGGGCGGACATACGCCGAGCACATGAAGAGCAGCAGGTACTGCCTCTGCCCCAGGGGCTACGAAGTCAACAGCCCCCGGTTGGCGGAGACCTTCTTCTACGAGTGCGTGCCGGTGATCATCTCCGACAACTTCGTGCCCCCCTTCTTCGATGTCCTCAACTGGGAGGCCTTCTCCGTGGTGGTGCCGGTGAAGGACATCCCCCGGCTGAAGGAGATCCTCCAGTCCATCCCCAGGAAGAGGTACCTGGCCCTGCAGACCGGGGTGAAGAAGGTCCAGCGGCACTTCCTCTGGCACCTCAAGCCGGAGAGGTACGACCTCTTCCACACGACCCTCCACTCCATCTGGCTCAACAGGGTCCTGCAGTTCAGGGACCAGGAGCCGGCCGAGGTCTCGTAGAGGTCAGAGGAAGGAAGGCAGAGAGGATGGGCGAGAAGAAGCGGAGGCTAATCCGCAAGCTGTAAACTTTCCATCTGCACAGGGAGCTCATATACCTTCATGTGTCTTATCCATTCAAGTTTCTTTGGCTCGTTGCTGTAAAAAAGACATTCTTCCATCTTTCTGCCATTCGTTGACCTTGATCTCTTCATGATTAAATGCCCTCCTAAATCCTAATGGGTTTCCACTATCCGATCTTATCTTGCACATGGGAAGAAATCTCCAGAAGATGCCAGACTCTAGGCAGCGACGAGTCGAGAGGGAGAGAGAGAGCGAGCGAGAGAGAGAGAGAGAGAGAGAGGGACTGTGAGACGCACTTCATTAATGATTAATCGGTTGAAAACAGATGAACAAAAAAACATGTTGCATCGTATGAACGACTACCAGAGTCGGAATATTTGTAGCCTGCCATCCCTAATCACTTATTATAGCAGTCTGCCACACCCACCTCCCCCACCGAGACAAGATGGGCCGTTAGAAACGATGCTGCTTGGTTGTCCCATTGGAAAAGCCCATTAAATACGCCAAGGTTCCTACGCCAATCTAAGCCCAACCTAGCTTTCTATTTAAACTGGCGTGGGACAAACTTGTGGGAAAAGCAAGAGCTCTTAGGAGTCCAGCTCAAAAGGTCCCAAAGAGGATTGCCTTTAAAGTTTCTAAGTCCAGAGATATATTCTTTAAATAATAAAATATATTAACAGCTAAATTTATTGATTAGTAGGTTTTTAAACTTTGAGCTTTCATGTCACTAGTGCATACATTTTTTGACATTGAAAGCTAATCATTCAATCTAAACTCCTGAAAAGATGAACACCCATAGGGTTTATATGATATGATGGTACCATGGTGTAGGACCAGACCAAAGTTTGTGTCGATGAATATGAGGTATTTCTTTTTGGATCACAATTGCTTTCATATATGTTTGACTTGTTCTCAATATTTAGTTCTGAATTCATAAACCATTCTGATTGACAGACAGAATTTACTCAAACATGTCATTGAAATACATTTGAGATTAAGATGAAAAACTTAGATTGGAGAATAATACAGTCCTTGGGCTCCCTTGATCGTAACTATTTGTCAATATGTTTATTTGTCTATTCTATCATAGTTTTGGGCCATGGTCTTTACCAAAATGTCACACCATCTGTATTCCCCCTCTGTGATCTTAGTTCCATCGTTGATGAGCATGGCAGAATGGTAAAAAAAAGGATCTTACCTAATTTTGATATAATATTGTTTAATTAAATGCTAATATTAATTTTAATTTATTGTTTCCAAGTTAACATTAACATATACCAATGCTTGGAAAAGTTAATATTATTTAAATTAATTGGGTTAATCGATTCTACGTCCCTAGAAATCAACAAGGTTACTTTGAAGGCTTCATTTGCAGTTAGTTCTCGAAGCCCATGACAAATTTTCAATTAAAATATGTATTCCTTGATCACATTAGTTCAAAAAAACCTTTTTGGTAAAAAGTTAACTAAATTATCCTCATATTACTCTCTCTCTCTCTCTCTCTCTCTCTCTCTCTCTCGATATAGCATATATATACATATTTTTCCAATGGGTAGGCTTATGGTGGTCTTGGGTTGGCTTCTTCTAATTTTAAATCCTTAGATGTCACTAGCACGATGATTCACGAATCTGAGTTTTTATTTTATATGATCTTCAATCCTCGAATAGAAAATAAACTTATTAATAAATAACAAAAAATATAGAAATATTCCGTCCACTCTTTTATTGATCGAGAAACCAACGCGGTCAAGACAGGGACGTCAAGATCAAACCCGGTCCACACCTATCCGTCATCTCCGTCATCATCACCACAGGGCCCGCCTTCCCATCGTGGCGACGTTGACCGAATACAACTGCTCGCACCGCATTCTTGGTCGTCGAATCACAACGGTCCTCTCTCCCATGGAGCAGACGACCGTTGGCGCTGGTGGCTGGTGATCTATATGGAGTAAAAACCACCCTCAGAAATTAATGATTTACGTCGATGCCACTCACCAGAGAACGTTATCTTCACAACGCGCGGCCCTCGACGTTGATCGGAAGCCACCAGTCACAGCGACTCTAGTGGTGGGGCCAATGTATCGTTGACTTTAACCGGTCTACTATCGCGAAGATCGTTATCCTCGCCGCCTGGGGGAATACACGTCGTCCTGACGTTGATGGGAAACCACCTTTCACACGGCTCTCGGGGTGACGCGAGGACCAGAGGTTACCGTTGGC
Source organism: Spirodela polyrhiza (assembly GCA_024713555.1). Lineage (NCBI taxonomy): Eukaryota > Viridiplantae > Streptophyta > Magnoliopsida > Alismatales > Araceae > Spirodela > Spirodela polyrhiza. The sequence continues at coordinate 1,854,319 of CM046543.1, forward strand.
GTGTAGGGGATTCGATGAGGCGTGATCGACCCTCAGAAATTAATAATCTACGTGGATGCCACTACAGGCGATGAATATTTGGTGCCGTGTAGATGAGCCTCGCCGAAGTTACCGGGAAGAGGGGGGGAGGGGCGGCAGTATAAATGACCGCCGCCAGGCTCCGGCGGGGAGTGGGTGGGGGGAAGCTGTTGCTTCTCCATGCAGCTAAGAGAAATGGACCGCGGCAGAGTCCCAAAGGATTCATTTCAATATGTGGGGTGACGCTCTTTGATCGCTGCTCGAGCTCCTGCTCCCTTACACTCCAATTCTTTTGCGTGATCAGCTCTGCGGATAGAAGGTTTCAGGTCTGTTGGCGATGGAGTTGATGATCTCACAACCTCTTCACTTCCATCGACGATATTCTTCGAGCCCATGGATGGATGACCGTCTGATTTCCATCTGCTCCAGTGTGCTCGCGATTCACCGCTCTGCCGACCAGGAATCGGAGCACTCGTCTGGGTGCCGGCCTGCAAATTCCCCGGGACGCTAGGGTTTCTTGACTCGACTCAAAGCTGGAAAAAACTGGCGTTTATACAGTGGTTTAGAAAAGCTACGAGCTCCCGATCGACCAACTTCATGGTGCCCGAATCGAGAATCGCAGATGTAGGGCATAGCCAGCCGTGAAGAGCAAGGTATTCCCAGCTCTTCATCCCCTTCGTATCGCAGAACAGCAAGTATCCAACAGACTGAACGTATGGCAGCCCAGAGGGGATCTCTACTTCGAAGAGCGCACGATAAAAATCTTTGCATGGTTCAAGATATCTATGCATGGACTACATCGGCATCGTTGACCATGGTATCGTAGATTTTCTCCCTTTACAATACAACATGCTTACTTCAACGATAAATTACATAATTGTGTTTTAATCGGTTAGTCAAGCGTAGGCTCTTTCTCTCGAGGGATATTTTTTGCTGGTGGTGTATTAATGGGAGCTCAAGATATGTCCAAAATCAACTAGTAAAATTCATGTTCAAGTAGTCGCATCATTTGATTTTTCAACGGTGGCTGGAGTTGGAAAGCAATTTTCTGATCCACAATTATATCGCATACTGCAAAGGAAGAGTTTATGATAGTTTTAAACTTGTATAACGAATCATTTTATTAAAGGGTTTATTCGGTGAGCTTGAAAATTAACAAGATTTTTACTATTTTCTTCTGTAGATGCTAAAGTGATGCACACCCGGCAAAGGCTCAAGTGCATCATGACTGGAGAAAGCACATACATCTATGTGTGAAGCCCGTCGCTTGAGGTAGGGTTTGGTAAATAAATTCGATGCAAATGATAAACATGCAGATTATTAAAAAAACCCGTTGCATGGCCAAAGTTCATGCATGACTTGAAGTTTAATTCAATATAAGTTTTAAAGATATAAGACGAGGCTACACGCAGTTCCAACGATTGACCACGAGGTTGAACCTGAATTTTCTTTCAGTTTTTTTCTTTTCCTGTGGTCAAAATCACGGCTCTCCGTTCCTGATCGCGGGATCTCTTTGATTTTTCCTCTTCCCTCTTATCAGACATACGTGCTCCATCTTTAGGTCATTCTCTGGGAACCACTACTCTTCTAGAGGATAAAGTAATTAGTCGAGAGAATATAGGGCTGTGTTCTGCATCATGTGCTTTGGTGCATAAAGAAGATTAATCCTCTCCGTCTCCACCGTTGAATGTTGGAGAGGTCACTCTCCGAACTGGGAACCAATCAAAATATCTGAGCCTTTCTTTACCCTATCTATCCCTTAAAATTTTCGTCATATCCCCAGTGCTTACTGCACCAAGAATTTCATCCAAGGACTTCCACAAAGCCTCCACAACGAAGGGTTGGTGGGGTGTCACCATCGTTGTTTACTTTCGTTGTGACGGGCTTAGATGGGGCGCTCTGTAATCGGCGTATACGTTTGCGTCGTCGTCTTCTAGGGCATAAACTAGAAACCCTCGTGGCTTCTATGGTGACGCTTCTCTTAGCGTGGACCTCAGCACCTTTGACCATCTTCCCGCGTGGAAAGTTAAGAGACGACCCAGTCATTGGTGCAGGTGGGAAAGAAGGAGCCGCCCTCCATCGTAGAGGAGAGTAGGAGGGTTGGATACCCGTCGATCATCTACTTTCGTACCTGATCCCTTTTATAATCCATGATTAACTTCATATCTCGGGATGTGGCCACCGCTGAATAGTGGGCCCTTGGAAATTTCTCGTTTTTTTAATCATGCCTTTCCGGGTTATTTCCAACTATTGCAGCCATGCATGATTTCTATTTCTTCATGAAGAATCCCGTCGTCAACATCTTATTTTGTGGGTTCTGAGTTTGGCAGAACTCCACAAAGGAGAGGAAGCGAGGAAGGCAGAGAGAGAAGGCGGACACCCGCTTGCTCATCGTCTTCTCAAGCTATGGTGGCGATTCAGAAGGTTCTCGGTCAGCTGCAGAAGCTATGTCAACCTGGAATCAGAGTACACGTCGTGGGCGTGGTCTTGCTGACCATCGTTATGCTGAGTTTCCAGCGCTCCACGCTCTTGTCTGGAAACGATTCCCTGCATGATCATGGGAAGGGGATCGTACCCAACGTTTCCTGCTCTGGGCCCAGCGATACGAAGAGCTCCGGAACAGAGGAGCCCTCTGTTCCTCTTCTCGTCTCTGCACCGGTCGAGAATAGCAGCGCAAAGGTCAGCCTGCGGCTGGAGAAGGTTGACGTCTCAAACGGAACCTCTCTAAAGCCGGCGGGTTCTCCCGTTGACCAGCGAAAGAAGATGCGAAAGAAGAAGAGAAAGATGGTGGAGCCTGACTGGACGGAGGACATGAACGTTCGTAACTGCACGCGAGAGAAAGATCCTCGGAGGAGGAGAAGGTGGGCGAACATACCCATAAGGTCGATTCAAGAGATGAACCAGATGCTGGTGAGGAATCAACGCTCTTCCTGCACAAAGGTTAGTATCCCTGCGATGATCAAGAAGATTCAGAGCAGATTGCGTCGTCTTCTGGTTTCATTTCATTAACGTGCTGCTCTCCAGGCTCCGCAATGGTCTTCGCCGATCGATCAGCAGATTCTTGAAGCGAGGAGAGAGATTCTCAACGCTCCGATCGTGGGGACGACCCGGAACTCTATCCACCCGTTTACCGTAATTTCTCGACCTTCAAAAGGTAAAGTCTGCGAGCACTGAAACCTGGATGGCGGCATCTCTGTTTCGAGAGAACCAGCCCAGGAGGCCGCGATTCATTAAAAACAGAGCATCTTCTTTTCTTCAGGAGCTACGAGTTGATGGAGAAGATGCTCAAGGTGTACGTCTACAAGGAGGGGGAGAGGCCCATCTTCCATTCGCCTCTCCTCTCGGGGATCTACGCCGCGGAGGGATGGTTCATGAAGCACATGCAGGAGAACGATCGGTTCCTTGTCGACGACCCGGCGAAGGCCCACCTCTTCTACATGCCCTACGGCTCCGCCACGCTCCGCTTCAAGCTCTTCGACCCTGTTATCCGCAATAAAGGAATTATGGTCGATCATCTTCAGAACTACGTTTCCACAATCGCCTCCAAGTATCCCTTCTGGAACAGGACCGGCGGCGCCGATCACTTCTCCGTCGCCTGCCACGACTGGGTACGCTTCCTCCTCTAACAGGGCCCACCGGTAGTTCTCCACTGTAGAAGAAATTCTGACTTCGTCGATGCTTCTATACCAGGCGTCACTCTTCAAGTACAAGGCGATGGGGGACTCCATCATGGCCATCTGCAACGCCGATATCATGGGGGCCTTTGAGCTCGGCAAGGACGTCTCCATCACTCTGACGCCCGTGCGGAACGCGAAGAACCCTCTGCAGAACGTGGGCGGCAAGCCGGGCAGGAAGAGGGACACCCTCGCCTTTTTCGCAGGGCAGCCCTCACACGGCTACGTGCGGCCGTTGCTGCTGCAGGAATGGGGGAACGGAGACCCCGATATCAAGGTCTTCGGGTCGCTGCCCAAGGAAGGGAGGACGTACGCCGAGCACATGAAGAGCAGCAGGTACTGCCTCTGCCCCAGGGGGTTCGAGGTCAACAGCCCCCGGTTGGCGGAGACCTTCTTCTACGAGTGCGTGCCGGTGATCATCTCCGACAACTTCGTGCCCCCCTTCTTCGATGTCCTCAACTGGGAGGCCTTCTCCGTGGTGGTGCCGGTGAAGGACATCCCCCGGCTGAAGGAGATCCTCCAGTCCATCCCCAGGAAGAGGTACCTGGCCCTGCAGACCGGGGTGAAGAAGGTCCAGCGGCACTTTCTCTGGCACAACAAGCCGGAGAGGTACGACCTTTTCCACACGACCCTCCACTCCATCTGGTTCAACAGGGTCTTGCAGTTCAGGGAGCAGCAGACAGATGAGACGTCCTAGAAATCCACCAACGAGGAAGATGGTGATGATCGGTTAGAAGAAACGGAACAACCTGCACCAGAACAACAATGCAAATTTCAGCTATGGCAGGAAGCTCTGATCTGCCCATCACGTTTCTGATTTTCCCAATTTCATTCAGTTGTATTCGGAAATGAGACCCCTTCTAGTCTCTTTCTGCATCTCGTTAAATGTAAAGCGTCCTTGTTAGCGTCAGTTGTTGTCGTTGCCAATCTCTATCTGCTCTGGGTCAATTCTTACGTCGACCAAGTACAATTCAAGGGATCATAGCACGATATCTAGGCACGAACCGCTATTAAGTTCAATTGAACTAAACATCTAGCGTATATGACCGATATTTCATGAAATGATGTTAATTGTGAGGTAGCAACCCAAAAGGAAATGAGAACATATAAAGTTTATTATCAGAAAGATAAAGTTTTTTTTTCTGATTTTAATGTTGAACTCAAAAAAATAATTATATTAACTTAATTAAAACTTGTTACGTTAGGGTATAATCCTATACAAATTTGACAACGAAAAATACATTTAGCTTGTGCAGGGAAGTTATTTTATTAATTTGCATTTGTTCTTGTGATTATCACGTGACTTGTACGACTCAAATGGCATCTCTTTCACTTGGATGGCGGTTGGTGCAGCGTCATGTCAGAGACTTGATAGCCGCGTCTCCTCCCCCTCCAATCTCTCTCTCTCTCTCTCTCTCTCTCTCTCTCTCTCACTGTTGGCGATAGATAATTGACAGGAAAGAAATCAAACTAGCCATATTTTTCTCGATTTGCATATATCAAATTTCATACACTACGTCGATAAGGAGTTGATTAGGGCAAACGTATTTTTCTTCAATGTTTGATTTAGAAACATCCAAATCCATTATTTTGATTCAAATAATAATGATAATTTATATTATTTTCAATTAAGATCTTGTAGTTTCTAAGTATGTCACATTTTTTAGAATACTATTTTGTGACAATTAAATGACATTAAATCACAAATAGCTTTTTAATTAGAATATGAGTATGCTTTGAATTAAATATATGATTTAGCCATGAATCATACGTTAATATTTTAAACAAGATGCAACAAAGTTTAAACAGATCCATAATATCGATAAGTTCAAAAACTCATCTTGACAAATAACGTGCACTCATCTCGCACGTAAAGCTCATATGTGTATTGTTTAATTGTATGGACGGTAAGAGTGCAGGTGATCCAATCCTGTCTCTATTTGAACGAAATTTCAATGCGATGTCAACTTGAAAATGATTTCTCTGGTCACATGGAGGCTTTATGATCTTCCATGTAGCTCTCTCTCTGGGTAATTACTAGCTATGAGGCCCAAGATTATCTACACCTCAAAGGGGCTATACCATAAACTATTTTTTGAACGTTAGCTAAGTACAATCCGACATTCAGCTAACATTGGACTTGGCCATGCCAGAGTGGTTTCTGGGCGGCTGCTTCTCGTCATTGGATGTGAACATCTGGGGGCGCGTTGAAACTTCAAACATCGTTATCGCATCGGGGATATTGGCTTCTTTGATGAATTTTATATCTTCATGGACAACAGAAATGATGAATCCGTCTTTGAGTACCTTATTTAATCTTTCGACCGGTATACCTTATTTTTATTCGGCCGGTATACCTTATTTTTTGGCGGCACTCTTGGCCAGGTGCTGGCAACTTTGGAACCCCAGATGTCTCTAATCAGTGTCATGTCCTATAAGGTACGTATCTTTAATCTTTCGGCGTATAGCGGACCTACGCCGCCGCTATCGTGTTCGACGCTCACGGTCGAAATACCCTGGATGGTCTAACACGTTTCTCATTTCGTTGGTGGTGCATCGCCCTCGTTGACCCAGAGATGTGCCTTCGTGTCTCTCTCTCTCCGTTATCTAACGACTGTACGTTGCCATATGCTCCTGGGTAGGTAAGAACAGTCATCCATCGGCCCCGATAAATGATCAATTTACGGAAATGTCAGTGGACGGGGGCTTATTCACCTTTACGCGACGGTCCGAAGCCCCTTTGGGAAGAACCTGGCAGAATTTCGATATCCAGGGATTCAAAGGGCTACGAGCCCTCTTTTCACCCGCTTCAGGGTGGGGAGGCTCCGGCTGCCAGAGCCCGAATAGACGGTCACCGAAGAAAAAAAGCACGGTCTTCCTAGGTCCTCATGTTTGCTCAATCTTAGTTTTTTTTTTTTTTTACCCTATTTAGTCTTAGTCAGCACTACGAGGCTTTGGTGCACATTAGATATTTATGGGCCTTGTCCATTAGGGTTTGTGCAAGGTTTTCCTGCATGCGTGCATCCGAGGGCAGCGATCTGCATGACCCGCTTCCGTCACGTCCCAAATTTCTATATTTTCTTTAATCATCGTCTTTTTCTGTAGTAATATTGGCAATTATCATCTTGGTATACATCTTTATCGAGATCGTCGGCAAGCGAGTAGAGGGGAGATGACTGCTTTCAAGAGCAGAACGGGCAGTTGATACATGTGGAGCATGATCAGAGGCAGGTCTACGTCGAAAGGGGAAGAGCTTGTGTAAGATAGAGAAACAGGTCACCATGAGCATCCTATTGAGATACACGCATCCACAATACATAAAGCCACAACGGTTCCCACTCATCGAAGTTTCGATTTATTAAGTAGAATTTGGCAGCTTGGGATGTTATTATCATATGGAGTAACGTACGCGTTGTGGTTTATTCATTTCGGGCCCTCTCAAGCACTACCCCCATTTCTCGTCCGGCTGTGATCAGCCTGACGTTGACCGTTTCAATTGCGACGAGATTGGGGGCAAATCCCGATTGCTTAATCACTGAACGTTCCTGTCGCACACGTACCCCACAGGCTCGCACTGAGGCTCCCCCTCCCTACGTCTGTGAAAGGCGGTGTACACGTTGGCGTCCGCCTTTGACTTCTCCATCAAAGATGTTCAAAGAATAAGCCTCGTTGAGCGTTAGATCTACGATAATGCCACGACACGTTTGACGGTGGGCGGGTCTGATGGGGCTTCTTGCGACGCCTTGGGAGGAAGTCATGGTGCCTGCGGAGGCGAGCAACGCTTCCTGGCGGCATTGGGAGAGAAGAAACCAACGTCCTACCACGGCGGCGCCGCCAGAATTGCCGATTCCGCCGCCAGAAAAGAGCTCGAAGGCGATCATCTCTTCCGTATGTTTGCCCTTTTGTGATCTCTGAATTGATTTTTTTTCATTTCTGCCTCCGCCTCAAATAAGCAGCCCAGAATCGCTTCACCTCCCTCTCACCCCACGAATAATTTCTCCCCGGGAATTCCTGGGCACATCGAAAATTCTCATCTTTTTGATCAAATCTTTCTGAGTCGTCTTTAACCTCTGGAGCTTTAACAATTTCTACGGGAGCATGAACAATCCTTGGGTCATCATGTAATCTGAGATTTCCAAGTTTGGTTGACTTTTACGAGAGAGACAGGTAGAAGGGATCGACAGCTTCCCATTTTTTCAGCATCCTCTCGAGCTATCATGTCAGTTCTGAATTGTCTCACCCGGTTCCATAAGCTATGTCAACCTGGGATCAGAGTCACCGTCGTGGTCATGATCTTGATATTCGTTGGCTTGTTGAGCTTCCAGAGCTCCACGCTCTTCTCTGCAAACGATCTGCTGCATGATCTTGGGAAGAAGTTCTCGCCGAGTGCATCAAACTCTGGGCCAAGCCGTTCCAACAGCCCTCCGGCAGATAATTCCTCTGCTCCTGTTCCTATTTCTGCACCGGAGGTGGATAACGGAGCTAGCCCCGGTCCGCAGCCGGAGAAAGTGGACAACTCGACGGACAGCTCTCTAGCGTCGGCGAGTTCTCCCCTTGACGAGGGCGCTGACATTCGGAAGAAGAAGGGAAGAGGCAAATCGCCGCCCAGGAGCGACGAAACGGAGAGTCGGAACTGCTCACGGGAAAGGGAACCTCGGAAGAAGAGGAAAACCACGCCGCATGTAACGTCAATTCGAGAGATGAACGAGATACTGCTGAGGAATCAACGTTCCTCTTGCTCAATGGTTGGTATTCCTGGGCCGATCAAGAGGATTCGGAGAGGATTGCGTCGTCTTACGGTTTCGATTCACGCGCTGTTGCAGGTTCCGAGATGGGCTTCTCCGATTGATCAGCAGATTCTTGAAGCCAGGAGAGAGATCCTCAACGCGCCGATCGTAGAGGACGACCCAGAACTCTACCCACCTGTTTACCGTAATTTATCCACCTTCAAGAGGTAAAAAAAAAAGGTCTGCGGGGGAACTGAAAAACCTCGCCGGCGGCTCCGCTCTGTTCTGAGAAAACCTGAGGAGGCCGCGATTAATTAAAAGCAGAGCGTCTTCTCTCTCCTTCAGGAGCTACGAGTTGATGGAGAAGATGCTCAAGGTGTACGTCTACAAGGATGGGGAGAGACCCATCTTCCACGAGCCCATCCTCTCGGGGATCTACGCGGCGGAGGGCTGGTTCATGAAGCACATGGAGGGGAAGAACCGGTTCCTCGTCGACGACCCTTCGAAGGCCCACCTCTTCTACATGCCCTTCAGCTCCACGAAACTCCGCATGAAACTCTTCGACCCTAAATCCCCACACAAAAGAAATCTAGTCGAGTTTCTGCGGGGCTACGTCGCCACAATCGCCGCCAAGTATCCATCCTGGAACAGGACCGGCGGCGCAGATCACTTCACCGTCGCCTGCCACGACTGGGTACGCAGTGCTTCCTCCTTTTAATCGGACCCACCGTGTTTTTCTTTTCCATGGGATCAGAGCATCTGACTCTGGTGACGATGCTTCCAACAGTCGTCGATGTTGACGGCGAAAGCAATGGGGGACTCCATCAGAGCCCTCTGCAACGCCGATCTCAGGGGCGCCTTCGAGATCGGCAAGGACGTGTCCATCACGCTGACGCCCGTGCGAAACGCGAAGAACCCTATGCAGAATGTGGGCGGCAAGCGGGGGGAGAAGAGGGACATGCTCGCCTTCTTCGCAGGGCAGATGCACGGCTACGTGCGGCCATTGCTGCTGCAGCAGTGGGGGAACGGAGACCCTGATATCAGGGTCTTCGGCCCTCTGCGCCAGGGGAGGAGATGGGACGCGACGAGATACGTGGATTCTATGCGAAGGACCAAGTATTGCCTCTGCCCCAGGGGCTATGAGGCGAACAGCCCCAGGTTGGCGGAGGCCTTCTTCTACGAGTGCGTGCCGGTGATCATCTCCGACAACTTCGTGCCCCCCTTCTTCGATGTCCTCAACTGGGAGGCCTTTTCTGTGGTGGTGCCGGTGAAAGACATCCCCCGGCTGAAGGAGATCCTCCTCTCCATCCCCAGGGAGAAGTACCTGGCCCTTCAGACCGGGGTGAGGAAGGTCCAGCGCCACTTCCTCTGGCATCCCAAGCCGGAGAGGTACGACCTCTTCCACACGACCCTCCACTCCGTCTGGTTCAACAGGGTCTTGCAGTTCAGGGAACGGTAGACGGAAGAAATGTTGGCGAATCAAAGGAGGAAGGTGGGGGGGCGAAGGATAAGATGAAATGGAAGCTGCACGAGAAGAAACTACCAGACATTTTCCTGTACAAAACAAGATCATCTTCATTCATGTATCACTTATTCAAATTTCTTTCATTTATAATGAGACGTTCATATCTCACTGATATGTCACAGTGGGGACAAGGTTTATAATATAAAGCACATAGAGAAATCTCCTGGTATGAGGACATGTGATGGTTGGGCCTTGCCTAGACAGGCCCAATCTAACTTAAGAGTGAGAGATGAGGTAGAGGGGATCCCACGTGGGTGATTGCGAGGCGTCCATGTGGCAATAAATGGCACATATGAAACTATGGATTATATTGGAGTTGTGGATAAGGGTCTATTGGACCTTAGTGGGTTTTGATGGACACTTTTCTGAGTATGTGGGGCAAAATTTAGTTTTACAAGTGCATTTTCAGAAATAGCATTTGTCGTTTTTCAAGGAAGGAGAAGATCCTTGCGCAACCATTGATGTAGAAATATTCTCGTAACCACTTTAAATCTAGTGTCCCTTTGTTCTCACCTCTCTCTCTCTCTCTCTCCCTCTGTTTTCTCTCTCATGTATTTTGCACCAGATTTCTACTATTCAAGAAGGGAAATGAGAACGGTTGCCTTCCCCTAACAAACTCAACCTAAATGTGGGTAATAGTGTAGTTATTTTTTGTTTATAAGGAATCAAGTATTAAGTTAAAATTTAAAAAGTAGATACATTTATCAATATACTAATAACTATCAAATTCAAAAATTTAACAACGTAAAACTGTGACTATCGAGACTACTTAATTGACTTGCACATCTAACATTAATTTGAAAGATTTACGGGTGACTTATATGATGTACATGACACCTCTCTCTCTCTCTCTCTCTCTCTCTCTCTCTCTCTCTTCCTTCTTGCCTTCCCCTAACATTAAAAACATGACTTGTATTTATGGGTGGTTCTTTACTCCATATTGATCACCAGCCACCTGCGCGCCAACGGTCAGAATCTGCTCTGAGGGAGAGAGGATCGTTGTGATTCGACGACCAAGAATGCGGTGTGAACAGTGATCTCCGGTCAACGTCGCCACGATGGGAAGGGGGACCCTGTGGTGAAGATGACGGATGAGTGTGGACCGGGTTTGATCTTGACGTCCCTGTCTTGACCGCGTTAGTTTCTCAGATCAATAAAAGACTGGACGGAATATTTATATATTTTTATTTATTAATAAGTTTATTTAATATTCGAGGATTGAAGATCATATAAAATAAATACACCGATTCGTGTATCATCGTTCTAGCGACATCTAAGGAACTAAAATTTAGAAGAAGGCAACACAAGAACGCCATAAGCCTACCCACTGTAAAAATATGTATATCTATGTTATATATATATATATATATATATATATATATATATATATATATATATATAGAGAGAGAGAGAGAGAGAGAGAGAGAGAGAGAGAGAGAGAGAGTAATATGAGGATAATTTAGTTAAATTTTTACCAAAAAGGTTTTTTTGAACTAATGTGATCAAGGAATACACATTTTAATCAAACATCTGTCATGGCTTTGAGAATTAACAGGAAAATGAATCCTTCAAAGCAATCTTGTTGATTTCTAAGGAGGTAGAATCCATTAACCCAATTACATTAAATAATATTAACTTTCCCAACCATTGGTATATGTTAATAATAACTAGGAGACAATATATTATTGAATAAATGTTATTTTAAATGAAAATTAATAATAGCATGTAATTCAATAATATTATATCAAGCATTCTGTGGAATATTTAAAATTAACAAAAATTAGGTACAACCCATTTTTTTTACCATTCTACCATGCTCTTTAACAAAGGAACAAAGATGACGGAGGGGGAATACAAATGGTGTGACTTTTTAGTAAAGAACATGCCTGAAAATTATGGTAGAGAAAAATATACAAATAAACATATTGACAAATAGTTATGGTCAAGGGAGCCAAATGACTATATTATTATCCAATATAAGGTTTTAGTCCTAATCTCAAATGAATTTCAATGACATGTTTGAGTTAATTCTGTCCGTCAATCATAATGGTTTACGGATTCAGAACCAAACATTGAGAGCAAGCCAAACATGTATGAAAGCAATTGTGATCCAACAAGAAAACATTGGTCTGGTCCTACACCATGATACCATCATATAAACCCTATGGGTGCTCATCTTTTCAGGAGTTTAGATTGAATGATTAGCTTTCAATGTCAAAAAAGTTATGCACTAGTGACATGAAAGCTCAAATTTTAAAAACCTAATAATGAATAAATTTAGCTGTTAATATATTTTATTTTTGAAAGAATATATATATGGACTTAGAAACTTTAAAGGCAATCCCCTTTGGGACCTTTTGAGCTGGACGCCTAAGAGCTCTTACTTTTCCCATGAGTATGTCCCACCCCAATTTAAATAGAGAGTTAGGGTGGGCTTAGAGTGGCATAGGAGCTTTAGCATATTTAATGGGGGTTTCCAATGGGACAACCAAGCTGCATTGTTTCTAACGGACCATCTTGTCACAGTGGGGGGAGGTGGGTGTGACAATTTCCTATGATAAGTGATTAGGGATGGCAAGCTACCAATATTCCGACTTTGGTAGTCATTAAACAATAGAACATGTCTTTTTGTTCATCTAAAAGCTAATATCAAGTATTCTTTCAACTGATTAATCATTAGTGAAGTGCATCTCTCTCTCTCTCTCTCGCTCTCTCTCTCTCTCGCTCTCACTCTCTCTCTCTCTCTCTCTCTCTCTCTCTCTCTCTCTCTCTCTCTCTCTCTCTCTCTCTCTCTCTCTCTCTCTCTCTCTCTCTCTCTCTGTGTGCGCATGTTTGGTATTCAAATAAGGGCCTCACACTTGTAACTTTAATACCAACCCTCTCTCCCAAGCTGTACTTAGTAAAACCATCTTTGGGCATTGTTACTAAGTCATTTGGAATTGTATACTCCCTAGGATAAGCCACTTACATTTGATAATCATATGACTAAAATTTCCAATTAAATGAATATTGCAGATGCTTAAGATAAAATACTTGGCATTTTGTTAATAATATGATAAACAATAAATTAAAACCAAGATATGTCATACATTATGTGGATGTCAAGTTAGAGGAAATAATATTGATTAAGAGAATGCTTGAATCCTTATTTTGATGTGTTTAATTTAATTGAGTCTCATGTCAGAGCTAGTCTAACCTTTCATCTATCTAGGTCAAGACTAGTTTGCAATGAGATGTGACCTTCTACTTGGTTTTTCTAATTATGTGAATCAATTATGATTTGAAAAGAACCCACAAATTTAAGTCAAGATTGTACTCAAGAAATCTTGTTTTATACTCAAATATGATTTAGTAGGGATGCTTGATCTAAACCACAACTAGAGAGCATGCTAAAGATGATTTATGAAGTTAATATTATTTATTAATGAATAATTATAAAATAATCATAATTAACAATTTACTTAAATTTTAAATTTTTTTTCCAAAATTACAACACAAAATTGGAGCACTTGACATTAATTTGGAAGATTTATTTGTTACTTATATGATGTACAAGAACACCTCTCTCTATCTCCCCAACACCCCCCCCCCCCACCCTCCACTTTGAATCATGTACCAACATTTCCACTTATATTTTTGTAAACTTTATCTTGTCTAGACAAAAAACAGAACTTTGTATTGAAAATAAGAGTTTACAATTCTTTATGTTCTTTTTGATGGCTTTAGCAGCCTTAGAAATTTTGATGATGATCACAATATATATAAATAGTTTTGATGATGAGTTTGGCAAAGTTTATCGGTCTAGACCAAGAGTCAATTGGTATTCTAAGTGTATTCAAGAGGATACAACAAGTCATGTGTCTAGATTAAACAATGATTTGTGAGTTATCATTGTTGAGTGATTTTGTATTTTATTCTTTGTTATTTTGGGTCAATGTTTGGGGAAAAAGACTCATGCTATTGGATATAAGTCTAAGGCATCACAAATTTTGTTGTTGTGCCACCCATTGGTAGTAACCAGATATGTTAATAGATCTATTTATTAATTTTGTTAGATCATGTTTTTTGGATACAATTTAAAGATTGTAGACCCCTTGATGTTAAAGATGTCATGTGTGTTGGATCAAATCATTAGAGAACTACCACAACATTTTAGATCTTATGTTACACCTTGAAGAGACACTAAACCTAGCCGCCTTTACTCACTCTTAGTTGAGTCATCGAAAGGTATACAATCTCTTCAAAATGAGTTTGTCTAGTTTGCTCCCCACCCCTTTAGTTATATAGCCAAGAGGAGGCACGAACTAGCTGTTACACTTGATCAGTGGCTAGCCATTGGGGTGTAACAATTTCCCCACCAACTAGCTATTAGGGTGCCTCAAGCACCCTGCCGACCATTCCACCTACTTGGGCACTATGCTGCTTGTTGGGGTCCCCCATGTCTAGTGGATCTGCATTCCTACCATAACACAAGGGTGATGGTCTTCTCGCCCCTTGTGTGGGTCCACGTGCCCTATCACGTGCTTGGGGACCCACTTCGTCTAGGGGGTTGTTGTGCCGAGTGTGCTCATCGTGCCATGTGTGCTTGCTATGTTGCATGTGCCTTTCATGCCACACGGGCTTGTTGCACAGGATTGTTACACTTCCTACCTCCTCTTGTGGAGAGTCCACATGCCTTGTCACATGCTTGGGGACCCACCCCTACTTGTGTCTTGTGTTGCATGTGCTTGCTGCGTCACACACTCTTGCCATGCCGCATACTCTTGCCATGATGTGCACACCCGCCGTGCTACACATGCCCACCATGTCATGTGGGGTTCATGTGCCGTCACTTCCTCTATGACATCTTCCCCTCCTTGAAGAGTCTGACATCTTCGTCGAGAAGGTTGTAAGGTACTTGTTGAGTTGGTCTTCAAATTGCTAGAGGTCCTTCTCGTGGTGCCATGTTGCCACCTCTTATGGGTCTCATTTCCATCATATGAGGAAGTTTATATACTTGTGCACATTGTAGTGGCCTCTCCTGCCGATGAACTTGTGTGCTCATATGTCACTGATGTTCCTTGGTAAGGCTGTACTTATTAAGAGAGGTTGACGTGGGACTTTATTTCAGAGGTCTTTCCAATCATCCTTTTATTTCTTTAACAAAGATATGTGGAAGATCGGGTGTAAAATAACCTTAAGGATAATTGTACTCTATATGCTAATATGGTAATTCGTTCTATGACAGTGAAAGGGGCCTTAAACCTATTAGAGTAGGCTTTAGCTCTTGATAGTATCTCTCATACATTAGCAGATTTTGGAGTTCATATGAAGTAATATTGTCTATCCACCTATTTCTTCATTATATTTATTATTTAAGGTTATCTCTTGTAGTTTTTAACACATCCATGTGTTCCACTACTAGCTTGGTGGTTGCATAACATCTCTTGGGAATGTCCAACAATTAGTGTAGCATCAATAGTTCAAAATTGGTGGCCAACTCAAAGAGGGAATCACATGTGGCATTGTTTCATCATTCTTTAAGAGGTTAGTGAGAGGGGTAATAATTTAAAAAAACCCTTTGATAAATCTTTTGTAATAATTGGCTAATCCCAAGAATGACCGCAAGCCCTTGACATTGTTCGACACTATCTATTCTTTGATAGATTTTACTTTCTCTTCATCCATGTATACCTTCCCTTCTATATTGATGTGCCCAATGAAGTCCACTTCTTTCGTGATGGATCTACATTTTGATGGGTTCAAATATAAGTTGTTCTTTTGGAATAATTCTTGTATAATGAAAAGGTATTTGAGGTTCTTCTACATGTTAAGACTGTAAATAAGTATGTCATCTAAGTAGACTATCTAGAAGACATTAAAATACAACTAGAAAATAGAGTTCATCAAGGTACAAAATGTTGTAGGTGTATTGGTGAACCTAAAGGGCATCATTGTGAACTCAAGTGACCCATGTCGAGTTACATAGGCTATCTTGGGTTCATCTCCTACTTAGATTCTCACTTGATGGTAGCCGATTTTTAGGTCTAACTTTGAAAAGATTTATGCAATACCAAGTCAATCGAATAGGTCTTCAACATTTGGGATTGAGTACTTATTGTGAATTGTAAACTTATTCAAAGCGCTATAATCCACACACAATTTGAGGCTTCTATCTTTCTTTTTTTAGAATAATATTAACACATTGAATAGTAATTTTGAGGGTTGTAGATGTCCAACAAACTTTGGATATGTGTGTATAATTCAACTAAGTGGTGTTACAGCATTTTATAAGGCACACACATTAGAAGGTTGACTTCTGAAACCAACTCTATGATATGGTTCACCCCTCGTCTTAGTGGCAACCCGGTCGGCAACTTCTTTAGTAATTTATAAACAAATTCGATTAACAGTTACTAATGGTGGAAGTAGGTGATGGCGATGGTGGAAGCAAGTGATGGCAACAGTGACAGCAATGGTGGAAACAAGTACATCGAAGATGGGGACGGTAGCGATCACGATGGTAGAGAATCACGCCAAAATGGCGACAACAATGGCAGCACCAAGCAACACGAAGATAAAAAAAAAAATATATATATATATATATATATATATATATATATATATGATGATGATGACGTCGAGAAGCAACACGTCAGAGGAAGAGACGATGATGACTTCAGAGAATAATACCTTGCTTTGATACCATGTCAATAGAGGAGAGAGAACATAAATTAGTTGAATTAACTAAGGAGAGAGTGTACACAATATTTATAGAGAGGAGGAGAGAGAAGGGATAATGGGCCCTTAATGGGCCAAGTGAACTATTTAACAAATTCAAAATTTAAATTTAACATATATAATTGTTTATATTATGGCTTTTCTATTAAATACAAAATCAAACACAAAAGATGCTCTTTAATATTAGACAATCTCAAAATAGGTTACATTCAACACTTTATTTTGGAATGTAACATTAACAATAAATCATTAGTCCAAAAAATATATAAATATCATATCCACAAGAGATAAACATATAAATATCATTTAAACACACTTACTATGGATTTGAAATAAGGTTTTAAAATAATAGTGCTTGAATTTCATGCAACTTGGCTTATTCAGATCCAAATAGGTTGGGCAGATTTACAATGGACCACAGTTCAAACCAACTAATTTCTCATCACTTATGGCTATTGTTAGAGAGTCTAAAAACCTACAAAATCAAAAACTTAATCTCCAATGGCTCTAAGATGACAATGTGGTCGCTGACTTTAGATCTTGTAATAGTCCTCCAGTCGTCATGATCGTAACGATTAATTTGACAATGAGAACGCCATAAGAGTCGAGAACACGCCATGGAATCATAATCTCATTTTTCGGTTGGTCGAGAAGGCGAGGTAACCGCTGAGCTCCATGAAATCATCGCGTTCCAGCTCAACACGTACCAAAGGCTCCAAGACTTGATTAATCGCCGTCTGTTGTAAATTCAATGCACGCCGTGCTCTGGAAGAGTAGGGAAGAGTATGGGACGCTCGCAAAGAGGGCTACGACTGCTCTGGTTTCCCAAGTCAAAACCGTGCCGATGTGATAGACGGGGAGAGTACTCACGAGCTCCTAGAGCGCAAGCAAGGACAGCCGTGAGCTTATCTTTAGTTACGTGGGGAATCGCAGAAAGCTACAATGACGGGCTTTGACGTGATGGCATCTCCTGGGGAATGAGGGCCAACCCCATTTGTGGTTTCAACTGCTGACCGGTCGGCCATCAAAGATCGCGCGCGTCCTTTCAGATCTTCCCGACGGAGACGTGCCCGCCTTCTGGCATGGACTTTCGGTGAGCATCGCCCTCCACAAGTAGGGTGCACCATCCCGCAGGAGGGGGCGGGAGGAGGGGAGTTCAGAGGCTGCTGGACCATGTCGACGCTCTCCGATCACCCGGAAGAAAGTCCGCATGAGGGCGGCGAGGCTCCGGCGGCATCCGCAGAAGAAGAATTGGCCATTCGCGTCCAGAAGCTAGGCCTTTCCACCGCCGGCGGCAAGAAGCTGCTGATACTCGACCTGAACGGGTTGCTCGTCCACGCCGTCTTCAAGGGCGACGGCGACGGCATCAGTGTCCCCAACTCCCGGAAACCAGACTTTGTCGTCGGCCGAAAATATGGTCGGTGTTGGGTTTCTTAACCTGTTGAATGACGACGACGACGACGACGACGACGACGATGATGATTCTTATTAGTATTTTGCTTTCTTGTGTCCCTCTCCTGTCGACATCCGAGGCAGTCTTCAAGCGCCCTTTCTGCGACGAGTTCCTTCACTTCTGTTTCGACAGCTTCCATGTGGCCGTCTGGTCGTCTGCGATGAGGTTGCGTCTCATGTTCTTCAAACGCGAAATCAAGAGGGTCCGCCGATTCTCTTCCTCACTGGAAACTTAATGAGGGTTCCTCCTTCCAGGTGGAACGTGATTGGCATCGTCGAGCGCGTCATGGGTGCCCTCGCAGACCGCCTCCTCTTCATCTGGGTGAGCCCTTTCCCTGTCGGCAGAGTCGATACCCGTTCTTCTGTACCCCCGGAAGGCTGAGTGCTCTCTCTCTCTCTCTCTCTCTCTCTCTCTCTCGCTCGCCGCAGGATCAGAGCAAGTGCACAGACACGGGGTGCAAAACGTTGGAAAGGGGTGAAAAACCCCTATTCTTGAAGGAGCTGAGGAAGCTCTGGGACGAGCGACGCCGCTTCAATGCAAGGAACACCCTGCTCGTCGACGACTCGCCCTACAAGGCTCTGCTCAACCCGGTGAGCGCCGCCCCACAAGGCTCCTTACCTGTCCTCCGGCCGACCTAAAGCAAGCGCTGACCCTATCGGCGCCCTCGCAGCCCAACACCGCCATCTTTCCCCACCCCTACGACGTGAGCCAGACCGAGGACGCCGATCTAGGCGAGTTCCTTCTCTCTCCTCCCCGTCACGTATGTGCTCTCTCTCGCTCTACTTCTCGTGAACCTGGCTCCCCCATCGTCAGTGCAGGGCCGGATGGGAAAATGAGGACCTTCCTGGAAGGCCTCGCTGCGGCGGAAACGGAGGTGCCGTCCTACGTCGCCTCTCACCGGCTCGGGCAGGAGCCCATCACCACAGCGCACCGCGACTGGAAGTTCTACTCCCGTGTACTCCATTCGACTGGCGCGAGCTCCACGGCGGCCCTCGGTGGCGCCTCCGACGCGCCGTAAAACAGGAAACGCCCGGACGCCCCTTCAGAGCTAAACCTAGTCTTATGGGCTTAGTTATCTTATGTTCAGTGTATTCTCGCTGCCATTTTAGTCAGATGATGACCTGCAAGAATTGGAAGAACTTCACGAATCTTGCCAGATTTAGCTAAATAGGTTTAATGAATATCATGGAGTGGTTGAATTTTTTTGGGTTACCAAAATAATGCACAGTAATGATTCTTGTTGTCGGTAGGAAAATGTAAAAAACATTTATTTTTACTAAAATAGTGGGATTTATATTTATAAGAGGGATTCTATAATGTGGCAGGCTAATCTGAGTGAAAAATATCATTACTTAACTAATTAAAAAAATGTAACTTTATAGCTTATATTATAAAAGATAAATCCTATAGGCTATATTGTTAACCTTTAAAAAAATTAATATGAAAATTATCACACTGGTTATAATGCAGCTTCTCCATCGAAAAAAATAAAGAATTAATCCCCATTTTGCGTTGGTTAAAAAAATAAATAAACACAAAATGGTTTTGCTACTCCATTTGACAATCAAATAAACAACTCTTAATGTATGCTAATCTCTAAATAGATAGCATTCACCTCTTAACTTTCGCATGCAATGTTAGTACTATTGGGCTGTTATCGGGCCTGCCCAGTCCAGTCCAATTCAGACTGGGCGGATCCAGGTACAACCGGTGCTGGACCAGGACGTTGGACCACGGTTCAGACCAGAATGTACCAGTCTGGACCAGCCATAACGGTCTGAACCAACTTCAAGCGGTCTGAACCGGGCCTAGCTAACCCGTAGACGATAGGGACCGGGTGGGGTGGGGGAGGGGGTGAATCCGGAACGAGTTCGAAGAACTCGGCCGGGTCAACTCGCCCCCTCAAACGAGCTGACTTCTCGTCCCCCCCCCGACAAGCCGCCCCAAATCTTCACCAGCCCTTGTCTCTCTCTATACTGTGCTTTGCAATGGCTCTCTCTCTCTCTCTCTCTCTCTCTCTTCCCCTTTCTCTCTGTCACCGCCGCTGCCGTTGCTGGTGGCGGTGTTACGCCGGTGGTCCCCTCGTCCCAGGAAACAGCCCTCAATATGCTCATAATTACGATTAAGCCACTGACGGTGCAGAGCTTCGATCTTGTTTCCCGGCAACGGCGTGCTGGGGGAGACGAGATCGATAATTCCTAACCGGACAGAGCTCGAAGGCCACGGGGTTCCACAGGATTCATCTCCTTCTGTAAGTCTCCCTCTTTGATTCCTGAGTTGGTTCAAGATCCACCTCCTCCGGACCAGTTTCATCCCTCTAACCGAGATTTGCACTCATGCTGCCGGCGGCATTTCTCTTCCAAGATATTATCCCCGTCTTCTTGAGCGTATCTCGGATTTGTAGTTGAATTTCTGAGCGAAGTGCTGGCCTCTCCTCGGATCTTCATCTTCACTTCATTTTTCCTCCAATTCGCGGCGGTGAAGGATTTGGGCGAGATCCTCGCGATAAACTGGCTCTCGAGTTGTTAATCCCCTGACGAAGCATGCTCGGAATTCAGAAATACACCGCTCAATCGCCTACGCTATGCCATCCTGGAATCAGAGTCCTCGTCTTGGCGACAGCCTTGATAACGTTCGCCGTTCTGGCATTTCAGAACTCCGAAATCTCACCTGGAAGCCTTCCGTCGGTGCTGTTCCCTTCAATTGAGAATGGGAGCACACCAGGCCCCATTGCGATGGAAAAATCTGCAGATCCGGGAAAAAATTCCTCCGTCGCTGGTTCTGTATCTCCGCCACCCGTGCACAAGAAAGCTAATGCGAGTTTGGAGCCGGAGATTGTAATAGTCTCGGACAACAGCTCTCTTATCGACGAGGTTACAGAGAGGAAAAGCACAAACCAAACCACTGCCAATGCAGGAGAGATGGCAACTTCCAGCTGTGAGGTGAGAAAAGTTCCGGCGATCGATAGGAAAACGAGGACTGAACCACTGTCGATAGCGGAGATGAACCAGATATTGTCAAATAATCGTCGATCGTCTTGCTCGATGGTAACATCTCTTCGCCTGAAAACTTGGCGCAGTTTCCTGACAATTTTTCTTTCAATACGAAGGGATTCAACCCCCCTGTTTTTCCCTGATATGCCCCGCAGGTTCCCCGGTGGTCTTCTAAACCCGATCTGCAGATTCTACAAGCAAGGAGAGAGATAGAGAACGCCCCCATTGTAGACAAGGATCCAGAAATCTATCCGCCCGTTTTCAGGAACATTTCCATGTTCAAGCGGTAGGAATCCGATTCCGCGCATACTTTTTTGTTCATCAACGATAACACGGTTCCTCTTTGACTTTTCTGGATCTCCATAATGTGATTTTCTTGGATTTCTGCGGAGATCACCACTGTCAAGATAATTCTTACTCCTGTTACTTACGCTGTGCCTCTGATTCGCGATTCTCACTGCTGCTGGACTTCATAAATCTGATGTATGCTATTCCATAGATTTATTATTGGTTCATCGAATCTGATCTAAAAGCAGAATTGGGTAAGAAATCGAGATTCATACCTAGGTCGATGGATAATCAGCAGAGGAGAATGGAGCATTCCGTCATGAAATAGCTGGTTTATCTGCCATCACACGGGCTGTGAAGCAAAAAGGCTAACAAGATGAAGCATTCCAGGAGCTATGAACTGATGGAGAAGACGCTCAGAGTGTACGTCTACAAGGAGGGCGAGAAGCCCATCTTCCACAGCCCCCACCTCACCGGGATTTACGCCTCCGAGGGCTGGTTCATGAAGAACATGGAAGGAAGCAGGCGATTCCGCGTGGAGGACCCCACCCAGGCCCACCTCTTCTACCTCCCCTTCAGCTCCAAGATCCTCCGGGAGAAGCTCTTCAATCCTAGTTCCCACCGCAAAGACATAGTCCAGTTCTTGAAGGACTACGTCGCTACCATCGCCGGCAAATACCCATTCTGGAACAGGACCGGCGGCGCCGACCACTTCCTCGCCGCCTGCCATGACTGGGTGCGCTTCCTGCTCCCTGCTCTCGCCCTCCTCCCCCTCTGTTAGTACCAAAAGAATGTCGAGTGTTTATCTGTTTCCAAAAGTAATTAAACTCATTCATTCATCCAATACCATCAAAACACACATCACATATTGAATCGCTCACTCGGTTCTTCACCATCCGACGCAGGCACCAGCGGAGACGCAGGAAGTGATGGGGAAGACGATCAGAGCCCTCTGCAACGCCAATCTCGCCGGAAAGTACGAGCTGGGGAAGGACCTCACCCTGCCGGAGGCGAACGTCCACGACGCGAAGAACCCTATGCAGGGCCTCGGCGGCAGGCCCGCCGGCGAGAGGCCCGTCCTAGCCTTCTTCGCCGGGAAGATGCACGGCTACCTGCGGCCGTTGCTGCTGCAGCAGTGGGGGAACGGAGACCCCGACGTCAAGGTCTTCGGCCCGCTGGGTCGCAGAGCGAGGAAGCAGAACGCCGCCATGTCCTACGCCGAGTACATGAGGAGCAGCAGGTACTGCATCTGCCCGAGAGGCTACGAGGTGCACAGCCCCAGAGTGGTGGAGGCCATCTTCTACGAGTGCGTGCCGGCGATCATCTCCGACAACTTCGTGCCGCCTCTGTTCGAGGTGCTCAACTGGGAGGCCTTCTCCGTGGTGGTGGCGGAGAAGGACGTCCCCAGGTTGAAGGAGATCCTCCTGGCCATCCCCGAGAAGCGGTACCTGGCCCTGCAGGCCGGCGTGAGGGCGGTACGCCGGCACTTCCTCTGGCACAACCAGGCGGAGAGGTACGACGCCTTCCACATGACCCTCCACTCCGTCTGGTTCAACAGGGTCTTCCAGTTCAAGCCCCGCTGATTTTTACACAGAACCCCCCGTTAAAACTAAAAATTTCCCATCGACATCGATAATATCCTTTTGTTCACAGATGACCCACTAATATGTTTACCTAGAGGCGTCCTATAAATGTAATTTGATATTATTAATAATTATTGTGATAGCCGGGGGATTTTTTAATTAAAAAATAAACTCCTCCTTGAAGCCGCCGACAGGGCCTAGTGCGCCGGCATCGGCGCGGTGACGTCAGCCCCCCGAATCTAGCTGCGCCCTATCGCACGGACAACGATGATCTTCGCGATTGGGCCCACAAAAAACTATGCGATTAAGTGGGACGTGTGGATTCACCACGTGTCGAAATCGCACTGTCTTGACATCAATCCGAGAAATGGGGC
Organism: Spirodela polyrhiza; assembly: GCA_024713555.1. Classification (NCBI taxonomy): domain Eukaryota; kingdom Viridiplantae; phylum Streptophyta; class Magnoliopsida; order Alismatales; family Araceae; genus Spirodela; species Spirodela polyrhiza. The sequence continues at coordinate 1,877,674 of CM046543.1, forward strand.
GCATGGTAAAATATCCGGCGCAGGATAGCATGCTCTGCCGATTAGCCGATGGCACGCCGCTTAGAAACAACGACAGGAAACAGCAAGTTTAAGCGTCCGCCCGCTGCAGCAGCAAGCTGCGCTCTCGCGCACGTCTCCGGCGAGATTCTTCGTGTAGATCCATGAAGCGGAGGCGCGCAGGGAATTAGATCTCGTCTGTGGATCCTGTTTATCTGCCATGACGGAGATCAGAGGCGGCGGGGGGGCGAAGCTAAGGCCGAACCTAGGGAGGGAAGACGGCGGGAAGGGGAAGGGGTTGCAGTCCCCGTCGCAGATGGTGAAGAAGAGGACCGATGGCCTTGGGATTAAGAGCCAGGTTTCCGATTCCAAGCAGAAGCCCGTTGGAACATCGATTAGTAAGCCGTCCGGGGTAACGTCTTTTCCATCCATTCCGATATGATTAGCGAATGAATGAGGGAATACGGGGTGCTTGCCGATGTGTCGGCGATTTCCGGGGACGGATTCGCGCAACTATGGTTGTTTCTTCTTCCTTATGCATTTGAGTGAACGATTTGGTTCTCCAGACACTTTTTCCGATCTCCTTTTTTAACAGTTGATTGATTTTGTTTTTCCGATGGTGTTGGTGCGGGATGCTATACTGTGCATTGATTTGTTTCCCCCGGAGCATCAGACGTCAAATGTCATTGATAAACGGTTCCTGGATTGGACGAGCTTCTCCTTTGTCCTGATTACTTCTCTGCGAATGTTGACCTAAGACATTTCGTTTTCTTACTCTTGCCTTTTTTCCTGCTAATGCATGGCTTCGGTTTCTCCTTGAGACAATTTTGTTTTCTTATTTCTTGACGACTCAACTTCTGTTCCTGGCCTCACCTCTCTTCTTCATAAGTCATTATTCCCACAGCTGCAAAGTCTCACCCTGATTCTTCTGACTTTGCCCTGGTGTGAAGGTAAAGCCCCAAGCGGCGATTTCTAGCTCAACAAAGACGATAGTCAAAACAACCTCGAAAACCACAACAGTTAAAGCAAGAGCAGAGAAGAAAGTTTTCAGTCTTCCTGGTCAAAAATATGATCCACCCGAGGAGGTATGACACGTATTATCCTAATTATTTTCTTTCTGTACGCGAATTACCGGGGTGCTTTGAGAAGATTTTGACGGATTTTACTGTTTGTCTCAGAGGGAGCCTCTGAGGATATTTTATGAGTCCTTGTCTAAGCAGATTCCTTCAAGTGAGATGGCAGAATTCTGGTGGGTGTCTTCCGAATCTTCTAATATTGTCCTGCACTTTCTCGTGGTACACGGGAATTTTTTCGGAATATGATCTAACTTTTTTTCCCTAGACTTCTCTATTATTCAAATAATTCTTTGTTCTAAGATTCTCCGTACATAATTACTGCACAACTTTTTCCCTGTGTGTAACGGTTCATGAAATTTCATCATTCTTGTGGTGTAGTAGCCTATTCAGTACTGATGGTGTGAATGGACCATTTTTTCCCGAATTTTTAAGTTGAAACTTGTTTCTTTCGATCTCACCATGGGGGGCTGCCCTCATAGAACAGGAAGTGCTGAATAGCCCGGCTTTTTACCCGTGGTAACTATGATTAAAACAAGTCCTATTGAACCAAGAAAAACCTAACCTGCTGTATAACACGATTTGTAAGGCATATAGTGCAGGATTTATTGAGTGAAAATCCTCAATATCAAGCATCAGTTTGTGGCATGCTAATCATGTCACACCTTACATGATACAGACTGCTTAAGGTTTATTTTGGACTGTTTTATTGGAGCTCTCCCATTGATACAACCAGTGTCTTCCTCAGTTCATTTCCAATTTTGCAGCGCATGAACAGATAAAATAGGAAAATAGAATCATAACAAGAGCACGCTTCCCTGGTCCTTGAATTATTGAAGTAAGAGTTGCATTTTCTATCTACAAGTTCCTTTTAACTCTTCTGAAACGCCCTTTCAAATGCCTACTATAAACAGTAAGCTGAACTTGATGTCAAGAGACTGACTTTCGAATGAAATTTTCTGCTCTTAGCTTTTTCTCCAATATGGTCCTTGAAAGAAGGTCCGTCTCTAGTGTGAATTGAGGACCCAGAACATGAAGCTAAGGGTTATTTTCTCCTTGCTAGATCCCCACCATCCCTTAGACTATGGGAATCTCTACATCATCAAAAGGAGCACACTTTGTGGGTCCATTGTTCCAAGATCGTCTGCTACAAGTCTCAGGCCAAGGTGTAATTGTTGTCAATCGTATTCTGGACCTTACATCTAAATTACTATTGAAGATTCACTGTTTCTGGTTGTACCCCCGTCCAAGTTCCCAGAAGTCCTACCACCATGTCCCCTATAGTGGCCCACCCTTAACACATCATAAGTAACATCATTCAGTGGACGTTTCCATGCTTTCTATAATCTAAAGATTGTTTTGAAAGCCAGACACCTTGCTAGTGGCCTTCACTACCAACATAACTCTATTGTGACTGCTCAAAGAGGATACTTATATAGTCAGTTGATCATCATATAAATAGATATTTGCTGATTTCTCTTAAAATCAGGTACATGTATGGTGTATCCCACATCAGACTGACTCATGCTTGGTAACCAGTTGGTGACACACTCCCTTACCTCAAAAGTTAAGAAAATGAACAGAGCATTTTTTTGTAATTACTTTTTGTAGAAATATCCCTTGTATATATAGTTGATAAATCCTCATTCTTGTTCAACTATGAGATAATGGGTGAAAGTACATTTAAGGCAAGTTAATGCTTTTTCAGGTTGAGTTACCGAAGGAAAATACTCTTTAAAGGAGGAAGTAAAATTGTAGAGAATTTTTTCTGTTATGGAGATCTTCTTGTCATTATATTCCAGCTGCAGGTTCAAGAGAACGTGAGATTACGATGGATTGAGAAAAGGAACATGAAGATGTAGTTTAATGATGAAAATCATGAGGAGGAACGTAGAAAACTCAAATTTATAAGTTAATCCCACTGACAGAAATACTTGGATTGAATATTTGAGGAGAAAATAATAGAGAAATTAAAAAGGATCAGCCCTTTCAATGCACTGGATGTATAGAAAGTGAGTGGAGCATAATTCAAGATCTTACATTTTGCAGAGAAAAGTTGTAACCAAATTAATGATTAAAGCACAACTATGTAAAGCATGATGCAAGATATTTGATGCACTAGGATATGTTGAAAGTGAGACGAAATTACAGAATAGTGAATGATGCAAAATCTTCATTTTGCAGATGAAAAATCCCAAATATTCATTCTTTAACTTAATGCGTAATGTATATATATATATATATATATATATATATTACCTATGAATAGAATACATCTCAGAAAACTTATAATGTTATTGGTTAGAATGAGAAGTGATCCACTGCATTTTCTCACCATTTCCATGCTTAGATATCACTAAATATCGGCACCCATTGCTAATTTTATGTTTGAAAATACAGAATGGAATTCATCTTCAGTAGATTTATATTTATTTATTTAGGAAGAGTGGTGTAAGAAACTCAAGTCTTTTCATGGATTTATTCCTGCTACTTTACAGTGTTTATTTATGAACTTCCCAGGACATAAATTATTGACCACTGAGTTTTACTGAAAACTGGTTATTTTCATGGATTTGTTCCTGCCAGTTTAGTCTCTGTTTCTGTACTTGGGATGAACAGAAATGATTGATGGCTAAATATTTGTGCGCTCATACTGATAATAATAATAATAAGGCTATTAAGAAGTTTCACTACAATCTACTTTTCTAATAAAAAAAAATTTATGTCTGTGCCCAGGATGATGGAGCACGGCATGCTATCCCCTGACAGAGCAAAAAGAGCGTATGAGAAGAAGCAAAGGCGGCAGCAACAGCTGAGAACAGGCACGCCAATCAAATCCCCAAAGCTGGAGAGGCCAGAAAGCTCAAAGAAACCGCCTGCCCCAAAGAACGGAGACATCAAGGCTAAGAAGAGGGTCAACTACAGTGACGACGACGACGACGAGTTCATCATGAAACTCAAGAAAACGAGGAGTTAGAGCAGCCACCCGTAAGTCAATGGTTCAATCTACTTACATGAACATTGGTGATCTAAAATTGCCAGCGAAGAGTCCCGAGAGAATCGTCGTTGACTTGTTGCTGACAAAAAAAAATTCTACCATGATTGAGCTCCACATGTTCTTAGAAAAGTAAACTATGATAAATCTGGCCACCCATTGCAGGGTTATTCTATTATCTATTTGACAAGCTTTTTTCTGAACAATATGAGACTGAGGACGAACACCTAGCTAGATTACAAACATGCGCATTATTTTCTCATTGTTCTCTTGAAATAAGCTGAAAAAATGTAGCACTGAATACATAAATAGATATATAAGGAGAGAGAGAGAGAGAGAGAGAGAGAGAGAGAGAGAGAGAGAGTACAGCGTGTGACTGCGACGGCGAGCCTAACTTCCGGCGAGGCCCAGCAGGCGCCGACGGCGAGAGCCGCAAGTACTCAGGATGAGTGAGATGGGGGGCGAGCCGGTTTCATGTACAAACATATTTATAGGTTATGTGTGCAAATATATTTATCATGGGTTTATGTTATCTGTGAAAAATAATGTAGGGGCTGAAAGATAAAGTTGGGAGGAAAATGAGCCGTCGCGCTGGAACTGACAGCTGCCGCCAGCCCTGCTCTCCCGTCTCGGCTTCTGACTCTCGACTCCAATCTGGCCGTTGAAAGGTCGCCGCTGGGGCCCCCAGGATGATCTGGGCCGACGGTGGGGCCATCCCCCCCCGGGTTCAGATGACGACCGGCTAACCGGACCGAGTCCCCAACGCGTGGAATGAAGGCCCATCCACGGATAATAATATTTATAATATGTATATACGCCATTTAACCCCATATTTAGTACGTGAGAATGACAAGAAATAATATTTTTTTATTTGAAAACAATATCTGGGTTTTTTTTTTCTTCTGATGGGCAGGAAGAAGATGGAGGCAGGAAAAGGTCAAACGTGAGGAATTAAGCAGGCCATGCTGATCGCCACTGGTAAAAGAGCTTGTTTTTCTTCCTTCCTTTTTATGCCTGTCAACAAAAGCAGGAGGAGGCGACCTCGTCGCAGGGAGGGAGGAGAGAAGGGGGGTTCCTGGGTTTTGCTTGTCTTCTATTTGCTTCTCTTCTCTGCTGTGATTTCCCTTCTTGGGGGGTTCGCAGGGTGGTGGGTTATATGTGGTCTCTCTGGGTTTCTTCCTCCGTTGCTTCGTGGGGAGGTCTTCCACCCACCGCCTCGCCGACGAGGTTATCCTCCGTTGAAGGTGGTGCGCTGTCTTTCTGAGAGATTGCAGGCGGAGCACGGGAAAGTGGAGGGGGAGAGGGAGGAAAAGGGTAGAAGAGAACGGGGATAAGCTGAGAGAGTTGGAGGTGGGGAGGGAGCCATTCTTCTTCATTGTTCATCGCCATGTCTCGCCTGTTCAGGGAGAAGGGAGGCCAAGAGGACGCCAAGAGGGCGACCAATGGGAGCTCCACGGTGTCCCCCTCGGAGGATCTCCCATCTCCTTTCGGGGAATTGGGCTGCAGCCTGTCCACGGCGGAGCTCCGGGAGACTGCCTACGAGATCTTCGTCGCCGTCAGCCGGACCACGGGCGGTAAGCCTCTCACCTACATTTCGCAGGCCGACAGGTCCCCCGCCGGGGGAACACCGGAGAAGTCGCTGTCGCCGTCTCTGTCGACGGTATCGCCGTCGTCGGCCTCGCCGTCGCTGCAGAGGACTCTGACCGCCACGGCCGCCAGCAAGGTGAAGAAGGCTCTGGGGCTGAAGTCCAAGAATAGCCCGGGGAAGGAGAGCAGCCCCTCGAAGCCGCCGAGGAAGCCAATGACGGTCGGCGAGCTTGTGAGATTCCAGCTGGGATTCTCCGAGCAGATGGACGCCCGGATCCGGCGGGGCTTGCTCAGGGTTTCAGCAGGACAGGTGAAACTGGATCTATCTTTTTTTTTTTTCCTCCCCTCGTTTGTGAGATCTGGGCGTGATTCGTCGGCGGGGTGCTCGCTGAGCTGTCGCATCGGATTCTTGGCGGTGATGTACCCGGTGCATGTAGAAGCCGCGTTTTTACTACCCACGCTAACTGCAATCGAGCCAAGAAACTTTTGATGATTCTCTCCGCCATAATTCCTCGCACCTTTACTTCACTTTCTATGATCACATCTCGTTTGCGCCATCGGTTTCTAAGATCTTCAGAATTATTTCAATCCCGCTGTAGCGGATGGCTTCTTCTTCTTCCCATTTCCTTATTTTTTTCGCTTTGGTTGGCGTACGAAGCTCGAGAACGATCTGCGTTGTCCTATAAGAACCAGTTTTTTGTATTCGTTCATTCCTTTGAGAATTTTTCGTGTCAAACTTCACGCGGTTATCAGTTGACTTTGATTATCATGTCTGAAGTGACTGCTGACTACCCCTTCTAGGCCTTCTTTCAGTAAGGAGCATTCTAGTCAAACTCCTCTTGGCCTTAGAAACATGCAAAAATTGCACCCGCCCTCGCATCCCCTTATTTTCTCCATGAAGCAAATCAACATCGTCATTGCCATCAGACATCACTGATTCTTTTCTTATTGCTCTTCTTTAAAATGGCGGACGAAGCCTCTTCTGATGCATTTGTTCTTCATGTACTTTGGAGTTACCTAATAATCACTGGTGATCTTGTGTAGACCGACTTTAAAATCCTAGAACAATCAGTGACATCACTTCAACAGGAGATTTGGACTCCCTCCAGTATTTAGTCGATCTGACAATCAGATATCAAGGGCTGCTGCGCCCAATTATCCTTCAATGATAACCAGCCGCATTCAAAGCACTAGTTAGTGAGTTCCGACTAAAGCTTGCATGCTCCAGTGCAATATGATAATCGTTCAACTAGGAGGTTGAATGATGGCTTTAGTCTGCTGTCCCCTTTTTTGTCATCTGGGCTCCTGATTTTATTTTATTTTTTCTTGTGGATGAATATCTCACCATGTGCATCCTATTTAGTCAAGTATCCTCCTTTTTTTAATGTTTGGAGTTGTATTTTTCCACGCCTAATGCACACTCGAGCTATCATTGGAACCTCCAACTTTTCATCTTCTTTCTAAATCAGATAGGCATTCATGCGGATGCCACAGTGAGCTCCTCTTCACTGGGTTTCTGACACCAAGCTGCGGAATCATCTTCTTCTTACAGTTGGGGAGGCGTGTGGAGTCCATGGTGTTGCCGCTGGAGCTGCTACAACAGTTCAAGGCTTCAGATTTTCCAGACCAGAAGGAGTACACGTCCTGGCAAGTGAGAAATTTGAAGGTCCTTGATGTGGGCTTGCTCCTTCATCCTCACGTCAAGCTAAACAGATCGGATGCTTCGGCTCAACGGCTCCGGCAGATCATCAATGGAGCTTATGAGCGACCCCTAGAGACCGGAAAAAACTCAGAGTCAATGCAGGTGTTACGCAGTGCTGTGATGGCTCTAGCTGGCAGATCTTCTGATGGATCTACCTCTGATAAATGCCATTGGGCAGATGGGATTCCACTGAATCTTTACCTCTACCAGATTCTGTTGGAAGCTTGTTTTGATCTTGAAGAAGGGTCGATCATTGAAGAAGTAGATGAGGTCTTGGAGCAAATTAAAAAGACTTGGTCTATTCTCGGAATCGATCAGGTTTTGCACAACCTCTGCTTCACTTGGACGTTGTTCCACCATTTTGTTATCACAGACCAAGTGGACACGGATTTACTATTTGCAGCTGATAACCAATTAGCTGAGGTCGCAAAGGATGTTAAAACAACCAAGGATCCCGTGTACTCCAAGATCTTGAGTTCGACATTGAGTTCAATAATGAATTGGGCTGAACAGCGGCTTCTTGCTTATCATGATACCTTCCATGCTGGCAATATGGATTCAATGTATAGTATTGTTTCTTTGGGAGTAGCAGCTGCGAAGATACTGGTGGAAGACATTTCCCATGAATATCGTCGTAAAAGGAAAGAGGAAGTTGATGTTGCTCGCAGCAGAGTTGATGCCTACATTAGATCCTCACTTCGTACAGCTTTTGCACAGGCAAGTCTGAAAAAAATATGCGGATATAATTGTGTTCATTTTTAAAAATATTTATTTATTTAGAGTATATGCACAGAACCTCTCTTCAACATTGTTGTTTATCTCTATACTGATCTCTTATTCCTTACCATTCGGCTTTTTTGGATGAAATTTCATGACTACCTCTGGATGTGGATTAAGTTTGGATGCTGGAGTTGAGCCAGGAAATGGATTTTCCTTTGCTGTGTGGCCTCTACTAATTTTCCACTTATGAAAAAAATATGGGGAAACCTTTTTTTTATCTTTAATCTGTTCTTCTCGAACATAAATCGAATTGTTGCTTGCATTGGAGTAAAAATAGACCTCGCCATATGTAAAAGGATTTATCAGCATCGCCAAAGTAATCCTTCTTTCAGCCAATTTAGCTACTTTGTATAGCTTTTAAAGAGGCAAAATCCAAAAATATGGGGATGTAATCGTATTCTCTTAGAAGTTTTGTAGACACCTACAATGGAACTGTTCTGAAGAACACCAAGTTCTTAAGAAAATAGAAGAGACAATGCTGTGATGGACAATGATTCGTAGGCACCTTTTTCTCTGTTCCAATCGTTATCTTGTTGGTCCATCAGCTCACATAAAGCGTTCACAACCTTTATACGGTGGTCAACCTTTTAGTTTTTGACTGACTCAAAGAAGAGGAAATTGGATTTGGGTGCATATAATTTCTCTGCAACTCTATAAACATTTTGGCGTCCTGTTTAATTGCGATTTTGTGATGTTGAATTGCATCATTGAATTTGCCAAGTCTGTTCTTGTTTTTCTTCTCGCAGAGAATGGAGCAAGCAGACTCCAATAGACGATCCATGAAGAACCATGCAAGCCCATCGCCGCTTCTTTGCATCCTGGCAAAGGACATCGGCGATTTAGCAAACAAGGAGAAAGATCTATTCACCCCGATACTGAAGAAATGGCACCCCCTCGCGGCGGGTGTTGCTGTCGCAACTCTCCATGCATGCTATGCGAATGAACTGAGGCAGTTCATCTCAGGTGTGGCTGATCTGACGCCTGACTCTGTCCAGGTTCTAAAAGCTGCGGACAAGCTGGAGAAAGATCTTGTGCAAATAGCCGTGGAAGATTCAGTTGAAAGCGAGGATGGTGGTAAGGCGATAATCCGTGAGATGCCACCTTTTGAGGCAGAATCTGCGATTGCCAATCTCACAAGAAGTTGGATAAAAACTCGCGTCGACAGGCTCAGGGAATGGATAGATAGAAACGCACAGAAAGAGGTTTGTTTCTGAGGTTTATGCCAGCTGACTTTGATTGGGTTCTTCTATTCCTGCTCAATCGTATATATCGTCGTTCATGGGAATTATATGAGGCTGTATTCATTTAATGAAGGTCTCCTTTTTTCAGCTCTATGATTCATTTAATAGTTTCCAGATTAGGATTTGCAAGGTGAAAATAAACCTTGCAAATCCATGCTGAGAAGTGCCATTAGCTCAAGTTTGTAGGCCTATTAGAACATCCATTTTGATAATCTTCCCCATATGAGCATGAAATACGCTCTCTCTCCGGACTTTCCAAAATCTTAGTCGTTATATGGGATTGTCTTTATGCATGTACTCTACTCTTTGTGATTACCAAGGGAAATCATGGCTTTATCTTCAATTTGAGGGCCACGATTTATTGTAGCTGTATCATTTTTTAGCTTGGCTGCTCAGTGTGTTGTCTTTGCATCACACCTTGACCCCCTTGTAATGTTGCTCTTCCTCCTCCCTTGCGCATGGAGTGTACGAACCATCATCATCACCATCATCATCAAGCCTTATTTCATGAATATGGGCTTGGCTTGTCCTGATCTAATCAAGGATCCACAGGAATTTCTTGCATCTTGCTGCCTTCTTGAGATCAAATCTCTCCAACCCAGAGCTAGAAATACGGTCATGCCTGCCCTGGACAGGAGATGTCCTGCCAGAAGGGCCATGAGGAGTCTTGGCTGGCACAAAACTACCTTTTTGGCTAGAAAACTAGCTTGAAAATGAAAAAAAATATGCCTAGCACGTCATCCTGAGTGCGTTGACTTTTGTTGGCGCCGCCATTATCGTCATACTGCATGAAATGAGAACGTCAGCACGCTGTTGTAGATATGCCCATGCCCTCTAGATCATAACTATTTTTTTATTGCATCTGAGCGTCATCCCTGGAAGTAGATCGAATATGGGTTTGCTTGATGTACTCGTCAATGGCATCTACCGTTTGTATCGGCAAAATGCGCGGCTATCAACAGTTGACTGTTGAATGTTCATCAGTCGAATAAGAAGAAAATAATCTGCCCGAGCAAGCCGGCATCATGTTCTAATCGGCTGCAACTCTCTCCGTCTCTGCAGGAGTGGAAGCCGGGGGCGAACAAGGAGAACATTGCCCTCTCTGTTGTGGAGGTTCTACGGCTGCTAGATGAGAACTTGGACGCTTTCTTTCAGCTGCCGATCCCCATGCACCCCGCACTGCTTCCTGACTTGCTCTCCGGACTTGATAGGAGCCTCCAGCTCTACATATCGAAGGCAAGGTCCGGATGCGGTAAGCTATGGCGTCAGCAGAGCTCCTTGTGGCGGCGTCTGTTCTTGGGCGAGCAGTATCTAACTGCGCGTTTAATTCTTCAGGGACGAGGAACACCTTCTTTCCTGCGCTGCCAGCACTAACCAGATGCACCATTGACGCGAAACTGTGGAAGAAGAAGGAGAAGCCCCAGAACCCCCAGAGGAGATCGCAGGTGGGAACAGTGAATGGCGACGACTCGCTCAGCCTCCCGCGTCTGTGCGTCCGCATGAACACCCTGCAGCATGTACGCACAGAGCTGGAGAATATTGGCAGGAAGGTGATCACCTGCTTGAGGAACGTCGAATCGGCGCAGGCAGACGTCATCAATGGTCTGGAGATCAAGTTCGAGCTCAGCCTGGCCGGCTGCCAGGAAGGGATCCAGCACCTCTGCGAGGTCACGGCGTACAAGATCGCCTTCCGCGACCTCAGCCATGTCCTGTGGGACGGCTTGTATGTCGGGGAGCTGACGACCTCGAGGATCGAGCCGGTGGTGAAGGAGCTGAACCAGACTCTGGAGCTCATATCAAGCACGGTGCACGACAGGCTGCGCAATCGGGTGGTGACTGCGCTGATGAAGGCCACCTTCGACGCGTTCCTTCTGGTTCTCCTTGCCGGCGGGCCGTCTCGGGCGTTTTCTTCTCAGGATTCTCAGATATTCGAGCACGATTTCAGATCTCTCAAGGATCTGTACCTCGCCGACGGCGATGGGTTGCCGGAAGAACTGGTCGAGAAAGCTGCGATGCAAGCGAGGGCCGTGCTGCCCCTCTTCCGTGCGGACACACAGAGCCTGATCGACCGATTCCGACGCACAATGGCAGACAGCTACGGCCCCGCGGCCAAGTCCAAGCTCCCGCTGCCCCCCACTTCGGGCCATTGGAGCCCGACAGATGCCAACACCATCTTGCGCGTTCTCTGCTACCGGAACGACGAAGCTGCCTCGAGATATCTCAAGAAAACCTACGGCCTCCCCAAGAAGCTATGACTGGTTGACGAACGCTCCACAGAGCCTTGCCCTCTTCTTCGCGTGTCGTTTTTGATCGGCGGCTTCTTCCTCTGGTTGCGGCCATGAGCGGGCTTCTGTGGGGGGAAGCTCGGTGGGCAGTGAAATGAGGGCTCAGAGGCGGCAGCGAGGTCTGTTGGTCCCATGAAGGTATCTCTAGGCATTCTTACCATTCTTTTCACAGCGTTTAGGTTTCTTGAAGGACGTCGATGTGGGTCTTCTCCTTTCATTTCGCGTCAGGGGGGGTGGGGGAGCTTTTCCAGGTTTCCTTGCTCGCTCGAGCAGTTACATTATTTTCCAGACGAACGCGTTGTGAATAATTCCTCTCTTGCCAAGATCCTGCCTTTTTTTGTTTTCATGGCCAAAAATAGAAGTCAGCTCTCTAATCTAAACTGGGTTGACATTTCGGAATGTGGGTCAAAGCGGCAGTCACCCCAATCGCCGGATCACCGCAGCTTATAAATATAAAAAAAAATCATTTAGTAATTCCTAGCATAGTCAAAGAAAGATCTCCCAGGCGCCCAAGCCGCATCCAGTGATGACGAACAATCAAAAGGAACTGCCTTGATCATCATATATAAGAACCCAAAAAGGGATATTTCATCGTAATCAGCTCAGGGTTTTGAAATTAACGGTGCCAATTCGGTGTCAGCAAAGAAATCTATGAAGGGACACTGAAGAAGGGAAGAGAATCAGCTGTCCTCGAGGATCGCCCGCCCAAGATTCGTCGCAAGAGCCAGTCTGACGGAGCTCAGGGCCTCCGGGGCCAACTCGATGTCAGCGAAGTCGGGGCGCAGCCGAGCAATCGATAGCTCCTGCAACTTGTTCAGCAGCAGGTTGGTTTCCGATACGGTCAACAGAGGGCGCTCCCGCCAGTTGAGCAGCTTAACCTGGACGAGCAAGAACAGTAGCACAGAGGCTGATGGATGGCAGCTGAAGCAAATGCTGGCTAATTTGATGTCACCGGGAGGGGTGGGACAGGTATACATATATATATATATATATATATACTATATATATATGTAGACATAGATATACAAATAGATAGATATATAAATAGATGTATGTATATATGGATTGTGCATGAAGCAGTGAAGAAGAGAGCAAACCGTTTCCCCTAATGGAAACTGGTCAATTTTAAGGGGAGGGCATTAGCTAGTCAGAGCTTTGACAGTAATATGAGCTTGCTGTATATATGCATATACTCAAGCATAAATATATATACATATATATATATATATTGCGTATGAAGCAGTGATGAAAAGAGCAAACCGTTTCCCCTGATGGAAGCAAGGATTCGTTTTTATTCGTTTTTTCAGCTTTCCGTAGAACAGAAAAATATGAGCTGTAGATGAAGTGATGTGGGCAAATATGCGGCTCATGAGAGACAAGATTGTGAAAGACTACGAAGGAAGGGATCAGAATGAAAAATGAGCCCGTGCCCTTGTGGGCAACCAAGCGGCTCATAAACTGCCAAAGAGCTGATTTTAAAACCGTGATCAGATAAAATACAGCATGGTTCATGAAAATAAGGCAGGCTAATGTATAGTTTTAAGGCCTCACCGAATCATGCAGAAGAGGCAACCAAAACCGCTGCGGAGTAGATGGGTTCTTCATGAGCTGCAAAAATAAAAATGAATTGCCATTCAAAAGGTTTCAATAAAGATAAAAAAAACCCACACCAACTCTAGCTTTACTTTTGATCATCTCACACATTTACCGTAAATATGCTAAAAAACAGGATGCCATCTGCTATGTCAGCCATAGAAGTTCACCATGATAATAAGTATTTGCCTGCCTGATGACATGCTACTTTCTAGTAATGTCAACCAAAGAAATTGCATCATGAGGGAGAGTAAGAATTAGCGTCTTAAACTACCTGTTTTCTCAAATGAATACATTCTATTTCCCATTACGAAATTTCTGTGCCTAAAAGGACAGATCAGGAAAAAGACCTCACTAACTGAACTTTTCAACAAGCAAAAGGGTTATCTATGATTTCACAGGGACTCCAATTTCCATGCCACTGGTACAAACTGCAGCTGACTGAAGGGTTTTGCCAATTATTTGTAATACCTTTACAAGAGATTGTACGGACTGCCTAGCGGCAGTTACAGTTGCTCCTTCTTGCACATTATGAAGCGACTTCTTGAAATCTCTGTACCTATAAAGTAGTTTGTTGGTTAGATGAGGAATTCAAAAGTGAAAACAATGTTGATTTTTTTTGTAATGAGATAGATAGATGCTTAGAAAGCAAGATATTACCTGTGAAGAAACTCAAGGCCTCCTGCACTTCCAACTTCTGAGCCTAGGAGTTCAATTAGCCCTTCCCATTGCTGCAATGGCGAATGTTTACAACTCTTAAGTAAATAGCACAACAACAGATACCTCGCGTGAATTACCGCTCTTACTCAAGAGAAAAATTTTAAGCACCTTGAAACTATCATCAGATATTGACTTCCCAATACAATCGAACAACTGCTGTGCTATTTTATTGAGACGAATTTCATCCCGAGCCTGTTGAAGCCAATAAATCCCAAAACCCTTTCTACCATGCTTCCAATGGTGCACTCCGGCAATCTATATGGTGAAGCATTAAAGCGTCAGCAGAAAGCCAACCTAAAGTATGATAAAAACACTAGTACATGATAACATGTCACCTATTGGTTATTATGCTTACCTTCATCACACTTAAACTGATGTTTTCGAGCTCATACAGGCGGCAAATTTCTAGATCCTGATCATAAAATAACAATGACAGTATCAAGCGCGGAGCATCAAAACCAACAAGATCAAATGAGGATGAGAAAATAATTGCAGAACATGATTAGTAGTAACCTTTAGTAACACAAGATAATGTTGGACAGGTTGCATGTATAATAGTTTTTCCAACAAACCCAAACCCTGTTTCTGGCATGATGCCAGATATGTTGGTGCAATCTGCAGAAAGGGAAAAGAAGACAAAATCCAACTGGCCATAAGCAATAAATTATCCGTATGGCTATATAGATAATACATAAGAAATTAAAAAAATATACAAAACCACACCAAAGAAACGCCTATCAACACTCTAGTCATTTTCATCATGTTAAACAATTAGAAACAAAGAGTATGAGTAGTCTCGTTTAAAGAACTTAGCACTTTGATATTTTAAAGTCTAGCACATATCTAAGGAACACAGTGCTGATGTTATGAACCAGCATATTATATCAGAAGTACACTGCCAGATACAAGCGTTTGTGCAATAGGATATAATTCATAACTAAAGTTTAAGAGTTCAGTATAACATTTGTACACGACGGAACAAAAGTTTCTGTAGAAGTACACTTTTATATATGAAGTCATGTTGGTCAAAACAACCAGTTAGGATGGGAATTAATATACCTGAATTATATTCCAGGGGTAATGGCTATTGGATCCCCACTAGAAAGGCAAAAATTAAAAATGTAACAACACGATGACTGGAAATCAGCCAGTCTCATTCAGATCAACTTATTTTGCGCATGGTAGACCTCTCCTGAGGAAAAAGCAGGAGAAGATTCCCAATACCAAATTTAAAGAAATTCGTCCATAAAGAACAAACAATGATCCAAGGATCACACTTGCAGCAAAAAATTCATGAAATTTCAAGCATAAAGACACGCTGACAATAAATAAAAACTCACCTGCCATGTCAAAGAATGGGATGATAAAACCTGTGCATAGACCAATCGATGGAGTTCTTCTATGCTGATTCCTCCCAAGTTGTAACGCTCTTCATGTAGCAACATCTCAGCTTGCTTGTTTTCAGATGTCAGCAATTCAATTGCATGTACAACCATCCTAGAAAAATAGAAAATCCAGGTGAATCCAAGATGATACAGAGTAGCTGCAGAAACTGCGTTCATTTGAGAAATACTTCAAACTCATTGCATGATTTATATGACAACTAATCACTCACCAAGGACCGAATATGTTTGAACATTCTGCCAGAACAATCTGGATGTTGCCAAAAAATGAACCTATCAACTTATAGTTGAAGGAATGACAAAAAACGACAAAGAATAACACAAGCTCCTTGCCTCAGTATTTTCTCCGAGGACACCGAGGAGGATCCCAGTAAGTCCACTGTAGCTGGGTGCTGGTTTCAGCTGTATACACTTCTGAGCTAAACTATACATTTCTTCTAAACCCTGATGAGGCAAAAGGACCACCGATGAAAAAGAAAATTAAAAATTAAAATGCTTGATAGCTTCAAAAACAGCATCAGAAGGAACTGATATCAGAAATACATAGGCAGTGGGAAATTACGACCAGAAAGTTATGATTCAACTATGCTAGAAGGATTACCGTGAGAAGTACGTGGTTATTCATAAAAATAAAAAATAGAAATAATTTTATTTTTATTCATAAATAATAAAATGCAAAAAAAATTGCATCTTAAGTGTTGAGAAGTTATAGAAAGGCACAGGTAAAAACAGACAAGATAATTAGCGAAGTAAATTGAGGATAGAAAAAATCAACTGAAAATTCAAAAGGTAATGTACGGCAGGATATAATTCTTTCAGGGAGTATTGGCATTACCATTGTGAATGGCTGTACGTACAGAAAATGGGATACATAAAGCTCCATCCAGTGATAAGTTGACCCGTGAAGACTACCAAGTTGCCCCAGCATAATCCGTAATAGATTCCTCAGGCCCTCACTAGTTTGGCGATGTCCACACTGGACCCAATATGCACTGTAATCCAATTTATTAACATGACCTTGCCATTTTTCCCAAGCCTGGGGATAGAAACATAGGAAGTTAAGCATAGAGAATAAAATTGGCAACAATTGAACCCAAAACTCAGTGATACCTTAATGAAATCCTGCCTAGTTTTATAGCATTGGCCTAGTTTCCCAGCAGGCAAATCAGGTCTCAGGCGTGGCATAGTAGAAACAAGAACTGCAACTGCCTCTACCAGGCCATTTTCAGTCTGCAAAAGATATGTCCAGTTACAGCAACACAAAAGCACTTTCTGATGGCATCATCTAACTGTTCAGAAATGTTTAAACACATAATGTGTCACCAAATCAGGATGGTATCTGGAAATTTCAAATAATGTGTCCGGTGACACGAGTTGATTTCAAACAGTAGTACACTTAAAAAATTCGTATATAATGTCTACTAGAAAATAGTATTTAGTGATTTCCCTGAAGTTCTTTCACCACCATACAGTGGCTACAACAGGGAGTCTGACCCGAGAGAAAAGCTTCTTTTGAAAAGATGGACCGTGGTCAAAACTAAGTTAAAAAAAATTAAACAAAGGGATCAAAATAAGACTCTGAAAACATTCATTGAATCCAACAGAAGAAAAAATACACCCAACTTATTCCGTCCAAATAATGTTATTTGTCTCTACACTCAAGTGCTTCTGTACAACACATTCAAGTAATTTAAATGCACCTATAAGAGCTATCTTAACTTCCAATGATACCTTAAGACATGTCCTTATTCAAGATACTGGAGACGTAGAAAAGTGCGTCTACACTCTATATCAACCAAAATAAAACTATAAGTATAACTCTCAGATTCTATAACTATGGCATTCGTACATAAATTTCATCTCAAACATGCTGCTTATACCAAGAAGTGTGAACTCATCAAATAAATTAACGAATAGTAGTAGACAGAAATCAAAATGATCCGTTAGAGAACGAAAAATTCAAGCCAGGGAAAGTATAGTTAGCGAATTTACATTAGAAGGGAACCATATAAAGCAAATCTGAATTTACCAAATTCCAAGCGGTAATCGGAGGACGTGAAGCCAAACCAAAAAAGAAACAAAAGCGATAGTTCGACCAAATCTCATATCGACTGCATGGATAGAGTCCAAAATGGCACATGTACTCCATCTCTGTGCTTTTAGGTGGATAACACTATGTATTCATTAATAATCAAAAGAGGACAGGAATGTGCATATCTATCTGCAGTATGTTCTCAAAAATCACCCCTTCATTATCGAAGGGTGACAAAGTTAACTTCTTCCTCATCAGAAAAAAGAAAAGGTCATCCACTCTTTTACCACATCAGATAGAAAATTGAATGTACTTTCCACTGAAAATCTTCATCCTTCGAATATATGCTTACTCTTGTCATTCCAGCATGAAGAACAGGCTATGATCATCCACCGACAAGTTCAACATGTGTATCCATAACTCTTCTGTCACTCCTAGGGTATCATTTGCATAAAAGCTATGAGGAATGGCTTCTGCAAAGTCTAGCATGACTCCACTTACCCATGGACAACAGGAGACGTAAATGTTATCAGAGCTGGCAGATTAAATTTGGGAAATCATCCATGCAAAATCTTCCACCCCACAATGTTTACTTCCAGAGGGAATGAGCGTCCGAATACTTTAGATGTCATGTGATACCTAAAAAACTATTTGGTTACCCAAGAAACCTTTCTATCAACTGGCATGGTGTAGCACCTCGTTTGGATAATGGAACAATCAAGAAGAAGACTTGCCATCATATTTATCGCAAGCATCAATATATTCTTCAAGTAATAATTATAACCACTGGGTCATAATTGAATCTCGATTAATGCCCCATAATATCAGGAAGTAGAAGTTTAAATTTTTCATCAAAAAAAAAAAAATCACAATGCATCAAATGTCCAATTGTCTCAAGAACAGAGTACTGTGCATACCTCTCGATCATCCAGTTGATCAGGTTGATATGATCCGTGCAATCTTAACAGTTTCACCTGGAACAGAGAACAATTAGTGGAGCATCCGCTTAAAATTAAACTTAATTGTCGTTATGTTGGTTGTTAAAAAGCATAAGAGGCGAAACAACTCACCACAACATCAAGCCAACCAACTGCTAATCCTAACGCTATTCCTTCCCAGTAGTCAGGATCATCCTCAATGACCTGGATAATCCAAGCTATTTATAAAATGCAAATCCCATGTGATAGTGAGAACCATGAAAAAGCAGATCATCCTTGTCCTTGATAACAAATGCAGTGCAAGCAAGAACAAAGCGTCAACTTAGAGTCGTTTCTAGCTTAAAACATTTCTAACACGGAACTCCCCTATTTTTTTTTTTGAAAAGAACACGGAACTCCCCTATATCCATGTCAAAAAGAAAAACTGGCCTCTCTGTGGTCATTTCTCTCGCCATATAACTGACCATAGAGCAATAGAAAAATGCATAAAATGACGGTTGAAAAATAAAAAGGTCCGAGGTAATAAAAAAGTGAAAATAAAACACAAAGAAAGTCTGAAAAGCTGAACATAAAAGTTGATGAAAAGCCTTCAAGGGAGGAATATAAGGTGAACAAAACCTGGAGAACATAGTTGATGAACAGCAGGAAGAATATGGAGATAAATAGATCCACTAGATAAAGAAACTGTTTGACGGGCTCCTGTGGGAAATTATTTCCCATTGATTTCTGAACAAGTACACTAATAGTCCTCACCTTCACATTTTCTAACAAGAGAGCTTATCGTTGCTGTTAAAATTTCAGCACGCATCTTTCCCACTTGGCAATACAATAAAATATGTAAAAACAATCAGGATGCATTATCACATGTCACCAGCTAAAAACCCACTGCATTATCATATGTAAAAACCCACTGCATTTCGCAATTAGGAATGCTCCTCAGTTCACAAAGACCAAACCTGAAGATCCACAAGCTTTTTCTGCAGAGCCACAAGTTTTGAGTGTACTGTTGGTTCTGTTGCAGAAAGAAGACCATCATAATCCTGAAAATAATATCATTAGTAAGAGATAAAAGAGATCACAACTAGTAAGGTTTCCTATAACCAGCCAAAGCAAACCAATTTTCAACCCCGAAATTTTCTCTAGGAAAGTGAAGCCTGAGCCTGAAACAACAAGAGGAAAATAAGCTGCGAAAAAGCAGCTAGAGGAAGACCATTACTGCTAACCAATCAACAAGATTCCCAGGTAGCCAAGCTTTAGATTCATTGTCTGCATAAAATATCTCCACCAGGTCCCACGCAGCTTTCAAAGTTGTTTCCTCAACTGGCTGTAAAAGTAAACTGCTCTATTACCTTATAATACAAGCGTATATTAAAATGATTAGTCTAATGGCAACCCTATTTGAAAGGTAAGGTGTATAATAAACTGTACATCCAGTAAATAACTTTCTTTCAAAAGGCAACTACCTCCACAACCATTTTTGGATCATCGATCACTGATTCAAGAGGCTTTCGTTTCTCTAGAAGATCAGAAATTTGGCTACTGTACTCCAAAATATACTGCCGCCTGTCACATAAAAAAAAGAAATAAAACAACCGTATATGACAAAATGTGAAAACTTAAAATCCATCCTTTGGGCAGTCAACATTACTCATGAAGATTTAGGTACGAATCCATGAACAGTGCATTGCATTCAAAACCAACGTCAATAGGACAGCCAGTCCCATGCATAAGTGGCATTGGGTAGATAGAGACTTGCATTAGTACAGAATATCCTGAGTCTCGGAGTTTCTTCTTTTTTCGGACCTAATCTAATTTCTTTCACGCAATAAACAAGAAACAATGCTTGGGCAAAGAGAATCTCATAATAGCATTAAGTTATAATCTCACGATAATATATCTCTACCTCCACATGAGAATTCATGAATGACTCCCCATGTTTAGACGTAGTTTCTTTCCAACAAATGAAATAGCATGCTTCTCAGATATAGCTGGTAAAAAAGATTCCATCTCCCTACTTATCACCCTTTATTGTTCTTGACGCATCAAACGCTGCACATCTTAGCAGCCACAACGTTCTATTAAGCACATCTTTTGGTCCAAAATACGTGCTTCACGGTATTATAATTTAATGGATAACAACGAAATTAACTAAAAAGAAGACCCAGAGAAAATATGCATTAATCAAATATTGACTCTTGGCAAATATCACGGAGCACTGTAGCTTCTCCCAGAGGCACTGCTCTACCCTGCGAGCAGCCTAATAAATAACAAAGTTTGATCTTATTTCAGATAATTCATAAACGTTGCATACAGAAATTTAAACGATACACAAAAAAATGGACAAAGGAAATCGTGAAGGACGCCCCATCTTGGTTATGTAGATCCCAAATCATTCAAACCGAAATTGACCGGAAAAAGAATAGTTTCGGAAATATTTTAACGTCGAAATACCCTGCCACGGAAAATGTAACGATGCTAGCGAGCAAAACCTACCATTCTGTGCGGAATGAGGAGAACTGCATCCTGGAAGCTGACATAAGAGCATTCCTCCGACTCTGAAGCAATGCGAATGCAGGAACCGAACCGTAAGCAATCCTGCGCTGCTGCGCTTCGCTAATCTCGCCGTTCGCACCTCCTTGGAGTTGGACCTCCACCACGACCCCGCCCGCCTGAGCCTCGGGATGTCTGGAATCGTCATCTTCTCCAGACTCCGACGGCGTTCGTTCTCGGAGGCAAGCTACGTGGAGAAGGTTCCCCCGGGACCAGGCGACGTAGACTCGGAATATCGGGGGCTTGAGGCCGTGGCGGACGGAGTAGACAACGGGGTCGTGGACTTGGGACGAGAATGGGACGAGTGCGTCCCCCGGATCCGACAGACGCCCCGGCATGTCCACGCCCGCGATTCCCCAGCGGAGGTCCGGCCGGCGGGGAGGGTGAGAGTGAGGGTTCTCCGTCGCTGAGGGGGCTCCGTCTTGAATCAATTGATACTCTCCCTCCCTCCCACTCGAGCTCGCAAACGGACTGAGAATGGGCTTCGGAAGGGTTTTTCCGAGGGGTTTTCTGCGTGAAAGCAGCGGGCTTCATATGTTTCAGTAAAAAAAAAACTTTAATATTAAAAAATACCTACTTGAGAAAACATGACGAGGCATTTTCTGTAATCGCCAGTGTAGGTTTATTTGTATTTATATAATTATATTTTAATATTCATATGAAGAAAATTTGTGGCAATCAGATATTTCCTAATTCTGAGTTAAAAAATAAGTCTCTCTCTCTCTCTCTCTCTCTCTCTCTCTCTCTCTCGCTGGGCCCACGCTAGCCAGTTATAAACTCCGTTAGGAACCCATCGCATAAAAATGGCCAACAGCATGAGATCGGTCAACACCCCAAAACCCAGTCACCCTCCACTCAGAAATCGGAGGCAGTTTATCGAGGGCAAGGGAACAGAAAACCTATTTATTACGGCTGGAGGATAAACCGGAAGACGAGCTCGGTCAACGCAGACCCGTTTACGAACCGGAGGAAGGCCGAAGATAAGCGCACCAAGACCCAGCTGTTGACATAAGAACGTCAACCCCCGGGAACAGGATGGCCGCTCGCTTATAAACCAGACCAGAGGTCACTTGTGTCAAAGAAAGACGTGAACCGACGACGACACACAGTCAAAGAAACCGAAGCTCCTTTGACTTCTGTCTCTCTCTCTTCCTTTGTCCTCGGTTTCTCACCATTAAGCAGGACCGCCACGCGCACGTTAGTAAGCCGATTACGTCGCCACGGAGAGGAGAGTAGTGCAGCGGAGGGAGCAGAAAAGCGTCAGAGGGGTAGGAGGCTCCGCCCCCGGCGTTGCTTGAGGAAGGGGAGAAGCCCCCAGTCAACCATATTTGAAAACACAATACAAACATCGGGCGGCGTGATCAATGAAAGCCCGATTATTGGCGTACGGAAAGCTCCATCGAAAGGGGACAAAACGGTCGTGGGCCAGCTTGTTCGAACTCCGGCGGTGGGGCTGATTAGCGGTAGTTGCGGTAGTTGGGGCTGTACATGCAGCTCTCGGCGTGCTTCACCAGGTCCGCAGGCCGGGGGAGGCGGGAGGCCAGGCCTGTCTCATGCAAACGGCAACCAACCGTGAGAGAAAACGGAGGAGGTTGATGGGAGGAGGAGGAGGGGGGGCCCACCTAGGTCGTACGCCTTGGCGGCGACGCTGGCGGCGATTTGGGCGGATATTTTTCGGATGTTTGAGAAGGGCGGGTAGATGAGCCCCTTGTTGAAGTTCTCCTGGGTCACCTGTTTAGCCAGCGCCTCCGCTGGGGGGCAGGCGTCAACGGACGAAGAAGAGTCAGATCAATCGGCTTTTCATCGCTTGGCTTTCTAGCATCATGGGTGATCTATTTTGAAGGGCTGTGCGTACCGGCGGTGAGAAGCATGTCGTCGTGGACGCGAATGGCCCCCGAGATGACCAGACCCAGGCCGAAGCCGGGGAAGATATACGCGTTGTTGGACTGGACGGAAAGACGAATGGAGGTGTCAAGAGGGGGAATGCCGGTAAGGGGGGGGTGGGGGGTCGACGGCGGGGTCGTACCTGCCCGGGAACGAAGGTCTTTCCCCCGTACACGACCGGGTCGAAGGGACTTCCGCTGGCGAAAATCGCCCGGCCCTGCACAGGGCAGAAGATGTAAGATTAATCGGGCTCGAGTCGTGCTCGAGGTGAGATCAATGGAGAGAGGATTATTATGGCTGCGTTCTGGACGGACCTCGCTCCACGTGTACGCCTCCTCGGCCGTGCATTCGGACTGCGACGTCGGGTTTGAGAGCGCGAGGATCACGGGCCTCTGCAGTTTGTCGGCGGGAGATGAGAAATCGCCTTCCGGGGAAAATTCCAGACAGAAGAAAAGGAGGAGGGGAGATTTCGACCTTGTTAAAAGAGGCCATGGCCTCGACCACCTCCTTGGTGAATGTCTTCCCCACCCCGGATGATCCAATCAGGATGGTCGGTTTGATTGACTAAACAGAACGAGAGATAACATGACAAGTCCATGAGATCACAGGCCAAAGTTGAACGGACAGATAATGTATAGAAGTGCACTGATAGTATGTCTATCCATTTAATGAGATTTTTCGGTAAATATAAACAATCTGAAAACATTATAGAACACGTGGATCGGGATAGATGACCCCTGGTACTCTGGATATATTAATGAGAGGGAAGTTCTTACTGTAATACGCTACATCAAAGTTTGTGGGGAGGGAGTCCTCACCTTCACGGCATCTAAAAGCCCCTTGACGGGCTCGTGCTCATGAGCCCAAGGTTTCTTGAAGTGCTGAAGTGATTCCTTACGGGAGCTAACAATCAATCCCTGCAAAATATTTCCAATGTGTGATGAAAAGTGCCCAAACACTAAGATAAAAAATTTACGCGTGAAAGGAATTAATTCGTGGCTTTTCATGTACCTTTGAGTCCACAAGCCAAATCCTCTTGCGAGACTCTTCCAAAGGAGCCTTAGTCTGCCAAAGAAACAAAATAAGAGATTAAATTCATATTAATCTAAGATTGCTCAGGTAGTGGAGAAAACCAGGAGGGGAAAAGGAATTCTACACCACTTGAATGGCTATCTGGCAATTTCATCTTCCGTACCTGTTTTGACATCTCGAGGGCTATGAGCTCTGCTATACCAGTGCCAGCCTGCCCGCAATGCATAGAAAAGCAAAGGACGAAAATATTCAGGAAGAGCAACAGACAACGAATCAATAAAAATAAAAAAGGTGTATATTAATGATCACAAGACTCAATAAAAAACGGACGACTGCATATTAATGAACAATCTGTGCGTAGTGTATCCATGCAACTGGGAAAACCTTGAAAACGCTCGACTATACAAGCTAGAAATCACAACCATCAGAATAAATGGACGGAACTAGAAGCGATCGTGTAAAAAATTAATATTAATTATATCAGCGAAGGCATGTAGAAAGAAACTAACCTCTCCAGCACCAAGGAACAAGAAGGTGTGCTCAGCCAATGTTCCACCGATGACTTGCAGGGCTGCAACTATTCCAGCAAGGACCACAGCAGCAGTTCCCTGCAATCACATATAACAAAATAACTGAGATTCATGTCCATCGGGAAACAAAAAATATGTAGCTACGAAAGTGCACGTCTCACTTAAGCAACTAGCATGAACATCAAATCATCGTTAGGGACAAAGACCTCCGTTTACGCTACCTGGATATCATCATTGAAGACGAGATGCGTGTTACGATACTTCGCAAGCAGCTCAAATGCATTGTGATTGGCGAAGTCTTCAAACTGGAAACCGCAGTCTATTTTGGTTAAAGAACGCGCTGACGAAGTAGAAGATACTCAGATCCAGTAGCCAAGTGAGTCTGATAAAATAAACAAACCTGTATGAGGACCTTCTCGCCATAGTTCTGCTTAACAGCGGTCATGAATTCGTCCAGAAGTTCGTCATACTCCTACATGGACATATCGAACATCAAAACCAACTACTTTAAAGTTAGATGACATTTATCCTTTAAGACTCCATGAATCAGCGTAGCTTGGTAAACAAACCTGTCCAGTGGCCCTCCTCTGCCTGAGCCCAATGTAAAATTCGTTATTCAGCAATTCTTCGTTGTTAGTTCCAACATCAATCGTTATAGGTAAACACTGAAAATAAAGTGCAATCCATAGATTCAAAATTTTTCACCGGGAACTCTAACAAAGAGTAAGCCTGAAGGATAATAGAACAGATAATGAAGTTTATGGAGAGAGATGAATCAAAAAAGTTGCTTACTGCAGAGGGGCGTACACCACCGAGGGCTGTATACAGAGCAAGTTTCCCCACAGGGATTCCCATCCCCTAGAAAATTTTAAACTCGTGGTCATTTGCTGGAATGGTTAATGCACATAGTTTTATTGCGTCCATAAAGTCACATTGGCAAGAGGATGACAACCTGACATCCGAGATCTCCAAGACCCAAGATGCGTTCACCATCTGTAACAACAATGACCTGAACACTTTTTTCGGGCCAGTTTTTCAATACCTCTAGGATCTTTCCCCTGAAAAAGCCGGGAAAATGTTGAAAATTATAAATTTGACGGGTGTATACAATTACGATGGCAATCTTTCGTCCAGATAGGATGTCAGAATACATACTTTTCTTTCAGACTGATGAACAGACCCTGCGGACGCCTAAAAATGGAACCATACTTCTGGCAGGCCTCACCAACAGTCGGCGTGTAGACAATGGGTAGCAGCTCCTCGACGTTATCGATAAGAAGCTTGTAGAAAAGCCTCTCGTTTCTCTCCTGGTAACAGATTTGAACAGTGGAGACCGTTAACAACTCTGACTAATCAAACAACTTGACAAAACACTCAATCGACGGAAAGAAGGGGGGGGGGATTTCGGTGCAGTCAATGCCTGGAGGTCCATCATCGCCACGTAACGCTGAAGAGGAACTTGATACTGACGGAGGTTGTGCATCATCTTCTTCTCCTGTTCAAACGGGATATAGTAAATAAAAGTTAATAAACTCTCGTAATTAATGATAAATCACCGTGAAGATGTCTTCGAAAGCATGATTGATGGTTCGCAGACCTGAAGCTCCTGGGTGCTGCATACTGGAGGTAAGAGACCTCGAAGGTAGTGAGCATCTCTCTCCTTCTCGTTGAAGGCGAGCCCCTTGTTGTGGTGTGGATCCCTCAGCAAGGAATAGCCGCTGATGCCCAAAATTACAGTTTAGGGGCAGATCAGCACGACAATCTTTACTCTATAGTGGCGATCCATCAGATGACTAAAAAATAGGGATCGGATACGTGCGAAGTTCGAATAGCTCAAATCTCTGTCAGACAGCAGAAATGACCCTAACTACGCCTAAAAGTGCTTTGACGATTCGGCTGTAGTCCGCGTGATGCTGGTTTCAGTACTAGAATAGAAAGATCTCTCTAGCTCTAAATGAGATAAACTTCGGAAGCGAAACCAAACGACATCTGGAGAAGATCGTGCGGCGCGCGCGCGCGCGCGAGAGAGAGAGAGAGAGATGGACAGGATACGATGTATGAACTTTGTCTGATAACTCAGAAAGTTAAGATCGACGATAATCGAACAAATTAGGATAGGAAACAACAGAGTTTTACGACAGTAAACTCAGTAAATGAACAAGTCAAACCGTTGGCTAACAATAACGAAAGAGAGACAGAAGAACATGTTGGAACAGCACTGGACGACAGTCGCGGATCAAAAAGAGAGTTCCATTGAGAGATCGCAGGAAAGAAAGGGACATCACGAGTTTCGTGCGTAATTCAGAACACTGGGAAGAAAGATCACTGAGGACGACTGCAAACGATGAGATGGACGCGAGAAACGGTGCAGCCACGAAGGCGCTGTACCTGGCCACGGATACCGTCCAAGGAGTGACGAGCAGCTCCTCGGTGGCATAGTCTTCGCTGTAAAAGTCCTCGACGCCTCCCCCGACGGTGGACCTCGGCGTGCTCGCCATCCCGCCCCTTCTACCTCCAACAACTCCTCTCTTCTTCTCCTTCCGGTGCTCGCACCGCGCAGTACTACGGACGAGGAGGCCGACTTACCTCAGCAAGGTCACCAACCAGGAGCACCAACACCGCGGCAAACCACTTACAGCGAGAAACTCCTCTGGTTTTCAACGCGGCTGAAGAAGGTTCGGGAATACAACGCACCGGCTCCCCCTTCCCCATTATATACACGATGCGACTGAAAAAATAAATAATAATATACATTCATGTCCCTCCTTTAATGCGGACTAATAATGCTTATCATTATCCTCATTACCGTGAATCGGTCGAAAGAGGAGAGAGAAAATGTCCACGCCCGCTTGTCTTCAGTTGACCGATCGTGGCCACACCTGCGATGGGAGAGAGAGAGAGAGAATCAGGTTCTTTGTCCCAGATCGGCGGGAAAGGATGGGCGCGGCATCCAGGCCCTGTCTCTGCGTGTCTCCGTGACGTGTCATTTTCTAGAGAGAGGGAGGAGGACAAGGCGAGTTGGTCGCTCGGGGGGGAGCGGCGGAGGTAAAAAGCTGCCTACGCTAAGCATCTCTGTTGCCTGTCGACGAACCGGCGGATCATCTTACCAATCGGGCCCACCAGCGTCGCGGTCGCCAAAGTTGACGGCTCTGATGAGCCGAGCCGATGACGCAGTTTATGATCCGATTAAAAGACGCTGCCAGCATAGTGGCCGCTGCCAAAGATGCCGGCTATCAGAGGTCAGGTCTTGATGGCACGTGTCTCTGTTGGACCACCGCCTAGCCTTCTAGAAGGGAGTAGTCAACATCGGAGACCCAACGAATCGTGATTATGACACGTGCGCCACCCATAGTAAGTCTTTGAGAGTCTCGCCAAGGGTTTACGAAGGATGATTTTTTATTCATACAAATTACCGTATTACTCTCTCTCTCTCTCTCTCCTAAAATCTGTATTAGCGATAATACAAATTCTTTCGCTAATTACAATTAGACCCGTTAAGAGATTCTTGAGACTACGTCTAAGTGACGTCATGTACGCGTGTCCCAGCTCGGTCCCCCCCTTCTCCGCGCGGTCGCTGGAGCCGAACGGCGAATCCCCCCCTCTCACGTAGACGCGGCCGTCTCTTGGTCGTCATCCGTGACGTCATTCGTCACCAACAACAACCCTCCGCCGGCGGAGAATATGGAAAACTGGTTGGTCCACTAGTTCCGGAGACCGACGTGGCCTCCCCGGAAGGCTGGACAAAGTCGTTGACAATATATGGCCAATAAGTCAACGTGACGATTGATCCGGTATTGGGTTTTGTGAATTATTAAAGCCAAAGCCCAAAGTCAATGACAGTTCTTCCTGGAAGTAAATAATTATTTTTTTACCAAATTTAGGCGACGCGTCATTAAAAATGGAAAATTTAAGAGTGGTTGACTTGATTATAACAGCTCTGGCGACTTTCTCCAGCGGAGAGAGATCTAACCGAGGGAGGTCCAACCTGGACCACTCCTTTGTAGCGTTTAGAGGGACCCGTTAATTAATTCGGCCATCCGGATTTAGATAACATAATTTGATAGAAAATTATTTTTTTTATCCGAAAAAAGAAACTGATGGTGATTTATATTTTTTTTATGAGGTTCGGTCGAAGCCCCGGCACCGAGGAAGGAGGAGAAAGGCCCGAAAAGTAAAAATAGCCCACGTCTGGTGCATTAACCGCGGGGTGTACCAGGCCACCGCACATCGAAGCCCAAACTCGAGTAATTGGGCTGGACCGGATGCTGGCATAATTTGGCCCATTAATTTCAGTCCCTTAGACCCGTTTAGCCCGGGGCAATTTGTCTTGTGTCAGGATATGGGCCGTTGAATCACAGGGTGTCCTGTAAACAAGAAGAATGGACGGTCAAGATGATCTCAATCGTTATACAATCACATCTGAATCGTTCGCAACGATTCGTCGCTCACTGCTCAGCGGGAAAATCAGTCACGGTGGCGATTCGTATAAATTCTAGATGAGAAATTTCGCTGCCGTCTAGGGTTTAACGTCACATCGTGTCTTGATCGCTCGTCGTAGCGGCGCTCCCCTCCCGTTCGCGTCGGAGGGAGAAGAAGGGAGCTGGAAGATGGCGGACGCTAAAGCGGCGGTCACCATCCGCACCAGGAAGTTCATGACGAACAGGCTCCTCTCGCGGAAGCAGTTTGTATGCCCTTCGTTCGTTGTGGCTTCTTCTGTCTTCTATGCAAACGTTTGTTTCAGCTAATAATCTCTCGCATTTCAGGTTATCGACGTCCTGCACCCAGGGAGGGCCAATGTCTCCAAGGTGGGTTCGCCTTCCTGGCAGAAACAGTAAAGCCATGATAGATGTGTCCTTGATAAATCCAGGATATTGTTTCCGGCATGTGCTGATCGTATTTAAAAAAAATTTGGGGGAGAATGCAGGTGGAGTTGAAGGAGAAGCTTGCGAGGATTTACGACGTTAAGGACCAGAGCGCAATCTTCGTGTTTAAGTTCCGCACGCACTTCGGAGGCGGAAAGTCCACCGGATTCGGCTTGATTTACGATTCAGTTGAACAGGCGAAGAAGTTCGAGCCGAAGTACAGGCTGATCAGGGTACTTATTGCATCAGTGCCCTTGCGACCACATTCCATTTCTCAAGTTTATTCTTATGTTATCGCTTATTTTCTCTTTATCTATTATCATGTCTGGTACAACTCAAAAGACTGTTTAGAGGCAGCGGAACTTGACAATTATCTATCGTATAATTTCGTACGTTCTACGATGATCTTCTGTAGGAAGAACAAGTATAAATTAATATATTTGGAAATGGATTTTTTTTTTATTGTGAAATCAATTTGCAGTACCACATTCGCTGATCTTTGAACTCTGTATTCACTTACCTGCGACTATCCTCCTCGTCATTTGGAAAACCAGAAAAAAACTGCTCGTTAATTTAATCCTCTGCTGTAATTCCATTTGGATAGTTTTCGATTGTATTTATATTTCTCATGCGCCGTTTCTCTCTTTTCGAGGATACCTACGCGTAATTTATGCGAATCTTCATGATTCCTACTGGCTTCATGTCGCCCCCCCCCTTCCGCATGTCCTGATTCTTTCTCTGTGCAGTATTCATCGTTATCAGACCACTGCACGCAGAATTGCTCTCCAGGAATACCTATGGCGATACTTCTCTCTTTTGATGTTCCGAATCCCGCCATGCTACTCATCTTAATTGGAAACGTCTTATTTCATGTCGTCACCTGCGAGAGCATCCCACTTTTTGCTTCCATGATCTTGGTGTTTACTACTTACTGATCTTGATGAACAAGACTTCACATGCCAAGACAGCGTGCTCAGTTCTAATGTTTGCCCTCGCATTGCTGCCATTATGCTGAGAAGATGGTTCCTTGTGCCGGCTGATTCTCATTCCCTACCCAGAATTGTAACATGACAGCCACAAGATTTCCCCTTTCATAATCCTTTTTTTTGTCCCAATCGGTATATAACGTGACGATAGATTGAGACATAAGATAGGATGGATGTTGTGTTATTGCAAGATGGATTTTTTCATGGGTTCTATGCATTTATGTAGTTCCTGATGCATGTCCTTGATCTTGGGAATATCTTCACAATTCGATTTTATAAAGTCGACATCGGATTCCTATTACTGGCCGACTTTCTGACGTGGGATTGGTATTCGTCAGAATGGTCTTGCAACCAAGGTCGAGAAATCAAGGAAGCAGGTCAAGGAAAGGAAGAACAGAGCGAAGAAGATCCGAGGGGTCAAGAAGGTAGCGCTCCCATTTCATATTTTTCTTGCGCATCATTTTATTTTTTGCGGTGTGGCATATGCAAGTGGGTGCTTACATGTTGTTGCCGCTCGTTGTTCAGACGAAGGCCGGCGACGCCGCCAAGGGTGGGAAGAAGAAATAAACCGGGCTTCTCCTTGCATGTTTCTTATAAAAAATCATTCCTCACTTGGCTCGGACGATGCCCATTCTTTAGGCTATATATTTCCCGGTCCTGTGCAATTTTCTTGGCCTCCTGTTGAGGTTACATCCCTCTCTCTCTCTCTCACTCTCTCTGAAGATTTTGTGGGACCCTGATTAATTAAAAATGTTCAATTTTTTACAGCCACTTGATTCCACTTCAGTGCCTTAATTGGGCATATGGAGTGGTCCATTAGGCTACTCTCATGCCTGATCACGTGGCGCTTCTGGCTTTCTCTGTGGGGGCCGGGCCGGTCCGGGCCTCGCGTAGGCCTATTTCATAGTCCGTTTAATGGGTTTTTTTTCCCCGTCCTGGCAAAAGAGGGCTGGGCATTGGAAAGCCCTGTTCACGCTCGGCCCGTAATTCACTGGGCCAAAGCCTGTGTTCCGGGCTTTTCTCTCATTCATCCTTCGGGCCTTGTCAAGCCCGGCACGAGTAACGTGATCTAAATGCCGGGCCCGGAGCCTGTTATCGGGCTCTTCTACGCCCCGGAATGGGTTCCCCACTTTATTCGCTTAAGACGCCGGGCCCAATCTGGATTATTGGGCTTTTATCTCGACCCTCATTAGGGCCCATTACGAGGGATCGCCGTCGATCACAGAGTTCAAAAACGAGTAGAACGTATCGAATCCTCTGAGATGTGGTGGCTGATCCAGATGGGAGCGCCGGGTTCGCGGGAAGCGGCAAGAAGCTAGGGGCAAGAAAGAAGAAGGGGCGGGAGTTTGTGGAGATGGCCCGCACGCTTCTCTCGCAGTTCGTCCTCCTCTCCAACGATTCTCCGCGCCTCCACGCCCCAATGTGGGTGACCCTTGAGGTTCCTGCTCATTTCGTAGTCTTTTTCTTTCGGCTCCTGATGTCGCCTCCTGGTCCCGTCCTCTCTTCTGTGGTTTCGGCAGAAGGAGCTACTGGAGAACGGGTAGGGAGTCGGTCTCTCGACTACCGGTGCGGGGAGGCGCCAGTTTCCGCTGTCTGTGTAGCTCTTCGGTACCTCAAGCCAACGCCGACGGCTCAGAGACTTCACCGAGTGCTCGGAAGTAAGAAGCGGTCCCGGAGTTGCGTTTATGACTGAATTCGACGATGCTTCATGGACCATATTCAATCGAATTTATGAATTCGACACCATGACCCTGACACGTTGTTTAACGCCAAAATGAGGTCCTTTTGTACTCTATTTTCTTTTTTCGCTTTGCAGGAAGAGGGTGGTCTCTGGCGTCCAGCCAACTGGATCAGTTCACCTCGGAAATTATCTGGGTGCCATTAAAAATTGGATCACTCTCCAGGTTGGTTGACCTTTATGGGTGTCACTTCGCATTTCAATATCTTTAGAGCCTTGAGCTTTTTCTCCATCAATATTTGGCCATTTTGTTATACATGTCTAATGTTTTGTTTTTAGTTTAAATGATTGATTTTAGAACTTGATATTAGCTAGCGCTTAAATTTTCTTTCAACGATCATAAAAATATTTGAAGATTTATCTGCTTTTTCAAAAAAAACTCGCTGCTTCTTTTCTAATTTTAATTTTTTAATATTTTTATCCCGATGTTGATGAAATTTTTTTTATGATCTTCCATATTTATGATTCCTCTGCCTTCCATTCTTTTTTACAGGATACATATGAAACGCTGTTCTTCATCGTGGACTTACATGCGGTGAGCTTTAATTTGTTAGACTTTTGTGTTTTTTCTCTGAGTCTTTTTCTACTTACTGTATTTGACAACCTATTATTGCTTTCCTCACGTCTAGAGGTAAACTCTCTCGTAATTCAGTGTAATTGCTACTATCTTAAAAGAAGGCATTGCATTAAGATTCAAAGGGTGTGTATTGGATGATGATGATGATAATGATTTTGTGTATCTTTTCATGCTCTCACTAACGCATTTCCCAAAATGGGAATGAAACAGTTTCGCAATGGAAATTTATGGCCAGAGTCAGATTCGGCTAATTACCTTATGCTGAGTTCCATTGGCAAAACTTCAGCTCCAAGCTACAAAATGTCGGAAAAAATATTTATCTACAGCTGTGTAATCATATGGTGTGATCTGTCAAGTGTCCCTTTGATGCTGTCCCATTGGTCATACTAACTTTTTGCGTGAAAAGACCATTGTCATGACTTTTGTAGTACGAGCTTGATGGCTCATATTACGGTCGCAATTTCATTCCCAATGTTATTGGATATGTGTTTTCAAGTTGTTAGGGATGCATGGGATATGAGTAACGTTCTTATACTTAAGAGAAATCTTCTCTGGTATTGTGTGCCAAATTAGTATCCAAAACAAGGAGATTTATTTGGAAGTTTTCAAATCTGCTTTCATCCTGTCAGTATCCTGTTCAACTGATGTAATCGCTGTGATAGTCTGAAGATAGTTTCTTCATTGACAGATCACTCTCCAATATGATGCTCGGCAGCTGAGTGAAGCAACAAGGAGTACTGCAGCCCTCTATCTGGCATGTGGTGTGGATACAACAAAGGTTCAACACTGTTATTTCGTTGAGTCGTTTCCTATTTTTGGTTATCTATTACTCCCATCAGATCCACGTACTTATTTGTATTTAAATTTAGGCTTCTGTCTTTGTTCAATCCCATGTTCGTGAACACGTAGAATTGATGTGGCTGCTGAGTTCTACTACTCCAATCGGTTGGCTGAACAGAATGATTCAATTCAAAGAAAAATCTCTCAAGGCGGTGGGTTGCAGCTGTATGACAGCTTCATTGATCATTTATTTCATTGAATTCCTTTCTCTTTATCATGTTCATTTTTACCTGTTTTAATCGTTAATTTTATCATTATAGTGCAATTCTCTGTGATTTTTCAAAATATACGATTAAGAGAAAATCCTGGACATGCCACAAGTAAATCAGAAGCAACTAACAGTCGTAGTGTATCACTTACATGCATTGTAACCTGTTAGATATCTCAGTCGGAAATCTCATCACCTGTAAAACTCAATTTTAGTAGAATGCTAGAGCACATTGTAATGCGTCAAAACCTAATCAACTATTTAAGTTGGGCCTGCAACATGCTGGCTGCTAACAGAATTTAATATAGGCATGGTTTTGCCAATTGACATCCTCCGTAGATGCCATCGTACTAAGATGATATTTTATGTTTTCGGTTCCTATACACGCCCAAAGTTGAGTCTGGATCACTTATTAATTACTGAAAACACATTGGACAAACAGAAAACGACTGATGTGAAGAACTAAGACCAAAGTGATTCAGCAATATGGTAGACTGGATGTATTAATACCGGTGCGTTAACAGAATCCCCTGGTGTCAAAAGCCAATCTACACGTATTCATCTTTCAATCAACGGCTCTTTGTTCTTGGAACAGCATATGTGTACATATTCATACAATTTATACCGAAGAAAAATTTATAGATAACATTTAGAAAGCCGTCTGAATGATGATATACCATTTCTTCTACTTTATGCTGAAAATGCAACAAATTCGTGGCATTGGTTTATTTCATAGTGACATTTATTGGATTATGTTGGATATTGGTTATTTATATCAGATATACGAAGCTTTCAGTTGATTTTGGAAGTGTACCTTCTGAACCGTTCTCTGGTCAAAATTTTCTGTAGGGAGATGAAAATGTTGGAGTTGCACTTTTGACTTACCCTGTCCTAATGGCGTCGGATATCCTTTTGTATCAGGCAAGCAATTTTTCCCTCTATGAATGTTTTCTGTCAGGTTCTTCAGTTGATGCCACCAAACACGTACAACTTTAGATAACATCATCTCAGACATTTATACTATCAGTTTATTTTGCTCTGCACTGCACTTGATAGTTATTTAACGCATACAGGTACATCCTGACATTTTTTTTTCCTGTCTTAAGGATCCAATTCTTATCTAGTGGTGGATGCATGGCAGGCTGATTTCGTGCCTGTTGGTGAGGATCAGAAACAACATCTAGAGCTGACACGTGAATTGGCTGACAGGGTGAATTACTTATATGGGGGAAAGAAATGGAAGAAACTCGGAGGGTAGTAAGGGTTTTCAATTGCTTTATTTGAATGTTAAATTGTTTTCATCTTTCTTCCTTTTCCAACGGTACCATCAATTTGATTGTCTATCTCATACTGGCTGCAGAAGAGGTGGTGCACTTTTTAAGGTACTTATTTTGATGGTTGTAATCAGTATTTTTGATTGTATCATTCTATCTTAATTTTTCCTTTTTAGGAAATAATTGGATTATTTTATCGTATCAATCTTCTATAATAGGTTCCTGAAGCCCTCATTCCTCCTGCTGGGGCTCGTGTAATGTCTCTAACAGATGGTCTTTCAAAGGTATCAACGTGCTTAATCTGCCTGTGGATGAACAAAGTTGGACATGTCGTATAGATTTCTAGCATGTGGTAGTAAGAACTTTATAAAAATCCTCAAAAACGTTTCTAGTACTTTTCTTGTAGTAATTTATTTTTGTGCTAACCAAAGTTTGGGTAGGAAACTGAGGATAATAGAGTTTAATGCGTAGTCGAATAAACACTAATGTAGATTAAAAAATGCATAGAATGAACTTCACAAATAGCTGCCTATTGTTGTTTTCACGTGCCATCTATGATCACTAGTTTCTCTGATGTCTGTTTGATTGCCAATGCAGATGTCAAAGTCTGCACCGTCCGATCAGTCTCGTATCAATCTCCTTGATACAAAAGATGTGAGACATAGTCATTCATTCGTTTTCATAGTCTACTTTTGCTGGGTTTTTGCCTCCTTTTCTACCTTACTATCTTAGACTAATTGACATTTATATACTGTTTTTCAGGTAATTGCAAACAAGATTAAGCGTTGCAAAACTGATTTATTTCCTGGGTCTGTATCATGAATTTGGTCATATTTTTTTTGTAACATAAAGTCTTCTGATGATTTGGTTACGATTCATTTTTCTTGATGAGGTGCCCTGCGTCTTTTTTTTTGGTTTGCGAATATTCTGACAAGAATCTTAGAATGAAAACGAACCTAATGTGATCATTAACTGAGATATACTATGATTTCCCTTTTTATAAAGCTATGGTCTTAAACTACCTACCTACCCTTCTAGCTTGGAGAGCAGAACGTAGGAATAGGAGTGAGCTTTGCTGATTGAGAACACCGGGGGTTTGGGGGCCCGTTTCTACTGGTGTAGTTATTTTTTATTAGACCCATAATATGGGAACGTGTTTACGTGATTTCTTTATCGAGAATAATCATCTCAAGCATTCCATACTAATCTTGTAGCTGAAACATTTTTATGCCCTGTAGATACAATTGTTATTATTGTCTATTTCCAGCCTATAAATAGCTTCTGATTATGTAATTCCTTTGGTTAATGGAGCTTCTTAACTGAAATTTGCGTGATAATGGTGAATCCCTCTAGAACTGGTTGACGAAACATTATTGAGATTAATATATGCATTAGCCTCGTTTTTTTTTTTTCAGTTGTGTGCACCTCCCACATAATTGCTTTATTTCACTTAATATGAATCCCTTGACGTGCAGATTAGAATTTGGCAACCCCGACAGACCTGAATGCCACAATCTTCTCTCCATTTACCAGCTTGTCAGCGGAAAGTCCAAAGAGGTATCGATAATTTTCCCTCTGTTCTGTTAGATGTACCGAAGCTTTCCTTTTTCTCCTTTCCTTTTTTGGCTGTCTCTTTCAAGGTCCCAAATACTATATATAGTTTCTTCCTAGTGTCTATTTTCCACAGTTCTGAGAATTTCGCTCTTCTTTATGCGGCTATGATATTCGCGTCACTTCATATTTCCCCTTCCACCTTTATTTTCTCCTGCTTCGTGTGTATTTCATCAACGTTTTTTGCATGATCATGCATCTTCTTACCCTTTTTTTCTTTGGCTTCAGGAGGTTGCATCAGAATGCCAGAACATGAACTGGGGTACATTCAAACCCGTCCTTACGGACGCGCTGATCGATCATCTGCAGCCTATCCAGGTTTATATCTCTTTTTCTTATGCTGCATTATGCGGGTTTTATATGCAGACCCATATCAAGTTTCTCTTGATCACCGGCTCATTTATGATCTATTTTCTATGGTTCTTATCCTGGGCTTCCACCTTGGTATGCTCTGTGCCGTCCATTCTTAGAACAACCCACGTTGACTTCTCCTCCCCGAACCTTCAGGAGCGTTACAGGGAAATCACATCCGATTCGGGTCACTTGGACAAGGTTCTGGCGGAGGGCGCTTCAAGGGCCACTGAGATAGCAGAGTCAACGCTCAAGAACGTCTACCAGGCGATGGGATTCTTGAGGAGATGAAGACCTCCGCCTCTCTGAAGAACTTTGTTCTTGCAGAATCAAGAGATGGAGCATTTTAATTCACTGGATGGTGGTCTCAGATTCCTCCGAAGAAAGAGAAAGACAGGTCCATGGCTCTCAATCTTAGGATCAATGTCTCGGGGAGCCCTCCTATTTCTTTTTATATGGCTGCAACTGGGCGGTAAATAATGGTCAGCGCAGCCTTGCTATTTTCCTACATTTTTCCTCGGTTTTACCCCCAACCCTCGCCATTCATGTGTAAAAAGTTGAGTTTTTGCTGAAAATAATAGTTTCGGAAAGCTATACAGGAGCTTTGGCCAAAGTCAACCTTTATGAAGAAGTTGACTTATCAGAGTCAAATCAATAATCAAGCACCCTGCTGGGGAAACAAAGCAGTATGCACGACTCACATCCTCTTTTGGTGGACAAGGAGAAGTAGAACCCAGTCTCACCGATGTGACTAATGTGCACGGGGTTGACTTATTTGAGCTAACTGATGAATACTTTTTCCTTACCAAGGACGCAGAAGATGTCCCAAACGCATGAAATTGGGGCAATCGACATCTCATTAGTCAATTTGTTGCAAGTCAACGACGTAAGTCAGATCTTTTCCTTCATAAGATGTTATGTCGAAGGGCGTATGCCTGCCCAATCAAGCAAAAAATAACAAAAAACGTTGACTTTTTAACAAGACAGAAGGAATAATTGTGACTTGATGAAACAAATAGTAGTAAC
The DNA here is from genome assembly GCA_024713555.1 of Spirodela polyrhiza. Taxonomy (NCBI): domain Eukaryota; kingdom Viridiplantae; phylum Streptophyta; class Magnoliopsida; order Alismatales; family Araceae; genus Spirodela; species Spirodela polyrhiza. The sequence goes on from CM046543.1 coordinate 1,915,489, forward strand.
TGTGCCGTATTTTTTTTAAAAAAATTGTGCTAATTCTTCATAAGACTCTGACTAGCAGCTATGATCTTGCCAGATCACAATCAGGATCGTCATCTATGTGGCTCATCATAGTAGTACTACTTGATGAAGGCCTTAATGCCACTAAGGCATGGCAGGAAATGTGGGCAATGCATCAAACTTAGAAAAATTTCTAAAGTTAGTGAAATTAGCCAAATTAATTTTGTAAGTAATTAAGTATGTGAATTTGCTCATACTTAAGAGTTATCCATTTGAAAAGTGCCCTTTAATGACGTATAATTGTAAGGATGATCTCCTCAAGGCTGGTGAGGTAATTAATTTTTCAACATCTTTTATACACCACTTAAAGTTAGTGTTCGTTTGAACCATCACCACTGAGTGAAGTGAAACGGAAGAATTTTAGTTAACACCCTGCGAAGGTACCACGGTAAACAAGAGAAGAATAGGAATAAGGGTCATTTACTATCACATTAGGAATATATGTACAATTATTTTTTTATGAGAGTGTCTTCGTTATTGACGCGATTCTGGTGCTATTTAAGTGTAAAATTCAAACGAGAGTGATCTTCGCGCCGTAGGAGGTATTTGCTATCGTACGCCTCTGATACGATTGGGACCGCTTGGTTCCCGAGCATCTTCAGATTCCTCGCAGAATGAGTATGGGAATCTAGATGCGAAGGCGGAGTGGCGGCGGTGGCGGTGGTGGCGGCGGCGGCGGCCGATCGGAGGAGAGGCGGAGGAGCAGAGAGGGATCCGATCCCTCCAATGGCGGGGGATTTCGTGAAAATCGGAATACCGCAGCAGAAAACTGTCGGTAGCTTCCTCTTCCCGGCGGTGCTGGCGCCGAACCCCTCTGTGGAGCTCGATCTGCGGCGATTCACGGAGACGGTGAGGGATCAGAAGCCTCGGGTGGAGGAGATGCTCCGGTCGACTGGAGCCGTCCTACTGAGGGGCTTCCCGGTGCGGACGGCGTCGGATTTCAACGAGGCGGTGGAGGCCTTCGGGTACGAGGAGCTGCCGTACGTCGGCGGCGCAGCGCCGCGGACTAACGTCGTCGGCAGGGTTTTCACCGCCAACGAGTCTCCGCCCGATCAGAAGATCCCCTTCCACCACGAGATGTCCCAGGTGAGCAGCACTCTCTCCTCTGCGGATCCAGAAAATTATTCCAAGGTTTTAGGTCATAATTGCCGGCGAGTTGATGATGTCTTCTCCTCCTGCAGGTTCCGGAGTTTCCTTCGAAACTGTTCTTCTTCTGCGAGGAAGAGCCGGGAAGTGGCGGGGAAACCCCCATCGTCCTCAGCCATCGAATCTATGAACGCATGAGAGAGAAGTACCCCGACTTCGTCGACAGACTTGAGGAACATGGTTTGATCTACATCCGAGTGCTGGGGGCCGAAGACGATCCTTCTTCCCCCATAGGCCGCGGCTGGCAATCAACATTCTTGACCAAAGATAGAAATATTGCCGAGGAAAGGTCTGCTCTGATGCCCGCCATTAATGGTGCTTTCTCTGCGCTATAATTTCCAACATTCAGACAGCCGTCTGGCCATGTGGTGACATGCCCATCATCTTTCGTGCACCTAACACCTTCAGCATCCCAGGATAGGGAAGAAGCAACCATCTGCAACATCGGGCAAACATCCTCGTCTACCGGGATTCTGATATTATCATTTTTTTTAAAAAAAACCCGTATTATTCTGCAACCAACCCGAGCAAAATGACGATGTGCCGGCCATTTTTAGGTTGCCGGTTTTGATTTAACAGACATTGTTTTTGGATAAACATACCTTCTGTTTCCCGTTTTCCTAGTGGTAGAGAATTTGGCTGCAAAAAAAAATCACAAGAGGAGAAGGAAGAACTCCCTACATGGAATTATAAGATGCTCAGTAGTACTTGTAATTATTTTCTCTGCTATTTACCCGTTTCATATCGGTTAGAAAAACGAAAAGAATCCTGTGGAATTTATAAGAGTCCAATGCCAGGATCGATTTGGTTTAGTGCCCTGTTTTGGATCATGAAGCTGCCATCACATACAACCTTCAGAAATATATGATCTTCTAAGCCACAGTTTCTGGCCTTCTTGGGTATTTGTGGGAATTTGCAGGCCCTTAGTCTGGAGGATGGTTGGCAGACGGCAGTGCTATCACGGCCTTCACTAGAATAGGGAGAATTTCCACGATGCACGCCATTTTCGTAAAAAGATAAGCTTCACATTTCATACAGATGCACGATGATCTTTAGGGGCCCATTTTTTTCTACTTGAAAACATGGCGAGCCGGTAAGTTGCAGACTTGCAGACTTGGTATTCTCTCTCTTCTCTCTCTCTCTCTGTGTCTGTGAGGAGATTCATGCCTACCCATCATGTCTTTTAGTCCCTTTTTCCCAGTCTCTTTTGTTCTGTGCCAGCCAGACCGGCCACGAGGTTGACTTCTTGATCACCGAATGCGGCAGGGCAAGACGGCTGGGAATGAAGCTGGAATGGACGGCGGAGGGGGTGAAGACAATAATGGGGCCAATCCCGGCCGTGAAGGTCGACGCCTCGAGGGGGCGCAAGATCTGGTTCAACAGCATGGTCGCCGCCTACACCGGCTGGAAAGACGCCCGCAACGACCCCGTGAAGGCCGTCACCTTCGGGGACGGGTCGCCATTGCCGCCTGAAATCATCGAGGACTGCCTGAGAATACTCGAAGAAGAGAGCGTTGCCGTGCCTTGGAAGCAGGGGGACGTGCTCCTGCTGGATAACCTGGCTGTGCTGCACGCCCGTAGATCATTCCAACCCCCTCGCCGCATCCTGGCTTCTCTCTGTAAATAAAGCTCTCCCTCCCCCCTCCCCCTTCTTTCTCTCTCTCTAGAAACGAGAATCCGTCGGGTCTTTCCCTTGTGTTCATTCTCTCTGACAAGTTTCTGCGGGTGGATGATTGTTATGGTCAGTGAGTGTATTTTGGACAAAAGGCGTGATCTTGGAGGTAATAATCGCCCCTGTTTTCTTGAATCGAAGACTTTTTTTTGGACCCATCTCGCCCGATTATGAAGGGAAGGAAGCCCCCGATATCTCGTGCAGCTCTTCCCTCTGGGCACTTCATCTTCCTTAAGACTCTGCTCTGGACGGGCCTTGCCGATGGCGAATTCTGAAAGCATCAGCTGTGAAGGTTCTTGGTCGCCATGACGCATAATTCCTGGGGAGTACACGCAAAGGGTGGATTATTCTTCCCTACAGTTTCTTTGCTCTACAACGGCCCCAGCGACGACATGGGCACCTCCCTTCCTTTAGAGAGAGTGAGAGAGAGAGAGAGAGAGAGAGAGAGAGAGAGAGAGTGGAAGGGGAGGGGCAGATGTGCAGTGGCGAGCCCTTTCGCTTGGGAGGCGTCTTATCCGGAAGAAGGGGGGCTCAATGAGAACATACACCGAACATATCATGTGCGCCGAAGAGCAATCCGAAAAGGCAAAAAGGGGACACAAACTCGGCCCACTGAACGCGACCCTCGTCGCCCTCATTTCCGGCGACAGCTCCACAGAGAGCAGCGTTCCGGGGTTCAGAATAAGCCCCTCCGCCTTTCGCATATTTGACGCCTCGCCACCCCTGCATTTCCCTCTGTCTGACCCCACCCCCCCCGCCTTTCTGCCCGAGGGGTTCGGCCGTATCTTCCCCTCCTTGCCCAAAAGGCCTTCGACTGATCTCTCTCTCTCTCTCTCTCCACCCTTTCTCCCGATCCTCCCCAAGACCCAAAGTTCCAGAGAGAGAGAGAGACCACTGTCGCCTTAGCACGCCTCTGCCCTGAGACAGAGAGAGAGAGAATGAATAGTTCCTTGTTTCACAGTCCGCAGCAGAGTTGTTCTCCCTCTCTCTCTCTCTCTCTCTCTCTCTCTCTCTCTATATCTCTGTCGTGGATTCTGCGGTTATTATAAGGAGGAAGGAGGGGGAGGGGGAGGAGGAAAGGGAAAGCAGAGGGCAGTGCAGAATAAAGGAATGAAATTGGGGGCTGGGAGGGGGTGTCCTTCGACCCGTCCATCAGCCCTTCCAGCGGCTTCTCCGCCGAGGCCCTCCTTCCCTGGTTTGAAGCGCAGCAGCAGAAGACAGACGCCCCGACTTTAATCCTCCTCCCTCCTCCCCCAAGTTAGGGTTACTCTCTCTCTCTCTCGCTCTTCGTGTTAGTGTGTTGGTTGGTATAGATGGAGGGGAGTACAGGGAGATCCATGCGGGGTGGAGATTCCCACCGGAAGCTGCTGGATTTGATCCCAGAGGAGGGTGGGCTGGAGCTGAGTCTCGCCCCTCCCGGTGGAGATTGCTGGCCACCGGCGGCGGCGGCGGCGCCGCCGGAGGACCCTCCTCCCATTCTCTCTCTTCTCGGAGTCGTCCCTTCTCAGCCCACCACGCAGAAGAGGTGAGCGCCGCCCTCTCTCTCTCTCTCTCTCTCTCTCTCGACGGCCAACTGACGGGGGTCTTCCCTCTCTTCTTCCGCAGTGACGCGCCCGGTGCCGTCGTCGGGTGGCCCCCCGTCCGATCCTTCAGGAGGAACCTCGCCGGCAAGCGGCCGGCGGCGGTGGCGGCGGTGGCGGAGGACGGCTACCCAGTGAGCGCCGAGAAGGCGGGGCTGTTCGTGAAGATCAACATGGACGGGGTGCCCATTGGGAGGAAGGTGAATCTGAAGGCCTGCGGTGGCTACCAGAAGCTCTCTTCCGCCATTGACGAGCTCTTCGGAGGCCTCCTCGAAGGTAGCAGCAGCAGCAGCAGCAGCTTGAAGATCCATATTCCTTCTATTCTAGAGAAGCTTTTTAATCCTCCTTCCGCGTGATCCACAGCTCGAAGAGAGAAGGAGGCGCTCACTGGGCTCTTGGACGGCAGCGGCGAGTACACGCTCGTGTACGAGGACGAGGAGGGCGACAAGCTGCTCGTTGGCGATGTGCCTTGGGAGTAAGCTCTCTCTCTCTCTCTATTTCTCTCTCTTCTTTCTCTCTCTGTGCTCTTGTCTGTTCTCATGGTAGTCTTGTATGGTGTGCCGTAGGATGTTTGTTTCTTCCGTGAAGAGACTGCGGGTTCTGAAGAGCTCCGATCTCCTTGAACTGGCCGAAAGGTGCCCTCAGAGGTAGCTCTTGGGTCTGGTCAACCGGGGGGATCCGCCGCCTTCTCGCCGCCCTCTTCCGCCGTGGTCAAAGGGGAGGTGCGATTGTACGACATCTATATGGGGTGCAGTAGAGAGGGGCCTTCTTGTGTATCGTCTAATATTTCTCTCTCTATATCTATTCCACTGTCTCCCTGTCTCTCTCTCTCTCTCTCTCTCTCTACCTCTCTACGACTATTTAGAGGATCTGAACATATTTTCCAAGGGAGGATGGCCCATCCCAGGGATGAACAGCTTGATCACGCCAAGAAGGAGCAATCCGACTGTATAATTATCAGTCAACTATATTATTTAGAACCCGATGAACAGCAAGCACATCATATACCACGATTCATGGAAAAAATGAGATACTGAGAATAAAATCGATTCATGGGTTCTGAAAACCATGCATAAATCAGTAAAAAAATCATGCTTTATATATCATTTCACGCCATCATTTAATAACCGGGTAATGGATGCCTACCTGCAGACGGCCCCGAGCTGGGCCTGAACCATGGATGATCCCGACGAGCAGTAGATGGCAGAATGTCTTCCCAGTCTTCCTCTTACCTATCTCCCCTGTGCATTGCATTGGACGGAGGAGGATTCAAGACATAAGGGGAAAGATGCAAGAACCGGATGATAAATACATGGGAAAATCACTTGAATTGAGCATTAATTCTCTTGCAGTCAATTCGAAGCATACTCAAATGTTTCAACTGAAGAATTAAACAGTCTGTCTGGGCTTTGAAACAAATTCGGAAACAATGATCCAAGAATTCGATTATCTAAAGCTATTGGCAACAAGCGAGCAGCATGGATCCACAGAAACCAAAGTTCGATCTTATCCAGAGGAAGAAGAAGTTGGGGGCGGCGGGGGAGGGCTTGATGGAGCGCCACCGGAGAGAGTCGCAGAACAGGGGAATTTACCAAAGTAAACACCTCAAGATAGCAACAATGGCAGAACCTGTCTGAGAAGGGTAATATCACCAAGAAAACAATGCAGATGACGATACACTGAGACAGATGCGACTTTGTAGTGAATGACTTTAAAACGTTGTCCAGTTGCATGTCTGCTCTGATCTCAATGATGCTAGAATGATGCTAGAATAGTATGAAAATTTGGCATAAATTTTCTGCTACTAGAGATTCCACTGAATCCTTCTCCTTTCAGAGCACACAGCAGTAGCTTCAGCTCGGCTTCGTCCTCTGTAATCCCTAAGAGAGGAGGAGGCCAAATTGGATTCAGTGGAATCTGGCAGAAGGCCTCGTTAACGAGAGAAAGAGAGAGAGAGAGAGAGAGAGAGAGAGAGAGAGAGAGAGAGAGAGCGACACACACACACACACACACACATCATGAAGGGAACTTGGAGAGCAATTTCAGGGGCAAGCCGACTACTCCAGAAGCATGGATATTCACCCAGTTCAGAATGAATGTGTGGAGAACCATTTGAAGCTGCGTTGATTCAAGAAAATCACTGAGCTCACAGAAGTAAGAATTTCAGGAGATTGGTCGCTGTCACCAGTAGTAAAATAGCAGACTCTCAGCCGGACAATGGTTCTCCTTCTCTGAGTTGAGTGTTGTTGAGTCTTTCAAACGCCAGAATCAGCGCTTGTGTTCCCAAGTTGCCCTCCCCATGGGCCATCAGTGACAAGTAGAGCTGCTGCGCCAGAGCCAGCCCCGGAAGCGCTAATCCCATGGATTGGCATTCTTTCAAACAGATTCCGAGATCCTTCACCATGTAGTGAACGAATCCTCCCGCCGCCATGTCCCTCTGCAGAATCCTCTCCCCATACAACGTCAGAGACATCGATCCAGCGGCCCCTGTCGATATCGCTTCCATCCACCGACGCACATCCAGGCCCGCCTTGTGCGCGAAGATCATCCCCTCCACCAATCCGACCATCGTTGAAGCGATCGCGATCTGGTTCCCTAGCTTGGCCCGTTGGCCGGCACCGGGTCCTCCCATGTAGTTCACCGTCCCCAAGCACCGGAACAGCGGCGACAGCCATTCGACGGTGGACTCGTCCCCGCCGGCGAAGATCGAGAGCTTCCCGTCACGAGCCCCGCGGTCCCCCCCGGAGACGGGAGCGTCCACAGAGCGGCACGACGCAGACCTCGCTGAGGCGTAGATCTCCTCCGCCATGGAAGGGTCACTAGTGGTCATGTCAACGACGACGGATCCAGGAGAGAGGCCACCGAGGACTCCCTCATCATGATCCAGCACCACTTGACGAACATCGGAGGGATGGCCGACGATGAGAAAGACGACGTCGCTCTCCTCCGCCACGCCCCGCGGCGAGCCGGCGAGCTTCGCCCCCATCTCGAGCAGAGGCTGCGCCTTGGAGGGGTTCCGATTGAAGACAGTGAGCGCGTAACCAGCGGATATCAGATGCCCCGCCATGGACCGCCCCATGATCCCTGTGCCGATCCACCCTACGCGAGTGGTCGCCGGAGACAGAGGGGGAAGAGATGAGGCTCCTGAAGCTCCTCCGCCCGCCATGGAGCGGCGGAGGATGGAGACGACGGAGGGAGATCGCCGGCGAAGGGGTTGCAGCAGTGGCGAGAGTCGAGTTCTCATGGAAGGTGGAGAGCTCGAGAAAGCTTATACCCTTACCTCATAACATATGTGGCCTTCCAGAAGCCACATTTTCCATTTTTTAGCACGAACCGCGAGCAGGCTTTGAAAAAAAGAGGCCCACCTTTTTATTGGGCCGGTCCGTAACAGGGTGACGTTAGTGGGCCTATTTCGATCGCCGAAGATGATAAGGTCAAAAAATAGAGTGGCAACACGTGTCAAGAATGGGATTCGAACCCATGCCCTTTCGAACCAGTACCTGAAACTGGCCCATTGATTGAAGGTTTAATCTGAATGGGAGAACACAACCCCATTTATCAATTTGGTTAAAGATGTCTCATCCATATACTGAATGATGTGATTGAACTAAATGATGTGTAGTAGATATTTCCAATCTCCTCAATGTGTCACATTGTGTTGATGTGCATGGCTATGAATGGACAATGTGTCACCACTCACATACTTGTATTTACATCCACACAGTCATGTTGATGGTGGCATGCCTCACAAATCAAATATTTGGCCTCATTTATTGATGCAAACACATACTTGTACAACCGCTAATATAATGGATCACTCTAGTCTTCTTATACCTTATTTTTATCAACTTGTGCACGAATGATATTTCACACATATCTATTCAAATGTGTTATGTGTCCCAAACTCTTTCTCTCCCCCCCCTCCTCTTTCCCTATCTCTCATCACCTTCAAGGCCATCACCCATAACCTTGCAGGTGATTGTAATAATTTTGAAGAATATATTGATCATAATTGTTTGGGTGTGGCTAGACCACAATGTCACAAGACACCTCAGCTTAATAATAAAAACTATTTGAGCCTGAAAAGAAAGTAAGCCACATCAAAACAAAATAATCATTATGACCCAAATCAAGTTTGGCCATTCTCCAAGTTTTCATTGAAGATAGTCTAGGCCATTTATGCTTGAATATAAAATGAGACATTTTGCCAAAATTAGGGCACAAAGATTTCAGGTGAAATTTTTACCAAACATTGATTTTATTCTTGAGGCATGTATGCTTTGCTATTATTTTAGGAGCTTATAGGCTTTGATAGTCTAGGTTATAAAGGGTTAGTGATCATAATACTATTGGAGAAGAGATAGATGCATTTAAGTTTGGAATGGTTGGCAAATACGAATAATTGTAAAGTTTCTTTCAACCCATCACAATACAGCTTTAGGGTGTCCAGTTCAATTAGATTACCTAAGATAGAGGAAGGGATATTGCACATGAACCCATCACCCGAAAGTTGTAAGAATTAGAACTTATTGAAATTTCCAAGGCATGAAGGAATGCTGCCTTGGAATATGTGATTAGATACGAAGAGAATTTTCAAGGAGTGCATGTTGCACAACAAAGATGAGTAGTTTCTGAACAACTCAAGATGGAATTAGTTGTTAAACAAACCAAAATATGTAACGATGTGAAAGCTACTAAAACAAGAAGGTATCTCCCCTATCAAATTGTTATTAGATAAATCAAGTTCTCTAAAGATCTTGAGGCACACAAGCATGGTGAGATGAAATCCTTCATTCTGTTATGAGTTAAATTGAGTGTTCTTAGGGATCTCAAGGTGCAAAGACATGATGAGATGAAACCCTCCAAATTGTTGTAAGATAAATGGAGTTCTCTTAGGGATCTTAAAGTGTACAAATAGGTTAAAATGTTACCACACAAGTTGTTAAAAGATAAATCGAGTTTTCTTAGGGATCTCAAGGTACACAAAGACAATGGGATGGTGATGTGACTCTAAGTTGTTATTAGAATCATCATTTAATTTTAATAATTTATAAAATTATACTTGCTAAAATAATATTAAATAGATACAGTGGTGAGCTAGGTTGTCTCCTCAGAGAAAGCTTTTAAAAATCTTTATATTCTCTCATTTAATGGATTATAAAATTTATTTGAAGATTTAAACTAATATTCAAATTAATAAAATAAATAAAATAGTAAATAAACATAGATACGAATTTAAAAATTAAATAAATTAAAAAAATAAATGAAATATTCTTTAGAATGATGACAATAGAAAAGCAAAAAGTAAATAAATAAGTAAATCTAAGAAAATAAATTTATTTTATAGGTCTAACAAGAAAATTAATAAAAATTATATTGAAAAATAAACTTATAACCATTAGAATATATGGTTTGATGTTGACCTCTAAGTATCACTTCTTAATCTTACATCTAGTTTAATAGAATGAATTTAAGGTGAGAATGGTAGACGAGAATGATCAAAAATCAATAGTGCATCCTTTGGAATTCTATTTTCATATGAAAAAGAGAAATACAATTTTCTCTTAAGAACAATTCAAAAATAGGTCCCTTTCTCTCTCCTCTTCCTCTTTTTTATTCCCTACATCTGAAAATCACATTTTTTATTTTAACTTACTTCTTCTGCCATATTTTTCTTATTTTTCTCTGATTTTTTTGACATTTTTTCATTTTTTCACATGATAATAATCAATATTGTCTATTTTACGAGATGATAATTGATATTTGTAATATACTCTTATGTTACACAAGAGAATAATCGATATCGTCTATTTTATTAGATGATAATCAATATATATAACTATGTCCTCTAACATGTGGCTTGATCAAGACTATTGGATTCTTATGTCGTCATTTTGTTTTGAAGGGGATGACATGGCCTCTTAATCGTCGTCAGATCCATTTCACCCTTACTCATTTATCGGGATTCATGTGTGTGTCGCACGATCTGTTGGCAATTGGTGATGTGGCCACTTTTGGTGTGTTAAATTTGATAGTGGCTGATGATAGATATGGCGTTACTTTTTGTGCAATGATGGGCAGTGATGTGGCCTCTTCTAAATCATCGGATCTAGCTACTATTGCCTCTCTGTCGTCAGATTTGAAAAAGATGAAAATATATGATTTAGTCTCATATTAGCAGTTTTATGTACTTTTGAAGGGATGATTTGGACTTAACTACTAGCTCCCAAGGATGATCTAGATTGAGATCCAACTCTTAATAGGCTGTGGAGGTGATCTATTTGGCCCAAACTCATGATCTAGATCCATGACCCGGTTTACACAGGTCATGAGGCAATGTGCCGTTTGGGCCCGCTCTTAGATGTGGTGTGGCCTCTAGCCCACGTTGGGCTCATTAAGCAGTGCGCCTTCGGCCCACTAGCAATGCATCTATTTTTTTATATTTTATACATTTATTTTAATACCTAAAAATATCAAAAAATTATAAAAATATATTTCAATTATTCATAACAATTTAGCATAATATAATTTTATTTAAAAATAAATTAAAATTAAACTTCAAGATATGAAATAATTTCTCATCGATTTTTTTATTCATAAAATATCAATTTAAATCAATATCTAAGGAGATTCATTTAAATGAAAAATAAAATAATTAACATGATAACTTATGAAATACTTTTCAAATATGCATTATTCTCTCTTATTTAATAACATATTAACATATAATTTTCACAAGTTATCATTTTATTATGTTTAGAAACCGTTAACACTTGATGGGAATGATCAATTCCTCTAACCCTATTAATACTATGAATGTTTGTTTGTACAAAAAGCAGTTGTAATGGCTATTTTCTCATTAATGAGTCACTCAAATTGTAACTGTAATATCTCCTCAAAGATTCGTGTATATGTGTGTTTTTGTTCTTTCATGTCATTCGTTGAGCATATTTTGATGTCTGAAATTCTCATGGATGAAATAAAATCAAATGGTTTAAGATTATCTTAACAAGTTTTTTTGCATGTGTAAAAAATGGTCGTAAGTCATATCATGGTAGCATGTACCTGGTTTATCATTTTTACATGTAATCCCATAGAAAGGATTTATTTGATTCTTCAAGGTCTATTGTGTCAGCTGCTTAGTTCCATTTTTTTTTAAATGGCGTATGTAAAGTTAAAGAATAGGTGGTTGATTTAATATTTTTGAAGAACCAAGATGTTAAAAAGTTACATGCGTTTTCCTCCTATTCATGAGTTTAATATTGTGGTAAAATTTTTCTTAGTGTACTCAATGATCCTGACATCATCTATTAACCATTTGTTTCTTTATGATGGACACATTTTGGACATTACATACTGGTGGGTAGCAAAACGTTATATAGCTAACCTTAATAATAATCCTATTATGTGGATTTCGTCTCACTGTATAATAAATATGTGCGGTTGTGGCTGATTTGGTTTGGACTATGGCATATAGAAAGCACCATTAAGATATTCAAGAGCAGAAAAAGTTATGCATTGTCAAGATGTCTATCCTCTTCCGGAGAATCTAGTAACCTGTCATATTGTATCATTTTATTGGCATACCCAGTATAATGATTGAAGAATACTGAAAGCATTCTGTAAACTGGAACCTGCCAAAAAGAGAACTGATTCAATATATCTGAGATCCAGCTTATTTTGTTCATTATGATCAAAAGGTTCTTCAAAAATATGGACATCTGGCCCTTTAGCACCAGCTCCGTTTAGGATGAAAATATCCTCCAAAAAATATTTGATACAATCTAGCATCCCTCCTGACGTCTTGTTGGGCTGAATATCACATGGTTCCCAAACGGATCCTTAAGATCATGTAATTAGTCCTGGTGCGATCTGTGAGCTTGTTTGGCCGTCTGATTAGGGTAAATTCAAATTTTTATTTTTTATTTTTTATTTTTAACGTGCTTGGCACCTAACAGTTTAGGGACAGACCTCTTTGAAGATATCACACGCTCCATCCCCATTTTAATTAGAAATTATATCAAATGAAGATTCTAAAACTCTCAATCTTGGCAATGCAAGATTGTTCATGGTATTTCTAAAATAAATGAAGTGATATTTTACTGGCCTTATTATTGGGCAATTATGTGGTGATGGCTTTATTTGGTTTTATTTGTTCATATCAAGTTTTTCTTAATCAGCAAACCGTTTCCTTTGTTGACTTATCCATTTAAAAATAATGTAAAGAAGCGATGAAACATTCTTCCCTTGGTATAGAGCGTATGCAATTTTGATATTTGGTTGCAGTTCATTTCGTATCGTGATTCAATTATATGAAAAGTTTCTCCAGTTCTTTGTTTGCTTCTCAATGATTGAAAAGATTCGCCTTTCTGTAAATGTGATCTTAGATCAATAGAGAATAAATGTATAGATGTATGTCTAGAAGGATGGAGAACATGAATAACATATAGGGATGGTCTTTTTTTGTTTTCAATCAGTTCCCTCTCTGGTCTTGATGAGTGGATCCATCTGATGTAAATTTATGAAAATGACTTTTTTTTGCATGGCTATATTTTGATGCTTGGCTCATCATCTTCACATGTTTTGAAATCTATATTAATGGTTACCTTTTCGAAATTGTTTCGATAATTTCAGGTAGCTCTAGTGTATTTACCTGTGAAAAATGAAGGCCTGATAGTTCCAGGATACACTCATCTGCAAAGGGCGCAACGTGTTCTTCTACAACAGCTGCTTCTATCATATGTTGAACAGGTAAGGATAATTTTCTATGTATTCTCCAATTTAGAGGTCCAATCCCTGTGGTGAATTTTTTTCTGAATGTTGATGGTATCTTGCATTTTAACTGCATTTATTTTTCGTGTCGTTTCCATTTCTTTATAAGTTTTCCGTCTGTTGTTGAAGATTTCACGTTGCACAGTTTTCTCTTGATCTTCTGGGGAACATATTAGCCCCAATTCTTCTAGGCAGGTGGGCATGATTTTTGGCTAGTAATATGTTGTCAAAGGATTTTGTCATTTGTAGAAATTCTGGTGTGATACATCTTTCACATTACTGATTTTTAGAGGAATGGGAAGCTGTCAGTGTAAATGAAGCTTGGAAACTTCGTAAGTATCCTCTTTTAATTACAGTAGGGGCTATGTAATTAAGGTCACTTGTGGGGGGGCTTACATTCAAAACTGGACTTACATCATTTGAAGCATAGAAACTTTCTCTGCCTTGCGTGGTTGTTTATGATGTGTTAAGGGTAGACAAGAATAGGATACTAAGGAGGTAGGACTGGTGGGAGCTTAGAGGCAAGTATAGCCGGGAATAAAAGATGTTTGATGGCGAATTGGATGAGAGGTCCAGAATAGGCTTGACAAAAATTATGCCTTGATGCCGTGGATGGCGACTTGTAGTTGACAATCTTGGAGCGAACAGCCGACCGACTATGCTTCTCTTTGAGGCATTGAGCTTCCACAGAGCCAAGTGGATGCTAGGGATCAGACAAGTGTGAAACCCCTGACGCTAACCCTTAGCTTCAACCTTTGGGTCACTGATTTCATACTGGGGATCATGACCTTGTTGGAGGAGCTAGCAGCAAAATTTTCATTCAAAAGATTATTACTAGTTCAACCTCTGATTTATCGGAGCAGCATGAGGCCTTTTGAATGGCCCCTCTGCGCTAGAAATCCTAACAGCTCCCACCACTCCTGAAAGTAGTACGGTTCGGATATCCTAGGGTCCTTAAAAACTTCTAGAAATGACCAAAATAATCAATGATGAACTTGGACTTAATAACAGACGAGAATCAGTGAAATGATGAACTTGGACTTAATAACCTACGATAATCAGTGAACGAAATTCCTGTTAAACTATTAACCCTAGCAATGTCTTCAACAATTTCTTCCTACTTTCTTTCCATTTTGGAGGTTTTTATTAGTTCTTTCAGCTCCGTTTATTTGCCAAAAAGGTTTTGTCAGTGGTAGAAATGTATTGGTCCTAAGGTGTTAGAGATTGATTGTGTGAAACCCTTTGAGTGGCATGTACTTGTTAAAATCAAGATGCTGCCACATAAAAGTATTACGAACTGATTCCATTGTCTTAATTTGTCTTCCTTGAATCATTTCGTTTTTCGAATTTACCCTTTTCCTGGATAATCTTGCTGTTCAGCTCCATATATTTTATAGCATGCTGTCTCTTCATTGAGATCTGTTCAGCATTGAAATTGAAAGAGGAGTTAGCTCCTTTATTTTCTTCTTATTCATTACTTCTCCACATAAAATCTGACTCTCGGACCTTGGTCTCGATGAGTTGAGGGCCATTGACGCCGTGCTTGACCAGGATGTCTAGAGTTTGTTGGAGTTGACAACTCGGTGGCAAAGTTCTGCTCCTAGGGGTCAACAGGCTCTGCGTGCGTCTCTGAGCAGCTCAGCTACTGGGCGTCCAAGCTCGGCATTAATGCAGACCCCAGTGGGTAGGGGTGGGGGGAAGAGCCCGTCTCTGCTTCAGTGGGAGGCATGATCTTGTGATCTGTAGATCTTTGTGAGTGAAGACTCTACTGTTGGGCATCAGGAATCTTGTGTCCTGAATCTGAGTTGGCAATTTTTCCGGGCATCAGGTGGGACTTCTGAAGCAGCTATATGTTTTGGATGATTTGTTTAACCTTTTCCATGAGTTGGCATAATCTCTCTCTCTCTCTCTCTCTCTCTCTCTCTCTCTGAGATGAGTACTTTTAGGCGGAGCCACCCATTGAGAACCCACTTGACATTCCACGTCGCAGTTAAAAAAAGAAGAGCTACAGAATTAGATGCAGAGCACACTCTTGGGGAATAGAGAGAAATATCATGAAAAGAAAATAAGATTTAGCCTTGGGTCCCCCCCACCTTGAGATCTTCAGTCACCAACTGGGGATGAAACGGAGATAATATGCTACAGAAATTATATGAATAAGGTTCTTCAATCCTCCATAATGACTGGGCCTGTCTAGGGAGAGAAAGAGAGGGCGATCCCCCATGGGAAGGAGGGCATGAGAGAGGGGTGATTGAAGGAAGTCAACTGACCATATATGGCTCAAAGGTAGGCATATATTAAGGTTGATGCACAGTAAAAGTCAAATCTTTTCTCAATAGTAGATAAATATTAGCCACTTTCAACTATGGTTAACTTGTGCTTGAGAGAATGTGAAGATGGTATATATCCTGACCTTGCCATATATAGAAGCCTAGAATATGAAGTGAAATACATGCAACTTAGCTGATAAACCATGGGTCTACAAGGACATGCAACTGAACCAAGAGGAGCATATGGCCAGTCACTTCTTGAACCGAGAGAAGGATAGTAGCATGCCCTCTCATAAGAAGGAATCTTTTCATGACCCCATACACGAGAATGGAGGGGGGGGGGGAGGCTTCTTACAACGCTTCTTGTCACAGATTTGAAGATTTGTGGCAAGGAAATGAAGCTTCCACCAGGCCTACATCATTGCCAGCTTCCGCCAGAGTCGCCTGGGTGACCGAGATCTGGCGTCTTGGCAAGCATACTTCTCACGGAAAAGGCTGCCACAATGATATATATATATATATATCTATATCTATATATATATATATATATATATCTATATCTATATATATATTTAAATAGTAAAGTAATGCCGTCCAACCGATGCTTCTTGGAATAGAGGAAAGAGCCCTGTGAGTGTGGAAGATGAAAATCTTGGCGTCACATCCACTCCAAATCCACAGCCTGGCACATCCGGGTAGAAACGGTGGACCAGGGCCCAAATGGCCACTCACTCCCATACGTTTGTCAAACAAAGCATCAACTGCAGTCCCATTTACTTGTTCTGCTTAATCATCTTCATTAATTCAATGAAACCTCCGAATGCTGCAACGAAAAGATTACATTATTTAGTAATTTCTTCTTGTGATGCTACCAGAAGAAGATTATCCAGAACATCAGACAGACAAAACTACAAGTGAGGACCCAGATAGATAGTTTCATGCATTCAGGCATCGTTGCAAGTTCTGTAAGAGATTGTCCGATTTTCCAACGGAAGAAAAGATTATCTAAGTGATAGATTTTTCCCGTTTTAATAAATTGAAAGCAAGGAGACTCATCCAGATATGAAATGCACAAGGATTCAGAGAGGAGCATGGACAGCATTCGGCAATCACAACTTCTAATGGCAGAGTCAGACCCAATCCATCGTGACAGTGATCAAGACCCAGTGGCGGTCGCCCAAAAGTGAAGAAAATAGAAAAGTATAAAGAATAAATAAAGATGGCAAATTTAAACCTGAATTAGACTAAATATCAGAAAATTAACCTTCCAGATATTCTACAAACATTAACACCATTTTCCCATTAGAAAAAAAAATTCAATCATAATGTGTGAGATTTTCCTGTCGTTACTAACCAGTTCAAGCCAAAATTCGTTTTGTAAGAAACAATGGAGAAAAAACCCAAGAAGGTTTAAATAAGCGATCGAAATGGATCCAGTCTCTTTCCATTTGTGTTCGCACACACCATTTGACTCGAGAAATGAACACGATTATTTGTACAATTATTTTCCTAAAAATGATCATCAGATGTGACGAGATATTACCAGGATCTGAGTCATGAGGCCCTGGGGATGCCTCAGGATGGTACTGCAAGGACATCAACTTAAGCTCAGGGCATGAAAGACCAGCACAGCTGTTGTCATTCAGGTTAATGTGAGTAACTTCCACGCCAGCAGGGAGCGATGCCGGGTCGACTGCATAGTTGTGGTTCTACATGACGTAAAGAAAATAGTTGTCATTGACGTTTAAATCTCCTCTTTCACTGTATAAAATCCAACTAGAGCATAACTGAACAAAAACAACTCTTAAAATGGAACATCACAGATAATTATCATCTTTAACATGATGTAGTTGAATTGAAGAAAACGAGAATAGATCCCAATTAAAAAAGGGGGAAGATTACGTAGATCAAAACGACCACATGAATTAGTGTCAACGGAGAATCCAAAAATTATTTATGAAGTATTGTCGGGTAAGATATGTCAAACCTGAGCACTGATCTCCACACGACCCGTTTTAAGGTTACAGACGGGATGGTTTCCTCCATGGTGACCAAATTTCATCTTAAAAGTCTTGCCGCCCAAAGCCTGGCCAAGCAACTGATGACCCATGCAGATTCCAAAAACTGGAACCTTTCCAATAATTTCCTTCACTGTTTGCACTGCATAAGGAACTGCAGCTGGATCCCCTGGGCCATTGCTGAAAAGAACTCCGTCAGGGTTGATCTTCAGAATTTCTGATGCAGGCCAAGTTGAAGGCACAACAGTAATTTTGCATCCACAAGACGCCAGCCTCCTCAGGATGTTATACTTGATCCCAAAATCATATGCGACGACCTAAAAAGATAAGAACAACAGCTAATCAAAAACTTGAATGAATGTTCTAAGGTAGACTTCAACATGATTAAATTATGCTAACATGTAGTTTCTCTGCCGCGTTCTGGGCTTCATTGAATTCCCACTCTGCGTCAGTTTTCTCTGTCCATTCATATGGAGCATCACAAGAGACGCCACTTATCAAATCAACACCTACAGATATACGGAAATATCAATCCCTTCTTTCAAGTAAAACAAAGTACGCGAACTATAGTAATATGGAAAAAAAATGCCAAGTTTAGAAGAGCATTGGGAATCACATGCAAGACAAATAGATCAAGATGATGAGAAGAAAGTGTATGCTTGGGAAACAGAAATATTCATCAAACCAATATGCGTCAGCAGTGTTTGCGGGAACTACAAACTGTTTCAGGCGTGAAGCCTAAACAACACGACGAATGGATGCTTTCAAAAATTAACGCTCTGATGATAAGCAAGTTCATGATCATGACATCCATTAGGCAACTTTAGGACTAAAAAGAACATCCATCAAGAAATTAAATGCCAAGGCTGTACAAAAATTAGGTTATATGTCGATTGAAAACGTCAATAAAATATAATGAATCCACTATGAGAAGATTGGAAATATCTACTACACATCATTTAGTTCAATCACGTCATTCACCATACGGACTGAGAGATCTTTAACCAAATTGATAAATGAGGCTGTGCTCTCCCATTCATATTAAACCTTCAATGAATCAAAGTACAAGCAAAAAATTAATTGTATAAGTTGGCTATGTGAAAACCGCAATAATAGTCAGACGAGGATTAGCAGGGTTCCAAGTGGATAACACGGGCCAAAATTTGAAACATTCATTCGGAATATTACACATGAATTGGCGGAACTTAATTGCAGAAAGGTATCAATTTTAAGGGACGAATCTTCTATTGCCTCAAATTGGATCTACTCACTTTGGCAGCAGGGGAGAAAGAATAAAATCAACATAGCCCACTTTCGACTTAGGGGAGGACAATAAATTTACATGCTAGAGAGAAAAACGATTAACGTGAAAATGAGACTTACCAACGATTTTCCATTTCCGGGACATCTCCAAAAGCATGTCATCTGTTTTGGATTCCTCAGTGCTCAGAACACCTATTAAACTACCATCTTGTCTTAATCTACGAGTGATGGCGCGAGTATCGACATCATCTGTTTCATAAGATTGCATTAAATATCTGACATAAACTCAAGATAAAGGGAAAAGGTCCATGAAGCTAACAAGTGCACCTACATATTCCCATAATGTTTCTTTTCGCCAAGTAATCACCAAGTGATTCTGTGCACCGCCAGTTTGACGTACTGATCAATACATGATTATCAAAATTTCAGGTCAACATATGATTATCAAAATTTCAGGTTGCTAAAACTATTTTCCATAACTCATTTCAGTTGAAGTGAGAAAAATGCTGGGTGATAAGAAATGAGAATACCAAATACTGAGGCTCCTGATTACTAAACCCGTGAGGAAGCATTGCCTGGATTCTTCATCACCTGTAGAAAGACATTAAGGTCCGAACCAAGTTTTATTCACATCTAGTGTATAAAGAATTGTCTGGAAAATTCAAAATGAGGAGTAAAAACACACCAGGATTAACACCAGTATTGCCAATATGAGGATTCGTCATCAGCACAAACTGGCCAGCATAGCTCGGATCAGTGAGAATTTCCTGGTACCTGCCATCATGATTTAAAAGAGAAACGAGACAAAGTTATGGGATTACAGGTCATTAAACCTTTCAACAAGTATCATAAAATCGGACCAGAAAATATGGGACAATTTTACTAGAAACGGCATTGATACACAAGTAGAGTGGCGTCTAAACACGGGAATGATGCAAGACTACCGGAACAGCAATCGCCAAGTGTTCAATGTCTACTCCATTCTTTACACAAATGATGATCTTTCTCCAATTCTTTTCGCTAAATTTTAAAAGTTTCGAAGATCACTGAGAGGGCTTAAAAAATCGCCTACAGAGCATAGCTCTACCTCTCCAGGGGTAAATAAAAGAGTAATGCTGTCTAGTAGTTCAAATAAATAATAAGGTCAGCTTCGGAAGAATGCCAAGCGAAAGTTTTCACAGAAATACGTATCTCATATCGGAGCGTTGTTTAGGCATTTACCAGAACACCGATTAACAATTTCCAACAGAAAAGTAGAAAATATTTAGTCATGGAAATTACCCAGTTAAAGATGTATTGAATACCACTTCACCAACTTGCGTTCCCAGTGCACCAAAAGACTTGGCCCTCCATATGGAACCATCCTCGAGTGCAAGCCTTGCATCAGAAATCTTCCATGGTTTTCCAACTGCATGCAGTTCTGACCCACCAAAGACGAGGGCACATAAATATCGTAGGAACTCGTCTTGACAGAAGGAGATAGGCACCCAGGGGGGTGGGTTGGGGAGAGAGAGAGAGAGAGTTTACCAGCACGAGGAGTTGCTGACAGACTGCCGGTGACAGTGAGGATCGCAGCGACTGGTGTTCGAAGCATGGTAACGGACGGCAAAACCGAATGTTGACAGGGATGAGGGATGAGGGATGAGGGAGTCCGGGCAGAGTTCCCGAGCGGCGAAGGTGTTAGGG
Source organism: Spirodela polyrhiza (assembly GCA_024713555.1). NCBI lineage: Eukaryota > Viridiplantae > Streptophyta > Magnoliopsida > Alismatales > Araceae > Spirodela > Spirodela polyrhiza. The sequence goes on from CM046543.1 coordinate 1,935,953, forward strand.
TTTTAGGTGCTGCGATCATGATCGATCGATCGACGATCACGATCACGATCCGGGTCGTTGATCGATCGTCGATCGATCGGTGGATCCTCATCATCCAACGGTGACGATTCACGCATACGGGAGAGAGAGATTTAATCTCTCTCCCGCCCTCGACTCTCGCCGTCCGTCCGTCCGTCCGTCCGTCCGTCCGTCCCTCTCTCTCTCTCTCTCGTCTCAGACGCTAATATATCTATGTATATTACTATCTTAGTAAATATGATTTATGTGTATCGTAATGAACTTGGTAGGCCTCATACATGTTAGGCCTAATATTGAATTATATATTAAGCGTATGTATATATAGTAGGATATATTATTATATAATATTAATGTATTTATATCGAGAACTTTGGCCTAGATAGATATATATCACGTGATGTATATATAGTCGTATATATATTTATGCATAATATATATATATATATTGGTATATATTATATATTATATTTAATATAGGCTTAATATGTATATATATAATATTTAATATATATAATACTTTATAATATAATAATATAAACTTGATCATGATTGACCGGATCGTCAATCATGATGATTGATGATCACAATCAATGATTTTGGCTGATTGTCAATCAACTATTGACATTGATCACACTACCTTGGATATATGCGTGAGGGGTGTCATGAGGCAAATAATGGATGGTAGGGAACTAAACCAAAGAGATAGACAATCCTCTATCATCAAAAATCATAGTGCCCTAATTTTGGCAAAATGTCTCATTTATATTCAAGTATAAATGGGCTAGATTGTCTTCAATGAAAACTTAGAGAATGACCAATCTTGATTTGGGCCATAATGACTATTTTTGTTTTGATGTGGTTTACTTTCTTTTCACGCTCAAATAGTTTTTATATATTAAGCTGAGGTGTCTTGTGACATTGTGGTCTAGCCACACCCAAATAATTCTCATCAATATATTCTTCAAAATTGTAACAATCACCTTCAAAGTTATGAGTGATGGCCTTGAAGGTGATGAGAGATGAAGAGAGACATGGGGAGAAAGAGTTTGGGACAACACATTTGAATAAGTATGTGTGAGAATATCATTTGTGCACAAGTTGATAAAAATAAGGTATAAGAAGACTAGAGTGATCCATTATATTAGTGGTTGTACAAGTATGTGTTTGTGGGGCATGCCACCATCATGTGGATATAAATACAAGCATGTGAGTGGTGATACATTATGTCATTCATAGCCATACACATTAGTACAATGTGACACATTACACTTGTATGCACATGGAGGTGCACATTAGTATGATTGTGCAAATTAGTAGGATTTGACATCATATGCAACAAAAGTGTCACAAGTGTAAAGGCACATAATGACACTCAAGGGTATGGTACTAGTATCACATGGCACGTATGAAATGTCCATAAAGGTGCATGCTATCAACATGATATCATAAAAAAATAGATAATGTGGGTGTGTTGACAATAACTATGACATACCAAATTGTCTGTCTTTATCATGAGTGAGATAAGCATGGTTGTGATTACACCCATCGTTGACATGACCATTACCACTACATAAATAATTAAGGAGAGAGATTTTTCTCATAGTATGTTGACTTAGAGGATTGAGGAATACTAATACCTTGAGTCTTCATATATTTATGCACATTGGTGAGAGTGCTTAATATTTGTTGGGGTTTTTCAAAACTAGCACCATGAATCATGACATCACTTGCAAAGTTGATAGTTAATGTCATGTAGAAAAAGTTATCATCTTTCTTCATTAGCACCAAAATCAAGAACTACAAGTCATCTTTCTACCAAATAGAAAGAATAATTTTGTCATCCGTTCCCATGCTTCAAACACCAGTCATTACAATCCTTATTGTCACTAGTAATCTATCAGCAACTACTCATGTTGATATCTCTCTCTCTTTCTCTCTCTCTCCAACCCACCCCTGTGGGTGCCTATCTCCTTCTATCAAGACGAGTTCCTACGATATTTATGTGCCCTCATCTTTAGTGGGTCAGAACTACATGTAGTTAGAAAACCATGGAAGATTTTTGATGCAAGGCTTGCACTCAAGGATGGTTCCATATAGAGGGCCAAGTCTTTTGGTGCACTGGGAACGCAAGTTGGTGAAGTGGTATTCAATACATCTTTAATTGGGTAATTTCTATGGCTAAATCTTTTCTACTTTTTGTTAGAAATTGTTAATCGGTGTTCTGGTAAATGCCTAAACAATGCTCCGATATGAGATACGTATTATTGTGAAAACTTTCACTTGACATTCTTTCAAAGCTGACTTTATTATTTATTTGAACTACTAGACAAAATTACTCTTTTATTTACCTGTGGAGAGGTAGAGCAATGCTCTATAGGCGATTTTTTAAGCCCTCTCAATGATCTTCAAAACTTTTAAAATTTAGCGAAAAGAGTTAGAGAAAGTTCATCATTTGTGTAAAGAATGGAGTACATATTGAACACTTGGCAATTGTTATTCCAATAGTATTATATCTTTCCCGTGTTTAGATGCCACTCTACATGTGTATCAATATTGTTTCTAGTAAAATTGTCTCAATATTTTCTCGTCTGATTTTATGATACTTGTTGAAAGGTTTAATGACATGTAATCCCATAACTTTGTCTTGTTTCTCTTTTAAATCATGATGACATGTATTAAGAAATTCTCACTGATCCGAGCTATGCTAGCTAGTTTGTGTTGATGACGAATCCTCATATTGGCAATACTAATGTTAATTTTGATGTATTTTATTCCTCATTTTAAATTTTCTAGTCAATTTTTTATACACTGGATGTGAGTAAAAGTTGGGTTTGGACCTTAATGTCTTTCTACAGGTGATGAAGAATCTAGGCAATGCTTCCTCACAAGTTTAGAAATCAGGAGCCTCAGTATTTGGTATTCTCATTTCTTATCATCCAGCATTTTTTTCATTTCAATTGAAATGAGTTATGAAAAATCATTTTAGCAACCTGAAATTTTGTTAATCATCTATTGATCAATATGTCAAACTTGCGGTGCACAGAATCACTTGGTGATTACTTGGTGAAAAGAAACACTATGGGAATATATAGGTGCATTTGTTAGACTCATGGATATTTTCCTTTTGTCTTGAGTTTATGTTAGATATTTTATGTAATATTATGAAACAGATGATGTCGATACTTGTGCCATCACTCGTAAATTAAGACAAGATGGTAGTTTAATAGGTGTTCTGAGTACTAAGTAATCCAAAAAAGATGATATGCTTCTGGAGATGCCCCGGAAATAGAAAATCGTTAATCATTTTTCTCTCTAGCATGTAAATTTATTGTCCACCCCTAAGTCAAAAGTGGGCTATGTTGATTTTATTCTTTCTCCCCTACTACCAAACTGAGTCGATCCAATTTGAGGCAATAGAAGATTCGTCCTTTTAAATTGATATCTTTCTGCAATAAAGGTCAGCCAATTCATGATGTAATATTTCAAATGAATATTTCAAATTTTGGCCCGTGTTATCCACTAGGAACCCTACTGATCATCGTCTGATTGTTATTACGGTTTTCACATAACCAACTTCTACAATTAATTTTTTTGCTGGTACTTTGATTCATTGAAGGTTTAATCTGAATGGGAGAACACAACCCCATTTATCAATTTGGTTAAAGATCTCTTAGTCCGTATGTTGAATGATGTGATTGCACTAAATGATGTGTAGTAGATGTCTGTGTGCACAGGTTCCTTCTCTACTCCTCAAATCTCTACGGCTGAGCTCTCTTCCTGTATCTCTCTCTCACAAGATGTAAGGGCAAAAAGAAAGGGGAATTAAACCTTAGAATAGATTGATCTCGAAACTTACACGTGGTTTAGTATTTATACTGACCTCTAAGTCTGAAAAATAAAATGGACAAACTAAATCAGATAAAATAGACCAAATAGATAGAACTAGACTAGTTTACAATAACCTAAGGACTTAAGAGTGAGGTACATAAACACAATGGAATAAAGAAAAATAATTAACAGATGTAGAGTATTTTCCAACACTCCCCTTAAGTTGGGGAATGAATGTCATTCATTTCTAGCTTGGATGTGAGGTAGTCAAAGGCTTTTGTTGGCAGTCCTTTGGTGAAGATGTTTACTATTTGATCAACATACGGTATATATGATGTATAAATCAACTCAATGTCTAATTTTTTTTTAATAAAGTGCCAATCAATCTCTATGTGTTTGGTTATGTCATGCTGAACTGGATTGTGAGCAATGTTTATTACAGTAGCCTCATTGGTCCAATTATCTTAATTTGGAGATCAATCAAAATAATGTTCACCCATAATATTTCACACATACATTGAGCCATTGCCTTACATTCTGCCTCTACATTGGATCGTCCTACCACTCCTTATTTTTTACTTCTCCAAATGACAAGGTTCCCCCCTAGAAAAGTACAATATTTAGAAGTTGATCTTCGATCCACAACAAATCCTACATAATTAGCATCTGTATATACCTCTAAAGCCAGACAATCATTCTTTTTAAAGAGAATACCTTTATATGTGTCTTTTTAAGGTATCGTAAAATCTGGTATGTTGCATGTAGGTGAGCTTGCTTTTGAGCATACATAAATTGATTGACCAAACTTACTACAAAAGCTATGTCAAGACGTGTATGAGATAGGTAAATAAGCTTATCCATCAGTCACTGGTACATGCCTTTGTCTACATGAATATCTTCTTCATTTGAACTAAGCTTCAAATTTATATCAATTGGGGAAATAGTTAATTCACATATTGCTTTCTTAGTTTCCTACAATAGGTCAAGAGTGTATTTTTGATGAGAAATGAAAATACTATCTTTAGAGTATGCCACCTCAATTCCAAGAAAACACTTGAGTCTCTCAAGAGTTTTTATGTCAAATTCATTAGTAAGATTGTGACTGAGACATTCATGTTTTATGACATCATCTCTTGTCACAATAATGTCATCCACGTAGACAATTAAAGTTGTAACTCTAACCATGCTTTAATTGTGTGATCACTTTGACTTTGTTTTACAAATAATTATATAAACTACAAGTATGACAATTAAAGCTAAAGTTTTATAAATAATGTGTGATCGCTTTGGCTTTGTTTATAACCTATTTTAAGCATGGCTAGTGTAAAATGCCCAAACCATACCCATGAAAATTGTTTCAGCCTATATAAAACCTTTTTCAACTTGCACACTTTATCTTTGCCAAATACTTTCTTATATCCTGAAAGAGTTTCTATGTAAATTTCTTCTTTAAGTTCTCCATGCAAGAAGGCATTTTTCACATCATATTGTTGTAGATTCCCAAGGTTCATAGCAAGTGATAATAATATTCTGATAGTGTTCATCTTTGCCACAAGTGCAAATGTCTCAAGGTAATCCACCCCATAAGATCGTGTCTTGTATCTTTTAATTGAGCCATCAACTCTATACTTTACATTATTGACCCATTTGCACCCTACAGCCCTTTTTCCAAATGGACATGTCACCAATTCTCATGTATCATTTTTCTTTAGTATCTTCATTTCCTCATCCATAGCTTGTTTCTAATTTTTGTTGGATATAACCTCATCAATTGTATTTAGAGTGGTAGATGCATGTAATTGGGAAATAAATGCTCTATGTGAAGGGGACAATCTATCATAAAATAAAAATAAGGCCATAGGATATAACAGTTTGTTTTCACATGTTCAGATGCCTTTTCTAAGGGCTATGAGTAGGTTGTCATTATCAACTAGGACAGTGTTCAAACTTTCTCTAGGGGTTTTTTGGACGTGTTGAATTTCTAAAATTTTTCCTTTCTCCTTGAGTACACTAGACCAAAACTTTCCTTTCTATGACTTTCATCTTGAGTAGACTCATGATCTAGTTGTACCTTAGACTTTAACTCAATACTCAGAATGAACTAGGGTATAGGAAATAGAAATTGAGACTTCTTTTTTACTACTATATTCTCTATGATTGTCATTAAATTCACCATAGAAAGTTTTATTCTTATCAAAAGTTACATATCTTGAAATATAAAATTTTTTACTCGTGAGATGATAGCAGCAGTAACCTTTTTTAGTTTGAGAATACCCTAAAAAAACACATTTTAGGGAATATGGATTTAGCTTATCCTTAAACTGCTCATGAACATGTACATAGGCCACGCATCCAAATATTTTTAGAACAAGATTGGTTTTTAATGATACGTGGGGGTAGAAGAAGGACAACATGTCTATAGGGGTTTTTGAATTTAATGACTTAGTAGGTAGACAATTTATGAGGTGGGCTGACATTAGGCTTCCTTCCCCCCAAAACAATTTTGGTGCATTACTCTGAATAAGAAGGGCTCTTGTCATCCCTAATAGGTGTCTATTTTTCCTTTCGGCCACTCCATTCTGTTGGGGTGTATAGACACAAGATGACTCATGTACGGCCCCTTCCTTTTCAAAGAAATCAACTAATGTAAAATTAAAGTAATCTCTAGCATTGTTTAATCAAAACCTTTTAATTACAATATCAAATTGATTTTTTATCAAGGTAAAAAATTGCACAAGAGCAAGATTGACTTTGGATTTATTTTTCAGTAGATAAACCCAAGTCATTCGTGTACATTCATCAATAAAAGTAATGAACCATCTAGCCCCACTTGTGTTGGGTGTAGGTGTAGGTCCCCATACATCACTATGAATATGGTAAAAAAGACTTACATATTTCATAATATTTTCATTAAAAGAGGATCTATGGTGTTTAGCAAATTCACATACTTCACACTTAAAATCTAATACATGTAAATTGTGAAATAAAGATGGGAACAAAGTCTTTAACACCATGAAAGATGGATGCACTAATCTTTTATGTTGGAGCCATATGATCTCAACATTAGACTTGTTAGGATTCTTAGACAAGTGACTTTCTTTTACTACTACATTTTATTGGCTGGAAAACACAAGGTAGTAGAGTCCACTCCATTCTTTAACATGTCTAATCATCCTCCAAGTAGCTAGTCAAAAAATAAACAAGTTTTAGGATCAAAAGCAATATTCCCTAGGTCTTAGGTAAGTTTACTCACTGAAATTAGGTTACTAGTCAACATAGGTACATGGAGTACATTCTTGAGAGTGATATCAGGTGAGAGATTGATGGTCCCTACTCTTGCTACTTTGACTATTGTTCCAATGGATGTGGTAATGTTCTTATTGTTGGGGCATCGTGAATATGTGGAGAATAAATGTGAAGCATAGGACATGTGTTCAGTGGCTCCTGAATCAACTATCCATTGCAAGGGTTTACAATTTCTTGAGGCACTTAAACTAGAAAAAACTGAAAACTTACTTGAATAAGTCAATGAACATGAGGCCTATGGTCCTTGAAGTTGTGGAGAATCTTCCATTGATGATTGTTCTAGTTCTGGTGCACTTAAGTCTCCTTGTTGAGAAGTGGTAACATGACCTTGAACACTTCCTTTTTTCTATACTTTTTGATACTAAGGCTTGCCATGTAATTTGTAATATCTTTCAATTGTATGTCTTGGTTTATTAATATAAGTGTACCACAACTTGTCCCTGAAATCTCCACTATGTTGCTTCTCTTGTCTAGAAATTTGTTTCCTTTCTCCTTTTGCCACACATGCATACCCTTCTATAGTTTGAGAGCCCAACATAAGACTATGTCGATTCTCTTCTCCTCTAATTAATGAGATAATTTCATTTAGTGGTAGTATTTTTTCTTTGCCTAGAATTTTAATCTTTACTTGATCATACTCAGAATTTAATCCTACAAGATACATATACGTCATGTCACGCTCTACCTTTTCCCTATACAGAGCAGCATCCTCTGGATCTTTTATCTTTTGAATTATGTACTGATCAAGTTCTTGCCAACGAGATCTTATCCCTTGTGTATATTCTGTAACAGACTTTTCATTATGTCTCAATGTCATCATTCTCAATTTTAATTCATAAATTTGTGCTACATCTCTAGCCCTTGAGTAAGATTGGTGTAGATTCTCCCATATCTCCTTAACTGTAAACATATAGAGACATGTATGCGTGATTTTATATGCCATAGTGGTCCATAGCCACACCATATTTCTTGAATCCTTTTGGTCCCAAGACTTAAACTTTGGATCTTCCGATCCTTTTGATTAGAAGATCGCAAAGAGGATCATGTTCATTTCTCGAGTCAAATGGTGTGTACGAACACAAATGGAAAGAGATTGGATCCATTTGGATCACTTATTTAAATCTTCTTGGGTTTTTTCTGCATTGTTTCTTACAAAACGAATTTTGACTTGAACTGGTTAGTAACGACAGGAAAATCTCACACATTATGATTGATTTTTTTTTTCTAATGGGAAAATGGTGTTAATGTTTGTAGAATATCTGGAAGGTTAATTTTCTGATATTTAGTCTAATTCAGGTTTAAATTTGCCATCTTTATTTATTCTTTATACTTTTCTATTTTCTTCACTTTTGGGCGACCGTCACTGGGTCTTGATCACTGTCACGATGGATTGGGTCTGACTCTGTCATTAGAAGTTGTGATAGCCGAATGCTGACCATGCTCCTCTCTGAATCCTTGTGCATTTCATATCTGGATGAGTCTCCTTGCTTTCAATTTATTAAAACGGGAAAAATCTATCACTTAGATAATATTTTCTTCCATTGGAAAATCGGACAATCTCTTACAGAACTTGCAACGATGCCTGAATGTAAATCAGTAAAAAAAAATGCTTTATATATCATGCATAAACCAGTAAAAAAATCATGCTTTATATATCATTTCACGCCATCATTTAAGAACCGGGTGATGGGTGCCGACCTGCAGACGGCCTCGAGCTGGGCGTGAACCATGGATGATCCCGACGAGCAGTAGATGGCAGAATGTCTTCCCAGTCTTCCTCTTACCTATCTCCCCTGTGCATTGCATTGGGTGGAGGAGGATTCAAGACATAAGGGGAAAGGTCCAAGAACCGGATTGTAAATACATGGGAAAATCACTTGAATTGAGCATTAATTCTCTTGCAGTCAATGCAAAGCATGCTCGCATGTTTCAACGGAAGAATTAAACAGTCTGGCTGGGTTTGCAACAAACTCGGAAACAATGATCCAAGAATTCGATTATCTAAAGCTATTCGCAACAAGCAAGCAGCATGCATCCACAGAAAACAAAGTTTCGATCTTATCCAGAGGAAGAAGTTGGGGGCGGCGGGGGCGGGCTTGACGGAGCCCCACCGGAGAGAGTCGTAGAGCAGGGGAATTTACCAAAGTAAACACCTCAAGATAGCAACAATGGCAGATCCTGTCAGAGAAGGGTAATATCACCAAGAAAACCATGCAGATGACGATACATTGAGACAGATGCGACTTTGTAGTGAATGACTTTAAAACGTTGTCCAGTTGCATGTCTGCTCTGATCTCAATGATGCTATAATGATGCTAGAACAGTATGGAAATTTGGCATAAATTTTCTGCTACTAGAGATTCCACTGAATCCTTCTCCTTTCAGAGCACACAGCAGTAGCTTCAGCTCGGCTTCACTCCTCTGTAAACCCTAAGAGAGGAGGAGGCCAAATTGGATTCAGTGGAATCTGGCAGAAGGCCTCATTAACGAGAGAGAGAGAAGACACACACACACACACACACCATGAAGGGAACGTGGAGAGCAATTTCAGGAGCAAGCCGACTGCTCCAGAAGCATGGATATTCACCCAGTTCAGAATGAATGTGTGGAGAACCATTTGAAGCTGCGTTGATTCAAGAAAATCACTGAGCTCACAGAAGTAAGAATTTCAGGAGATTGGTCGCTGTCACAAGTATTAAAGATAGCAGACTCTCAGCCGGACAATGGTTCTCCTTCTCTGAGTTGGGTGTTGTTGAGTCTTTCAATCGCCAGAATCAGCGCTTGTGTTCCCAAGTTGCCCTCCCCATGGGCCATCAGTGACAAGTAGAGCTGCTGCGCCAGAGCCAGCCCCGGAAGCGCTAATCCCATGGATTGGCATTCTTTCAAACAGATTCCGAGATCCTTCACGAAGTGGTGAACGAAGAATCCCGCTGCCATGTCCCTCTGCAGAATCCTCTCCCCATACAGCGTCAGAGACTTCGATCCAGCGGCCCCTGTCGATATCGCTTCCATCCACCGACGCACATCCAGCCCCGCCTTGTGCGCGAAGATCATCCCCTCCACCAATCCGACCATCGTTGAAGCGATCGCGATCTGGTTCCCTAGCTTGGCCCGCTGGCCGGCACCGGGTCCTCCCATGTAGTTCACCGTCCCCAAGCACCGGAACAGCGGCGACAGCCATTCGACGGTGGACTCGTCCCCGCCGGCGAAGATCGAGAGCTTCCCGTCACGAGCCCCGCGGTCCCCCCCGGAGACGGGAGCGTCCACAGAGCGGCACGACGCAGACCTCGCTGAGGCGTAGATCTCCTCCGCCATGGAAGGGTCACTAGTGGTCATGTCAACGACGACGGATCCAGGAGAGAGGCCACCGAGGACTCCCTCATCATGATCCAGCACCACGCGACGAACATCGGAGGGATAGCCGACGATGAGAAAGACGACGTCGCTCTCCTCCGCCACGCCCCGCGGCGAGCCGGCGAGCTTCGCCCCCATCTCGAGCAGAGGCTGCGCCTTGGAGGGGGTCCGATTGAAGACGGTGAGTGCGTAACCAGCGGAGATCAGATGCCCCGCCATGGACCGCCCCATGACCCCTGTGCCGATCCACCCTACGCGAGTGGTCGCCGGAGACAGAGGGGGAAGAGATGAGGCTCCTGAAGCTCCTCCGCCCGCCATGGAGCGGCGGAGGATGGAGACGGCGGAGGGAGATCGCCGGCGAAGGGGTTGCAGCAGTGGCGAGAGCCGAGTTCTCATGGAAGGTGGAGAGCTCGAGAAAGCTTATACCCTTACCTCATAACATATGTGGCCTTCCAGAAGCCACATTTCCATTTTTTAGCACGAACCACGAGAAGGCTTTGAAAAAAAGAGGCCCACCTTTTTATTGGGCCGGCCCGTAAAAGGGTGACGTTAGTAGGCCTATTTCGATCGCCGAAGATGATAAGGTCAAAAAATAGAGTGGCGACACGTGTCAAGAATGGGATTCGAACCCATGCCCTTTCGGACCAGTACCTGAAACTGGCGCCTTAGACCAACTCGGCCATCTTGACTTGTGATTCGGTTTGATATTTTTAATTTATTTAATTTATTTTAAAATTTTGAATCCACAATTCAACGGTCCACTTCCCTCGATTCCCATCTCCAGATCTGTCCTTCGGCAACCCAGCACCATCATCGCGCAAGAAGGAACAGAGGGCCGCCGTCTCCGCAGGAGGCGAGACTCCGACGATCGGAGAGAGGTTCCTCTGACGAGCTCTCCACCGTTGCTCAGGTGTGGATTTCTTCCTTCCGATCCTCTTTTCACGCTCGCTTTGGTGCCGAGAATCCGAGGAAAGTCCACAAGATCGTCCTGCGGATGGCCACGGAAATCTCCGGTGGGAGATCGCACCGTAGTTCTGATCTCGCCGGAGGGGATCCTCAGGGAACCCCGAGTGCCTCGAGGATTCAGAGATCGGGAGAGGAGACCGAGGTCTCCTCTGAGCCCCGATCGTACGATCCGTTGGTAAATTATCTGTCCCCCAGGCCGCAGTTCCTCCGGTACAATCCAGATAGGGTTCGGGAGATCTACCTTCGCAGAGAGAGGGAGTTGGATGGAGCGGCAGGCAGTTCCAGCGTCGATTCGAGTCTGCTGGCAGAGATCGAGGGTGAAAGAAACGAGGCGACGCCTTCGGATCCTCCTCCTACTCCTCTGAAACAGAGAGAGGAATCAGAGTTGGAAACCCCCGACAGTGTGAACGTAGAAGAAGAAGATGATGATGCAGAAGAGGAGGGGGCATCGTACTGTGATCTGCTATGGAAAATTCCTCTTCTACTGGTGATTCTGTTCTCCATATCGGGGTACATTTCTTCCATGAATTCCTCGTCCATGACATCTTCTTCCCATGACTTGACGATTCAAGATGCTCTCCGCGGCGGAGTGAGGAAGTTCGAATCGGATATGGTGAATTTTGGACGTTACATGAATTCCTCCAACTTGAACGAATCGACAGCCGAGGAAGATGCAACAAATCGCAAAAAAATGGACGATCCCGAGAAATCTGACGAGTATGAAGGTCGAACACTGCAGACCGAGGACAAATACGCCTCACGAGGAGCCATGGATCTGTTGGCTGAGACGGCGAAACTAAACTCCAAGGAGCCACAAGATGAAACGGAAACTGAAGACAGCGTTCCGGCCGTGACAGCAGGAGAAGATGATGAAAGTTCGGATCAAGGGATAATGGAAGCAGAGTGTCAGAGAAGCTTGGCGGCTGACCTGGCTATCACTCCTGCCGGACCTTCTCATGACCAAGAAGAAGAAGAAGAAGAAGAAGAAGAAGAAGAAGGATCTTCCGAACAAGTCGCCGAGAAACCGATGGCAAGAGCGCAGGGTGCTAAGCTTCTCAGTTTCCGCGAGATAAACTTGCTTGCGACATTATCCATGGCATTAGCATTTGCAGGCTCCATAATTTTCAAGTTATTTAGTCTCTGGACGATAAGAACGGCAATCAAGGAGGGAGATTCCTCAGGGAGAGCAGCTGAGCCGAAAAAGGAGGATGACGAAGAGAACTCCAAAGAATCTGGCGGAAACCATCGGCCACCATTTGAATTTATCGAGGAGAAGCTCTCTGGTTCTTCGGCGGTCGCTAATGATTCCAAGGAGATGTACAAAACCAATCCCCCTGTAGTTGAATTGCTCGGGGAGTTCTCTATCGAAGAGGTTGACCTTTCCAAAACAATGGACTCTTCATCAGCCAACAACTGGGTCAAAGGTAGTCCACGGGCTTCTCAGAGGATCAGTTTCCCATCAGTCGAAGAAAATAGTCAGTCACGATCGGAGTTTTCCACCGCCGAGTCAACCCCACGTAGACGAACAGATCCGAAGGTGAGCAGAAAATGTTCCTGAATAGCACATTTTTCAAGTATAAAATTTATTTATTTTTCCGAATTCCCTGATCCTCTTACGAAGCAGGATGGCGAGGTGACGACGGCGTTGACCCCGCTGAGACGATCCAGCAGGATACGAAGCAGGGTCATGTCTCCATGATCGTGGACGGAGGGAGAGCGGAACAGCTAAAAGTTGTGTAATCAGATGCTTCCACGTAGAAAGATCTTCGTTGACCCTCAATCTGGTCAGCTTTATTTCCTTCCGGCTGGCTTCCAGGCTCAAAAGGCGAGATGCCGTGGGCCCGGCCTGAAAGCCCAGTAATAATTATTGAGACGAGATCCTCAGCCGCCGCCGCACACAGAGCATGGTCAACCAACAAATCCACACGGAGATTTGACCAAAAAGATGGCAATGGATGCCAATTATGGGACCACGGAACATGCCCAAAACCGGGAAAAGGAAAAAAGAGAGATCTTTCAGGGCAAACCAAGATGCCACGCATTCCACGAAGAAAAAAAATAGATAGAAAGAGGAGGTGGAGCCCACAACCCAGGTGCCAGTCTACATGCCCTGTTCAACGAGGTAATCTCCCAGCGTCTCCACGATCATGTTGCACTGGCCAGGAGTCACAGGCTCGTCGTAGATGCCAACGACCAGAGCCATCCCGGTCTTCTTGATGGTGACCCCGCCGGAACCCTGGAAATCGGAGGCGGGGGGGTGGGAGCCGTGATCAACAAAAATTACCAAGAAAAGAAACGGGCGGCAGAAAAAATTCGGTAATGACGGCTCCTCGGGACCATTTTTAATCCCATCTTCCGCTGACCCCGGGGGGCACTGGAGATTTTCACCGAGGAGATGATCATATACATCTCAAAATTGGTGAAAATCTCGTTGGAGATTACGGTTGAGTAGACCAGTTATGTGAAATGGAGTCAGCTTAATCCTAGGTCAACTTTAGAAATCCTGGGTCAACCGGCGATGTTCGTTCTGGTCAAACAGCTCCTATTTATGGAAATCGTAGAGAAATTAACGATATGGTCACAAAGACAAGTTATTCCAGATCCAAACGTATTGATTCTGATGGTGGATTCTATACCTCATATGGTGGGGAAAATAGTAAAGATAACAAGCATTAAGGGGTCAACTCCTACATTACTGATGGGCCAGAAAATAATGAACATTATCACATCTATCAAATAAAACAGCATGCTCTATATAACGAAAAGACCAGGTATTTTTTAAGTTCCAGGTTTCCCTTTTTTCTCATTACCCAATTCGGGGAGTTCTGTGCAGAGGTGGAAAGAACTACGGATTAAACAGTCGAGAGATTAGTAAAAAAAAAAAAAAATCACCTTCTTTCCACGAATCACTGCACCGGGCTCTCCTTGAATCACCATATATTTAATCCCTCCGAGAAATAAGCCGGTAGGAGCAAGGTAGCCCGGCTCATTGAAATCGGCTATAATACCGGAGATTTCCTCAAGTTTGGGCTGCATGGGTGGGACAAAGAAGAGAATATTTTTAGTAGAAGCTACATGATACTGGAAGCTATTAATTAACACGAGGCAGTTAGTGTAAGCGGATGAACAGGACGAAGATCTAAGTAGGAGGAAGTGAAAAGATAATTAAAATGGACGAGAAAAAGTAGCAAAGAACATCATGCCCGAACGCCATTGCCAGTTTCTAGACCACCATAAAATGAGTGGAGCATGATGGAGTATGCAAACAAAGAAGCACACGGATTTCATCCTCCTAAATGGACGGAAAGATAACTCCTGCAAGCAGATCAACAAGCTGATCACCCATCCTGGTAAAGATGTTGATCAAAAGAAAAGGTCCGTTCCCTCTGCAACCGCTATTTGTAGCGTAGTTTCTTTATTGATGAAGAGATCTATGAGAAACTATTGTGAACCTTCCCATAACATGAGAATATTTAAAAGACTTGAAACGCACATGCAGAGTAACGATGAACCCATGAACAGAAGAACATAAATGGCAACAATCAGTACGCACATCATAATTAAAACCCATTTGTTATTATATCCAAGGAGAAAATTGAGGAATCCTAGTGGATCTCCGAACTAGAGGAGGCTAGCGCACAACGCATCATAACATTAAGGGACTTCCGAGTCTGGACACAGAAAAAGCCAGATAGGCACGTAATGCATTCAAAAGAAATAAGAACAACCCAAAGATCAAAACAAGGCCTCAAAGGGAAGAATGGGTAGCGAAAGACACGTCCTGAGCAGCAAATAGGGCCATACGGCGAGGAAGAATGAAAGAGAGAAGAGTGGATTAAACTGCCAAGTGGAGCGATGCGGTGAGGAAAGAAAACGAATCATCCGGTTGAGACAGAGCTAAAACAGTTGCATCCCGAAGGCAACCAAATAAAGCGGCAATCAACATATAGTTCCCAGATCCAACGGATCAATCGCGTTTCCATTCGGTAACATCGCGGGAAGCGCAACGAAAAACAATTCCGCAGGAGGCGAACCGCTCCGATCGCGATCCCTTTCCATCCATTCATGGATCTTCCCAGCCGCAAACAACCGCGTCCAAAGAGCCTCAGGTCAGCAACCGAGATGGGGGAAGCGAAGAAAACGCAATACCTCGGGGAAGGACGCGCTCTTGGCCCAGACGGCACCGTCGTGGCCGAGGATTGCTGCGGCGGTGAGGGTATTGCCGTCGCCCGCATCGCACATGAGATGGTCGTCGACGTAAGACTGCCACGACATCTTCGGCTCTCTCTCTCTCTCTCTCTTCCTCCCTCTTTCCCACTCTGGCCCGGCGACCGCTTCCCCACCTCCCACCCTCGAGCGTCTGGTATTTATACGCACCAAATAAGGGTAGGAGAAAGCGGCTCGGACTTCTTCCTCCTTTCGATCATTTTTCTCATTCACCCATTATCATCCAAATATATTAACCCGCTGCCCCCACTTTAATGTAATTTGAATAGTACCCTTAGGAGTCGCGCAGTGTGGGCCCCACTCTTGGAGCTTAATGACCGCCCACGTGGCCCAATTGCACCCACCGCCGCCGACGGGCCCAAAGCGTGATTTCTTAATGGCCCATTCATAGATTTCTCCAAATAATTATTAAAATTAAAACGTCCGACCCACCACAAAGAAAAGCATTTAAAAATCATTAAAGTTATCATGCTGCCCGGGGCCAATAATGGGCCGATAAAGCCCCCATATAAGCCCGGCCCATACAACATAGGCCCACAATAATCTACACGAGACTGCAGAATCATTCGCATACGATTAACACACAGCAATATCGACATACTCGTCCACAAAAATGTGCATGCGAATCCACAGCCCCGCTTAAGGAGCTCTACTACTTCCGGGGCCCACCTCTTGATCAAGAACATGAACTAAAAAACAGCACCTGAATTGGCAGATAAATAGACCACGGCGCGCCATCATATGAGAATCAGGTCACCTCTCTAGGTTCCATTGACGAGCGCGAGCAGAAAGGAGGCCGCCATCAGAAGAAGCAGAGTCAACGCCTGGTGGGTCGGCCGGAGGGCGCTGCCAGAGGTGGAAGAATCGCCCACGGCGCTGGAGTTGGCGCTGCTTAGTTTGCTCCTGATGCAGATGGAAGGCGAAGATCGGGTCAGAGAGTGTGCTGTTTCTGAGTAAGATCACGGGACGGGCATGGAAGCGGACTCACCCAGATGTCAGGTACAGGCATTGATCATAACCTGCACAGAGATGAGCGTGGCGATCAGATAATCCACGGTGGAGTTTCTACCAGTAAAATAAGCACCATAAACCCTGGGATTGTTCCTAGTTTAATAGGAGCACGGGAGGGGCACCAACTTTCGTCTTGTTCAGTTTGGAAGTCAACGGGGGCGAGAGAATATGAGGTACATTAGAGGCAATAGCCACCCACTAATGGGGAGAACGATGAGATGTTTAATCAGGTTAATCCAGAGTAAATGTGATTGAATATCTTCTATTGTGACATAAGATTGTGGGAGTGAACTAAGCACAGTTCTCTTTCAACTCATAAGGAGCAGCCGCGAAGTTGACTTAAGGCATGCAGATTCTAGGAAAAGTTGACCACTACGATTATCATTTTTCTTCTGTATGGATTGGCTAGCTCGTTTGGCGTATGTCCGTTCAAATGAAACTAAATGTAATGAATGCTTTCGGAGTAACCACAAATCACTACTGGAAAACAATTCTTCCATATCCTATGCTGAATTTATTACCAAAGAATGGCAATGCAGCATATCGAAGAAAATACTGCGGCAGGAAGACACAAAAATCCTGCGCAGATCTGGAAACTGCAGAAGGGAATTGAATCGTGCGAACCATCATATCTGTCTAATCGGGGTAGCAATTCCCAGTTTATGTTTAAGTAGAGAAAAACGAGCATTCAATCCACCCTTCCCTTCCCTGACGTGTCTATTGAGCAGACAGACGTCAAATCTGAAAATCCAGGAAGCATCCACTTTCTGAATACCAATTTGTCGAGGATACTGGATGTCAACAGAAAGAAAAAAACCCTGCAAATCACATCATTTCTATATAGTTTTATATAGATTCGGATAATTGAAGGTCTAGGGAAGGTACTATTTTTTCTCTAGAAAGAACACAAAAATTTGAATGGAGAGTAAATAATAAAATATGGAAATGAAAAGGAAACTTACTAGGGTTCTTGGTGGTTTTCACGCCTGAACCTCCAAAACTGCAGGCCACATCTGTCGCTCCATTCTGCTGAAAATAGCTGTTGAATGCATATGATGCATGGGAGACTAAGGTATCTGGTTGAAAGCACGGCTGGCTCGGCTGAATAGCTGAACAGTCAACGTTCCCAGAGCCACAAGCCCAATCCAAGGCACTCTGCAGGACCAAGTCACTAGCATTACTGGATGCAATGCACCACGTTCCGTTTGAACTAGTAATATTTGCCCCAGTAATTATATCAACATTTCCTCTGCCCGTCAAATCAAGACTGTATACACTAGTCTGATCAGGGAAAAAGAGGCCCCAGTTTCTTTCAGATTCCAAGCCGGGTTTCCTGTTTTCATTGAACAACGAAAATATGTAAACATCGATCTCCTCCCCGGGCTTTGCAGGAGTTCCTGTGTCATTGATAACATGCCGAATCAAATTGGTGTTATAAGTCTGGGCATTGTCGGGGGTAGCAACAGTCTCCTTCGCAGAACCTTTACTAGGCCACCCTGATTCAGTAACCATGATCTTCAGCGTCTTGTAGTTGAGTCCCATCAGTGCAAAGTACAGAGCATCAAGCTGCGCATCAAACATATTTGTGTATACCAAACCAGTGTTGGGGTCGATTACTTCAGAAGAAGACGGACGGAACAAAGCATAGTCCAGAGAGACATTGGACAGCGAATCTCGATATGCATAGTATGGGTATATATCCACCATGAATGGCGATTGGTTCTCCACAAGAAAATCCAGCATAGGCTTTAAGAAGTAGGCATATTTGCTGTTGAACGCTCCAGCTGATGGTGGAAAAGACCGCGATAATACTCTAAGCGAATGAGTACTTGATACTTTGATTCTATTGTGAAGACCCACCTTCTTCAGAGCTACCTGAACATTAACCATTGCAGGGACAACCATGGCAGAGACGTTACCAGGGCTTTCGGTGACTTCAGATCCCACCGTAATGTACGTGATCTTGGTCGCAGGGTAATATGGGAGGATGCTGTTCTTGACCCATGTGTCGACATTAGATTGGTGTTGGGAAAAGGATAACAAGTCCAGGTTCGACACGCCAATCATAAGCTCCACGTCTGTGTTGGCAAACGCCTTGAGAACCTGAATGTTGGAGTCGTATATTCTCACATACTTTATGGAATGAAGTTTAACGAGCTGAGCAACCTTGTCAGGCGTCGGAAGGTCATCAGCGTTTCGACCATAGCAGACCCCGATTTTGCTCCCACAGCAGAGTTCTGTGATAGAACTTGCAGAGTGAGAACTAACGGATTTCGAGACAGAAATGGCAACGGAACCAAATATGCTAGGTTTGAACTATTTCGTTCAAATAATGGTCTAACTCCTTTCAGAAAACCCAGAACTATCGCAATAACCACTACTACTTCAGACATTCTATAGTGGCAAGGGAACAAATGGACATAAATATATTACCAGAAAAAAGGGATACAACCACACCAAGAGATTAATCTCCTGGATAGAAGTATAGAATACAACCACAGTAGGCATAAGGACCCATGGTAGACTCCGCAAATATTCAAACCCAAGTCCTCAACACAAGAGGCAAAGATAGAGTAACGCAGCGTCAGTGCATATTGAAGCACCGTGTATGTCGGAACCAGAAGGAACAACAGAAAACAAAGAAGAAGAGAAAGGGGGAGCTCATAGCTAGCAAGGGGACCCCGTAAGAGGAAGCGGAGCATAATGCTCAAGCAAAGCAAAGAAAAAAACCAAAAAAATTGGAATAGACTCTCATGCATCCTCCCTCAACTTTCTTCCACGTTTTTCGACATTCACAGAGCCCAGATGAAGAACTTCCGTAAACAGAGCAATATGCAAAAGAAACCAAGG
The DNA here is from genome assembly GCA_024713555.1 of Spirodela polyrhiza. NCBI lineage: Eukaryota > Viridiplantae > Streptophyta > Magnoliopsida > Alismatales > Araceae > Spirodela > Spirodela polyrhiza. Next base: position 1,955,513 of record CM046543.1, read on the forward strand.
TCCAGAAACAAAAATGCCCCGGCAGACCTGCTGAGAAGCACAGGAGGAGAAGAGCAATCGCCGCAGGACGAACCAGCTCCATCTTCCCGCAATGCCACACTCTTCCTCAGCTCCACTCCCACCCGTCCCCTCTCTATCTATTCATCGGTCTGCGCCATCACCATTACCGCCCCTCCCTCATCTGCTCCTCCGGTCCGAAGCTCGAGAAGGTGGCGAGGAGAAGTACGGACCTGCAGACTGGCTCAGAGGGAGTGAGGCAGAGAGAGAAGCGGACTCCACGGGATTTTATCAAATCCGGTTGGAGGAACTCCTTTGATTACGGACACATGCGACATTTTACCGTTTTACCCTGGACGGAAAGTGGGCCCCTTAAAGGATTCCCGCTTAGTGGCGGGGCCCATAAGAAAACATCTGGACTTCGATGGTCACCCTGCTGGGAATGTCGGCGGGTGGACCACTCTGTCCGATGGATGAATGGCGGTGACCTCACTGATCGAACGGTGGGGAGCAGTTTGTGGATTATGACGTGGGAATAAAAAATGGTTGGTCGAGATTGCCAGCGCGTCATCCAAATGGCGCGACCTCACTGATCGAACGGTGGTAAGTACTTTTGTGGATTATGACGTGGCATTAAAAATATTTGGTTGGTCGAAACTGCCAGCGTGCCATCCGACATGGTGCATCGGGTTTCCGAGACATTCTTTATCCCACGTCACCCTCCAAATAATAGAGGGTTCGGGCGATGTAAATTGGCCGAGGTAGAGGCCCACATGGTCCGGCCCATAAGCGCTTCCACATGGGCCGGGCCGTTGAGACCGACTGATTCCGGATATCCGACAAGGTGGACGGCGGCGAGCGGAAAACGGAGGCGGTCGAGTTCTTGGGCCCCACGTCACCATACTTATCCTTTCGGCCCCAAGCTGTCTCTCGGAGAAAATATCAAAGGTGTGATGTTCCGCAAGAATAACATGTCAAAGAATCTGATTGGGCTCCAGCAGGTCGACAGGATAGAGCCTATGGGGGATTTACTGGATCGATGTTTATTCCCTGGGAACAGCAGAACGCGGCAAGCCTGCTACTTAAAATGACGTGAAGGAACAGAGCTTCAGAGAGCTTCATCAGCATGGAGAATCAGAGCAAGAAGGTGGCGAAGGCCCACACCAGGCCGGGGCAGGACCTGCGGAAGGAGCGGCGATCGGCCACGGGCATGAGCGGCGCGCCGAAGAAGGGCGGCTGCGGCGGCAAATTTACGTGGTCCGGCGACCGGCGATTCGCCGGCGGGGACGAAGACGCCGTGCTGGCCATGGACGTCAAGGACCCTAATTTCGAAGATCCGGAAGAAGAGGAAGCGGTAGAGCACGGAAGGGCGTCTGATCTGCTTCCTGTTCCTGATCTTCAATAAGATGCCTCGTTGATGAGAGATCTGCTTCCTTCCTTCCCCTCTCCGTGGATGGCAGGATCCCATCTCGAGCTGTAAATGTAAATATTTGACTTTCTAATGTTATGATGAACGAGGGGATTTCAGGGACTGATTTTACCATGTTTTGGCGTAATTACCACGCGGATCTGCCGATCCGGAGCCCTTGCCTTGGCGAGGGAGACCTCTCTCTCTCTCTCTCGCTCTCTGCAGGTGGGGATTTTATGGGAATTCAGTTGATTCCGTGAGGAGCAATCACGTATGATTTCTTCGCCTAGGGTTTCTCTTTCCTAACAATTCTCCAAAGAAAAAGAAACCAGTAGGTTACCTCATGCTTCTTCTAGATCCCCCCAAACTGGATCTTGGGGAAGATCTCATGTCCAATCCATTCCTTCGGTCTCCAGCAGTCTCAATATCGAGTACAGAGATTCACCTCCACAGTGCAGTACCTGATCAGCCCTGAACATGAAGACTTCGTTCCTGATGGCGATCGAGCTGCACCCAATCTCCTTCTTCACCCCCCTCTCTCTCATAGACTTCCACACACGAGCCATACTCTCCCACCTTCCCCTCGCACCATAGATGTGAGCCAGAACAGAGTATGGCAGTGGCGAGATGGCCTGCAACTCGACGGCCCTCTGAGCGGCTGCCTCCATGGATTTGAAGTTACCCTCGACGCCACAAGCTTCTAGGAGGATGATGCAAGCCAAGGGGCTCTGGGGCATCATCTCTACCAGATTCATCGCCTCTGTCAACATCCCTGCCCTGCTGAACATGTCCACCATGCAAGCGTAGTGCTCTGTTTCTGGTTCAACTGCATATTTTTTCTCCATGGATGAAAAAACCAGAGCTCCTTCTTCAACGAGGCCAGCAAGACCGCAGGCTTTCAGAACCCCGGTCAGAGTAATCCGGTCTGGCTGAGCACCCCCCTCTAGCATCTCCTCGAAGACGCTTAGGGCTTCCTCGCCACAGCCATTCATAGCAAAACCGGCTATCATGGAATTCCAGCAGACCAGGTCTTTAGTGGTCACCACCGAGAAAACCTTCACAGCAGATTCTATGGCACCCCACTCTGCATACAGGCTCAGAAGTGAGCTAGCGACGACCGTGTCCATCTCCATGCCTGACTTGAGAACCAGAGAATGGATTTGAGTGAGAAGGTGAATCGAGGAAGAAGGAGAAATGGTGTTCAGGATGATCGCAAAGGTGAATTCTGTCGGCCTGAGGCCCTCCCTCATTGCCATCATCACCAATCTCTGGGCATCCTCTGGAGACCCGCTTCTGGCATAGCTTGAAGTCATCGAGTTGCAGACAGCTGAGTCCCGTTCCACCAGTTCCATGAAGAATCTAACGGAATGATCTAATCTTCCGCAGTGCGAATACATGTCGATGATGCTGCTTGAAACTATGGAATTTGAAAGGTAACCCATCTTGATGCACACGACAAATATTTGCTCCCCCAAGATCAAAACTCTCTGGTCAGCACAGATATTCATCACAATCGACAAGGTGAATTGATCAGGGAGGAACCCGCCACGCCGCATTGATTTAAAGAACCCCAATGAGTAGCTCATGAATCCTGATCTTTCCAGAGACAAAATCAGTTCATTCCAAGATATAATATCGTGATCTGTCATTGAGAAAAACACATCAAGAGCATAATTCACGACTCTGAGCCTCCCATACATGTCAATAAGCGCATTTCCAAGAACAACATTGGTAAAGCCGCGCCGGATAGCGCATCCGTGAATCTGTTTCGCTTGATGGACTGTGGAAACAGAGGATGCAGCAACGGAGAGAGTAAACGCGCTGGGTCTCACACCGAGCTCCTGCATCCTACACAGAATTCCAATGGCCTTTTCCACGAGACCCACTGCGATGTAACCGGAGATCATCGAGTTCCAGGTTATTGCGTCCTTCTCAGGCATTTCATCGAACAGCTGAAGGGCTCTCCCCATGTCTCCGTTCTTTGAGAAGGCTGCCAGTAAGATATTCCAAGTGTACATGTTCTTGTCCGCCACATCGCGGAACAGTTTTTGACAGGAGTTTACGGCACCGAGCTTGGAGTAAAGGGAGATGAGGCGGTTGCCGAGAAAGGTGTGGCGGTGGAAACCAACCTTGATCAGCTTTGCGTGCACGGACTCGGCGCCCACCAGAGACTGCAGGGAGAAGCAATGATCTATAAGTTTAGAACAGCGAGAGAGTGCACACTTTCTGGCTATGTTCATCAGAAGATATCACCATTTGTCAAACTGGCGGTGACCCATTGCGGGACTGAAGTCATAATCGGATAGCGCGCGCGCGAGAGAGAGAGAGAGAGAGAAGGAGAGAGATGAGAAGTTCCCAGGATGGAATTCCTCGGAAGGTTCATTCGCTGTCATCTATCACTCGTCGCTGAGCAAAGGAGGAGGCGATTGCATCGCCCTCCTCTGAGTCATCCACGGCCTCCGGCGACGGAAGAGGAAGAGGCCGACGAAGGGTAGAACAGTGAAAAAGCTCCGCCGGAGGAAGAGGCAGCAGTGATGCCGGAACCAGAAGAAGCAGACGCCGCCGACGGAAGAAGAAGAAGGGGGATACGCCTCCACGAGCTACACCGGAAGAAGAAGCTGCCGGTGAAAGCCGCCGTAGCAGGAGAGTAATAAGAAGGAGAAGCTAACGAGAGACCGCCGCCGGCCACCCCCGTCGCCGGCCGAAACTTGCCGACTAGCCTGGGGAACTGCCGGAAGACGAAAGCTAACCGTCGAGTGTCTCCCCTCTTCTCCAAAACCCTCCACAACGAGAAGGTTTCAGGGAATGTCCCATTTAGCCCTAATAGCGGAGCACCCAGTGAGGGCATTATTGACTTTTGTTAGAACGAGACAAAAATCTAGCCGATTATCCTAAAAGTTTAATAGAAGTTTATATATATATATACAAATAATACTTTCCAATTTTGGACGGGTTTAGGATAATATATTCAGTAATTTGGGCCTGTAACTAAATCACCACTAGATAATTTATTTATAAAAAATCATAATGATCCCTTTAACCATTTTTTTTCTCTTTTAATCGATTCATAAGCAGGTAAGATCTCCATTCCTCGATCCCTGGTTGGGTCCACCTCAGAATCCCGAAGGAATTTCTTTAGGCTGAATCGGGTTCTCCGATGCCCTACCTATGTGGGTAGCATGATGCTGGGGGGCACAATTCTCCGTTCGATCCAATGCTCGAAGTGGGAATCATCGCCGGAGCATCTCCGGCGACTCCTGCCGGGAGTTTTCCCGAAGAGAACGTAGTAGCAAGGTCTTCTCCTCTCGTCCCAGAGGGTTCTGGTTTGCCTCCGTCTGCCTATAGAAGGTCGCCACATAGAATAGGAGGGGGGGTTAAGCTTGGGGCGCAGAAGAGCGGGGCAATCGAGTGATCATGGCCGAAATCGCCTAATAGCTTGGATGCCTTTCTGTTCGAATCCACTGATATGCTTCTCTCTTGCGTCCGAACCGCGGAAGCATCTGTTCCTGTTCCCGTCAAATTGGCTGAGGCACCAGCCATCCCCAGTGGCCACGGAAATCTCCACAGATTCAGGCCATTTGCGGGTGAGAAGTCAGAAGAGCAATGCCCGAAGACGAAAGGTCTCCGATGGTGGAATACAATGCGATAAGCTTCAAGTGCATCAGGATCGCTGCTGATCGAGTATCCAGGCATTTTATTATTGATATTGCGCAAGTAATATTCTCGATGCCATCGTCATCAAAGAAGCTGCCATCCGAGTTGTTCTATTTGCAAGGGGAAGAGGGCAGATGCTTTTTTCTCTCCACCTATTTCCATAGCCCATATGTACTCGTATAAATATCGCCGGAAGTCCTCCAAGATGGGTCCTGCCTCTTCACTTTCCTCCATCTGTGAATACCGAGACAATGGCGTTGATCACAGGGCCATCTGTGGCTTTCTACAATTATCGGTTATCACCGGGGCCCGAGAATGGAAGGATCTCAACTTTCACGAGGGAGGAGAGAGGTATATCTCTCTCTGTCTATATATGTAAATATATATATATAGATATAATATTGTGTGTGCTTGATTTCTTTACTTATTTATGGTTTAGTACTTCTTTCTGACTGGCTTTACGGTCTCATATATTCAATTGAATTCTGATTCCAAGATGAAATCACCATCTACATAACACTGCTGGTTTTAATAATTTATAACCCATAAAGCAAGGCAAATTTGTGTAAAAAGGTGTCCTCTGATTTCAGACTGTCATACCCTTCTGCATCCAAGCAACGGTGAGGTGCATTTTCAAGAGATTTTATTTATCTCGTGATTAAGAAAATTATGATAAAGCACGTGATATTAATTACCTCCAAGGAACTGGAAATTTTTTCAGCTCACTGTCTTGGAATATCATGAGGATTATGACACCCAACTGCTCTTCTTAAAGTGAACCTGCCGTTGACTTTAGAGATAAATGGGAATTCTAGATCATTTCTGAATATCGTGATGCAATCCAGACGGGCAGATACATTCTCTCTCTCTCTCTCTCTCTCTCTCTCTCTCTCTCTCTCTCTCTCTCTCTCTCTCTCTCTCTCTCTCTCTCTCTCTCTCTCTCCCTCTCTCTCTCGCTCTACGTTCCTCTTCATTCTGCCCCTTGCAAATCCTTGAACCTGATTCCTAATTAGTGAACAATATTGGATTCACTAGTTCTCCCCTTTGATGAATTAGAAAGCTGAGAGGATATGGATTAGTTTTCTGAAACGTAGCATGGTTTACCCTTTTTGTATAATTTGGTTCCTTCTTGTCGTCGTAAAAGGAATATGAGACGTACATGAAAATTGTTTCTACTAAAAAACGATCACCCTTTCTTTTATCTTGGTCACTGATTTCTCATCCACAATCCAGGTTCCATATCCACTCTCCTCAGAGGAAGATCAACTTCTTTTTCTCTGGGTGATCGAAGTTTATTTGTCAATAGCAACAAGTTCCTGAAGAAAGGAGTTAACGTCCTCTCTCCAAATACATCCTTCAATACAACCCTGGAATTACTCGATGCATATGAAGATGAATATGGGGGGGCCATAATAGACCCTGAGGGCTTGCCATCGAGTGCTAATGCATTTTCTGCCAGCCTTCAATCTTCTCTTGCTCACTGGAAGTCAAAGGTAGGTTTATGTATCCTTTTTTTTTCCGAAGTACAGTGAGTGATGATATTCTGCAACGTTACTCCCCCCCCATTGATTGGATAATATTCCCTACCTGATGTGAAAATACAGGGGAGAAAGGGCATATGGCTCAAGTTACCAGAAAAACGAGCTGATCTTGTCCCAGTTGCTATAAAGGTATTTCTTTTCCTTTTTTATGGGAAAATCGGACGAAGCTGTGCTTTTCCAAACGTTGAAATACAACTGAATATTATAGTCTTTATCAGACATGACTAGAGAATTGAATGAATAACCAGAGAGAAGATCATGCTTGTAGACTACTGGGCCAAGATATTGACTAGTTAAGAGTTTTTCCTTACGGGACCAAGTTTATAATGATCAAGTTTATATTGGTGTACTTAAATTTGTACTTCTCATCACAAGTCAAAGCACCATTTTGTTTCAATTTTTAAAAGTTTGTGCCCAAATTCATTCAGGAAGGCTTCACTTACCACCACGCTGAGCCCGGATATGTCATGCTGACGTGCTGGATCCCAGGAGGGACCTGCATGCTCCCTGCGACTGCGTCACATCAAGTTGGCGTAGGGGCATTCGTCATGAATGAAAACAGAGAGGTATCAGCTTCAGAGGAAGAAGCGTCTTGACTTCTTTTTTTTTTTAGCAAAACTTATTAGCATGAAATATCTTCTCATATTAATAACCGAAATTTTCCACAGCTTGGACCGTAACCCCTGGAGGTAAAACATTTACCATTTATCTTCATTTTTAGCGTATGTTGACCTTATAAGACCTGCATTTAGTGGCCGAGCTATATCCACATAATTAATAGAACCAAAATTGGGATTGTGGTTTTAATATCGTTATAATCAATTTGTTGGGTTATACGAAATATAAGCAAGTTAGTTTATTTACTATCTTTATTTCAAATGCGTAGGTACTTGTTGTGAAAGAGAAACTTTGCCCAAGGAGATGCTCGGGACTGTGGAAACTGCCAACAGGATTCATTGACAAGGTATCCATGCTTGACTATAAGTCTATAATTTTGATGTGATCTTCTATTTTTGTCCCTTCTTATGATCTCATAGTTTAATGAAAATGAAAATACTTCTGCTTATTTTTCATTTTTTTTCCTAGGCCGAGGAAATATACTCGGGAGCAATAAGAGAAGTGAAAGAAGAGACGGGTGTAAGATGAAACTTTCTTCTCTCTCTCTCTCTCTCTGATATGATTTTGTACAGATTTTTCCCACGCCGATTTAATTCTCCTTCCTCTTTATTAAACAGATAGACACCATATTCTTAGAAGTGGTCGCTTTCAGGTAAATAAGACTCAAACAATCCTCAAATAATTACCTGCATCACTGAATAGATTGCTCATTTGTGATTTTTTCAGGTGCTCTCTTATGATTATATTAGCTTCAAAACGTGTAAATGAAGTTTCGATTGATCTTGGAGTATTATTTATTTTATTTCTCAATTTTTAGGCATGCCCACCTCGTTGCCTTTGAGAAATCAGATCTATTCTTCATGTGTGTGCTGCGGCCCATATCATCTGAGATCAAGATCGACGAGAAGGAGATTCAAGCTGCAAGGGTAAATTCTAATTTCTTGATAGATCGACGAGAATAAATATTTTTCTAATTTTTTCCCATTGATCTTCTTTTCTTACTGATTTAGAGGTTTTTTCTTTCCCCAGTGGATGCCCTTTGGTGAGTTCATCAGCCAGTCGTTCTACCAAGAAGATTCCATGCTGAAGAAGGCGATTGACGTCTGCCTTGCCCGATGTGAGAACCACTACCATGGATTCACCGCCCACCGGGTCATTTCCAAGTTCGATGACCGAGTTTCCTACCTTTATTACCGAGATTAGAAGGAAGAACGGCCTCGGAGTGGCCAATGTGTTGACTTTTGTGTGGAATTGTGTTGACTTTTCCCCTGTTAAGGTCAACTCCTTTCCAAGTGGTGTCTAGTGGTGCCATTTTTTATGTTGACTCTTTTATCGTAACTAGGTGTGGTTTTATTGGAGCCCACTATAGGCCCATGAGGCCCAACATATGGTAGCCCATTAGGTGCTTGTCCCCGTGACGAACCGTGCCGACCCACGACGGCTGAGTCAGACTCACTGTCGTCAACGCCTGGGGTTCCCAGATACGTCTCGGACAGCGCAAAGAGGACGGCAACGGACATCACACGGTCAACCATTTGACTAAGCGTCAGATTCTGAAAAAAGCCCATTATATTTTTACCTGTTGCCGAAAGGATCCCCCCGCTGCATAAATTTATTCCTGTGATCCTCGAAACGTACTAGAATCTCAAAAGAATCGAATCAATCAAATAGTCCAATCTCTCTCTAAATTTATCCATATATTAATATATATTTAAATCATTTATTGGGGTGCATATTATATTAAATGTATAAACAATTGATGTTGAATATTAGACAATTAGTAGTCTGAAATCGGGCCAGGCAGGTCAAAAGGGCCCGGCCCGCTTTCCTTGGGACAGAAAGTCAGCTCACCGAGGACGCCGGGCTTCAACGTTACTCTCATCCGAAATCAAAGGAACTACTTTTGCTACGCAACGTGCTCTCTCTCTCTCTCTAGCTTTGGCCACGGGCCCCTAGTGCGATTCGGGCTTTTCCGCTGGGCTCGGGAAAATACCGGGCCCGGACCCGCCCCTGGTGACACTTCCTACGTCAGTTATTTACGACAAACCAGTATAAAATCTATTATTGTCCCCCCCCCTGACGTCACCGCTTGCTTATGCGCGGGGCCCACTCCCGTGTGCTGAGCGCCGAAAGTAAACCACGACGTTTGTAAGATCCCCCCCACTCAGTTTAGTTTAAACAAACGCCCCTCGCGCGTGCGTCACGGGACATGCGCGAGGAGATTAAATTAAAACTAATGGGTTATTACTTCTGTACCCTGGGAAGCCATCGTGTAACGTTTCGAGACCAAAAACAATCCCCCGACCATGTTTTAAATGCCCGGAGAAGGGTTTATAATTAAAAACTATGAGTTCAGGGTTTTAACTTGAAGTTTGCCTCTGGCGCAGGAGCTTTGTTCGGAGTAGACGGGTCGCCATCTTTTCGTCTATTTGCATGTTAGACCCTGGAAGAATCTTATTGCCGATGTTTCCCTAATTTTCTGACATCCATGTTTCGTCTCTTTTCCCTCTTTATCAGGAAATCTCCGGAGTCAACGAAAATTGGTCAGTTGTGCGCCGGACGTTGATGGTACGGAGAGTGAAGACAAGTGACCTGTCATCATCCGATAGGATGCGAGAGGGACCCTTCCAAACACGGGACCCGCGGTTTCAGCCGAAAGCCGTTTTCAGAACTGCTCCTTATGCGTCGCTCTGGTTGGTGAACGTACGCTTTCGATCTCGCTCGCTACGCACAGCATCCGCTAGAAGGTAGGAGCATGGAAGGTCCTCCGGCATTGAAGGCGTGAGACTCTGACAGATACCCGAATATTCGGAATTATCAATCACATAAAGAAATCAAATAATAATTTAATATTCGGGGGCGACGGCGGTGGTCAGTAATGACAAGGAAGACTGACACGCGTCGGCTTCCTAGAGGTTTTCCGTTTCGACGAGCGTTGAGCTCCTTTTTCTGACGTGAAGTCCGTGCATTATGACTTGCCGACGCTGGCCCCACCAGAAGCATCTAGAGGGATCCCCGGAAGATCGACCCCCCATCACCGTTGATTCTGTGGACTTCAATGGACCCTTCCCATGCGCGGCCGTAGCCGGCCTGACTTGACCGGCGGGGGGGGAGTAATTGACCAGAACACCCTTCCATGTGGTTCCAGATTCAAATATAAAAAATGACAAAAATACCCATTAATGGCGGGACCAGGTGCACGTGGCGACAGGAGAGGCGTCCGCTCCCCCGGTTTTCTCCGGGGAGAGGCGAGAAACGGTCAGTGGCATAAGTAGTAAATAGTCTGAAAAAGGGGGCTGAAGAGAAGTCGAACCTTCTTCTTCCGCCGCCGCCGTCAGCAGACGTCAAAAACCGGGAGAATGGGGCGGCGACAAACGGAGTCCGCCGCAGGGATTTTCTCTGCTTCCGGTCGCTGCCTGGAGGTTTCTGTTCGGCCACGAGTCCTCTCCCTCCACCTTCTGCAACTGGTCTCCTCTGGATGCCCACGCAGATATAAATACAGATGATGGTTCCTCTCGGGGGAGGGTCTAGAATTGTTGGGAGGCTGCATCCTCCTCCGCATTCCGTGCTGCTGTGTGAGCGGGAGACTCAGGGTGCCGTCTTCGATGGAGTACATGCCTTCTAAGGTGGCGCTTCCTCAGAAATTCCGCGCGGAGTGCCAGTCCAACGGCGCGGTCGGGAATCATCTGCCGGAACTGCGGAGCTCTCTTTCGTTGTCGTCCTCCTCCGTCAAGGTCCTGCCGGCCCCCACCAGGAACGGTGAGGTTAAGCTCGTTTCTCGGAGAGGGATGGATCTCGGGGGGAAACCCTTTGCGAAGATCGTCAGAGGGGACGGCGGCTATGTGCTGGAGGACGTCCCTCACTTGACCGATTACATCGCTGATCTCCCTGTAAGTTTTGGCTGCTGTTTCTTCATGAAGTCGAAAGAACAAATCGTTTCCCCGTCTTGTTGTAGGTGTCTGTTTGGTTGCTGAAACGCGTAGCAAGTATTCTTGTTTTTACCATCATGACGGCTTGTTTTCGAAGTAAACTCTCAACAGCAGAGAGCGATCATTGATTTCTTCTGATCGACTCGGTGGCTGATCACGGCATGATAGACGATTTTGTTGCGAATTACAGTACAAGTTCAACTCATCCGGGGTTTTCGTGCCTTTAACAGACATATCCGAATCCGTTGCAAGACAATCCAGCTTACTCAGTCGTCAAGTAAGTTCATTCAGCATGGGTCTGTCTTCGCTGGAGTTTCTTTATGCTTCGCGTCTGGAGTACTAATTCGTACAATTTCATGTTTTAACAGGCAGTACTTCGTTAATATTGATGATACCGTCGCTCAAAAGGTAAATTCATTCTCCAAAAAGTTCTCATGGAGTCTTTGATTGTCTTCTACTGTGATTTTTATCCTTCTGAAACTCCACGCAAACATTACATGAAGGAAAAATATTTGAAGTACCAAATTGCACGTACTTTTTTGAAAGTAGTATACCTTTGCAATTGCCAATCATCTACGCATGAGCCATGAGCTCGGGGTACCATTTTCTGTTGGGAAGTCTTTATCGAATAATCATTTAGAACTTTAGTGATAAGGTATAGTTATTTTAATTTGTTACCAATCAGTTATAGTAAAACGATAGAAGTAATAATTACTCCCCATTAGTTTCAAATACAGGCTAATATTTTTTTATTAATTATTTTACAGATTGTAGTTCACAAAACTAGCCCGAGAGGATCTCACTTCAGACGTGCAGGACCCCGGCAGAAGGTATATTTTTTTAACCTGAACGATGTCAGGTTGATGTGGATATCAAGTACTGACAGTTGTGTTTAAATGATCTCAGGTTTATTTTCAATCAGATGAAGTGCGTGCTTGCATTGTTACGTGTGGTGGCCTGTGCCCTGGACTGAACACTGTGATTAGAGAAATAGTTTGTGGATTGTCTCATATGTATGGAGTGACCAGAATTCTGGGGATAGAGGTGAGCAGTTATAGTTTTTTGTATTCTCCTGAGCAGCATAAGCTTTTGAGTTTCTTCATTTATTGTGGTGAATCCAAACCGATAGATTATGTCTCCTCACTTCTCCCATTGATGCTCCCATTCTTGCAACCGTATTCTGTCATTATGCATCCTGAACACTTAACAGAAAAGTTATCTTTAAATTTTATTAGATAGTGATCTCCTTTACATGGATACAAAACCCCATCTAAGGTGTCATTAAATTCCTGTTTATGGACGTCTGCTAAGGAGGGCAGTTGCTATGTTTCATATGTAGAAGCATGGCTCATGGAAGTACGAGAACAGAACCTTCTCATTGACATGAATGCAGTGATGGACGAGATATATTTTGAACTGTCATGGTGTCAGTTTTTTATGTTTTCTTTTATCATAATCTACACCATTATTGATTCATGCCATTTATGCCAAGTTTCCCTTTCTAGAAAGAATCTAAGTTCAGTAACTGGTGCACAACATCTTATAAACATCATGGAATCTGTAGGGAGGATACAAGGGTTTCTACGCCCGCAACACCATTGAATTGACACCTAAGTATGTCAATGACATCCACAAGAGAGGGGGTACGGTTCTTGGCACTTCACGAGGTGGCCAGGACACTGCAAAGATCGTAGATAGTATACAAGACCGGGGGATCAATCAGGTAAGTCTTAGGAGCATGCAAACCTTTATATATATATTTCATGATCCAGTGAGTTCAAGCACTGTATTTTACTTGTCTTTCAGGTGTATATTATTGGGGGGGATGGAACACAGAAAGGGGCATCAGTAATTTTTGAGGTAACAGCCTTTACCAGAGCATTTTGTGTTATTCATTGGCCTTGACTGCATTCATCAACGTATTATTGAAGGAAAAAGCAACGGTTTTTTTTTTGGCTCCTCGGATATTGTTGGGCATTATCTCTCAGCCTTTTACGTGGTTTCCCCCTCCGCCCACACTCATCTTTCCTTATTTTGTTGATACAGGAAATTGTAAAGCGTGGCCTGAAGGTTTCTGTTGTTGGAATACCTAAGACTATTGATAATGATATTGCGGTAAGCAGATTATCTGCCATCTTTCCCTATCATGAGAAACTAATCTGCTTTCGGCCGTGCTTGTTCTGTTCATCGCTTGTTTACACTTCAGAGCCATGCGTTTTCAGGTTATTGATAGGTCCTTCGGCTTTGACACTGCCGTTGAAGAGGCACAGCGGGCCATCAACGCTGCCCACGTCGAGGCTGAAAGCGGTGAAAATGGCATCGGCGTAGTAAAGCTGATGGGCCGCAACAGCGGTCAGTCTCATCTGCTTTTCTATTTCCATCTGGCCGAACCTTTTGACTTCCGTTCTCGGAATTGCTGGGCTATCACAAGTCCGATACCTCTGCCACTATAATTTCCCTGCCATGTACTGTCGGAGAGCTGACTAACAGAGTCTTCTTCTCTCATGTCCGTCCAGGCTTCATCGCTATGTATGCTACTCTTGCCAGCCGAGATGTGGTAAGCCCTCCACATCTTTCAAACCTAGTCCCCCATTTCAGATTTTACCAAAAAAAACTCAGCCCGATGCCCATCTTCCAGGACTGCTGCTTGATCCCAGAATCCCCATTCTACCTGGAGGGCCCCGGGGGACTGTTTGAGTTCATAGAGCGATGCCTAAAGGAACACGGCCACATGGTCATCGTCGTGGCCGAGGGCGCTGGGCAGGACCTTATCGCAGAGACCATGCGGTCAGCAAACGCCAAGGATCCCTCTGGAAATAAGCTTCTGCTTGATGTGGGCCTGTGGCTGTCCCAGAAGATAAAGGTAAATCCGGGTTTTATATTCTTAATCAATGGGTATATTACATCTCTCGCGAATAATCATCGTCTTGGGATCTGAGATTATCTGCGACATTAACCGCCCGCGGACTTCTTCTCTGCAGGATCATTTTGCTTCGAAAAAGAAGACGGTGATAAATCTGAAATACATAGGTACTCCTCTTAGAACGCCCTTCTCTCTCCTCCCCCCCTCCACCTCCTGGGCTTCTGGGCCAGCTTGATCTCACGAATAATTCCATCTCTACGCCCGCAGATCCAACGTACATGATCAGGGCAGTCCCCAGCAACGCATCCGACAACGTCTACTGCACGCTCCTGGCTCAGAGCGCCGTTCACGGCGCCATGGCGGGCTACACGGGCTTCACAGTCGGGCCCGTCAATGGAAGGCACGCCTACATTCCGTTCTACGTAAGTGGGCATCGTATATCCATTAATCTCCATTGATGGCCATGGCCCCCCACCCATTATTCTCATGCTTCTCTCGCGCAGAGGACGACGGAGACCCAGAGGAAGGTGGTTATCACAGACAGGATGTGGGCGAGGCTGCTTTCGTCCACCAATCAGCCGAGCTTTCTCAGCCATGAACACGTCGAGGACGAGGACGACGGAATGCATGATGATATTAGCAGCCAGTTGGCGGACGGGGCGATCAGCGGAGGAGGCGGCGCCGCCGAGAATGGCGGCATCTAAGATGGGCCGGCGAGCAACCTCTCACCAGGACGATTCTTTTGTTTCTTATTTTGGACACATCGAATAAGTATGTATGTATATACCATGTATTGTACTTAGATTTGAAGTGGAGAGAGAAGATTCCACGATCATTTTTTTTTTCTAGTCTGATGAAACTAAAAAAAAAAAGCAACCTGGCGGCACACAGAAGATCATATGAATTCCCGTTACAAGTAAACCAGCTTCATTATGCGACAGGATTGGACGAAGAACGAAGAAGGAGAAGATGAATGAATATTTGGCAGGCAAGAGATCTGCAGCCTCAACTCCACCCGAAGCCAAGGATGATCATATCATAATATTCACGGCCTTTCACGAAATTTTCAGTAGTTACTAGCAACTGCGCCGCCCCATTATCATGAGACATCATCGGATCAGCTCCTGTAGATGCCCGACGGCTCGGCGTTCTGGACGATCCACGGGTGCTCGAGGAGCTTGTGCAGCGGCAGGCGCTGAGACGAGTCCTTCACCAGCATCTGCGCAAATCGGGGCGGAAGAATTCGTCACGTCAATCAAGACGACGACGAAGAAAAAAAAAGGGGGGGGCGGGGGAGCAGAAGACCCCCCAATTAATGGCAGGCTCTCACTGACCTGGCTAATCAGATCCTTGGCGCCGGAAGAGACGACCGGCTTGGTGGGAAACTTTAGATCCACTTTCACTATCCTGCAGCGACACGATGTGGGCAATTTGATTAAAAAATGGGGGAGATAAAATAAATAATGGGGCGGTGTGTAAAAAAAATTAAAAAAAAATGAGACCTAGATGCTATTACCGTCTGTATGTGTCCGAGTGCTCCTTCGCCTCAAATGGGGGCACTCCGTAGAGGAACTCGTAGCACAGGACGCCCAAGCTCCAGATGTCCACGCTGGCATCGTGCTCTACGCTCTCCACTGCGGGGGAAAGTCAGACCTTAGTTAGTAATAATAAGCCTCCATAAATCAGGCAGAATCATCCCAGTGACTGAATAATGCATACCCATTTCGGGGGGGAGGTAGTCCAGTGTGCCGCACATGGTCCGCCTTCGATTGAAGGTGTGGACCGCCCACCCGAAGTCCGCGATCTTCAGCTCGCCCTTGGGGAGGAAGATCGATTTGTCAGCATGATTTATGATCATTATTGAGTCATCAACTATGAGGAAAAGGAGCCCTTTTTAAAAAAAAAGAAAAAATAGCCACCTGCATGCCAATCAGAAGGTTCTCCGGCTTAATATCTCTGTGAATGACGTGCTTTCCATGGCAGTAGATGAGGGCTCTGGCCAATGATGAGACGTACTGAATGAACCGAAGAACCACAGGAATTAGTAGAACGCGATAGAATCAAGTGAACGAAGGAATCAAAACTTTTTTGGGTCGCTCTGAGATCCCTCAGCTTCATCAACCCACGAGAATCAGCACATCGAAATGAACAAATCTGATCATCTGGGTGGGAATTTTGAGATGCGGAAAGCGAAGAAATGACGGTAAAAAAGGAAAATATTGCTGCCAGAAACCTACAGTTGCAGCTCGTCTCTCGCTGAAGAACTTGCACCTCTGGAGCTCCTTGTAGAGCTCACCCTTTGCGGCATACTCCAAGATCAAATAAACACGGGTCTGCAAGTAAACCGAGGGGGGATTTCAGATTAGTTTCTTAGATTAAGCATAAAATTGCGTTGATCGTGGCCGGTGAGATCTGGATAAAAATTAGACCTGATCGTAGAAGTATCCATATAGGCGGAGTATATTTGGGTGCCGTAGATGGCTCTGTATCTCTACTTCTCTGCGCAGCTGATGCTCGACCTGAGACTGCTTCAGCTGGCTTTTGAAGAGCACCTTGAGAGCCACGATGTGATTGCTCTGTTGTTTGTGAGAATCGGTCGAATTGAAGTCATAGCAGAGTTAGTGGCTGTGGATCGAGGACGAGCAGGGCAGAGTTCGTTCTAATACCTTCTTCTCTCGAGCCAGATAAACGTGGCCGAATTTTCCTCTCCCAAGGGGCTTCCCCACGTCGAAATCGTTCAGTGTCCATCGCTTCTCCGCGGCAGATGCCTTTGCAGAAACCTGCAATGGATTCCACAGGAGGCAAGTCCGTCGGCTGCGTGCGATAAATGAGGAAATCGCCTAGAATCTAACATCCACCGCGAGCGTAGTTTGATATTCAGTGAGAAACCGGAAGAATTCGGTGAGGAATCAGCAATAACACCCACACGTTTTGCCGATTCCTACAGACGGGCGGCTAAACGCGATTCCTACAGGATTATCACGATCGATTTGAATAATTGTTTCTAATGGCCCGATTTCTCCGTCGGAAGGAAGAAACGTGAGTTTCCAAAGAGAAAGCAGCGGAATAAACAAAGATCGCTTGTATTACCGCGGAAATATCCTGCCCGACGGAGATCCTCATTGCGGAGGATTAATCATTCGAACTATTCCTCCCCAAAAAAGCAATCCGACAAGGAAACCAAAGACGTATTTCAAAGTAATTCCGTAACGGGACGAAGAATCGACAGGGAGAGCACCAAATCGTGAATCTACGTTTCGGAAGGACCGATCTCTGCACGCAGGAGCCCTACATTGCTGCAGATCTGTATTTTTTGCGCACCTTATCATCTCGTTGGTTTTCCGCAGCGATCGCCATCGACGGAGGCAGCCCAGGCAAGGGACGACGATGGAGAGTGACGAACCCGTCCGATCGGTGAGAGAGGGGGATGGGGAGGGCAAGCGGGGAAAAAGAGGTCTCTGTAGGTCTGCGAGTTATGACACCGCTCCAACGGTCTGATTCTTAGGGGTACTAAATGGGGCCCACCCAGTGCAACGTTCAAATTTTTGAACTGGGGAGGGGCCGGGCATTCCGCCAGCGCCCCCCCCTCCCCCGCGTCTGACGACGTCATAAAATATTTATAACACGTATTTTTCCATGGCAATTTGTTATCGCAAAATATTTCAATATTTGAAAAAAAATCCAATGAAGAAATATTTTATGAATGAGACCACTTGAATGCAAATGTTGAGTCCGTCGATTTTACGGAAATGTGTTAGGGATGCCCAGCTCGCTCATATAATTGGGCTGTAGACTTTGGTGGGGGTCCACCATCATTGGATAAATTTATTCAAGTATACAATTGGGCTTATATTGGGTCAGACTTGGCCCATTAGGATATGTTATCCTCACAAAAGTAGCCCACGATTGAGCTTATAGGCCCAAAAAGAGCCTCCACAAAGAACCCAACTCAATCAAACTTGCATGTGTCCTCTGCCTAGAGAGAGGGATAGATTGAGAGAGAGAGAGAGAGGTAGACAGATATATATAGGTATTGAGAGAGAGAATGCAGATTTTATGATCAATCAATCATGATCATATTACCCTATTGGAAACTCATTATGGTGAAGGTAGAAGGGCTTAGAGGGTCAGTGAGAAAATGTTCTTGCTCTTCCTTTGTTGAAATAGAAGCATTGGGTGAAGAGGATGCCATAAGATAGAAAAAAAGAATAATTAAGAGGCAATGGCAGCATGAAGCTGTATGGAATCAAGGCAACAAAGATAGTGAGTAATAGAGATGATGTTATAAGAATAAGATTATTAGAGATTTAGTCAAGAGATGCTAGAAAGTTGATGAAAATTTCTAGACACAACTAAGAAGAGGAGCAGCCACATGATTCTAAACTTAAAATTTATTGGACATATTACATGTAAACTTTTCATGTATCCAAGCTAAAATGGCAGTCATACCATTTCAAGCCCACTAAGTCTCCTCCACATGAGAAAGGTCCTCATATGGGTTGTATATCTCACCAACATTTAAACCATCTATCATGGTCTTTATAGGTACAAAGTTCTCATTTAGTGGTGTGACCTTTAAGCTTCAAAAGCCATGTGAGAGTTTGATTGTAACATACACTTGCAAGTCTTTGAATTTCATCTTGAAGACATAGTAAATCTCTTTGAAAAAAATATTGTTGAAGCTCTTGCCTTAATATTTCACCCACATGAAAAGTGGGATACATGAGCACATGGAGGAGGCTCTAATGATCCCAAGCCTACTAATGATTCTCTTGTAGATATGAGGCTTGAATTGATGAGCCATTATGTTGAGGCTTAGTACTTGAAAAAAGGTGATCATTGTAGAAAATGAACACTTGTTGCTACAAGAAGTCCCCCATTCACTAGGGGGTAGAGAAATTAAAAGTCAAAGCTAGACAATGACCCTTTTGAATCAACCAACTTCATAATGTTCATGAGAGGTTGCTCAAGTTATCTTTCTTATTCTCTCTATGTTTTGTCTATTTTCAAAGAGCTCTCCTTCCCTTGAACCTTCTTTTGTTATGAATAAACTTAGATACACGTAATATATAAAGTTGTCAAGTGAAATATTTTTTTACTCAATATATGTTTTTCCCTCAACCCCAAGCATATATTAGGGCAACCCATTATTGGCTTTGAAGATTGTAATAAACTAGGCCTTGAGATAGCCTTTTAAGCCTATTACTACATATTGATTGAATTAATGTTAGGTATTTAAGTTGAAATGATCTAGGCATAACTTCACTCTTTTGTTAGTTTTTTATATGACCTTATAAGAGATATTTTCTTATGATATATATCATCTTATCAAAGAGTGATCAATTCCAATCCCATCATGAAAGAAATTATTAATTTAGAAATCAATACCACTCTTTTCATAATATTTGTATATCTACTATTGCCAAAGGTAAAACAAAGAGATTTTTTTAAAACTCTAAGATGATGTTGTGAAAAATATTTGTGCTCAACATCATCATGCTCAACTCTATAATGACTTTAAAAGTATGGGGTGACTTAATCATCTATAAAGATACCCACCTAGAAAGTGATGCTAACAAAATTATATATAACCCTATTGAAGAAAAAACATAACCTGCTTTTAAGTATCACTAAATTTACAACTTGATTAGTAGTCAATATTGAGCCTTCAAATTCCAAAGAAAAATTAATTAAAAATCAAGTGCTATCATCATTGATCCCAAAATTCTCACAATTTCATTTCTTAAAAATCAAGTGCTATCATCACTGAGGGAGTGCTTTTTATTGCAAGATAAGTATAAGTCTTGAGCTTATCTTGCTCAAGTCTAAAACAAAGTGAGTTGAATTCTTTTATTTCTTTTGATTGACACTACTTCAATAATGACTACTATCTTGCCTTTAGTGTCATCTCATCCTTGAAGAGATATGTTTGACTCATTTTAATGACATAAATTATAACTTAAGGTTTAACCTTAGTGTATATAAAAGTTTTGAGGCTCATAATGATACAATACTTACTCTCCACCTTATTAGTTGTCATCATGATTGTTTTCAAGCCTATAGACTTAAGAGTCATAACTTAACTTTGATGTTTTTATACATTATTGATGATGTGTTTGGAAATACTATCAATAATGGTAACCATCAACTTGAATTCATTATGATATTCCATCATAATGTCATGTTACTTGATATCCAAGAATTTAAACAAAATAATTCATTTAATTAAAGCTAAAATGCTCTAAAAGCTAATGGCGAAGGTCTTCTCAATCCTTGAAGGAGTTGTGTGTCTCTAATTATAATATGTAAGAATTTTTAATTTTTTATTATGGAGAGTCAAGAACATAAAGAAAAATAATGATACAAAGAAGAAGACATAGTCATCAAGATCTTGACTATTGAATAAGGGTATCTAAGCTTTGGAACCCCCTACCATGACTTTATGTAACAATGTGATGAGTTGGTTATAATTTATCAGCCTATGCAAGTCATTATCATAAATATTAGATCATTTGTTATGACTTAAGCCTTTGACCTCCCGTTAGAGGTGAGTGTATTGACATTGACTCAATTTATCTAGAGTTCATTTGTTTGGGTGATATATGTAAGCTCTATTGTTGTAATCATGAATCAAATAAATGTTAGGTTATTAACATAGATCTTTGAAGATAAAAAAATAAATATTTTGGTTATCTCTTGATCATTGAGATCTAGCTAGGCCTCTATGTCACTTGCTACTAACATAATGACATCCTTTTTAGTGAACAAGAAAATTTTAACTAATTCTTCTACCTCCTTGAATAATTTCATTTTCACATTGTTAGACTTGGGCAATGTGATTTTGATTCTAATTTAATAGAACACATTTATGGTCAAGAGAAAGTGATACAAAGAGAATGATTTCCTAAGTAAAATTATACATTTATGAAGTGTGAAATTTCTTTGACATGACCTTGAAGTCAAGGAGAGTACATACAACACTCATAAGGAGAGGGAGAGAAGAGATGATAGTCTCAAAATAGAAAAATTTAAAATGGCCAATCTCCAATACTATTTTACTAAGAAATACATCCATCTCAATATCCCATTTCACTTTATGACTATCCTCTTTTTTTGTAAGCATGATAAGTTGTCGATCTAATCACCCCATTTAAGTGGCACTCATTGAAAGCTATGAACATACACATTGAAAAAAGTCTAATCAACTATCTTTCTTAAGTACAATGGTCTACACGACTATCATGTTTGTTTACAAAATGGTTGGTTGGGGGCTGAGAGTACTTGCCTCCATTATACTCTATGCTCAACAATGAGGGCAGTGCCAATAGTGGCATCAATGTGAGCTCAAACTCTTGCTACTTCTTCAACTTGGTGGTCTAATGGTTTTTCACGTCATTGTCAATTTTTCTCAACATATGAGATGCGAACCACTTAAATTAGAATTATCATCACTCTTCAATAGTAGTGAGCAAGCACCTAAGAGGGGGATAAATAAACCAGGTGGAGCTCTTTGAGACTTGGGATAACAAATTTGGGCCCAACCTTATAAATATCAGGCCCTACACACATAAAGTTGGTCTAGGCCCTCTAGATATGTCGAGATCTATTGAATAGGAGGATAAAAAAATGAGAAGCTGCTGGGGTCAACGCCAGCTGGCTGACCTCACTTGGACGGTGATCGATTCCCAAAACAGCAAGAAACAAGACTCCACGGTTCACGTCCACATCAGCGGATATGGGCGCGAGGATGACTATTTACCTACCATGACTTGACCACTTGTGGGCCGCGTGGCCAGGGGGATGTGGATTTAGAGGTGGGGCCCATCAAATTATGGGTGGCCCATTTAGGTCCAAAAATGGGAAACTGGGCCTAATTTTAAACTGAGCTTTCAGCACCGCAGCGACTTCTTCGTCTGATCGTGCCGCCAGTTTCTTCTCCCCGCGTAGGCAGGAGAGGAGGACCGCCGAGCATCTTTCCCGGGAAGCTCCTCCCTTTTCGACCCCTTCTGGGGCTTGCAGAATCGACGATGAAGGGTTAGAGAGAGAGAGGGAGGGAGGGTGGAAGAGGGGGAGAGAGAGAGAGGGAGGTGGGAGAAGGGAGAATAATCGAAGATGAGCGTGATAGATATCCTCACGCGGGTCGATGCGATCTGCAAGAAGTACGATAAGTACGACGTCGACAAGCAGAGGGATCTCAACGTCTCCGGGGACGATGCCTTCGCCCGCCTATTCATCGATGTGGAGAACGACATCGAGGGAGCGCTTCAGGTGCAGCTTTGCATCCGCCTGCATCTCATGCCGCTCATGCTTTTCCGGTCGCCGTTGTCAATTTTCAGGTGCCCCATCGCATGATCTTTTCGTTTCCTAAATTCGATCGATGTCTTCAGAAAGCGGAATTGGCGTCCAAGGAGAAGAACCGGGCGTCCGCCGTTGCCATGAATGCTGAAATCCGACGGACTAAGGCGCGGCTGCTTGAGGAGGTTCCCAAGTTACAGAGGCTCGCACTTAAGAAGGTCCGCATTCTTCACGTTAGCGTCCTCTTTTTGGGCTGTGTTTTATGGCACCTGTATTCAGACGGAATATCTCACCAGCCCAGGAGCTCATGTGCTGGCTTGTGATTAGTTTGGCCTTTCTTCGGGGTTACTTGCGTTTTCCTCTTATAGTTGATACCCGTATCCAGTAGTTAAATTGTTGCGGCTCCCAATTTCCCCTTCAGGCAAATTCCCTGACGGTTCAATTGGTTTCCGTGACATATAATCATTCCCATTCAA
The DNA here is from genome assembly GCA_024713555.1 of Spirodela polyrhiza. Classification (NCBI taxonomy): domain Eukaryota; kingdom Viridiplantae; phylum Streptophyta; class Magnoliopsida; order Alismatales; family Araceae; genus Spirodela; species Spirodela polyrhiza. Next base: position 1,978,294 of record CM046543.1, read on the forward strand.
AAGCAGAGGGGATATGCCGGTGTATGTTCAATTTCCTTTTAAAAAGCTTCTATAAAACACGTTCACAGTCTGCACCAAGGGAATCCGATTCTAACATCGTCACCATTAGGATTACCTTTATGGATGACAATTAGGAATTTTTAGATCACATTCACCTTATGTTTATACTAGTGAAGATGTTTTTCTCCGCGGTCTACTTGCAGTATCTATTAAAACTCTCTCCATGGTGTTTGTGGGTGTCCAGTGGGCTTTCTCTTCTTTCCCCTGCATCCCCCCGGTGGGATGCATGTGCTTTGAGAACATTCTTTTGGAGTTTGTCCGTTCTCAAAGGACTTTAAGCTTTGGGAAGATTGAATCTTGCCTTCAACCTTCTTGTATTAATTTTAGTCCTTTTCCATCAGTAATATTGTTCTTGACTGTATCGAATAACTATAGTTTGTGCATTCGTCTTCGTCATTTTTTTGTGAACCTATGAATGCCTTAAAATCTGTTAATTAGTGTTTTCAATATGCTTAGATAAAAATGTAGAGTTGAAGGTAGGTTTAATAGGAAAATTCAGACCGCTCAGAACGCGTTATTATATTAGTGCAACCTAGACAAACACAGCATATTAGTGAGGAGACAGGAATACTCAAAAACATCAATAGAAGAAAAAGTTTGGCTGAAGATAAAAGTTTCAATTCTCACGGTGATGCTCGGTGGGTTAATTGGGTTTAACATATTCTTGGAACTCCCTTAGGTTTTCAAGAAAATGTATCCAAATGGGCTATCGGATGTGTACCCATTTTTTGACTGTACTGTGTACTAGTTACCACTTCTTGGAAGGATGAATACAAGTTGACATTGTTGACCCCCTTTTTTATCTCCTCTTGTTTCACAGGCGACATCAAGAATTTCTTTGGATCTTTTTCTTGTTTAACTTGTGTTATGCCGCTTTGTGATCCAGAAGTTTGGGAAGAAGTTAGATCTGTATAGCCCTTTCTCTTTTTCTCTCTCTCTTTTACTCGGCCTTGATTGCTTACTCTTTCTTGATGTGATAAGTGCTTGTGTACGATTGGTGCCTACCCATGCAAAGGAATAATATTCTGACTAGGAACCTAAACACGATGCATTTTCAATAGATCATATTCTTGTCTGTTAATCCATTTTGGGAAGCAAAATTTTTAGAACTATTGCATAACTTTTCCTATCTTCTGTATATCACTGTCCGGTGAATTTCCTTTTTACTGCTATCTTGTGTTACCTTTATTTTTTACTTCGTGGTTAGACATTTTCTTATGTTACTATATTAAAAAACGGCTCAAAATACCCGTCAAAACAACCGTGCTTCTGTTCTCAGGCTTTTATAACAAATCACTCTACTTATGTATATCTTTTACAATGCATTGGATTGTCAAATGTATCTTGGTCTTTTAATACTGCAAAACACATTAGAAGTTAACTTATTTATATGCGATATAGCTTTTTTGGTTGACGTCAGTGATGATGGTTTTTCTTTCCTAGGGTTCTTTCTCTAGTGTTATTTTTATTTGGAATTCTTCTCAAATTACTGTGCTATATTTTATTTTGCATGCATTGCCCCCCCTCCAGCTTCCTACTCTGAACTCTTCTTTCCAAGATACGTATACTTTATGTCACAGCTTCTGCACCAGGGAATTTATGATGTCAAGATCATGGATAGGAAGATTGTTGGCACAGTCTATTTCTGTTATTTCACTGGAAGATAGTGTGCATAATTTCTTGAAAATGTACAATCTCTCGAATAAATTCTTCTCACAGTGATATAGCGATACTTGGATTATTTCTACTTTGCAGCATGACGTGCTGTGCTGATATTTTTTGTAGTTTCGTGATCATGTGATCATCTTTAAAGTTGGCATTTAAAATCTCAAGATTCGGCGTATCTTATGTGAACCCTTTTGCGAACGTATCACAGGTTAAGGGAGTTTCAAAGGAAGAGCTTGCTGCGCGGAATGATTTAGTCCTTGCACTTCCTGAAAGGATCCAGTCCATACCAGATGGGACACCAGGTGCTGTAAAACAGACTAGCCGTTGGTCAGCTTCAGCTTCATCGTCTCACACAGAAATCAGGGTTGATTCGACATCAGGTAATTATTGTCAAAATTCTCGTAGGAAATTTCTATGAGTCATTAGTTAGATGGATTATTTTATATGCTATTTCCATTTTGTTTCTCAGGATTCTCTTGCTCGCCTCCATTCCAATTTAGGATTTCCTACATTTCTTCTGAAATTTCCCTCGGAGTATAAACGGAGACTCTTGACACAGCTAGATACTAAATCTTCTTCATTTTAGACATGGTTTTGTACGTGAGATTTTTAAAATTTTGAGAATTCTTTTACTCATGGAATTCGTTCCCCTTTTGATGCCATTCACTGGGATGAAACACTAAATCATTTATAGTCTCCAAAGTGTGGAAAACATGATCGTTGTTGTGCCAAGATTGAGAGAGAAAATCCCTCATCTTAAAAAGAGCAGAAATTCCTTGATATCATTTTGTTGGAATTCGTAGGATACTTTAGATATAGCCAATTCATAAAGGAGAATGGGGGGGTAAGACAGCAAGGAAAGACGGCTGTGGTCTGGGACTCAGGTCCATGGGACGCTGGAGAAATCAATTAAATATTGCTCTCTCATTTATTGAAGAAATCCCCAAAAGGACGGCTGGAATCTGTGGAAGGGGCCGATCTCATGAAAAAAAATGTATAGTAGGAATTTCTACCTTGAAGAAGAACTAGTATGTAATTTGTGTTGAGTACATCTAGGAACTGAGAAGATTAGAGATTCCAGTACAGGTCGGGGTAAGCATTTGGTTGCTATTCGATGATGGATTTTTAATGCGCGTTCACAGATTTGATATTCCCATTACGTCTGATGACCCGAAGGAATTTGGAATTAGCATGCACGTGTTTAGGGGTATCTACTTCTCCATCTTCAAATCGTGGTTTACACTTTTTTTTTTTTTTTCATTTTCCTTTCTTCGTGTTCATTGCAGATGGTAAGTTCGAGAGTGAGTACTTTCAGCAGACGGAAGAATCGAAGCAATTCAGGCAAGAATATGAGATGCGCAAATTGAAACAGGCAAGCATTGGCCCATAATAACTTTTTATGATTGTATTAAATTAATGCTATGTTCGTTGAGTACCACTGTTATCAAATTAAGCCGTAGATACTGGTGAATGTAATGACAATTTTCTGCGCAGGATCAAGGCCTGGATGCTATAGCAGAAGGACTGGATACCCTCAAGGACATGGCTCATGACATGAATGAGGTTTGCTGTTTATATGATTCAGTTTATAACCTAAATAACGTCCTTTAATCATCCGAATTACTGCAGGAATTAGACAGACAGGTTCCGTTGATGGACGAGATTGACACCAAGGTCGCAATTATTTCTGTGATTGATTTATTTTTCTTCCTGCTCCCTGTGTCCAGACTTCTCTCGGGCAAAAAATTAAAAGATTTTTTTTTCCCCCAATTGCAGGTGGATAGGGCAACCGCCGATCTGAAGAACACTAATGTGAGACTGAAGGAGGCTGTACACCGGGTAATTAAAAGACGAATTATTCAGCCATTTGGATTTTTAAATATTTTTCCCCCCGTAATTTCTTGTGATGGGATCCTTTTCCTCTGTCAGATGAGGTCTAGCCGCAACTTTTGCATTGACATCATCCTCTTGTGCATTATCTTGGGGATTGCTGCCTACTTGTATAAGTAAGTTATTCTCCCTTCTAGATGAGACTCTAGCTGATCTTTTCATTAATTTCGCATTTTAATCATATTTTTGTTAAAAATTTAACACAGTCGGCCTATCTTTCACCTGCCCCATGCGGTTGCATGACCAAAGTTTTTTACACTCGCGTAGGAATCTGAAAGCGCCTCACTCCAACTTGCCATTTATAGAATTCGATATTCTGAAGAAACTTGCTCTTCAGTCCACGTTTTCCGAAACGTCTTTTTCTTTTACCGGGCTCTTTGACCCAGACGGCAGGTTGTTACCATCTTTGACCTAGGCCCAATTTATTAATAGAAGAGATAGATTCTCCCGTGATGGCAGGCTGGCCAATCACGGGGACATGTGACGAAGAATCAGTGGAATTCAAGCACATGTGTACAAAGTCAACGTGGCTTAGTTTTCCTAAAGTCAACCCTTTGATCTTTCCTTGGATCTTCCCAAACCTTTGAAGGATACCGTACTAGAACTCTTGGGTTCTCTCATCTCCGGTCAAGATTACTGGATATGTGTGCTCTCGTAAACTCCCTCCTTATGAACTTGTCACAGAGAGAGAGAGAGAGAGGGAGGGGAGAGAGAGAGAGAGAGAGAGAGAGAGAGAGAGAGAGAGAGAGAGAGAGAGAGAGAGAGAGAGAGAGAGAGAGAGAGAGAGAGAGAGAGAGAGAGAGCTTATTTTTTGCGGCTGACCCAGTTCACTAATGGCGACGATGGTTCCTCAATTGCAGCGTACTGAAGAACTGAAGCCCTCCTCCCCGCTGCGGCTCCCTTCAGCGCTGCTTCTGCGGAGGTTTGAAGATTTCCACATGCACATATAATGCATAGATGGCTATAAAGTCCGGATAATTTACCTACGAAGCAAACCTACCTTGGGTTCTTGATTTATTGATGGTGTGCCGTATGTTGCCTGTCAAAGTAAAGCTGAAGTAGGACGATCGGTGGGGCTGTGTCTAGTTCAGAGTGGGGCCCAGTTCTTCTTGGCCGTCTCCGTCCCCCCCCCCCAACCTGGATTAGCCAGCCATCCCCCCCACACACCAGGGGAAGGCGCATGTAGAGAAGGTGGGTGTGTGCGGGTGGGCTCAGTAGCTGTAATAGATAGACGCGGTAGGGCTGAGCCTCCTGAAAGCGACGGTTGCGTCGGAGCCACGTATCCCTCCCTGGCCGTCCCCGGCGGCAATTCACGCCGCTTCAGCTACCCGTCAGCGGGTTCGGTGTTCCCCTCTCAGGTGGCAACATCTCTACACAAACATTCTAGAGAGAGAGAGAGAGAGAGGGGGGGAGGGGGGCCCGCCTACATGCTTCTATTATTCAAGAGCAGAGGGAGCGTCTGGTGGGGTTGGTGTGCGCCAGTGGAGTCACCGCTCACCTTCTCTCTCATTCTCTCCCTCGTTGATTTCCTGGGGTGGGGCCAAAGAGGCTGTTTTTTTCCGGTGCCGGCTCCTTTCATGGGTTCACTCGCTCGTCGCCATCGACGCCTCTCCATCAAGAGAGACGAGGAGCGGGGTCAACCATGGGGGGATATGCTTCATCTCCAGCCTCCTCCGCCCCCCGGGGGAGGGCGATGACGTTAGATCGTAGAATAAAAAGGCAATGAACATATTCTGTTAATTGGAGGAAATATTACAAGAACATTGGAGGGATTTCCTCGCAGGTTCTCAGAATCATCCTCAAGCCGACAAGGAAAAAAAAATATAAACACAGATCAGATCCGGAAAGGAAGATAAATACAGAGAATACATGATGATTTTCTAGATATATAACTAGCCTTTAAGAAGGATCTTCAAAAGAGTAGCCGCCGGGCTTTCCATCAGGCTCCTCCTCCCCCGGCGCACCCTGCAACACAATACCTACGCTTCCGATATGTACAAATTGCAGATAATCTGGGCATTTTCTTTCAGCAAACGAACGCCGGAACACTCCCGCCATCCTACCTCTGCGCCGCCGGCGATCACTTCACCAACTCGGAAACCCAGTCCACATCAGGGTTCACGTTAACCGCCCCGCCTGGCCCGCCGGATTCGATCTCTTCCTGCCGATCCAGAGAGTTCTCCTTGCTCAACTTCTCGTAGATCTTGGCTCTCAGATCCCTCCCCGACTCTACCCGCTCCGTAGGGCCGTCCCAACCATCGAACAGCCCCCCTCGAGCCGCCGGTAAAGCACGATTCGGGGTCGCGGGAAGGCTGGAGAAGGCGGGGCTCACGTTGTACCCTTGGGGGGAGCCGATGCCGATGGTCTGCAGGCCCCAGGAGCTCGGGGAGGACATCGCCTTGTTCAGCTGCAGGTGCCTGAGGGAAACCAGAATATCGTTCACCGATGAAGACAATGGCACCGAGATCCGGACGGGGGAGCGGCCTTCGGGGGATAAGGGCGGCGAGTCGGACGGCGGCGAAATGGGCGGCGAGTGCCGGGTCGACGTGGGGAAGCTGAGCAAGCTCTTGGGACACGCGTCGAGCGCCTGGTGCCGCAGCGGGGATCCATCGTAGGAGTCCGTTCCCGCCGTCGTCCGCGGGCTCTGCTGCTGCTGCTGCTGCTGCTGCTGAGGCTGAGACAGCACCCTCAACTGCTCCGCCGTGTGGGCGAAGAAACACACGCGGCGGCGGCAGCCCGTGCCGTCCTTGCAAGGCTGGGTCCGGTACCTCGTCGGATGCAACCAGCACTCGAACACTCCATGCGCGAACTCGCAGGTATCTCCTCTCTTGCAACTCCCCTTGCGGAAATCGGGGCAGGCGGTGCCGGAGTAGTTGTACTTGCGGGGATCCCGCCGCCTCGCCTTCTCGCCGGGGTGCGCGTAGGGGCACTCCGTCCAGTCGTGCGACCGTCCCCTCGCGCACCGCCTCACCTTGAACTCGTACATCCGAAATTCATCGCAGGAGTACGCATCCACCGGCGGCGCCAGCAAGAGTTCGGACTCGTCCCCCGCGTCATCCGAGAGGTACGATTCATTCGACGGGAGGAATCGCTGAAGAGCGGCCATCGCTCCCTCGCCGAACAGGTAGGGGGAGGAGCAGCTCCCTCCATTGCCTTCTCCACCGCAGACGCCGCTCACTGGCAGCGAATAGGCCACCCCTCCTGCCGTCTCCTCGTACGCCGGCCATGGCGGGATGTGGATCGCCGGCAGGGCACGGTGACCTTCTCCGATCATCATCTTCTTCCTCCCTGCGACTAGCTCTCCTGCTTCCTCCTGTCTTAAAAGAACCAGAAGGTTCTGGACTATCCCGCGTTATTTAAACCCCGATCCAACCCTGGTTAAGTTAGCCCACAGACGACGGAAATCTTGACGCCGTTTGTGCGCCCATAGGCGGTGACGCGCTGCGGATATTATGGCGAGAAATCACGGGCGCGATATTTTCATTGGTCTTCTCCTCGCGATAAATCGATAATGTCGGGAGTCTCGCTACCTGTGCATGGTAGAGGGGGCCGTCGGACTATACAGATACTGCCACGTGTCCAAAATCTCTGACTCCTCCTCCTCAGACAGACGGTCTTTCCAGAGCGAGACGCGTGGACTGACGCGTGGAGCCACAACAACGGGGCTCGTGGGGCGGTGCTGCCGTTTGGCTTCCTTTCGAGACACGTCTCGATGTCGCATAGAGAGAGAGTGAGAGAGGGGGAGAGAGAGAGGGGGGGGGCTTGAAAGATGACAAAAATCTAACAGTTGATGGTGACCAGTCTGACGCCTCCTACTCAGCATTTGCGTTGACGGGCCGGGCCGGGCCGAGTCTCGCAGAAAGCCCATCTCAGCCCAGTTACCGACGCCGCCAAAAATCACCACTTGTTCTCGTAGGGTAAACGAAAATTATCACTTCTCGAGAGATATTCTGACGCCGAGACCGAGTCAACCACCACCTCTCGCGAAGAAACGTTCCCATTTTTTCGCGGTGATTTGTTGCATCTTCGGAGTTGACCCGCTCGAACACTCGCTTTGACTTGGCCCCCGTTGACGTCCAGACCGGTGGGTCGTCGGCCAGCAAATTATTTTATAATCCCACGACGATTTATCGTTATATAATCGACGGCGGGGGGGAAAAATAAAAGCCGGAATATTTTTTAATCGACGCGTTGAAAGTAAAGAATAAATAATTTAATTAAATATAGGAAATCCTGTCGATGCGTATCGGGGCCAACGGTTTCTCGGCGAGAGCTTCCATAAATGGATAACGCGGGCCGCGAGTCCACGGGGTGCATTGAAGGCAATCACGTGATCTCCTTGGACCCCCATAAATATACGACGGAAAAGCTAACTCCACCACGGTGAGCATAAGCGATTCCTGACCTAAGGGTAGGCGAATCCGTCGCGAAGCTCCAGTACGGGAGCAGAGCGGTGGGTGGCGAAGGCGCAGAACGTACGAGGCGGCTCTGAAAAAAAAAAATATCTCCACGCGTCAGATGTGTAAGTAGGAAGCGGCGGCTTGGGAAACGACAGGAAATCTCGGGAATCGCGAAAGAAGAATCGTGGCAGTCGCAGGTGCTGCCAGAACGTCCGGCCGGTATTTTGGTAGCAGGCTTCCTCTCTGGGGGCCTTTTTTTTAAATCTCTAATTTTGTTGGATCACACACTCAATATTTTATTATTATTATTATTATTATTATTATTATTATTATTATTATTATTATTATTATTATTATTATTATTATTATTATTATTATTATTATTATTATTCGGTGAAAATTCACAGCGAAGATCGGGTCCAGGGAAAAGTGGTCCAATGGGTCTGCCTGTCCGGGCCGGGCCCATTTAGGGGAGCTCGCATTTACTTTGTTGGGAGAGCAGGTGGCGTACCACAGTTTTCGGCGTACCGTTGACCGGTAAAAGCGGGTCATTTACCGGCACGTGGCTACAGTGTCGGTGTACCCGAGGAGTTCGGTTCTCCCATCCGCCGACAGACGGCTGCCATTTCTAGCATGCCGGCTGCAGGGCTCAGGACAGGCATCGTACACGAGCCGCTGTTCCAAGGGAAACCCAGTTTGTCTCGTCCACATCACCCTCCCTTTCTCTCTCCCTCTCTCTCTCTCTCTCGCTCACTCGTTCTCTCTCTCCATAAATGTCTGTGGGTCATTCTATTTATGGTAAAAAAACGGGGTGTCTGAGAGGTGATACCGGATCTAATAGCGTTTACGGAGGAGAGTTATCTACCTCAGGCCTCTCTGGGACAGCTGGCGGCTGGGCTCTTAATGGGCTTCCCCGGGATAGGCCCATTTGACACGACTGATTTCCTGGGCCGATAGTATTTCGACATGAGATAGCCCATTGGGCTCATTTTTTGGTATCGGGCTCGAGTTTTTGATCGACGGCAGCCCAATATTGGAGGTCACCGGTATGAGGAGACCGGCCTCTCTTATCTAACACGGGCCAATGAGTATGGGCCCAGAAGTCGGCCCATTGGTATTTTTCATGCAGTTATTTTCACCAAAATCCGTCGGTCAGCCCGTTGACTCATCAGGAGGAGATATTTTATATGGTATTCTAAAAAATGATTTCTTTGAGGAAATACGCCCCTCACCCGCCTGTTATTCCACCACGCCCCGGAGGGAGGAAGGATCGATTTATCGCGGAACTGTCGGTCACCCCGTTGACTTTTCCGGAGGGAAAAGAACAGGGGAGATATTTTCGATGATATTTTAAAAATCGGTTCTTTTTGGGAAATACACCAGAGCAAACCTGAATGCCCGGAGGGCAGGAGGAGGGACCCGTCGGTCAGCCCGTTGACTTAACAGGAGGGAAAAGACACAGGAGGAGATATTTTTGATGACGCTTTAAAAAATCGTTTTTTTTTTTTGAGAAATATACCGCAGCCTGTGATTGATTGCACCAAAGGGCCCGGAGGGAGGAGGGATCGATTTATCGCGGAGGCTTCACCAGCGTGTGGAGGGGGGGAAGAAAAGAGGCGTGCTTTGGGCGCTCAGGATGGGGAATCGGTGGTCGAGTGGAGGCCGAAGACCTGGCCGTCTTCGTCCACACATCCATTTTCCTTCCCCGGGAGCCCCCGTTCGTTCTATTTCCCCGGATGCGCTAACCCTCCTCCGTCCACCGCAGCGGGAGGAGAGCAGCAGCCAGCCACGGCGGCGACGAGGAGTACTGCTGTATGAGGAAGTGGGCAAGGGCAGATGAGGGCCGGGCTCATGGCAGACTGGAGGTGCTCCTTCCCAGTCCAGTCGCCTGCTCCCGCCGGTCCTTCCACCAGGCCGCAGCAGCAGCACCAGCAGTCCACCTCTCCAGGTCAGTCGGAGGCGCAATTGGGCCCAGAGTCTTCTCTATAAGTTCCTGCTCTTCGTCTGTTCGGGCTCCTCCTCCGGAGTCCCCATTCATCTCCTCCGAAGTAGATCAGGGGTTGGATCGTGCATTTGCTAGAACTAGACCAGGGCTCGCCTAAGAACGCGCATCTGCTGCCCTTTTTCTTTGCCTTTAAAGGGAAAGAAAAATTAGATGGTCGGCCCGAGCACTGGTCCGCCGTTCATGATTTTCCAAAATTAGATGCTCCTCGCCCTGTCAAAAGGCCCGGAGGGAGACGACGAAAGGTATTTTGGTGAAGGGCACGGAGGGCAGCCGGAACGACCATTAAAAAACAGTCTTCCATTCCATCCCCTCGGAATTGCATCGGTGGGTCGAGTGATGGATACAGCTGAAAATGGGCGTTCTTGCATTTATATCTTAAGCGAGCCTGAAGACTGCCCTTCTCTGCCTATTGATGATGGGGGATCATCACTCTGAAAGCCGCAGTTCTGATAGAGCCATTGATGATGGGGGTTAATCACTCTGAAAGCCTTTAGAGCGGCACTCGTTACAGTCTGTTGCTCGATGCGGATCAGGGAATGGGTAGTTGGGTTATTCGTGTGCTGTGGTGAGAAGAGTTTGCCCATGTCCATTTGGTTCTCGGGGCGTTGACTTTTGGAAGCAGGATATAGGATTCTACCCTCTAACCGTGTTATTTCTGACGCACGGTTGTTCAATATGAGGCAAGGGAGAGCAAGTGCGAGACTTTGAGATGGGTCAACGGGCATCTCTCTTGGAACTACCTGCTCTTCAGGGATTCGATTGATAACACGGGGTTATAACTATAACAGTGGATGAAAATGATACTCAGGCGCCATCTTAGGCTTCTTTTTCTTTTATTTGCTGCATGATATCTCTTTCATGGCGAAACTCCCAATCTGGGAGGGTGTTTAATGCTTCTGGTTCTTTGTCTATGGATTTCACAAGTTCATATGCGGGTCGCTTAGTTTCCTCAAAAAGGAAAAGAAAGGGGAGCCATGGACAATGATGTGCTATGTTATGATGCTCTCTCAGTATTAATATTTATGAACAGTTCCTGTGTGATGTGGGCGGGAAACTATCTCGAGAGATTATTCGGAAGATGCTTCTTCTCTGTGTCAACTTATTTTCTGGCAAGCATCTTCTTGGATGCCTCATAAACTTCACCTATATTTGGAAATTAGCCCGTTGGATGAACATGATCGTTTACTTTGTGCTTGGTTTCTCCTCACGTTTAATGCTCATATCATGAATTCGTCATTGTTCAGGCACGAGCTCAGTTGACTTTTCTCTGTGCTGACGTGACTCGAAAACTGCAGGGAGAGTCAGGGAGACTTTCTTTGAAGCTGCCAAGGTGTCAATCCTACGCTCTGTTCCAGAGGAGGGCGGACTTTTGCAGACCCATATCTTGAGATCTTACACGAATCCATGTGGAGCGCCTCAAAGCATTCGGAGCAATTGTGGCAAAATGGAAGAGGTCCGAGTCATTATTTTCATACTTTTTTTTTTTAATTTTGAAATATCTTCTCCACCCTGCATTAATTAGTTGACAGAAACTAGAACGCGCTGTGGGCCGGCTCCTTAAGTGTTTTCTGTTCGATCAGGTGAATGTCAGCAGGGAGCCTGTGGGTTCCATCAGATCCGGTGGAATGATGAAGAACGAGATAGAGGATGCTTCGTCTTCATACAACCTGAGATTCAGCCTGCTGATGGAAAACCTTGATGAGATAGAAGATATGCTCGTTGACTCTGACATGCTGAGGTTGCAGAGGGATATTCTGGCACAAGTAGAAAGGCTAGGGGCTCTGAAGCTTTTTCACGCTTGTCTCTATAGAACACACATGGCACCAGTCTCTCTAAATCTGGCCTTGCCCCTTGATGGGTCGGAAGATTTGGGTGCAGATTCTACAGTTAATGTCCAAGTCAATCATACAGTTGTCCCATCTGGGAGAAAGAAGGAGAGGAAGATGAGAAGGCAGAAAGCGTCAGAAAAAATTGCTGATATGCCTGCGCCGGCTCTCTCATCACCCAAAGATAGAAATGAAACCGTTTCACCTTCTTCTGGTTCACCGAGAGCAGCAGATGGTTCGAAATCCGGGAGAAAAAGACTCGTTCTTGCTAGGAACGAATCGAAAATGTCAATAGGGGTTAAGGTAATTATCATCCCATCTTCTCTAATCTTTCCTATAAAAAATGCCCCAAATCGGAAGTTTGCTGATTTACCTTAGTCTGCAGGACGTTGCAAAATTGGAAAAAATTCGCGACGAGTTGGAGGAAAGAACAGGGAGAGCCACTAACTTTTCAAGGTGGGCAGAAGCAGCGGGAACTGACGAGAAGACCCTTCAGCAGCGTCTGCATTTTGGCTGGTACTGCAAGGACAGCCTCTTGAAGAGTACTCGGTCCTTGGTCATCTTCCTCGCCAGAAGCTACCGGGGAATGGGGATCGCCTTTGACGACTTAATCCAGGTTCATCTGAGACCCCTGTCGTTGACCTATCTACGCCTCTGATTCCCAGGCGAGGCCATAACATTGACCCATATCCATATGTACTGCAGGCTGGGAGTATAGGCGTCCTGCGAGGTGCGGAGAGATTTGACCCCAGCAGAGGATACAGGTTCTCCACATACGTTCAGTACTGGATTAGGAAATCAATGCTAGCTGTAGTAGGGAAATACTCTAGAGGGGTCCACATACCTGTACGTTCCTTTTTCTGGGCCTGTGTTTCAGTTGATTCCTGCCAGCAGCTTCACCTCAGAGGATAACCATTTTGCTGGGCCATTTGCTCTTTTTTTTTTTCCTGGTAGGCAACAATGGAGAAGGCCATCAAGCAGGTGCAGAAAGCCAGGAGAACCCTGTCTGCTGCCGAACACAGGCGCCCACTGGACGCGGATGTGGCTGAGCTCACCGGCCTGCCACTGGCCAAGGTCAGGTTAGCTGGCCAATGTGGGAGAGTTGTTGGCTCGATTAATCAGAAGAGAGGAGACGCCTTGAACATCAAAGTCGCAGTATGTGATCTCAATAAAACCCTTGAATCCCATCTGCGGAGATCTATGAAAGATCTGTCCGTCTGATTAAACCCTGCTCTTGTCTTTCTGCAATGTTAAGGAAACCATGGCGGACGTGACCGTCAGAACTCCAGAGGAGGCTGTAATGAGGCAGCACATGAGGAATGACGTCGACAAGCTTCTGGAGGGCCTTCATCCGAGGGAGCGGCAGGTCCTGTTGCTCAGGTACGGCATGGTGGACGGCCGGCGCCGGTCGCTGGAGGAGATCGGGCAGCTGCTGCGTGTGAGCAAGGAGTGGATCAGGAAGCTAGAAATGGCGGGCTTGGCCAAGGTTCGGAAAGAGGAGATCCAGAGGGAATTGAAACACTACCTTCACCTACACTCTGTTTAAGCAGGGTCGGCAGTTTCTTCCATTGGTTCCATTGTGTACATAATTCAGCGCAAAAAGGGGATTTTTTTTCCCACTTGAGCGTGGGAGTGAGCAAGCTATCAAGCCAGGACTGTGATAGCCAGAGCGTTTCATTCCACAAGAAAAAGGGGGAATCCCAGTGTCGTTCACCTGTGTAATTTTTTTCCCTTTTATGGCCACAATTTTTTGCTGCTGAAACCTTCAAGTGCGGTCCGGATAGAGGAGACATCGCCTACACATGAGTAACAAAAACGCGAGCATCCATCTCACTGAAATAAAATGATGGTGTTCAGATGCTCGGCCAACGGGCATCTTTTTCATTCGGGATGATACTATATTTAGCAATCGCCGATGAACAAGCACTGACCTTTCTGGGCCTGCTTGATAATCGGTTGTCTTGGGAGCCATCCTTCCAGAAAAAGAAAAGTACCCATGTTGAGACCTTTCTGCAGGATTCGGGGGACGGTGGCTTTTATTTGTGACGAGGGGAGGTATTCTGAATCTTTGGCAAAGGCCATACCACTTCCCTAGGATGGCGCCGGACCCTGCCCTGCCTCCGAAAGGCTCTCCCTCTCCCTCTCCCTCTCTCTCTCTCTCTCTCTCTCTCTCTCTCTGTGCGCCGACCGTTTCTCTCTCCCTCAGCTGGCAGTGAACACGTCACCATCGGCTCCTAACTCCGCATTCCCCAGCGGCCAGCGGACACGTGGACAGAACCGCGTTAAATATCCAGACGTCTCGATCTCGCGGAGGGTGATCCGACGACACCGACGCCGCAGTGATGACCGCTTCCGTGTCTTGGGGCGCAGCGCCCGGCGCTCGCCTGGCCGTCCGTTGTGGGCGTCTAGCAGATGAAGAAGAGGACGACGACCGTCAAGATACTCCTAACCTCTGCCAAACCCCACGGGTCCCGGGCCGACGGCCAGGTCATCCTTGACTCAGCGACACGTCACCGGGGTCCACGGAGGAGAAGGTGAGCCGGGAACAGTACGAGAATGTGAGAACAGCGCCCGGGGGTATCCACGCCAGGGCTGAGTCAGCCATGTTCGAGTCAGCTCGGCCGTTCTTTGGGGGGGGGTCCCTTCCTCATCCGATCCCTCGATTGACGTAGCCGTTTTCCCGACTCGGAAGGTGACTGACTCGGTGACCTATAAATACCCGCCCCCTCTCTTCCCGGATCTCCACAAATCCTGATCTCCTCTTCGTTCCCCCGTCGCCGGAGGACTGCCACCGGGGCCGAGAAGAACTGGGAAGAGGATGACGATCCTCATTGATCAGGCCCAAATCGGTGAGGGGGTTTCTTCATCATCTCAGGCCGTGTTCCTCTGCTCTGCTCTGCTCTGTTCTGAAGATTTTTCTCTGCAGCCCACGAGGAGGAGAAGAAGAGGGCCCCCGTGGAGACGGGGGAGCTGGTGCTGGACGGCGGATTCGCCGTACCGGAGACCAACTCCTTCGGGCAGACGTTCAGGGACTACGAGGCCGAGTCGGAGAGGAAGGACTCGGTGGAGGAGTTCTACCGGCTGAACCACGCCCACCAGACCTTCGACTTCGTGGGCACCACCCTCAGAACCTTTCGTTTCCTTCTCCCCTTCCTCTTGCCTGATCAGATCTGATCTGACCCGCACTGTCTTGTGGGGCAGGTGAAGAGGATGAGGGAGGAGTACGGGAAGCTGGACCGGGTGGAGATGAGCGTGTGGGAGTGCTGCGAGCTGCTCAACGAGTTCGTGGACGAGAGCGACCCGGACCTGGACGAGCCGCAGATCGAGCACCTGCTGCAGACGGCGGAGGCCATCCGCAAGGACTACCCCGATGAGGACTGGCTCCACCTTACCGGCCTCATCCACGGTGAGCTAGCTAGCGAGAGAGAGAGAGAGAGAGAGAGAGAGAGAGACGAATTCAACCATATCATCGCTCAGACTGACCCATCTCCTGCAATCAGATCTGGGGAAGGTCCTCCTCCACCCCTCCTTCGGGCAGCTCCCCCAGTGGGCCGTCGTTGGCGACACCTTCCCCGTCGGCTGCGCCTTCGACCAATCCAACGTCCACCACAAGGTATTCTTCTTCTTCTTCTTCTTCTTCTTCTTCTTCTTCGTGATAGCCTGAGGAGCTGGCTTCCTGATCTGCTCTTGCCGCAGTACTTCAAAGAAAATCCAGACAGCGCCAACCCGGCGTACAACACGAAGCTCGGGGTGTACGCGGAGGGGTGCGGGCTCGACAACGTGATGATGTCGTGGGGCCACGACGACTACATGTACTTGGTCGGTATCCATCTCCGAAAAAATGAGAGATCAATCGCAGAAGCTCCATTTTTCTGGAGAAAGAAAGACATATTCTGGAGTGTGCCCAGGGTTGACGAGGCTCTGCATTCTAAATCTCAGGTGGCGAAGGAGAACAAGACGACCCTTCCTTCGGCTGGGCTGTTCATCATCCGCTACCACTCCTTCTACCGTGAGTCCCACTCCATCAACTTCTTCAGAACCCAGTCCATAATCTCACCTTGTCATCCGGCTGACACGATTCAAAAATCTCAGCCTTGCACAAGTCTGGAGCGTACTCCTTCCTGATGAACGAGGAGGATAAGGAGAACCTGAAATGGCTGAAGATTTTCAAGTAAGCGCTCCTCTGAACGCGGCCTTCTTCCCCGAGGTCCTGCTCTCGCTCTCTGGCCTCTGACTGCCGCCTCTGTGGTTTCAGCAAGTACGATCTCTACAGCAAGAGCAAGGTCAGGATCGACGTCGAGAGTGTGAAGCCCTACTACCTGTCCCTCATTGAGAAGGTGGGTGGGTTCTCATTGAGTCACTGACTGACTGTGAACGGGGCTGCTCTGTAACCTGAAGGGTCCGGCTGTATCGTTATTCTCTTGCAGTACTTCCCTGCCAAGTTGAAGTGGTGACACGCCGAAATGCAAGGGCCGTGGGATGGAAATCCTTCCTCTTCCAGTCTGAAAGATGGGGAGCGGGGCGAGAAATGGAGTCTCCTGTCACCGTTGCCTCCCTCTTTCCTCGTCTTCCGTCGGCATCTCAAGGGAAATTCGACTGTCAATGTTCAGCAGCGCTGTATCCACCACCGTTGAGTGAAAAGCTCTCTTGTGTTGGCAGGCATGAGAGGGCTCCCGAGGATCACGGCTTGTTCAGTGAACAGTGACCGGGAAGTAGTTTCTTTACTCTCCATAGTATTTCTTGCTTGCCGACGGAGCGAATAAGAGAAATCTATGAACAGAAAAATCTCCTTTCGACGAAAATCAAGATGCGTTTCCTGAATTGATCTTTTCGGCTGGAACTCAACGCTAGAAACAAGAATAGAACGCGCTTCGGTGTGAAAATCCAGAAGGCCGGGGACCGGGGGCTGACCACTCGTACGACTAGTCCGCAATCCTTATCTCTCGGACACGCTTCGTCTAAACTGTGACGCAATCAACCCCGCGGAAAATTGGATCAATGCCAGTCCGACTTGATCGATCCGATTCCAGTTTTTGCTCACTGTTCAGGCATTGATCATTCTGCCGTATCCGACAACGGTTCGGAGTTCCAAATCAACAAAGAAGATTAGACGGCCGCGCCGTGCCACCAGCCGAAGGAATCGTTCAGATTTCTCGCCATAAACAAACAAGAACTCACAAGTGATGAACTCGCCCAAACGCAACTGGAGAAAATGGTTGTGCGATCAACCATCATCACCAAATAGACTGAACCGCACATCATTATTACGTGGAATGCCGACGAGATCCGACCAATCGAAGAACTCTCACTAATGGAAGGAATGTGAACGGAATACCTCGCGGTTGACCGAACCAGGCCAGTCGACCAGATCGCCTCATCTTCCCCCCAGCGTCCCCTCCATCGCTTCTTCCGCAACGTCTGAAGGTAGAAAGAGGGACTGCCATCCATCGACTTTAACCGCACCAACGTTTTAGAGAGAGAGAGAGAGAGAGAGAGAGTCTAACTGATCAACGACGGTTGGATCCGGATATCAACGGTCCTGGATGATGATCCTGATTGATGCACCCACGAAAACCGAAAGATTAATCCAATCACGGGGTAAGGGGAATCAGACGGTCCAGAATGCACGGGAAGCCTATAAATCTTATCCGGTGGGGTTTCCAGGTACTTGTATAATTATTAGAAACTCATGGACATTTCTCGTCATTTAATAAAGGGGATAAGGGGGGAAATAATAAAATATTTGGTTCTGGGGGTGCGGGGGGGAGGGGAGGCCTCACTCCATATATGGGAGAGGGGATACGGCTAGGGTTCTTTCGTTGTCTTTCAGCTGAGATAGCTCTTTCTTCCTCTCATCTCGCCGCCGCCGCAAAACCCTAATCTGCTTCCCCATCTGGTTCGAGGCGCGTGGAGAGGGCTTGGGAGTGATACATGGCGAGGTCTGCTTCGGAGTAGGGTTAAGGGTTCACACGTCCGTCAGCTGCAGGGCCTGAACTTGCTGGTATTTTTGAAATGGCCACCGCCAACCCTTTCGACATCCTAGGGGACGATGACAACGACGATCCGTCGCATCTGATCTCTGTGCAACAGCAGAAGGTCGCCGCTAAGAAGCCAGCCCCTGCGGCCGCCGCAGTGGCGCCGGCGGCGGCGAAGCTTCCTACGAAGCCCGCCCCTCCGACCCTTGCTGGTGCGTTCTTCCGATGGTTTTTCTTCCCCTTTACTGAACGGTCCTGATGAGTCGTTGGCCTCTTTGGTGTTTTGATCCGAGGCTATACGACCGATGTAGGGGTTTTGGTTGCTCGGTATCCAGTCGCGTTTTTCTTGTATGGATGAATGTAGATTTCTCGTTTACGTGGTTATTCCATGTGTCTTTAGGAATCGATATTTTACGTCTTTTTTTATTATTTCTTCGTTGTTTATTGCAGCGAGGGATGCCAGAGGCAGCACCGAACCAGCACGAGGAGGTGGTTTTGGTGGTGGCCGAGGCGGACCGGGGCGTGGGAGGGGCCGTGGGGGCTTCCCCAGCCAGCAGAACAGGGAGTACGGCAATGGTAATGCGAACGGGTTTCCAGCAACATATGGCGGCAGTGGTGTCGGGGGAGAAGAGGGTGATCCGGAGAAGCCATCTGACAGGGAGCGCGCATCCTACGGGGGGCCACGCCAGCCCTACCGTGGCGGTCGCCGTGGAGGATTTCGAGGAGGAGAGCCTGAAGGGGATTCTGAACGCCCCCCAAGGAGACTTTATGAACGTCGGAGTGGTACTGGCCGTGGCAGTGAGCTCAAGCGTGAGGGTTCTGGACGTGGCAATTGGGGAACCCCAACTGACGATGTGCTTCCACAGTTGGGTTTTTCTTCTCATAACAATTGGGTTTTTATGCCGCTTCATGTTGTTCTTAAAAGAATAACTCCCATTTTAATTTTTTGATGGAGTAGAGAAGGTGAAGAAATTGTGAACGTGGAAGATAAGACTGCCGAGAAGCAACCCGAGCAGATAGATGCGCCAGCATCAGATGCAAACAACGAAAATAAGGAGGGTGCCAATGAGAATGAAGAGAAGGAGCCAGAAGATAAGGTAAGCTTTTGTTGCATTCTTTGATACATGATGCCATCATCGTTCTTGTTTAGATTTTTTTTTCCCAGCATAAGGTTTTCGGTAGTTTGCTACTATCTGCCTCCCCATTTTATCAATTGAAAGTGATTGAAGATTCACCCTTTACTAGTGCTACTATAAGCTCAAATGTTATTCTTTCACGTGAGTTTTATAAATTCCTCATATATGTGGGTATTGAAAGGTTTGTTTTCCATCAATCCAGTTCTAGTTCTTTCAGTTACAGGGTAAGACATGCATTATATTAAAATTTACACTGCATCATTAATTCCTCTAAAATAATCCAGTATCCATAAATCCTTTGTACCCCATCCAGCAAACGGAGTTCGGCCGTAGTGTCCATTGAAAAGCCGTAGCATGCGCTTATACTCTACACGTCGCATCCTATTATGTAGGCAATTAATCCTTGTTTGTGCTGAATATTATAGCATCGTATTCACGCGCCGAATACTTGTGCAACGAGGGTTTTGTATCTTTGAAGCGGTTTCCATTTGGTTTGCAGCTTATAGAACTTATAGATCATCATTGGTTGTCTCTCGATGTATGGTCACCAAAAGAAATTTCGGAACAGCAGTTGATGCCTGGGGCCTTTTGTAGCGATCAGCTCATGATCGCAATTCACTACTACGTTTTGGTAATAGAACCAGATGGTTGTGATTTCAAGTTCTTTTCAGTACACTATCCAACGCGCTATGGCGGTGGGCACTTGTTAAAGAGTTCCAAGGGGAGAGGTTGTTCTGTGTGGATCTGCTACCGAGTTTTGTTTCTGAAAGACCGCTGTTCTGCCCTTCTCGTTGGCTAATATTGTTGTCGCCCTCTTGATATCCACATATCATCTTCAACTGCTTCTACGAGGAATTGGAGATATTTGAGTTTTTCTTCTCCCATTAGTCAACGAGGGCAGAGGTTGCCGCCACACATATAACATTTGAAACTATTTATTTATTTTCATGATAAATTAGGAATTACGGGAACTTAAGGCTTTGAGAGTGTGCGACTGTGTGGAGTGTAGGTTTCATTTTAATCTTAGGTGTTTCCCCTCGGGAAATGCAATTTTTTCCCTTGTGGGAACTAACGATGGAAGGTTTTTAACAGTTTTGTATGAATGCGTGGCGATGAATGATATCTGTTTGTCTGGCTTGGTAGTCATACTAATAATCTTTTTGATGAACGCGCATTACTTTTACTCGTAATCCGATTCTTTCCTCGGTCGGTTTCCGAGGATCTCTAGCTGATGTCTTCTACCTAGATTCAAAGTTGCATCTTTATTCTATATATTTGATGCCCACCAGGATTCGAGGTAATGATTTGGTTCCCTCGCTTGAATGTGGTTGTGGACAAAAGTAGTTCACTCTTATCCCGCTCTGTGAATTACCTTCTTCATCTGTGTGACTGGGATCCTGCTCAGCTTAATTTTGAGTGATCTTTTTACGGAGGGAATATTTTTCTTGTAACAGCTTCATGAGAGAATTTGTAGAAGGTCAGTCTGTGATACTGAAAGATACGTTGATCAGTGGCTCAATCTTCCTTTCATTCCCGCCTGTTGATTCCAACTTTTGTCAGTATTTTGCGTAATTAGAATAATATTAGCATGTTAAATGCCAGAAAAAACATCGATCATTGTATGCTTCGACTCCTTGTTATCTTGTTAAAATCATATCGAAGAGAACAGAAGAAGTCAACCGAATCCCATTTAATTAGTTCAAGCATATATATAATCCATGGCTGGTGTTATAATCAGTAGCGATTGTCAACTGCTCGTTGCTCACCGATTTCTGGTTCCTATGACCAGGAAATGACCCTGGAGGAGTACGAGAAAATAAGGGAGGAGAAGCGGAAGGCTCTGCTGGCACTCAAGGCCGAGGAGAGGAAGGTGGAGGTCGACAAGGAGCTCGAGGCTATGCAGCAGCTCTCCCTCAAGAAGGGGAACGACGACATCTTCATCAAGCTGGTGAGTAGCAAGCAGCTCGTTCCTTCCTTCACCCTTAAAGCTTCCCCACTAATCCTTGGCTAATTAAAAACGAATATTTTCTTTAAAAAGGGCTCCGACAAGGATTCCAAGCGCAAGGATGCGGAACGAGATGAGAGAGCCAAGAAGGTGCGTGTAAAAATAGAACCCCTTCCTTCCCCCTGTTGTGGATTGACGATAATTAATGGCTGCTGCTCGGAAACAGTCGGTGAGCATCAACCAGTTCTTGAAGCCGGCGGAGGGTGAGAGGTACTACAGCCCCAGGGGCCGCGGCGGCCGTGGCGGGCGCGGCGGGCGCGGCGGCGAGCGGGGCCCGTACAGGGGCGGCGGCGGCGGCGGCGACTTCGGCGGCGCAGGGTTCGGCGCGGCGGCGCCGGCCATCGACGACCCGGGGCACTTCCCCACGCTCGGAGGGAAGCAGTGAGGCCGCTCCCGCGGGAAGGCAGGGGGAGAGTAGTAAGGAGGAGGGGGGTCGTCTTTCATTGGCAGGGGAGAGCGAACCTTCCTTGTGACAGACCTAATCGACGCTGTTTATTTTTCCCTTTTCTCTTCCGTTTTTAGCCGCCACTGCCCCCCGTTCGTCCGCACGCACGTCGACGTACGTCTGAGAGTTTTGAACATCGTTCCTAAATGAGCTCTTGTATGACCTCCGTCGCCCGTTCCTGCTCTCCTCGCCGTCGAAGGAAGGCGCTTTCCATAAATGGAAACTCTCAGAAGACTTCCGTGTATAAAACTAGCAGTAGCAGAAAGCACAGAGATGGATGGATGATACAGGGCCAAGGCACTGTGGAGTCTCTTCGGCGATTGCGGCGACTACCCGACTTCCAGGTCTCTCTCTGCAGGAAGGAGCCAGAAAGAGAGAGGAAGAGGTCAGCGGCGCCTTCTTGAAATGGGGAGTTAAGTTAGTGGGTTCGTTCTTACAGAGCAGGCCTTCGCACGAGGAAGAGCGCCTCCTCTCCGCCCTGTGAGCAGCTCGCGGAGCGTCCTCAGGGGAGGGCTTCTTCTCTGGGTCCGTCCACATGCGGCCGCTCCAGCTTCCGCGGTCGTATCTGGGCGTCGAGAGGTAGCTCGGCTCCGCCATGACGTCGCCCTCAAGAATCCGAAGGACCTGCTCTCGCCGAGACCCACCGCCATTAGTTACTGGGAAATGGAAGGTTCGGCCTTGGATCTGTGAGGGGGGCTCACCTGAGACATCCGAGGCCTCGCGTGGGGGTCTCGCCGCAGGCACAGGGACGCCACGTGAGACATGGCGCAGGCCTCCGGCTCAGAATACTGCTTGTCTAGGCGCGGGTCTACCAGCTCCTCCACTGCGTTCTCTTCCAGCAAAGGCCGGGCCTGGTCCAAGTCAAGCCCATGAGCGCAGTCAAATTGAAACACAAAGCAAAGCTACAAAAGGGAAGACTCACAGCACAGAAGAGAGAGAAAGAGAGAGAGAGATGAATGAATCCAGTTGATGGAGTTGCTTACCCATTCCGCGAGTTATTGCTGAAACACAAAGCAAAGCTACAAAAGGGCAGACTCACAGCACAGGAGAGAGAGGGAGAGAGAGAGAGAGAGAGAGAGGGATGGAGAGAGATGAATGAATCCAGCTGATGGAGTCGCTTACCCATTCCGCGAGGCATTGCTGGCCCTTTGGTCGGTTGATATCGACCGCTTTCCTCCCAGTGAGAAGCTCGAGAAGCACCACTCCAAAGGAATAAACATCGGCTTTGTCGGTGATCTGACCACTCTGGGCGTACTCGGGCGCCAAGTATCTGCGTTTAGGAAGTCACTCAGACGCCGCTTTTCAAGGGGAAAAAAATTGACATCTAATAATAGCAGACTATGAATCGGCTTCAAGGATCTACCCAAAGGTCCCGATCACTCGAGTTTCCACGCCCATGTCCCCGTCGGGCTGCCACCTGGCCAAACCAAAATCTCCAACCTGTACATAATAAAGAACTGATTATGGGCATGCCAGCCATAGAATATATATATATATATAGTGGACATTATTTGCTGGGAAATCATTGCAGAAAAATAAAGTAAAGCAAAAGCAATCACAAAAAGGCTTTAATTTCCACATGGCAGGTTATGAAACAATTACAACGCAATCCCTAAGCTTGAAGAATTTTAATTAGCTTAGATTTTTTTTTTCATAGAATCGATCACAGAAAAGTGATAGACCATGTTCGCAGTTATCCAGCCGAGGATGAGGATACGTACCAGAGGTTCAAAATCGTGCGTTAAGAGAATATTGTTCGGCCTCATGTCGCGATGAACAATGCAACCCACTCTGCATTCTTCATGAAGGTACCGTAGGCCTCGGGCAGCCCCAATAGCTATCTTTTGACGAGCAGGCCATCCTACTGGTTCTCGGCTACAACCTGGAAACGAACCCTATATAGTTAACATTTGGGTACAAGTTACATGTACAGAATGAAATAAATTAAGAAAACTAAAATAATATATATCGATATGATGACCGAGAAAATGGCCAGAAGATCCTTGGCTTCTAATGACATCGAGAGGGGTATTTCTTTGCAAAAGATTCCACGACAGTGCCGGCGCAATCAGTTTCCACCAGGATAAATCATGCAATAAAGTCCATCACACCGACAAAAATTGATTGAAATATGAGCACCGACAGATTTCCAGAATAATATGTATATAGTCGATCGCATTCAAGAATTTTCAGCCGGTTAAATTAAAATTTGCAATAGTGAGAGGGTTGGATAATCAATAAAACGGAATTCGCTTATTTGAATAGCAATAGGATACCAATATAAGCCTTTCAAAAAGAGTACAGAAATTTCAATATTTACCATAAAGATGGGAATCTAGTGAGCCGTTGCATATATATTCATAAACCAGCAACCTTCTCTGGTCCTCGACACAAAATCCAATTAGCATCACAACATTCCTGTGCTGTGCACAACTGAGAACTTCTACCTCTGCACAAAACTCATGATCCCCTTGAGAACTTGCCAACTTGTGCTGCTTGACAGCAACAACCTGCCCATCTGGCAGGATCCCTCTGTGGACAGATCCATAACCTCCTTCTGCTAAGAAGTTTGCTTGAGAAAAGCCACCAGTAGCAAGCTTCAGTTCAGCATAACTAAACCACCTTGGGGGTTTACCAAGAACTGGGGCCTTGTGCTGGCATACAGAACATAGTGGAGGCGGACCTGGGGGTGCATTCCTGGATAGCGAAACTGCTTCCCGAAAAATTCCGTTGAAGTTCATATCTGATCTATAATTTAAAATGTCCGTTCCAGTGTGCACATTATGTTTGGAGAGTTTTGTTACTAAGGTATTCGGACTGGAAATCTGTGCTTTATTACTGCATCTTTGTGACTTGTCCTGGACATTCTTTGACACTGTGTCCCCATGACTGAGAATGTCTGCAACCCATGGCTGAAGTCCTAAGCGCCTTGATGGGCTTAAATTTTCACTCTCTGAACCAGAACTGCCAACATCCGAGCCATGGATACGTTTTGCATCTACGATCTCACTTTTCTTGACTCCTTTTGTTTCAGAAATAAAAAATGGGGAAGTTCCAGGATCTGAGCTGCATATTGAGGACGTTCCAGCTTCTGTAGTAGTAAAGGGTGTGCCAAAATCTGGACTGCTTGTGGGTGTAACATCAGACACACGGATAGAATTTGGAGGCCCACTGCCACGTGACTGCTTTCCTGAGACATGATTTAACTCGGGAAGCAACATACTTGCTACCTGAGGCTCTGCCTCGAGAGATCTGACCAGATTAAGGCGAAGAACCTTGGGTTGAGAACGTTTCATTATGACGATGTTACATTGGAGCTCTTCCATGCATCGTTTCTCCTCATGCTTCAGCTGTCTGTAGAACAAAAAAAAAAAAGACAACCATACCGTTAATATAAGATGTGCGAACAATAGATAATTAGGAGAGAAAAGCAACCTAACCCAACCTACAGAACAATCTAATGACACGTAAAGCTAGAGCGCCAGTACTTGGGTATAGGAATGAGAAGAGGTTGAAATTTGGATATTACTTGTCTAAAATGACCCAGCTTGCTTGAGCTCTCTTAGATTCTGCAGCTACAGCTCCAGCAGGTGTTCCAGACACAATCTTTATCTTCACATTAATCTAAATTAATAATCAAAATAGAGGTCAAGAAGCAGTTTGTTTAACGAGAAGCTAGATATATGAAGTTGTTGTCTTACGTTATTTGGGTCGTACACATTGTGGAGTTGAAGCATCATCTGTGAACACGTATCAGTAATATCAGACTTCATCTCCAAAGATGTCCCCGTGGAAGACCTCCGGTGGCCACTGGCACAGTCCCCCGCAAATCTTGGGAAACCCCATAATTTTCTTCCTGAGACGTCAAGGCAGTTAACAATATGTCATCATCAGAACATTCCCTTGCTCAGTCGAGTAGTAGAAACAGCCTCCCTTACAAACCTATCCTAAGATTTTAAGTAATATGTAGGAGACTTGCTGCAATTATAAATCATTTTACTAAGCAGTCGGAAGAATGCTGCTCACGTTGATACACTAAAACCTATCATCGTTGAATTTAAGACATTTGATAGAAATCACTTCTAAACAGAAGCAAACGATAAAAGAAGGAAATTACGAAGCTGATTATACGGCAAAAGGAAATGGGCAAGATGATATCTTAAAAATGGCCGACTGTGTTTCACAAAATTAAGCAAATTGTGTTTTGCAGAATCAACCAAATGAAAAGGAGGGCCGAATAGAAGTAACTTGAGGATTGCGACAATAATACCTGAGGTGAAAGACATAGTTAACATCTACCAATGGAAAACAAGATGTAAGACGCAGAATAGGTATCGACTAGAGGTATACCTGAACTTTGAGCCGGAACCACAACCAGAAGAGTTATACAATCGCCGGGCTGAACTACGTGAGTTAGAGCCCACACCAGGGCCGTTCTGGGAATCTCCCTGGAAGCTTTTACAGCCACCACCGCCACCTTCTTGGCAACATTGGCGCTCTTGTCAGGCTTGCTACGCTTCGGCTGAGAATTCACACTACTCATTTCGGAAGAATTCAAAACTGGAGAACACTACTTCGCCAGTCCCTGCCGCCTTCCTCCCAAATCCATCTCACAGAACTAAGTCCCCCTCCGCAGAGGACTGTAACACGGACACAGGAGCAGTGGGAGAGAGAGAACCTCTTGTGTGCCTCCTCTTCCGTGAGATATTATGACGAATGGAAGAAGACTGGCCCCTCGCCCCAAACCACACAGTCCCTGTCACAGGTTACTGCAGTCACAGGTACCACTGGGAATAAACTTTCAACATGATCTTAATTCAAGCGCTGCCGGAATGCCAATTAGGGTACGAGTGGAAGCAACAGGAGGGACCAGCGGCAGCACAACTCCGCCTCTCACCCCCTTCTCCTCGTCTTCCTTCCGATGCTACAGAAGCCTTCCCGTCGCAGTGACATCAATGCCCAAGCAACCTTCTCCGTGATGGAGTACCCGAGAGAGGACTGTTCCGAGAAAACGACAAATGGCCGAGAAGTTGGATATTGTAACAATCCTCTGCACACAACTTCGAGACAGAGCCTTGCCTTTCAGCATTCCATTCGAGAACTAGGGGTTAGTCCTCGGGCAGTGATGAAATCGCCGGGCTCCTCTCTCTTCTTTAACGCTCGCCGTAAAAAGGAAACCACTGCAGAAAGTCAAAGTCGAAAATCAAACCATAGGATTCGAGCAATGGCAGGAGAGAAACCACTTCCCCTAAAGAAAACCCTAGCTGCGTGCTGTCAACAGTCACAGTACCGTGGCGGGGGAAAAAGAAAAGGTGGAAGTCTCAAGCGAGGCAAAACTTCCGTTTCCACCGGAGATGGACAAGCTTTAGCATGTTCCGGCCCGCAGTTCTCGCATGACCGGTCGCTTCAAGACACCACGAATACTCAGGCTAGTTGCAGAACAGGACAACCACGAAGAACTAAGCGGGAAAAGAAAAACTTCAAAATAACTGAAAATCTAACGATCCCCCCCACCGCCGCCTCCACAGCCGACCTCAAAGAGCCATCCCCACCCCGAGAGCCACCTCCATGGCCGGCAAATGCCTCGCCAAACTGAAAGAGTAGTACACCTCCCTCGTCTCTAACCAAATCCCGGCGCTGCTGATTTCCTACCGAGAGCAAAGGAACAAGGCTGAGTTGCTTACCAGAATACTCACATCGCCGATTCCCTTCCCCCATGATCCGTATGCGTTTCGAAAGCTCAGGAACGAAGCAAACTTGAAAATTTTGAAATGGCGTTGTAATCGAGAACGATCACACGGAGATCTACAGGGGCCTGCCTCGACCTGCAGGTGTTAATGACGACGGCAGTCTCTGGCTTCCACTGCCGAGCAGCCCCCCTCTGTAATGAGGTTTTTGCGAGGAGAGAGGAAGCATCTGTGGTCCGACCCCTTGAGCACCCTCTCTCTCTCTCTCTCTCTCTCTCTCTGTTGGTCGCTCGCTCCCTCTCTCTGCATGGCAAGCGCGCCCCCTGATTCTGCGGCATTAACAAAATGGATGCAGCAGCTGTCTCGTCGGTTTCCCGCCCTTCGCCATGGCCACTACGATTGGACCGTTATTTTCGAGACTGCCCCAAGATTACCCGCGAAATCGTTATTATCATAGTTCCAGTGGTTCTTGGCCGTCCGATGTGGACGCCCACCACCCTCAACTCCGGATGATTCTCCCCCCAGGGCCGTCCATCAGAGGTACAGGATAACAAGCGCGGGTAGTCTCACCGTGGGCACCCCCCACCCCCCAACTCGCCCGCGATGGCCGCGTTTCCCGCTCCTCCATTAAAGACATTATTTACGCTGGCTCTCGGTCCGCGGGTCCCACCGGAGGGCGCTGTTCCTCATGTGCCAATTAATGCCGTTCCAGCCAGGCAAGGCCCATTAATCGATACAAGCCCACATATACAATGGGCCATGATGCCTTCCATCATTGGGCCCATTAAGAACATTGCCCCGACTCAGAGGTAGAGGGAGAGCATAACAGGAAAGAGCTATAGTAAATATAATAAATACAGCAGTACAGATGGGAGGTAAAGAGAGTCAGATAGTATAGTCGGACCAGTCGGAGATGAAGGAGGTGTGGTCCATGGACTCGCCGGGGATCTCGTCGAGCTTGCAAGGTCCGCCGACGATCCTCGCGGGGTTGCCGACGGCGGTAGTTCGCGGCGGAACGTCGATGAGCACCAGAGATCCCGCACCGACCTTCGCCCCTTCGCCGATCCTCACGTTCCCCAGGATCGTCGCGCCGGCGCCGATCAGCACGCCGTCGCCGATCTTCGGATGCCGGTCGCCGACGGCCTTGCCGGTGCCGCCGAGCGTCACGTTGTGGAGGATCGACACGTTGTTGCCGACGACGGCGGTCTCTCCTATCACCACTCCCGTGGCGTGGTCGAGGAGGATCCCGCTGCCGATCCTGGCGGCGGGATGGATGTCCACGGAGAAGACCTCGGAGATCCGCGACTGGAGAGCGAGCGCGAGCGGGCGGCGCCGCTGGTTCCAGAGGACGTGCGCCACCCGCTGGGCCTGGATGGCGAGGAATCCCTTGTAGTTGAGGAGGCAGCGAGAGAATGAGTCGCAGGCGGGATCGCGGAGGCGAGCGGCGACGAGATCGGCGACGGCGGAGGCGGCGAGGGGGGGATGATCGGCGAAGGCCTGGAGGAAGATGTCGTAGAGGAGTGTGGAGAGCAGAGTGGACGAGCAGAGCCTGTTCGCGAGGTGGAAGGCTAGGGACCGGGAGAGGGACGCGTGGGAGAGCACCGTGGCGTAGAGGTAGCTGGCGAGGGCCGGCTCCGACTCGGCGTCGCCGCGTACCTCCGCCACGATCTGGCTCCACACCCACGCCTCGTTGTTCTCCGGCTCCGGCAGCGGCGCCGCCGCCCCCGGCGGTGGCATGGCGGAGGCGGCAGCAGAGAGGTAGCAGAAGAAGAGGAGGAAACCAGGGGAGGCGATTCCCCTTGCTTCGGTGTCCGAACACAGGAAGAGGCGGAGATAACGATTAAAAAGACAGACGAGGGGAGGAGGGTGGTGGGGGGGCTTCTGACCGTCCGATTGGATCCCGAGGGCTCAGCAGCTCCCCCTCCGAGAAGTCGCAGATCAAAGGGCAAGCACAAGAACAATGAATAATCACCATGAAAGCTTTTACAAGCCCCTACAAGAGAGAGAGAGAGAGAGCAGAGCCCCTCCTCCGCCCGGACGCCATGATTTTTCCCTGGTTGCAGCAGACCCGCTTGTGGGAGTGCGACAACCGCATCGGGGGGACCCAAGAAGACAGAACCAGACGAGATCCTTCCCAAAAAAAGAAAGAATTAGAAGCCATCTATCAACCCTCCCGAGGAAGGCTCCCTGTGGATGGACTCGGACGGTCTTCATGCGCGCCCGGAGGAGGAGATCATGAATTGCCCGCAAGCGACGACCCGAGAAAAAAGGAATTTCTTCTTCTTCCTCTGGCGGCGGCGGCGACTTCAGGCATAGTACATGTACAGGCTATTGGCGGCGGCGCAGGCGAGCGAATTCTCACTCGGGTGCCAGGCGAGGTGCAGCAGCTTGGTCGTGAAATCGTGCGGACTTCCATCTGGGTCGCCCCCCAGACTCTCCCCCCCTGCAAGAACTCCGCCTCTGAGACGCCGTCGAGTGAAGAAAGGTGGCAATTGACGGCAGAGATCTCTGGCTCAGCGGATACCAACCTCGCCGGACGACCCGAGTCAGGCTGCCGAGCGACCTTCCTGGCCTCGCCGGGAGCTGGACCTGCCTCCTGATGAACAAACCAGAACCAGACCCACTCAGAGATCTCCTCCAAAGCATCGGAAATTACCCGCGGAGATGGAAAGCTCCGCACCTCATCGGGTTCTTGCTGGCCTCCAGAGTCGTCGCCTCGCTGCTCCCAGGAACGGTGCCAAAGACGCGGAATTGATTGCTGCGGATAGAGACGGGTCCCCATCGTCAGCCATGGAATTTATTTACCCAAAATGTAGACGGCGGCGGCTGAAGAAATCCTCACCTGTAGGAGCCGGTGGCGACCCGGGAGCCGTCCCCGCTGAGGCAGCACTCGAACTTGTCGAAGATCGAGTCGTTCTCATACAGATCGCAGAGCTGGGCAAGAGCAGCGGATTAGCAAAGCCAAGAAGACCATCAAAGGGGCCCCGCGCTGGGAGCACTCACCCTTGGCCGCAGGTGCTCGTGGACCTGGAAGGTCGCCACAGGCCCGGAATCCATGTTGATGTCCCAGAGCTGAGGATCATGGCGGGCAAGGGCAAAAGACCAGGAGCAGATTGATGATTTCAGTGGCAGAACCCAAGAAACAAAAAAAGAAAAAAAAAAAGGAATTCAGAGAAGATGGAGCTTTCCGGATTTGGCATGCGCAGCAGACCTTGAGGGTCATATAATCGCGGCTGAGGATGTGCCTTCCATCCCGGCTGAACTTGATATCTGATATGGAGGCTATAATCTCCGTGAAGAATGACCTTGAACCAGGCACCTCATGCTCCTCGAAGCTGCATTGACATTCAGTGTTAGGGAAAACATTACCCAGATTGAAGGCCGCGATGGGGTGCTTACAGCTGACTGTGATTGTCGCACAGCGCTGACTGCCGCAGGTCAATGAGCCGGATGGAGCCCTTCGAGCTGCTGTACGCCAACGTGTTGCAGTGAAGAGGATGAAACTCTGCGGCCGTGATCACCTCTGCAGAGGAAAGGATCCCACCCCGTTGACTTGTTTTATCTCACAATATACCCAAACAGAGAAAGAAAAGAATCGAAAACTGGTTCTTTCAGTGACCCAGGAGAAAAAAAAAAAAAAACTGTCTCCGCAGATACTCAGATGCTCCTTTGACCAGTAACAAAAAATGGCTTCTAAAAATGTGATAATAGAAATAAATAACAAGAACAATTGTGCGGAGCACTAGACTAGGAAGAAGAAATGCACGCCGACCTGTCAGATCCTCCATGTTCGAAGGCTTCACGTCAACGATGTTAAAGCTTTGGTTACTTATTTCCAAATTCCACAGATTAATCCGCAGATCATCAGCTGATATAAAAGTCTCACCGTCACTGAAATTTTTGCCCAACATCATCATCAGCTAACATGGACAATGCAGAAAAAAAAATAAGCAATATCTAATCATAAGCCGATTTATTTATGTGCAACATGGTACTATCTACAGCATTCATATCGACACAAGAGGGAAAACTGGATCCATTCTATAGGAATCGCTGCAGATAAGAAGGGACGCTCATGAGATGCTGCAGAGAGCCATTCCACACGAAATAAGGGCACCTGAATAGAAAGAATACGACTGACAAGATCTAGTCCTGGTTCAGGTTTGACCCCAGATTAATCCTGTTTTTAGGCGTTTGACATTGGCATTTTTGATGCTTCACACAGTTACAGCATATTAAGAGCTTCAGATTAGGTCAACAGTCCATCTCACATCACCACTTTTGATTTTACACAGTTTTATTCATTTTCGTTTTTTAAATAACGTAAAAATCGAAATTTCTGAGTAATTTAGACGGCATTCACCAAAGTTGGGCTTGATCAACATATACCTTATTCATTGCTCTTTTAAAGAAATTCCCAGGATTAGTCAAACAGACGAAAATATTCCAGAACATTGTTTTATTACAAAACACCATCAAAATGGTAGAAGCTCAGTGAAATTGGCTACTGCGTACGGTTTGACCTAAGGGTAGTAGATCTCCAATTAAAAGAAAACCAGTTCAAAATAGTTTGATTCCTCGCCCAGCCTCCCATCCTCAGGATAGAAGTCAGACCCCGTGCCACATCACGAAAATTACAAAGAGAAGGCAAAATAATGCTTCTCGAATGAAAGAAAAAGGTTACTGGTCAAAGAGACGGCTAGCAGACTGCAAGGCATATCATCGGGCATTGAGGAGAAGGTTCAAAAAAAAATGCAAGGTGATGAGCAAAAGAGGGGAGGGGCAGGCAATACGAAGAGAGGAACTGTGATTTCATGAGTCAAACCACGACTGTGCAGGCGACACAGAGGATAAAGCACACCTGTTATTTGATATGGAGTTGATGTGATAATCATGAGCATGAGCATAAACTCTCCTGCACCTAGCAACAAGATTGGTCTCATTGCTGGCGACCTAAAACAGAAACATGCACCCAATGTTATTGCAGTCTAAAAAAAAAAAAGAACACAATAAAGAAAGATGAGAAACATTGTTCAATAGAAACAGCTAAAATGATTAAATCATGATGATGATGATGATGATGATGATGATGATGATGATGATGGACTATTTAGCTATTTACGGCAGCCTTCGCAGCATCAAACTGAGTCATCCTACTGACATTCTGCGACTCAGGTTTATGAATGAATGTGTGACTTAGACCAAGTTTCGGCAGCTCACCATTAAATCAGTGACCATATCGAATCCGGGGTCACATCAGACATCAAATAAACAGTTTGGCAAACGATTAATTTTAATGAATATATAGAATCAATGATCAGTTAGCAGAAAATAGGGAAACAAAAATTATTTAACTGTTGAGTGCACCTACCAAAGGTAAGCGCAATGATGGGAATCCCCCAGGCGGAAATGAGAGTTCGTTGCTCAAATAGTTGGATGATCTTTCTACAAGACCACCATTCAGAAGATGTGGTCCGGCAATGGCGGATGTACTTGAGCTCGCAATACTACCATTTCCTATGGACTGCGGCCCATTTAGATTCATCTCAGAAACTCTTCTCACTTTCTTTTCTTGCACCTGCAAACACTCAGACAGGAACCATTAACCAGTCAGTGAGGACCCGGAGAGTATGAAAAAAAATGAAGAGAAATCATGAGTCACTGTTATTCAAGAAAAACGGGGACACAAATTGTTCGTAAAACACAAGTCAAATTAGCGAATAATCAACTTGGCAGGATCCAAACTGCTCAATCTTCGTGAATAGACCTCGCTTAAAAAGATGATGGTTGAGTACAAATAAAACTGTCACTATATTAAAAAAAAAGAAATCCTTCTCTAGGAGAATTTTCTGGTACTGAACATGCATTTCCACACACCAAAAAAGAAGACATCGAAAAGAAAATCTGCAAAGAACTAACATAGAGAAGTTGAATGATTTCTGTCATGTTAACTTGATGCAAAGAGAAAAAAATGGCAAGCATTGTTTCAGGAATAGATGACGCAAAAGCTATAAAAAGACAACCCAAAGGCATTAATTCAGATATCGTACAGCGAAGTGCACATTGTACAATGACTAAAATCCAAGTATGAAAGAAACACATGCCATGGCGATTATGATATCATATATAATCATTGACACATAAGTGCAGGGAACGATAATCGTGGAAATGTATAAACAAGGAGTAAAAACAATATCTATCCGCCGTAGTTATATTTTGACATTAATCCACAAAATAGAAGACCTGAACAGTGTGATCCCACAGTGTATCCGATCCACAAAGAAGGAACTACAAAGAACTTCACTTATGTTGAAAGTTGCTTAAATAGAACTGATAATGCACGAATTAGATCTCAGAATATTCAATACCATACTGTTCAGTAAATACGTTTTTCAGATCTGAAGTGATGGACCGGAACTGTTTCGACGTGAAAACACTCCAGGAAGGGGGGATGTGCACAGGAACATACTAAAGAATCATGGATACCTTCCAGAACTTGATTGTTTTATCATTTGTGGAGAGAAGAAACAACGCGCCATTGGCTGACTGACACCAACGAATCTTGTTGATCTTCTCCTCTATCTCCAAGCTTTTTAGATAGTCAAACTGACAAGGGAAAGAAGTTTAGTCTATACGTTAGAACATCAAATAATAAATCAACTGTTTCACGCGGCAATGATACATACCTCTGGCTCATGGCTTTGGAACTCAGTTTTGTAGCGGAATTCTGGATGTCTGAGAGGATAATCTAGCCTTTCGAGATCTCTTCGACTAGTATGCTGTAGATATATGACCCAACATGCAGAAGTCGTAATAGCACACAGAGGGGGCAGTGCGGATAAAGAGAGAAACATTAAATAAAAACGAAGTCTAGAATAAACACAGTACAAGGGGACTAGAGGTTGAGCATACATCTTTGGTATCTGTCCTTTCAAATAATACAACACGGCCTCCTCTGTCTCCAGTAGCGAGATGGTCACCGGATTTGTCAAATTCAATGGCAGAGATGATGTCAACTGCAGAAGGAAATAATGAAGAAAACAACTCAGCATCTAAGAAGAAATTTTTGCAATCTTATTTAGTAGCAAATCACTGACTCCCTTATACATTTATCACACATGCACTACAAAAGCAAGCCAATTTCAAGAGAATGAGAAGACCAAAAATTAAGTGAACGATATGTAATGCAGAAAAGAAAACAATCTGCAATGCTTACCAAACAGGGACCAAAAGAAATAGACAATCTGTATATTTTAAGTAATTTATTTTTTTAATAATTTTTTCAACATCCCGAAAACCCAAAACCATTTCCAAGATTCACCAGCTACTAATTCTGATACTATCCACTGATATTAGGAATATTCAGTAACTAACAACTGGATCACAGCACGCTTTACGAAAAAAATGATAGGAGAGAAGAATATCTTCACTCCTGAAATCCTCCTAATCGGGTGTTGAAGGGCATAGCAACAGCCACTAAAACAAAATATATAATCTGAGCAACACATAATCTAAGTCAATTAGAGCTGTTCAACGTTGAAGATTGCCAATCAGATGATAGCCAGAACATGTAGGTAAAAAAGGAAAATTAATTCAAGAGAAAAGCAGTCATTGAAAAATTCTACGGCTCAAGGAACATCAGATTAGAAGAATAAAGAGAAAAATATACAGAAGTGGCACCAATACCTATGTGTCCTAAGCATCCAACCAGAGGCCTATGATTATGAATATCTAGATGATGATAATAACTTAAACAAGTAACCCAAGCAACATCTCAAATTATGACTATCAAAAGTAAAAAGAAATGATCAACCTCGTACACGCAGTTTTTACACTTAAGAGTAAACCATCGTCTAAAAAGGAAAGCACTTAAAAGCAATGAATTTTATTAGCAATCCAGAGAGTTCTTGATCCTTTAAAGAAATGGACACATGAGGATGCTTAAACCAGCAAGATTTTATCCACTATCAATCTATGTATCAATGAATCCTACTTACATTAATCCACCTAGGGAGGGCATATCTCCTAAATGACTGCAGTGGCCACCATTAATGTTGTCATGGCATAATGTTGATCGGACCTTTTCATACACTCAGTGTCGTATAGCATCACCTCCTCCATAGATTTCGCATTTACGTAAATAATAACTAGTTAACTTTCAATTACCGCCTTCGACATGAAACCTTGAGGCTTGACAAAATTGTAAACCATAATATTGACAAAATGGCACATTAAATAACCACACACTCATTATGATGTAAAAAATTTGAAATTTCATGATGTTAAATCAAGGCATTCCATTCTTCACGTAAAAAAGATTAAACGCAGAGGTAATTCACGAGTTTTTAAAAAACACGATTCCAAGACAGGATAGGGCACGCTCACTTCCCTAATCTGGCGTAAAGAGCATATCAACAAATGTTCTTGAGGCACTATCATTTATTAACCAATTGTGACTATCATCTTTGATCGTTTAACGAACTAGATTCTTTACCAATCTGGTGCAGACCAAGAAAACATCAAGTAAAACTCCACATGAACTGACAAGATATTTTTAATAAGAAGGTAGAAAAATCTCAACGATAGCAACACGCCGTCGCTCAGTTAGCCACAACGTTTGCCTCAAGAAATGGAGGATCTAAGTTCAAACTAGCCCAGGGCTGAGTGGTATGAGATTGGTGTTACAGGCAATGGGGGATTATCCTCGACGCCTCAATGACGGAATGAAGAAGAAAACTTCACCCAGAAAACTAAACCCAGACCATTGGCAGGTTCATAGAATGGACTCTTTCATCCACGATAAATGATGAAACCTCTCGACGTTTCCTTCAGAATACACATACGTCCCAAAATCCCCGGTGCCCAATGATATGCATGACCCCCTTCAATGATTCGCATTGCTTCCGGAAGCTCGGCTAATTCGCAGGAGTCGATCAGTCTCCATCATCAATCCACATAGAAGCGAAAGGGAGAAGGCGAAAGATTTATGATCCCGGAAAATCAAGATCAGGACGCACAGTGATGCAACGAGACTGCGCAATGAAACCCTAGGAACCAAGAGCAAAACTACTGAACTCCAAAACCCGCGAGGGGGTCGGGAAAAGACCTACCTTCCTGGACCTCCTCCCCCACCGTCCGCTCCCCGAACACCTGAGAGAATTTCCACTCGAGTGGCGGCGGCGGGGACGCCGCCGACGGTCCCGCGTCCTCCCCACCCCCACCGCTCATACTCTGAGAGAATTCAAGCGATGTCGACCGCAGAATCCAAGCCGAACGGCGCGCGCATCAACGATCCGCTCGAATGCCGCCCCTCGATCGGCAGGCAGATCCCAACTCAGCTGCTGTTCCCCGTCGAAGCACAATCGCCGGCGCCTCTCCCCCCTTCCACCATGGGACGGGCACGGGAAGAAAGTGAGGGTTCCAGCAAGCCGCCTTCCTCCCCAACAGCGATCGTTATCGCGGAGGGCACGGGGGGGAGGCAACGAAAATCCGCTCTAATCCCCCCTCTGTCTGGCCCTAACGGAGGCCCAACTCCCACTTCCCCATCGATAATCCCCCGAACCAGTATTTGTACCAGGGCCCGTTCTCTTCTGCCCCTCCTAATTACGGAAATGTCCTTCTCCCCATTCTCCGGCTTCCTGCTCTATACAACCTACTCACGCTCTTCCCCGCTCCAGGCGGCGGCGAGGAAGAGGGCCGCAGCGGTGGCGCCTCCGGGGCGATCTCGCCGTCGATTAAGTCACACGGCGGGGGAACGGCGGCGCCGCCGGGATCCTCCTAATCACGGAAATGCCCCTCCCCCGTTCTCCGGCTTCCTGCTCTACGACCTACTTACGCTCTTCTCTGCTTCTGGCGGCGGCGAAGAAGAGGGCCGTAGTGGTGGCGCCACCGGGGAGATCTCGCCGTTGATGACGTCACACGGTGGGGGTCGGGCGGAACGCCGCCGCGGGAGCCCGCCGGCGGTCGACGTCATCACCAATCCGATTTCGAAGTAGGGGGGAGTCAAATCCGGCCCGAACCGGATTCCAATCGGTTAAGGCTTCTGACCCGACCAGATCCGTTGACGGTGGGTATATAACATCTGGGGGGGGGGTCCAGAAAGCTCCACGGATCGTCCTGTGTTTCTCCAAGCTTTCGGCCGGCGTCGTTGGATTTCAATGGCTCTGCTGCCGAGGACCGCTCGGCTGGCCCTCACGGCGGCGCAGAGGGCGGCGCCGATCCAGTCCGCTCTGCCGTATTCCTCCGCCGCGACGTCGCCGGCGCCGTACGCTCGCCCCCCGCCGCCGTCCACATCGTCCCCCGCCGGTCTGCCGAAGGCGGTAGAATATGTGATATCTAAGGTGGACGATCTGCTGAACTGGGCGCGGCGCGGGTCGATCTGGCCTATGACCTTCGGGCTCGCGTGTTGCGCTGTCGAGATGATGCACACCGGCGCGGCGCGGTACGATTTGGATCGCTTCGGTGTCATCTTCCGGCCCAGCCCCCGGCAGTCTGATTGCATGATCGTCGCGGGAACTCTTACCAACAAGATGGCTCCTGCCCTCCGCAAGTAATGCCCGATTCTATCGCCCGAATATTTCTCCACGCGTATTGTTTTCGGGGACATTTGTCGATATTTTTCATGTCACATTGGCAATCTATACCTTTCAATGATAGAAGCTCGGACTTAATTTCCACTAAAATGATGGGTCATCCTTGCCCTCAGGGTTGGGGTTCTATTTTCGATCATTAGAATCATTTTCTTGAGTTTTTGTGGTCTGATGCGCATTTCGGCAACGTTCGTTGAACATCATGGTTGGAGGGTTTAAATAGAATATCAACGCAAACTTTTTTTCGGTCAGTGTTTTCTTTTCTTGCCTTGATGAGTTTGGCTTTCGGTTAAGCCTTCGTAGCATTCAATGCGTTACTATGCTGAAGTATTTATCTTCATATGGATCCTCGTTTTAGGGCGAAGATTGGGGATTTTCAGTCTATGATGATTATTGCCTGTTTTTTTTGAAAAATTACTTGGTGAGCTGTATTTTTACTAATGCTCAGTGAACAGGACAAGGGTACACGTGGTTTCTGAATTTTATTTTTTGATTTATGTGTCTATTTTCCGGGTATTAATAAGTCAGAAAAACGATGTATACATTCATCTTCGTACTTACGTAATAGTCTTAGCTACATTCACAAAACGAGTCACAGTACGTAGTTGACCCCCACGCTTTTGCTCATTCTTAAGCTGATATGAGGGTTTATAAATGACGCTTCGACGATCAGATATAGGTCAGAAGGATGAGGACAAACAGAAATGCGGTAAGGTAGCCCAGTTGAGTAAAAAACGAAAAGGTTTTTTGGTATAGCTTGAAAAAAAGTGGAGGTTTAGAAAACCTCGGAAGGACTGTCATCAGTATATCCTCTCTGACAACTGATCGGATGGTTTGCTGACCACGTGGAAGCTCAGGGTGAATAAGACAGAAGTGCTAGGGATATGAACGAGTTCACAGCTCACAAAATAATCAATTTTATCCATATAGGGGATCCATTTGGCTGAAGTTCGAAGGTGTAGGAAAATGGGTTTGTACGCAAAGCAGGAAGTAGAAATAAAAGGGAAGAAATATTAGTTTTTTCTTTTGGGCATCCCTTCAAATCCTATCTTATTATGAATCCTAGTGTAAGAAACCACGATTCATTAGCAAAAAGAAGAAGCATCATCAAGCTACCGCTACGAGATACGTATTTGAACAAACCACAGACAGAAACGTAGAATAGACTCCTAAAGATTGCTACACAAGAAAACGATCTCCAGAAAATGACCCTGATCTAGCAACACGCTTTTTCAAGAGTTCAAAGGATGATTCTATGAAAGGTTTCTGAAATTGTTTCCAAATTTTCTCTTGGTTTCGACCTCTTCAACTGGATTTGTATATGACTTGTAACATATTTTACATATTCAGTAAGTATAGAGGTCACTATTGAGACTTGTAACCTCAACCAAGCGGTGGATAGTCACTCCATCAATCTCAAAGCTGGAGGGTTAAGCACCACCAATCAGGAAAAAACAATCCCTTCATATTGATCTAAATTTATTGCATGATGGCCGCATCTCCCAATCAGGTCTAAGGGACGTACTGATACCTGTTAGAACAATCCAGATTATTTCCTTGTTGTTTGGATTGCCAGACTTATTACCGAAGGTATTGTTGTCGTAAACATCCTATGGATGAGCATAGCTTTGAAAACCCAATTCGGCATGTGACACTACAGTGTGGAATGCTCATTTTTAGTGAAGGAATAGCTGGATTTTGAAAAAAGTCGGTTTTGGGATCTTCTCACTCTTTTTGCCCCCTTTGAATGATCTGTGGTCGACCTTTGTAAACCTTTTTTAGTATTTCCTCTGTGATGGAGGGGGCTTATATTGCAGCTTTTGACCGAGTTAGCGTGAACTATTGTAAAATTGAGGTTCCTACGTTCAATATGCAGGCGAGTTAATTATTTGTATATTTTATAACGTAAGTTTTGCATGAACCTTGCAAAATGTTTGCTTGACTCCCCCCTTTTCTTCTCCTCCGGTAATTTATTGGCTGCCTGGTGGAAACTTAAATCCGAGGAAAACCCCCTGTTGTATGGTCATATTTGCATTTTGGACATAATATCAAGGACCCAATATCTGTTATTTAGACTTTCCTTTTTTGTGAACAACTGCTCATTTGATGAGTCAGATAATCGCCTAGCCAAAGAAAATCTTCATCACCCTGCACGTCAGAATTTTCTACCAGTGTGTGTCACATAAGTGATTTTTTTAGCTTCTTTCTAGATGCTGCTTTTGTTGTGGAAGTTTTAGTGATGTGCTTTGTTAGCCCACCACGAAGAGGTGAAGGAGAGATTCCTGGAGAGAAAGGCAGCCATTTCCTATGAAGCCGTTTGATTTTGATGCACCAGGAAAAAGTGATAAATATCATGAAAATTACAAGATTTTTCAGAATCGCAGTATAAATGCACCCATTATTTTCGTCAGTTCATATTCAAGGGTCTGCTGTACTTTTCTGCAATCCAACTGAATTTCTGATAAGCCCTTCTGTTTTTCAGCTGTACGTTTAGGTCCCTGAAAGCTGTCATGCCCTCACTTTTCAGTCCTGCCGTCTAATCCATCATATTTAACATATAATTATGTCCAAAAAAGACTCGGTCGCCCTCATGACTATAACCATCACGGGAAGTTGTCTTTTCCGTATAAAATTCTTTACTGAATATTAATAATTATGATAGTTTTCAGGAACCAGAGTTCAACCGAAAAACATAAGGGCTACTCAATAATTCCATCCATTTGCCGGGAACCATCTCAACTATTCAATTCATGTGCCGGGAGCTAGAACCAAACCAAACCCGTCTTGACTTTCTTTTTTACCGTTTTTGGATCTTTGGATAAAAATGAAAATTCTTGATGCAGGTTTTTTTTTTTTTTGATCCGCAAGAACATCATCATCATCATCATCATCTGGGGCTTCTCTTCTCTCTTCTCCTCCTGCAGGGTCTACGACCAGATGCCGGAGCCCCGCTGGGTGATCTCCATGGGCAGCTGCGCCAATGGCGGTGGGTACTACCACTACTCCTATTCGGTGGTCCGCGGCTGCGACCGGATCGTCCCCGTTGACATCTACGTGCCCGGTTGCCCCCCCACCGCCGAGGCCCTCCTCTATGGAATCCTCCAGCTCCAGAAGAAGATCAACCGGCGGAAGGACTTCCTCATGTGGTGGACCAAGTGACCCCCCCGCTGCCTGCAGCTCTCTCTTGCTTCTCTGTTGCTCTAAATAAGGAAAAGAAACCTGGAGACTCTGGAGACATCTTCCTCCTCTTCCCCTTTCTGTTCTCTGTGGTGATGCCTTGTATAAGCTATATCTATGGGCCTTCATTGTCGTCGAACTCTGTTTTTAAAAGAACCACTTTTGTTGACCAGATTGTTTCATGATCTTCATGTCTACCCACTGAAGATAAAATCAATCTGAAGACTTCTGGAGACATCTTCTTCCCTTTTTGTTTTCTCTGTGGCGATGCCTTGTATGAGCTGGTTCTCATGGCCTTCATTGCTGCATGATCTCCATGTATGGCTATTGAAGGTAAAATCAACCCCAAGTCATGAACCTTATATCTTAAAGTATTTATTTCCCTAAGTAAGGAAGAGGAACTTACAGGCTCTAGATGCACCTTCTTCTTCTTGGTTTCTTTGTGGTGATGTCTTGTGAAAGCTAATTCCCTAGTCTTTTGTTAGTACATGATCTTCATGTCTGTCAACTGATGATTAAATCAATCTTAAGTACTAAACCCTAAATCATTTTTTCCCTAAATAAGGAAAAGGAAAATAGAGATTCTAAGACATCTTCTTCTCAGGTGATGCTTTGGATGAACTAATTTCCTAGGCATTTATTAGTGCATGATCTTCATATCTGTCCATGAAAGATAAAATCAATCTTAAGTCTTAAACCCTAAACCCAAAGTTATTTATTTCCCATATAATAAAAAATAGAATAAATACTTTAGAGTCATATTCCTCTTCCCTTCTACTACTTTTCCATGTTGATGCCTTGTATAAACTAATTCCCCAGTTATTTTTATGACTACATGATCTTCATTTTTATTAATTGAAAGATAAAATCAAACTTGATCACTAAACCATAAATTATTTTTTGCCCTAAATATGGAAAAGAAAACCACCTATTTTATAAATATCTTCTTCCTCCCTTTTGCTTTCTCTAAGGTGATGGCTTGTATAAGCTAAATCCATGGGCCTTCATTGCTGCATGATTTTTGTGTCTACCCACTGAAGATAAAATCCATCTCAAGTCCTAAACCTAAACCCTAAATTATTTATTTCCCTAAATAACAAAAAAAACTAGATACTCTAGAGACATCTTCTTCTTCCCCTTTGCTTTCTCAACGGTGGTGCCTTGTATAAGTTAAATATTTGGGCCTTCATTGCTACATGATCTTTGTGTCTACCTACTGAAGATAAAATCAATCTCAAGTCTTCAACCCAAAACCCTAAATTATTTGATGCTATTAGAATCTTAGATATTGACGTTTAAGACTTTTTTTTTTATTTAGGCGATTAATTGGATGTGGAGGAGGTGTGGCCCATTTTATGAAATTAGGCTTTTTTATGGCCCACAATGTAATACTTTAAATGGGCTTTATGGGGCCCAATAAGTTCCCGAGAAATTGGGGGGTACGTGGTGGTCGGCCTCCGGGCCGAAACGAAGCCCTAGAGATTTCGCTCGCTGACGACAGAAAAGCAGGTGAAGGCTGAGTCCGCTGCTCTCTGCGGCTTCGGACGGCTGAGGTCTCTCCTTCTCCCTCCCTCGGGCATTTGGAGGCCCCGATCTCTCCGTCTTTCTCTTCCTCGGCGAAAGAAGGATCAGGTGCTTACCGATCGTTCCCCCTTTTACGGTGTCTGATTTGCATGGGGAATCATCTTCTTTTGGTTCTTATAGATTTGGGGCTTTCGTGCGCCGGATCGGGGGTTTGTGACCGATTCGCTTTCCTCTTGACGCTGCTCTCGCAAACGTGGTCTTTTCCTGGGGTATTTTCTCTGCTCCTTGCTCCCATTGTATGCGTGTGAGCGTATGGATCTGGATATTTGAACTGGGTCTTGGTTTCGTGTCCCTGCATGTTTTTATGATCGATTTCCTTTTTTTTTAGACCGATCGCGGCCGCTAATTGAGGGTTTATTAGGTCGTTTCACTTTTCTACGGTCGACATTCTCTTTTCTTTTCTTTTTCCGAAGGTCTGCGATTCATTTTATGTCGTATCTGACCGTGGAATGGCTTATTGACGTTTTTCTTGGTGGAGTTGATTCAGTGAGTGCAATGGCGTCGAAGCTCCTTCAGCTTCAATCGAAGGCGGCCCAAGCTTCCCAGTTAGTGGCCAAGCATGGCTGCACGTATTATAAACAGCTGCTGGAGAAAAATCAGCAGTACATCCAGAATCCACCTTCCATTGAGAAGTGCAATGAACTGTCCAAACAGTTGTTTTACACCCGCCTTGCCAGGTGCCTATCCAGTATCTTATAGGATGCCCAATTTGTATAGAACATGATGCATTGCTAATTAAGTTCATTTTTGTATCTCTTCTCTGATATTCTAGAATGAATTCTTACAGGTACTGTTGCCCATGAAATTCTAAGTGTTATCCGAGTTTACTTTCCATGTCCTCTTCTACTCATTGTTTCCTCAGAAAATTACATTATTTGAGAATATCTGGTATCTTTTGGAATTATGTTAAATATTTTTGTGTGCTTTTACGCACCGATGAATGTGGATGTCATCTATGTTTTTCATTATTTCCTGGCATCGCCTCAATTCTTCTTGAAGATATATAAAGTTTGCTAAATCTGACGTGGGATCAAATTTATTTTTCTAGTCATCCCTATATAAATGGTTACATTATTCGGCTTGGTAACTTTTATAGTTCTGAAGAGGACTTATGGGAGCAGTCGGCTGGTAGAAAACAGCTATATTAGTTGTCATTTGAGCCTATAGAACAAATAATTTCAACGCCTAAAATATTCCATAAACTTTTCAGAGAGTCTAGTGAAAGAAGCTAAAGTCAAGCTTCGTACAGGTTCGGAAAACGAGGTGGTGATATATTAGACTGACTGGCTTTTCCCTTTTTCTTCCCATGCAAGTAGCCTGTGGTTCACAACGAACAGTAGACTGTGATCTTGCTCGTCACAGTTTTCTGCGTGCCAATACATGAGACTTAACCTTCCTCCTCAGGCATGTAAACCTTTTGTCTCTTTGATTTACTTCACGACCCCCCACCCCACTCTGTTCTTCTTCTGAGAGATGTCAGATGAATCTCGCTGATTCATTTGATTTTTCCTTGCACGGTATTATTTGTGCAGTTGGTAATGTTCTCTTATTCAGACGAGCAGGTTTGATCACCCTTTACGTCCTACGAACAAATAAAATGTCTTTTTCATGGATATGCTTTCCCCATTTCCTTGATTCTAGATCACATATGGGCCTTTCCATCACCTCAGTAATTGTCTGTGTGCAATTATATGTTTTTTATGAAGGAAAATATTGCATTCTCTCACATCTGCGTATTGTTTTGTGCCTTTCGTGGCTCTAATTCTCTGTAATCTCGTTCCATGGGAAGAGGTGATGAGTCACTAGTGATGACCTTTTTTTTTTAATGTCGGGGGTCAAATCCAACAACCATCTTCTTTTTAATTGACCTGAACAAATGGGTACGACCGCATTATGGCAATGGGGCTCTTTCATGTGGTAATTGTGGGGTAGGTGAAATATGAACCTAATTCTTTTTTTACTTGGCTGGGTTTTTTGATTATTCAGAATATTTGCATTGATTTGTGGAAAGATAAGCGATAGATTGTTCATGCCCAATTCTT
The DNA here is from genome assembly GCA_024713555.1 of Spirodela polyrhiza. Lineage (NCBI taxonomy): Eukaryota > Viridiplantae > Streptophyta > Magnoliopsida > Alismatales > Araceae > Spirodela > Spirodela polyrhiza. Next base: position 2,022,783 of record CM046543.1, read on the forward strand.
CTTCTTCCTTGATTATTGCTCTCGAGCTTCTTTTTCTTTCTTCATGTGTACTTAAAACGGGTCAACGTTGGCAGCCTTCCTGGGCGGTACGAGTCGTTCTGGAAAGAGCTGGACTCCGTGAAGCAGCTGTGGAAGAACAAAGGGGACCTCAAGGTTGAGGACGCCGGAATAGCAGCCCTCTTCGGCATCGAGCTCTTCGCATGGTTTTGCGTCGGCGAGATCGTGGGGAGAGGCTTCACAATCACGGGCTACCACGTCTGATCCGCCCCAATCGTCAGGAGCAGACTCTGTCACGGTGCGATATGTCTAGGGTTTTCCCAGGCGGTGATTCACATCACCGCGGTCATTTTATGCATAAAATTTTGCTTACCCTAAATCTTTCATGCTGTCGGATCATCAGCAGTAAACCAAGCGCTTGCTCCAATAATTCGCTGGGTTGTCTTGTTATATGGAAGACTATGTTGCATGAATGGCTAACTCTGTATCAGTCGACCTTAAATTCATCATTGTTTCAGGCTTATTGCTCCAGCCAAACGGAAGGGTTCAAGGCACAAACTTGATCCGTGTAGAGAGAGAGAGAGAGAGGCCTGGTAATTTCAACCTCTCCTTCACCTGTCTAGTGGAAGAAACCCAGAACTTGGCCTCCCACATTCTGCTTAATGGCCTCCTCGTGATCCATGACCCCATTGGGAGTTGTGATCACCACGTAGCCCCACTGCACGAGACCCAAAAACAGAATTTAAAACAGGGTATTAAAATGTAACTTTTTTTCCTTGAACAGTTATAGAAAACGGATATATATTTCAGAAAGAATTTCAAGCATGGATTAATCAGAACAGTATCCGTTCAAGCTTCTGATGAAGCTGGACTCGCCATTTAGATCTCTAGTCCAGAGAACAAACGACCAAGCTTCCCAACTGAAGTCAACCACTCTGGCAACTAGAAAGGAAGAATTCATGAACATTTTTGGGATGAGCGCCACACACCCAGAAATGGGTCATGGCATTTTATACGGAATTATGATAAATGGCAGATGATCAATGAAAGGGATCAAATAGGATTCATCGATGGATGGATGGATGGATGGAGACCTGCCGGGTGGGAAGGGTCCGCGTGGTGTATTCTTGGATCTCCTTGGCCTTGATATCCTTTCTATGCATAAGGGCACGGCAGTCGGTGATCCTCCCTTGTAATTCCACCGTTATCTTCCCCACTCTATGGGGATCGTACACTTGGAAATCTTTGACATAACCTGCAAAGATCGGACCCTTGTGATAAAAAATAAAATAAAATAAAAAATCTACCCAATTCACGGGACAATGTCAACAGATGGATTCACCAAAAAACGTGTGATCTTGTAGAAGATTTCAAGAAAGGGAAAAATTATCCTTCACAAGGGGGAATGGAGGGCTTGCTCTGTATTCCAGTAAATGTAGGAGGGGAAAATTAAGTATGAGATCTGTGCCATCCAGCTGCATTTCCTCCCTCCAACCCCTTGCAGCCAATGTTAAGCTACATAGAACACAGAATCTACATGGATTATTACAAGGCTCGAGTTATATAACCTTTATGGCAGAAATGAGATGCATGCCATCCGACTGCATTTCTATTAAGATCGCGTTCATAGTTTAACTATCTCTTGAAACTCAAGAATCAATTTGATAGCAGTGTCCTGATGACAGAATTGTCCCTTTTTTTTTTTCTTTGCCCGGAAATGGACTCGAAGGATTCACCCAAATAAGATTTTCTGCGAAACCGCTCAGATTCCTTTGATCTAATGATCCAACCATAGTGACATCGGTTACGTTTATTTCAAGGAACCAATCATTCGGGCATACCACAGCTTTACGAATCAAGATATCCAGACACTTTCTGGCTTGAGCTGTCAACACGTTTCACAGACATCTAAGCGGGAAATCTACCCCCACAGTAAAATAACGAGAAACATACGTGAGAATATTTAATTGTCGTAAGTGTATGTGAACCAACTTTGCATTAAGCTTTATTCTAATCCTTTTGAATCACATAATATCTTGGAATAATTAGCTCTCAGAACTGAATTATTCTAACGACTGCATTCCTATGGGACGACAATGATACGGTAAAGTACCATAAGAAACGCGCACAAACCTCGATCATTCTGAGCGAACAGAAAAGTCGAGTTGCGTCATACATCACCCACAAGATCTCACACTATCTCCCACAGATAAATTCGCTTAAAATTATGATTACAGCAGAAATTAGATCATACATATGTATCCTAGGTGGAAATAGAACGGTTTGCATTCAAGAGGAATACACGGTGCACTAAATAGCAATGAGAACATAAAATCCCTTCTATAACATTTCTAATACCAAGAAGTGAAACTGAAAAATCCGTATATCCTAAGCATATCCGATGATATTAGTGTTAGAGGTGATATCTCGTAGTAAAATATATTAAATAGACTCGATGCTATGTCATAGACAGGATTCAGAGAATAAGCCCTCTAAAAAGTAAATATTTTCCTATTCTCTTACCATTAAAAGTATCTTCAAGAAAATTCCTGGTTATCACATTAGAGACTGATAATGCTGATCCCTTATTTGATAGCATTACTGATTAAACTTTTAAGTAAGCCACGAAATCTGGAAATAAGGAATGCCCGAGACCTAACTGATTCCACTTAGTCTCCTAGTTACTTTCTGTAGTTGAAGGTAATATTGTATGATATCCTTGTGCTTTTTTCACAAAAAAAGTAGTACCTCTCGTTTCCAGCTTATTTTATGTCTACCCTCCTATTCAGACTCTGGTAGAGATCTTAATAATTCTTGGAATTTTCAAGAGGATGAAGCTCCAGACGATCAAAAAAAGAAATTCAGAGTAGTCAATGTGGAGGAACTCAGGCGATAAAAGTGCTCTAAGCCAAGCTAAGAACATTCAACTATTACTCGGCACTGTTTCATTTGTGAATATATGATAACCGTTAAATGATTTCAACGCTAAGGAAGATAAGATAAAGCAGACAGTTACAAATATAAATGCCAAGTAACAAGTTTTACGGATTGATGATGATCTATTATCCAATAATGTAAGCGATGATGAGGCATTTGAAGCGGCCTCCGCACATACTGAGATAAATGCCCCAAGTATTGGCTCTTGACGGTTATCCCAGTTTACAGCCAGGTAGAATATACTAAGAAATGCGAATGAGTCTTTTGAAATTATCCTGATTCATGAGAGTAGAGTCTCAAAAAATGGGTGATTGCAAACGCCCCCGCGACCCCCCCAGGGGGATCATCAACTAAAAGAGCTTGATCATCTACTAGAAGAAATCGAAATCCTTTATAACTTAAAACTATGAAGAATCTTCAGTGGACGAGTATAGGCACCATTCTTGTTCATCTACTCCTTCCTCAAGGAATCAGGGGCCTACCCTCGCAAGTGACAACAGGAATCCCCGATTCTGTGTAATCCATCATCTATCCAACTTAATCGAGCCCAATAGAAAGAGAAAGCACGTTAATATACCTCGGTTTTTCATCACCCTGAGAAACTCCGCCATAACGTTGGAGACGGGCTGCAAGTTCGCGCTGGCCTTTCCCCTCTTTTCCGCATTAACAATTGTCCTCAGCGCATCGTTCAATATCCTCCTCCCCATCCCTACTTGAATCTCCTCTTCTCACTCACCACACGTGTTTCTGGAGAAAAACCACAGCAACACAAGTGGAACTGGTAAGATTCCTCGCCATTAATGCCAACGCCTCCATGACGAGGAGTGGCTACAGCTAAATCGCATATCCCACACACAACCGACCGAGAATCAGGAAGCATCCATGACACTGCAAATTCCGCTGCGTGCGCGGATACAATCGTAACATACCTTCAGTAGCCTTGATCCTCGCGGTTGCTCTTCAATTTACACACGAGTTGAAGCCGGAATTTGCAAGAACCAGAGAGGGAAATGAACAATGGAATAGAACAATCAAGAGAGAGAGAGGGAGAGAGAGAGAGAGGGGGAGGGAGGGAGCGAGGGAGATCACCACCCACACTTGCCACTGGCTTGCGCAACCTCAGACACTTCCAGTGCCACAGGGAAATGCTGGTAGGAGCAGCAGCCAAAGCCGCCAGGATTGGAGAAAGCTCTACGGGCAAGCCTCCCGCAAGGCAGGAAACGCAGTGTGACCGCCCTCTCTCTCTCTTTTCCTCTTCTCCGCCGGCACTTCCAGACACCAGAGCTTCACTACCAAGAGATGGTAACGAAACCAGACCTCCGGAAGCCCTAATAGTAACCCACTACGTCCATTATTATTGGGCCTATTCATTAAAGCCCAATACATTGAGCCCACTAATATTGGATAAGGTCCAATAGAAACCAGCCATTAAAGCTCATGTATAGCCCATATTAATTTGGCCCATTGATTACTAAACCGACCTTCCGGTAGATAGTGGAGCTTGGAGGAAGAGGGAAGCTCGCACGACGACTGACTATTGCGATCAGAAGCGATGAAGTTGGCGAGGAAATGGAGGCGATCCAGCCGCAGAGAACCAGTCGACGGAGAGGGAGGAGATAGGTTCTCGCTCCCGACACGAGACGACTTCCAGCCTCTCGATACTCGTGGTATCTCTCTCTCTCTCTCTCTCTCTCTCTCTCTCGCGCGCGCGAGCTTCCACAAGTTTCTTCGTTTCTGTCGATTCCGTCGTTTGAACGGTTGTCTTTACTTCTGACTGTGGCGCCGTTGAGGATGAGTTTTTGTTGATTTTTTAGAGCAATTGGAGCTGGTTTGCTCTTTCGAGAGGCAGCACGCTCGGAATAGTCGCTTGTGGAGGGTACGATCCCCACTTTTGGTCGTCGATTAGTAGTATCTCCTTTGTTTGAGCTAATTCCAGCGTTGCCGACTTCTAGGGTATTTTTTCAACTATTCTACTTATCTATGCGGGATTTCTGACCTATTCCGCCTTCCAACAACTTCGTCATCCGTGGGAATTGGTAAGGAGAAATTTTCTTCCTACTATAAGGGACATTTTACCCCTTTAGCGTACTTAAAAGCTTGAGGAGATTTTGAACTCATTAAGATGCGCAGGATCTGATATTTATAGCATGAATTATTTTTCCGCTGATCTTTGAATATGAGGCATGAACACTGTTTTTGTCTCGCATACGGCAATACCGAGGATCAGGGATTCTCTCTCTGAGTTTGGGATTTTTTTTGCTCATTTGAGAAATTTTCCTTGTATATAATATAGTTTTTTTATATTTCAGCGTTTTCATGCCTATTTTATGGTGGACATGAGTTCGGGGTTAGTCACCTCTGCAGGTACGTTGTGCACTCCTTTTTTTCTGGGAATTCACTACTTTAAATGTATTAACTAAACAAGAGTCTTCATGTTGTGCCCTTATGCTTCGACGTGTTCCTCTGTTAACACGCATGATGGTAACTGACACTCTTAATGAGTCACGCCAAGTAACACATCTTCAGTAATGATGTAATTTGGAGATTCTAAACCAATCATTCGAATGCCACCCACAGTTTTCCCTTCATGCTGCTTTGTGCTTCCAGTGATGATACTGATAGCCACAGTTGAGTTGTAGGACGGATGCTTTTTTTGAGAGCAGTCGATGAAACATGGGGAAAATATTAACAGTTGATGACGGCAGCTTTGAAAAAATGAAGAGACAATGTAGAGAGAAAAAAAATGTGTCTAATTATCCAGTGAGCGCTAGCCTATCTCACCTCTATCTTCTTGACTCTTCATTTTGGAAGGCTGAAGTTTGTAGAATATGAGGTCCACAAATATGTATGGTTTTTTTAAAAATACTGGAATATTTTCCATACTTTTGGAGTGGTATTATGTATGTATAGCAATAGAGGGAGTGGCGAAAAATAACATGATAGTAGTTGTCAGTATCAGTTGTTGCATGGATAGCCTGAAAATGGTATATATCGCTAAGTACAGTATGAGCTTGTTGGTAAATACTATCAATTGTGTATTACTCCAGATGGGGTGCAGTAGCAAGTTTTTCAATCATGATCTGGATAACCTTATGATTATGATCTGTTTCTATTTTTATTTTCCTACGGTGTAATGATTATATAGGAAAGACAAGAGGAAGAGATTTTTCTTTTTTCTGCATTCATAAACATTGGATTTGTAACGCAATCTTTTTGCCGCACACGAGGGGAAGCATGTACATTCATTCCATAAATATTAAGACCCTACAGAAAGGACAGGAAATCATGATTTATCACGACCTGAAGCCTATTGTGCTGAGGATTCTGAGGGAGCTTCACAAATAAGTCCTCACAGGCTCATATTCTAGGTTAGTACTGCGATGAGCTGATGTTGACAGATGCTAGCATCGGTCAACAACCTTAGGAGTTGATATTAGAAGGTGCCGCATTCCAGAATCATGCTGGTTGGCGAGGAGAAAAGTCCATGTAGTATTAAAAGCATGTGTAAATCCTTCAGATGGTATAAAAAATAATAATAATTATAAAAAACTTGCATTCGAACAATAAATAAAGTGCAATTTATCTTGATAAAATGGACCAATAATTCACATCTAGACTGATTTAATTGACTTTATTGGAAATCATAAATTAATTAAAAATGTTTATGCAATAGTGACATGATCCAATCCATAGGAACATTGATGCTGTGATGGAGCTCTTGGTCGAAAGAGAGGATGGTGTTCTTGTATACTCTTATGATAAGGTATTCTTGTTTTTCCTCGTATATTAATAAATAAGTGTGACTCAGGATAACCTGTCTTTATTCATAGAAAATGCACACAAATGTTACTCCCTATGCCCTTACAATCTCCCCATCAGAATTATCTACACTGGTGAATGAACGATATATATATATATATATCCCTTCATGTGATTGATCTTGACGATTTTCTTCCTGATCTCACGTTTGTCACTTGCATTAGAGTGACAAACGCTTCAACTTTCCCAATAAAGCAGTCATGAGGCAGATCGAAGTGCAAATTATACATGCTGATAGTTACTGAGCTAACTAATATATGAGGGAGTAGAGGGAGGCCATTATATCTAAAATATTATCTATATCTCAGGTATGTCCATCAATAAATGTTGGAATCCTGCTGAGCCTTACCTTCGGTGGTTCATTTTTTTTCCACAGATGTTGCCGCCATACTAGCTTGCCTCTTGGCCGTGAGGGGTCTCCAGGGTCCGAGCTCTCCTCTTCGCTGGCTCTGGTACTCGTGCTTCATCGGAATTCTCTTGGCTATTTTTTGGCTCTACCACATCTACAGGTCAACTCTCGCTGACTTGAGAAGAGCATTCATAATTTTTCATGTATTATTCCGCCGTCTGCTGCTCCTCTAAGAGGTCTCTGATGCTCAGGTTGCCAAAGCTCCGCTGGGACATCGCGTGGCTTCCTCTGGGACCTCTGAGGTAACCCCTTTGACTTTTCGTGACTTACAGATCGTAAAAAGTCAACGTGTTGGACAGTTGACTTTTTTGTTTAAAATGGAAAAGAAGGGTTTTTAAATTGCTTCCCCTGGCGCTGCAGTGGCGCCGTGGCGTGCCTTTACTTGGAGCACCTTCTGGAGGAATCCTGGGAGGAGATTAGAAAGCTGCGCGGCTCCATGTACTCCTACAAGGCCAACTGAACCACATCCAACGGCTGGTATTCTTCCTCCGTCTCACCTGAGGGCGATTGTCAGCCGTTGATGGCCCTCCTATTCTCACGGAAAGGTAAAGCCTCGTCTAGATCCTGAATCTAACGTGTTTGATTCTACTTTGGAGGAATCTGTGGGATTTTGAAGGGACCCACGTAGCTGTCGGGTTGGCGGCTGGCATAAATGACGCCTCAACTTGGCCCGGAAGGGCAGCCGGATCTTGGAACCCCAGCCCGATTTAGGCCCATTACTCCCGATATTTTCGGCCCGGCCCGGATGGCCCAATAACGGCGATATTTTCGTGGTAGCTGAGACGTCGCGGTACGCTATCCGTGCGGTCCAACCCATCCAGGCGCTTATATTCGCCGGAATGATATTATTTTAGTTTTTTTTAATTGGAGTTTGTTGCGAGGGAGGGAGAACTTCTGGAATCTCCGTTGGTTACATAGAGAGCCAGCTGTCGGTGGGACCCGCTGCCATCTCGGGCAGCGGGGCAGCTGCCCGCACGGCATCTGCCTGCCCGGATTTGGGGACCTTTATTAACCAGGCGTCGTCTCCTTCTTCCCTCCTCAACCCCTGGGCTGGCTTGCTGGTCGATCTCCCGTGGAGAGCAACCCTAGCGGCCTGTGCCCGTTTCCTCGTGGGAAATCTCTTCGCGGCGGGCGGAGATGGCGGCGGCATTTTTCGGCAGCGGGACCTTCGGTGTGTCTACGATGTTGGTGGTGGCTCTCATTGCTTTAATCTCGCTCGTCGGAGTGGCATTCGCCGCCGATGCTCCCTCCCCGAGCCCCGCGACCGGAGGAGCATCGCTGTCCTCGCCGCTCTCGGCTGTGCTTGTCGCCTGTTTAATCGGCACTCTGCTTGGAGCTATCCGCCGGTGAGAGATCCTGCCGTGAGTCTGGGATAGCCGATCGTTTCGCTGTGATGCCTCTCGCAGCTGCGACCTGGCGTTCTGGAGTTGTCCTGCTATTACATTGTTTGCAGGAGCATTATTTGTAGATGCTTCGGGCGTTCTTTGTGGATACCTGATGGTTTATTCGATTAGGCTTAGTGTCTGAGTTTCTGGATCGAGAGAATAAACGTGATTAGGCAATGTGCATATTTTATTGTGCGACCCTTCCGTTGCAATGATGATGTGTGTGCGTCTTGTATCATAGTTCCGCTGGAGCTTTCTGTGGTATCCGCTACATTAAATGTTTGAAAACTCTTCGCCCACGTCATGTGTGCGAAATATCATGGATGCTGTCGAATAATTTAGCCGTCTACATGAGTGTCCCTTCTTTGTCGGATGTCGTGTGTTTCCTAAGTTGATCATTCCGCAACGAATATTTATTAGATCGAGACCGAGGTGCATAAGTTTCTACGGTCAATGACCGCGTTTTATAATAACCCTAAAAAATCTTGACAAGGTCTACCGCAACCACCCCCCCCCCCCAACCCCGGGATCCATTCCCTCTTCTAGAACTCTTCTCTCCATTCGTAACACAACGAAGAACTTTGAAGACAACTGGCGTGGAGTAGAAGCCGCCATGTTCGTGCCACATATTCCTCCAATCGCTCTGCTTGTTCGTTTCCTGAGCCATAAATCCGTTCATCCTCTTCCACGCTTTCACAGATCGAACGTCAAAGCCGGCGCTCAGAACGACGCCTTATACACTGGACGATCGTCGTGCCCTAGAAACATCGCACCAGCTGTGGTTTTAGTCCTTCCACCGCCCACCGTCAATGGGCCATTTAATGGGGCCCAACTTCGTTCCCCACCCAAACCCCCTCGTCTACTTTGGGCCTAATGGGCCATTGCACTTCTGGCCCAATCCACAGTAGGCAACTCATCTCTATGAACAACGAACTCGTCTAAGGGCAAATATCGCACATATATAATATAATTTACCACAAAATAATAAAAATTAGGGCAAGAAAAACCTAAATAGTCGAGAAACCCACCAGGAATGCCGATAAATCGCCGAATATTCTTCAAAAATCGGACAAATCCTGAACTATTTAGGGCCCATCTCTCTCTCTCTCTCTCTCTCTCTCTCTCTCTCTCTCCTCCTCTCTCGCTAGCCTTATTAGTCAGCGAAGAAGGCTTAGACGAAGAAAAAGGCACGTTAAGCTTAAGCTGACCGATGAAGTGGATTGCGAATGAGTCAAAGTGTTATCACACGTCGTATCCAACCGCCCACCGTTCTCAGACGGGTCAGCTCCCCCCCGGAGCGAGAACCCGCGCACTGGTGATGAAAACCTCCCCACCTTCTCTTACGTCCCGATTCGTTTGACCCATGCGATAAAAACAAGCTCCAACCCCACTCCTTCGCCTTCTCCCTTCACATCAGGCTCGTCTCCGAGCTAAGAGAGAGAGAGAGAGAGAGAGAGAGAGAGAGAGAGAGAGAGAGAGAGAGAGAGAGAGAATGAGAGAGGAGAGAGATGTTTCATCGTCGACAGGGTAAGGGGAAGAGGGAGAGGGTGACTAGACGGGGCACCGGCCACGTGAAGAACATCGGCGCCTGTCCAGTCCTCCGGAATCGAATGTCTCCAAGGAAGGTCCATTCTTCTCGCGAAATCGAGTGATGGTGGGTTCTTCGCCTCGGAACCCTCATGAGAGTAGGTCTGATTCATTTATTGCGGTTAATTACACGATTGTGAGACGCTTTTGGGCGACGAGGACTTGCGGAGATCTCTACAGGTTCCTCTCTTGACAAAAAATAATCCACAATGACGAGGTTGAGGGAGGAACAACCGGGCTCGGGAATCAGAAGGGCTGGAAAGGGGTCCCTTTCGAGGGCTGGCCCTCGCTCGGGATCTGGGTCTTGGGTAGGAAGCCTTGCATGGGGAAGAACTGGTTGAGAGGCAGCGAAAGAGGAGCAAAGGTGTAAGAAGGTGACGACGAAGAAGAAGACGAAGTAGAGGAAGGAGAGGAAGAAGACGCGGAGGAGGAAGAGGATGAACAGCGGCTAGGATCCAGGTTCTGCAAGGCGGTGATCTGTGACTTGAGGAACTTGAGATAATTGGCGGCTTCGTCGAGCATGGAGGCCGTGTCCATCTTTCCACCGCCGGGAACGAGCCGCTGCAGCACCCTTAGCCTCTCGCTGATCCTCTCTCGCCTCTGCCTCGCCGCAACGGTCTGCGGGTCGCTGGAGATCCTCACGTTCCTCCTCTTCGTCCTCTCCACCGCTCCCACGGGATCGAGGGACACCGGCCTCAGTGCGGCGGCTCTGTAGATCATCTCCTTCAGCTGCGCCACCGCTTCTGCCTCCGCCCTCGGTTTCCCGATCTCCGAGTGGCTTCCGAGCTCGACGAAGAAGCTGCCTTCTGTCGTTGTCGACGAGCCCGATTCGCTGCTAATGCGGCAGTAGAGATCGCCTTCTCCCGCAGTAAGCTCGCCTCCTCGCTCCTTCCGCTTCAGGCGAAGGTTGGAGGCCTTGTGCCGCCGATGGGCACCTTGGTGGTTCTCGGATTCCCCGGAGGAAGCATCTCCGATGGTTGCCAGTTTGGGAAAATTTGTGCTGTTGGAGGGAATCGTCATCACGCCGTCTTCTTCCCCACCGGCGAGCTTCAAGGGCTCGGAGGAAAACCGCGGCGGCTCTTGGAACTCAGAAACCTCCGCCGCCCACATGCCGCTGGTAGAGTCCGACGGCGGAGCCCGCAGTGCCACCATTTCCCCAAACGGGTCGAACGTCTTCCCCTTTCGATCCCTGTCAAACCCACGGAAAGCCTCGTTGGTACTGAAGAAGGCTTCGATGAGGTCAACCTTGCCGCTTATAACCCCATAATCGACGACGCTCCCTTCCAGGGGGTTCTCTCCGGCTGCTTCTACTTCTTCCCAGTTCGTCCACGCGCCGCAAGGTGGGAGGCTCCCCATTTCCGAAGAGAGACTTCAAGCTCAGCAACCTGCAAACAGATCGTCAGCAACCGATCAGTTCATCGACGAACATCGGGGTTCTCTACCACATCGCCTCTAAATGAATCAAACGATGAAACCCATGAAGAAGATGATGCTGGAACATGGACTGAGAGTGAAACTGTACCTCTCTCTCTCTCTCTCTCTCTCTCTCTCTCTCTCTCTCTCTCTCTCCTTTCTCTCTCTCTCTCTCTCTATATGTTCTGCCCGGCCGCAGAGCCCATGTTGGAAGCCACAGACGTGGGGGAAGGGTTTCAAGGGAGAACTGCCTCTCGTGCAGATCTCACCGTACTTCTGCTCTATCTAATTCAATCTCCCTCTCCCCCCGTGGGATGCAGACAAGAGCCAGATAAACCCATCTAGTTTCCTAGAACAGCACTGTTAAGCGAAGATCCTAGGGTTCCGCGGCATGGAGAGGGGCCACTAGCCACTCCATGGATTGGCGTCAGGAGAAGGAGAAGGGAATGAAGGACGATGGGAATCCACAGAGTGCTTCTTGCCGGGTGGGGGGAGGGGGGACGGCAGCTTTCCGAAACGATAAGCATTTATAGATCAGATCGGTGGGGGCTGCCTGGGAGTTATATTTGGATACGGAGGAGGGAAGGAGGCAGTGTACTATTTCGGTAGCTTGTCCTCATAAGCAGGGCTTAAGGAGAGCTCGACCACAACCTCCAATGGCGGAGGATAAGAGATGACACCTTGTTACAGCAACCGCTCTAACCATTATGTTGACCATCCGCGGCCCTTGCATTAATATTTCTGGGCAGGTCTAAGTCTGTCAGGGAAGAACAACCGGAAGGGTACCGCTAAATTCTCAACTGCGAGAATCGCCATCCCTGACAAGAATAGGACCTTGGGACCAGCCGCCATTAATGGCGGCGAAGCAGACGCACACACAAGCCTACGCACAAGTGAGAACGGCCGCGCTGTTCTGTCCATCTAGCCTACGAACAAGTGAGGTAGAGATTCATGGCGGTGAATCGTATGAAAAATCCTCCTCCGACGATGCTTTCTCTGAGATCTCCATTACAGCTGACCTTGTTCTCTTCTGAGAAATCCCTCCCCCCCTCCCTCTCCCTCTAGAATATCCTCCATCACAAACCCTATCTCCTCTCTCTCTCTCTCTCTTTCTCTCTCTCTCTCTCTCTCCCCGCTGTTATCATCATTCGCCGGACCCGACCAACGGAGAAGAAGCATGCTTCCAAACCGGCAGGTCAATTCGTTTGGGAGGGGAACTGCATCTCCCCCTTCCCCAGCCCGGCGTCATCCTCTGGAACTCCCTCTCCGACCCACCCTTCCCACCCCACCTCCGGTAAGACTTCTTCATCTCCGAGCCTGTGACGAAGCCATGGGCAACCGATTTTATCCTCCGATCACGCAGTGCCGGCGCTATCGAATCATCCCAGGAACGGAACCCTATCGTAGGGGGTATGAATCTCCGACGACTCTTGTTGAAACATCACCTCCTTTCCAGACAGCGACGAGGAGAGAGAGAGAGAGAGAGAGAGAGAGAGAGAGGGGGGTGCATGACCTAAGATAGAAGATGGGGATACAACTCGTCGTCAGATGGAAAGGAATAGGAAGCCACCCGGAGAGCGAAACGGTCCATTACGGCGCCGCCTCGTGACGTCACCAGACCCGGACCTTGAGGAGAACATGATTATTTAAATTAGTCTAAATCGGGTCACTGTCTGATTAAATACGTTCTTAATTATCTGTGGTTATTGAGGCCAGTTGGATACTCGTTATTTAGTCATCTACTTAATCTGTAATAACAAGAAGACGACACTTCTCAAAAATATTATACTAATGCTCATCATCTCTTCCATTAAAATTTTTAATGAGGAAAAAACCGTGATTCTTCCCTCTCCGATATAATTAGAGAGAAGAGAGAGAGAGAGAGAGTGTGTTATTGCTCTCATCCCGTGAGTAGACTTCGTTGGAGTCTGCTCCAGAGAAGCAGTTATAAAAGAGATATTACATAAAATGGGGGTTCAAATATTGAAAAAAAAATAAAAAAGGGCTTAAAAGTAATATGCCAATCAAACCGGGCACAAAAGTAATTAACCCTAAAAAATGATTACTGATTTAATACCGTAAGAATTTTATCGTAATATCAAAAAAATCAATCCCTGTTTTTGTGTGGGGCCCAGGCAATAATGCACGCACGAGCGTAGCGCCGCAAGCCACGCCGGAGTTTAAATTCCGCCTCCACTGCAGCCATCCGATGGCGATCTGACGGCCCAAAAATGGCGCCATGGCCCTTCCCCTCGTTCACTCCCTGCTCTGAAACGGGCCAGAGCTGTCGGCGCCCGCCGTCGACGTCACCGTCTGCCCTGTGGGCGGCGACCCGGCACGTGTGGTCCCCACGTGAGGCCGTCGGCTCTGTCACTGTTCCCCTGCCCACATCATCATCTCGCTCATCATCGCCGTAGATGGCAGAAGGTCCGGTGGTCCCCTCGCCATTTGGGAACTCTCTCGTGAGTCGATGACGCGTCGCCTTCTCGTTGGTCGTTTTCGCCGCTTGCACATGGGAAATCCCGCGATGCCCGCTGCCAGCATTTCCCAACGGCCCGCCCCCACACCGCGCCTCCCACTCTCCGTTGATGCGCTGTGACGGCGCCGCCGCCTTTTGCTTGGTCAAAGCCAGCACGAAGGGTGGGCCCAATTTCGGCCCGGCCCATTCTGGGCAGGCCTCATTGGGCTTCTTCATTCGTGGGCCGCACCGGGGAAGACGATTGCGGGCTCTGACGCAAAGAAATTCAAAAATAAATAAATAAAAGATCCATTAAGAGAGAAAAATCTTTCTTTAATTTCCTTCAAAAACACCAAAAAACCCCTCTTTAAAGAGAAATTAGTTATTAGCATTCGTAGCATAAATGGGCTGGGCCTGTGGATCGCACTGTAACATGGTTTTTTGGGTCCTTCCAATATGGTATTGGGCCCAAAATTGTCGTCTCTCTCCCTCTCTCTCTCTCTCTCTAAATCTCTCTCTCTCTCTCTCTCTCTCTCTCTCTCTCGCTATCTATCTATCTGAAATATGGACAATAAGGGCAGTTTCTGGGTTTGGCTCAGAGCTACGAGGATCCCGTACTCACCTGGGATACACACCTTCGCCATACATCACACCGTACCTAAACAGCACAGAGAGAGAGAGAGAGAGAGAGAGACAGAGAGAGAGACAGAGAGAGAGAGAGAGGAGAGAGAGAGAGACAGAGAGAGACAAAGACAGAGACAGAGACAGAGAGGGGAGAGAGAGAGAGAGAGAGAGAGAGAGAGAGAGATGAAGAAGCAAGAAATATTTGTCACGAGGGGAGAAAGCAGCAAGCAGCCAGGGGGAGAACAAGAATCGTCGATAGTTGCCACGACGAGGAGTTTGCAACGTACAGGAGAATCACATGATGAGAAAGTATCCCTATTGAGAAACTCCAAAGGGAATCAGACCAAACGGAAGCTTGGATCCAGGAAGCATCACCAGCCGTGGACGACCACGGTGTATCTGTTCTTGAGCCACTTGAAGCTCTTCCTGAAGGTCATCTTTATCTTCCCCTCCGCCGCGTACATCTTGTATCCGGCGACCCTCCTCTTCCTCTGCATCTCCGGGTCGCTGAGGCTCCAGCTGCTTCTGAAGGACGACGACCGAGAGGCAGCGCCGCCGCCGACGCCGCCGACTTTACTGCCCTTCTTGGGGACCGGCGGGGCTTGGTAAGAGGCGTAGGAGAGGCTGTAGCATCTCAGATCGTACAGACCAGGCGGTGGCGCTTCTCCACCACCGTAGGCCCCCTGTGGCGGCTTCTGCATCCTCCAATCCACGCACGACCTGGATCGGAGATCCTCCATGGCGAAACCTCGCCGGGGGCTTCACCGGCGGCGCTAGCGGATGGCGGAGGAGGGCGGAGGGGAGGAGAAAGAGGAACGATTAGGAAGAAGGTAAGAGCTCGAGGGGTCTATTTCTTCCGGCTGGTACCGCGTATGGCCGTGGGACAGCGGAAACGAACGGGTCAACTTCTTGCTCCCCTGTTCGCGTCATTATTATTTTAAATGACGTCAACGACGCCTGATTACGGGTTGCTCGAGTCGGTCCAGGTAAATCCGATAAGGGGGATCCATATAGTTCTTCTCGAAAGTCAACGTCAGATCGGCAATCCAACAGTCCAGATTCTCCCCCCCTCCGCCCGCATGGAGAAAAAAAGAAGTAACGACCTGCCGTCGAATTGACCCTGAAACGACATGTGCCGTGACATCTCTCTCTCTCTCTCTCTCTCCCCCCTTCTCTCTCGTTCTCTCCGCTTGCAGACATGGTCAACGCGGTAGGGTGAAGTGGATGGCCCGTCTTGTCGGACAGTCGGAGGAGCTCCCCTAGGTTGTGGGCCCCACCGAGAGGGATCGATTGAGTTATATTTCAAGTGGCCTGGCCCACACACCGCCACACGCAGACTCATGGGACCCATCTGCTACGCCGACTAACCAAAACTAATTCAAGTCTTTACGATTAATCAGAGTCAACAAGCTGGAAGTCTCACAATGCCAGGCCAACCGAAAGAGGGAGGGAGGGAGGGAGAGAGAGAGAGAGAGAGAGAGAGAGAGAGAGAGAGAGAGAGAGAGAGAGAGAGAGAGAGAGAGAGAGAGAGAGAGAGAGAGAGAGAGAGAGAGAGAGAGAGAGAGAGAGAGAGAGAGAGAGAGAGAGAGAGAGAGAGAGAGAGAGAGAGAGAGAGAGAGAGAGAGAGAGAGAGAGAGAGAGAGAGAGAGAGAGAGAGAGAGAGAGAGAAGAGACAGAGAGAGACAGAGAGAGACAGAGAGAGACAGAGAGAGACAGAGAGAGACAGAGAGAGAGAGAGAGAGAGAGAGAGAGAGAGAGAGAGAGAGAGAGAGAGAGAGAGAGAGAGAGAGAGAGAGAGAGAGAGAGAGAGAGAGAGAGAGAGAGAGAGAGAGAGAGAGAGAGAGAGAGAGAGAGAGAGAGAGAGAGAGAGAGAGAGAGAGAGAGAGAGAGAGAGAGAGAGAGAGAGAGAGAGAGAGAGAGAGAGAGAGAGAGAGAGAGAGAGAGAGAGAGAGAGAGAGACAGAGAGAGACAGAGAGAGACAGAGAGAGACAGAGAGAGACAGAGAGAGACAGAGAGAGACAGAGAGAGACAGAGAGAGACAGAGAGAGAGAGAGAGACAGAGAGAGAGAGAGAGAGAGAGAGAGAGAGACAGAGAGAGACAGAGAGAGAGAGAGACAGACAGACAGACAGACAGAGCTTATTACAATCCGATATGAGATCTTCGCTTATTCAAAGACGATGGGGGGGGGGTTTGGAGAATGCGACTGCGGGGCGATCATCGCCTTTGGAAGTCTGAAGAAGATCGAGAGCTTCTTCTCGGAGAAATGGGAAACATGCGCACTGCTCCGGTACTCGACGCCGCCTCATAGCTTCTCGATGATGATGATACGCTTCTTCTCCGACTGCTTGCCCTGAGGATCTTCTCGGTCTCGCCCTGAGACACCGATCGTGAAGGCCGTGTAGAACTCGCCGTGGGGGGAAAGCTCGGCACCGGAGTCTCTAGCGTCCACCAGTTACCGGCATTCGCGAGTTCGTGGCCGCCTGAGGCATGGGAGATCGGTCGGATTCAATGGCGAAGGAAGGGCATCTCGCAGATGTTGAAATGAAACCAATCGGGCGTCGGGAAGATGATCCATGAACTCAAGATGAGGATGGCCGGCGCGGATGACGCTAAGGTAGATCACTGTCGAAGGCAACTGAGACCGGATGGAAAATGGCGAGGTTAGATCCATTCAACTTGATCGCTGGTCAGTGTCTGATTCAGGAGGGAAGGCGTATGAACCCTTCGAGCACCAGATAGAGAGAGGAGAGAGAAGCTTACGAGTATCTGAAGCTATCACAGGCGGGTATCAACTAATACATTGACTGGTGATATCGAAGCAGAATCCAAGACGTGCATCTTTTATGAAGGACGACGGGCTCATATTGATACTTAACGCAGAGAAAAGAGGAACTGAGCTTGACCAGTGGACTAACCCGGATGTCCGTGGGCACTGGCAGAGAACCACGGTTCATGATCAGGAGCCTGTGAGGGAAAACAAAAAAAAAGATCGGCATTTTCAGAGGCATAAAGATATCTAAAACTTCCGAAGATGACGCGTGGATTATACCCAGATCTCAACAGCGATAAACCGCAGCAGTACACGTGGGGGCCCCCTTGAAATCTGAGATCGCTGATACGCCAAGATCGTCCAATCAAATACGTCGTCATTCGAAAAACCTGCGAACGAGGGGGCGCCTCCAAGATTACTGGAGATGTCACCGTCTATATAACTAGAAGTGTATAGGCATTGCTCATCGTACCTTTGCGCCTAAAGAGATCGCGAAACATTCTTTTCAAGTAATCATAGTCGGGCTTGTCCTCAAAGCGTAGGGAGCGGCAGTAGTAAAAATAGGACTCAAATTCTGTGGGGGTATCCATGACACAGCGCCTGCAAGAGAGATGAACGAAGTGTTTATTTTGAAGAACAGGCAAAAGAAAAAACGAGGATGAATCGTTGTAAGATACTGCTCGTCTTTATTCTTTACGACTTTCGGTTTATACCTCGATGGACGCGGAATTCTTCTTTTCAGCGATCTTTTGGTCTAGTGGCCTTTCAGTGCTTCCTTTCAGGCCCTGCCAGGGTAGGCTTAAGAAACGAAGAGTAAAACTTAGCAACTAATAAATAAATACGCGCTTAAATTATTTTGCCCACAGTTGGGAAGAACTGCTACCTTCCTCTTAAGAGATACATGAGAACATAGCCGAGTGACTCTAGATCATCCCTCCTGCTTTGCTCTTAGCACCCAAAGAAAGGGCTTTCAGTGCTTGCAATTTCTGTGGGGAATAGATCGAACATGGGGCGTGAAATTAATGCTGGCCACATACCTATACCAAGATGGGCGTTCTTGCTGGCATATCTCATTGTCCCTTTCAAACTCTTATTCTCTCTGTGATGATTCCGAGACATTAGAAATCGCAAATAAGAACTCTCAAGTCTATGGGGAAATAAAAAGGGGATAGGAAAACACTTGCACACACAGATGTGAAATCGCAAAGTAACCAAGAACGGAGAAATCTTCTCATCGTGATCAGCTTTAATTCAAATAATGTAGAATTGCAGCCGATCAGGCGCAAGAAATCGCCGGAGAAATCTTTCTTGTATGCAAAATAGACATGAGTGGACGCATCTCCAAAGATTAGACATGGAAATCCACAGCAACGTATCATCGACGGTTCCGTCGCGCAGCGTGGTCCTGAGGAAGACCCATCCAATTGTGTATATGTGCTACAGTCTTACCCACCACATCCGTCTATGGTGACTTCATGCTGGTTTTGGGCCGGGCATTTTGGTAAATTTCATATTCCATAAATGGAAGTAGGAAAGCATGGGAAAGACATAATCTCACATAGGAAAACCATAAATTAACAACAAAAGTTCTGGGAAAAAATCTCATTTATGAATGCTAAAACAATCTAGTTACTTGTAAGGGATGTGCTGATGCGTAGCTGGATCTCTATACTTCTTTCCAAGGCCAAAGTCAACTATGTACACCTAAATTGAATAAAAAAGGATTTGATTATGGCACATTATAGGATGAACTAGCGCTCTCAAACAAAATTATAAAAAAGTACTTGAACCAAACCTGGTTTGAAGATTCTCCCATGCCCATGAGAAAATCATCAGGCTTTATATCTCTATGCAAAAGGGATTTAGAATGAACGTACTCTATCCTTTTGATCTGATAAATATCAAGAAAACGGTTTATACAAAAAAAATATGTGAACTTAGAATATCATGCTTATAATATAATAGTTGAGGAAAATAATTTTGAAAAACTACCATTTGGACAGCGAGCATTAGGACAGTCTTCAGAGATAGTTTTCTACCACAGTGGACGAAAAGATCGTGAAGACTCGGTCCTAATAAGTCCATCACAAGAACATTACAGCCACTTTCCATACCAAACCATCTCACGCGCGGAATTCCAGCTACACAATTAGAAAGAAAGTTACTCCCATATAGAAAATAAAGCAAGATAAATTATACGTAATGTTGCTAGTAACAGCTTATTACTTCCTCCTTCAAGGTATTTGTACATCTTTGATTCATGTGTCAGTTGCGGATGGTTTGTGTTTACAGCTTCCTGGAAAAAGGGAGAGAAGATAAAGGCAACATATGTAAAAGTAATTTCTGCAGGAAAGCCGCCCGATATACAAATAATTTGAAAAATAGAGCATAAAAGGGACAATTAATTACCAGTCGATCAATTACTAAACACGTATGAGAAGGTAAGATTAATATAAAGGTGGTATGTGATAGAAGAATTGTGACATCGTATTCATTTCCAAATGCAAGAAAATAGGATTTAGATCAAGATGATGCTCTCACTTTGCTGTATAACCTTTTACTATTGTCTTTAATGATCTAATTGCATAATATTTACGACTAGTGAAAAAAAAAAAAACTCATGCGTAAATTCCTTATAGGAAGCTATTTATACAGGATATGAGAACAACTTGCCAAATAGAATTAAAGGGAAATGTAGTAATATCCACCTCTTTGATAAGAGAGATCAATACTTTTTAAGAAGATAGAGACAGCATCTAAAAGACTGAGAAAGTCTATCAGGTGAAAAAAAAAAGTGTAGTAATGAAGGAAACATTACAGATTTGAGGAAGAATACTAAATTTTCTAATATTCCCTTAAGTAATTGACAGAAATAAGGACAACATTTCAAGCAGTTCAAATGCTTGCAACTTTTTTGGTACACTTATTTTCTGGAAATTAATCAACCCCTATCCAATATAAGAGCATCTCCCAATTAAAGAAGGCAATGTCCCAAAAGTTTCATAGTAAACAATGACTTGAGTACGGCATAATATTCAATTTACATCTACAGCCAAAAATCAGTAGAATAAATAAAAATCAATAGTACAATCAAAGTTGGAGACTAACAAAATTTGGGATAGATTACGAAAGCTTCAGGATACTGATATGACCAACAGTAGAAACTTACAAGTTTAATGGCCACTTCTTCCTTAGTTCGTATATCAGTTCCTGCATATAGGCGATTCAGAAATTTCTCACAAAACCTTGAAATCTTGCTACAAGATCTTGGAGAGCATAAATAGAACGAAAGTTAAAGGAAAAAATGAAAATACAAGAAAAGAAACCACCTTTGTGAATCTTCCCAGATGATCCCGTCCCAATCTTGTGACTAAGACGAAATCTCTGATCAAACAGCGGCTCCATGGTGACAGTGACTTGAAAGAAAAGGCCTCCCTGATGCCAAATCGAAGAGACCCGACCTCGACCAACACCTTAAACCAGAAACAGAAAGGGAACACAATTCAGAAAGACAGAAGGCGACGCTAATTATGGCGTGAAATAATTTGAACGAATCTACCGACCAACCGAAACTGGGGACAACTTAGCGTTTCACTACGTCGCATGAAACTATCGTTTGTTTAATCTACGATGAGAGCCGGATGGGAACTACGATCGGGGGCCGTGGCCCAATTCAGTGCTGTGGCCGCAACTGGACGAGGCCCCTGCTGAGAGATGGATGAAGCCGCCGAGGGGAGATGGGTAAACCCAAAGCGAAGGTTCCCGGAAGGGAATGGATGACTTATCGCCACCCTCTTTACGGTGGACGAGAAAGTCTACGACGGTGGATGGGAGGTGCCGATCGCGGAGGACAAAAATCCTCTCTCTCTCTCTCTCTCATGAGCTCTCCTACGTGGGGTAGCAGAAGACTAAGCGCGGATCCTTCCGGGAGAAGATATCCAGCTTGTCGGCGAACAGACCGTGGGGGTGTTGGGCGAGGGGTGCGTGGCTGAGTTAAGAGGTGACACCTAGTGTCCGTCGATCTCCTTGCGTAGGAAGCCCCGAAAGGATGGGTCCACTGGTTGATTAAAATCCTTGGATGGGTCCACTGGGGGCCGGAGTGAAAGCTCTGGTTGATTTATTGTTTTATTTTTTTTTCTATACACTATTTAATCATTATTATTTATTATTATTAATAAATAACGTATTATTTGTTACCTTTTTATCATCTTTTTATGTCCTCAAGTGACCCGGGATGTGATGGGCCTCCGTGGATCACTCATCGGCCCACACCCACGAGTTCTCCACCGTCCATGTGGTGGGCCGAGGCTCATCTCCATGCAGCTGCCTCTTCCGAGTCTTCAAAACCGAGCTCCTCTGACTGTCAATAATAAACCTTTGTTCCTCTCCTCACCAAAGAACGGAAACTCCCGAGCGGGAAACGGCGGCGCCGACGGAGATGGGGCTGGCCGCGGCGGCGGAGGCGACGGGCTCAGCCCCCTGGTTACTCCTGGCGGCCCTTGCCGCCCTCGTCGGTCTTCTGGTGTACCTTTACGCCCCATACTGGAGGGTGAGGAAGCTCCCGGGGCCTCCCTTATCGCCTCTCCTGGGCCATCTCCCTTTGCTCGCCAAGCACGGGCCGGACATCTTCCCCCTCCTCGCCGACCAGTACGGCCCCATTTACAGGTTCGCCTTCTCAGAACGATCCTCCTCATCCGATTCGACCGTTCTCAGTTTCTGAAGCGGCGGGGAGAGGGGGAATCCGATCCGGTGGAGATTTCAATTTTCTTCCGGCGGTGAGTTTCGCAGGTTCCACCTGGGGAGGCAGCCGCTGGTGATCGTCGCGGACCCGGAGCTGTGCAGGGAAGTGGGAATCAGGACGTTCAAGAGCGTCGGGAACCGAAGCCTCCCTTCCCCCCATCTCCGGCCTCTTCTTCACCAGGTGGGACACACCAGTCTCTGATGTGGGTGGTGGGTCAATCATTTACCTGGCTTGAATGGGGAGACGTCTTGTCCGAAATGATGGGAGAAAGAAAGAAAGAAAGAAAGAAAGAAAAAGTTTTGAGTAAAGAATGCGTCCCGACAATGCGGGTAATAATCTAATCTCTGGTTATTTGCAGGGACGGGAGGTGGTCGGCCATGAGGAACACGATAATCTCCCTTTACCAGCCCTCTCACCGAGCCAACCTGATCCCCACCATGCAGTCTCTGATTGAGGCGGCGTTGCTCGACCTGGAGACGGGGCCCGGTGGAGAAATCACCTTCTCCGACGTCTCCCTCAAGCTGGCCACCGACGTTATTGGGCAGGCCGCTTTCGGCGTTGACTTGGGTCTCTCCAAGGGAGACCACCGCAGGGCGGCGGCGGCACCGAACGACCAAGTCTCCGCCTTCGTCAAGCTACACGTCTACTCCACCACCTCGCTGAAGATGGACCTCTCCGGTTCCTTCTCCATCGTGCTAGGCTTGCTCACGCCGATCCTCCAGGTGCCGTTCCGGCAGGTGCTGAAGCGAGTCCCCGGTACCGCCGACTGGAAGATGGAGAGGATCAAACAGCGAGCTCAGCAGAAGAATGGACGCCATCGTGGCGAGGAGAGCAAGGGAGGGGGTTGAGTTGCAGCGCAGAGACTGTCTTCGATCTTCTTTTGTCTTTCTCGCCTCCCCCTTCTCTTTCATTGCTTTGATGATGGCCGTTATTCGGTTATGGGTCTCAATGTTTCTTGAATCTATTCGCTTATGATTAGGTTCCTGAGTTATTGGGCCCCCCATTTATTTCTCTAGTTCGTGGATGGGCCGAGCTGAGGAGGAGCCCATCAATACTCCCCCCACATAATAGCCACCTTGTCCACAAGTGGAGATGAAGGAAACTACTTTTGAATCTCTCGCGCTATTTCTCAAGTTTCTGCTGCTTTGAGTGTTCATTCCATTTCACCGGTACTTTTAGTCCATTGATGTTTTGTCATGAAGCCAAGATTTTGGTGGGCTACCCTATCCAACATAGTTCTCCGTCCAAACATAGAGGATACAATTGTTCTGGTGTGAATCCTTTCACAAGTTTCAGCTGTGACACATGAAATACCAGATGAATTACAGTCCCGACAGGGAGTTCCAATTTATACATGACTTCCCTAACCTTGCTCAAGATCTAGAATGGCCCAAAGAACTTAGGACTCAGCTTGGTGTAGGCCCTTCTACCCATAGAGTGTTGTCAATATGGTCTAACTTTTAAAACCACCCAATCTCCTGAGTTGAATATCAATTCTCGTCGGTGATTGTTTGCAGTCTTCTTCATTTGAGCTTGTGCTCTAATCAAGTGTTGTTTCAACTAGTTCAACACTATGTTTCTCTTCATTAATTGCTCTTTCACATCATCTTTAGGTTCTTTTGAGAATTCTTGACAGATCAAAGAAGGTGGTTCTCATATGTAGATGATTTTAAAAGGTGTAAATCCTGACGATGCATTATACATAGAATTGAACTAGTATTCTACCCATGGTAGCCATTATGCCCACTATTTGGGTTGTTCTCCGACAAAACAATGTAGATATGTTTCTAATCCACAATTGATGACTTTAGTTTAGTTGTTAGATTGAGGATGATAAGTGTTGGTTCTCTTGAGGAGTGTTCCCTATGCCTTGAACAATTTTGTTCAAAATTAGCTCATAAAAATATTCCCACGATCTAAGATTATTGATGCTGGAATATCATGTAATATTATGAATTTCTTAATGAAAATCTGAACAATATGCTGTGACTTGAAGGGATGTCTCACTCCCATGAAATGTACATACTTATTGAATCAATCCACCATCACCAGCACACAATTGTACCCTTGAGATAGGGGTAGCCCTTCTATAAAATCCATGGAGATGTCCTCTCAAATTCGAGATGGAATGGGAATCAGTTGAAGAAAACTTGCAAGTCGTAAATTCTCTGATTTGTTTTTCTGACAAATCTAACAATTAGCCACATATTTGTGGATTTGAGCTTTCATACCTTCCCACACGACATTTTGTATAACTCTCTTACACATGCTAAGAAATATAGAATGCTCACTTATTGGAGAGTTATAGAATTCATGTAGTATTGTTGGTTTTAATCGAGACTTTTTTGGAAGGACAACACGGCCTTTTTATAATAGGATGCCTTGCCACATCTGGTCCTTCGACCATTTTTCAGGTTCTCCATCAATTCTATCATGATCTTTTGTAATGACATGCCTTCCTTGAGTTCTTATTTGACTTGTTCTAGATCAATGAGTTTGTGTTGTGTACAATCTAGTTGTTGCAGTCTGATGTCATGTGGTTGTCGGGATAAGGCATATGTTGCCCCATTCACTAGTCTTGTCTTAAATCATATTTTAAAGTCAAAGCACAGGATTTTTGATACCTAATAATTCCCTAAATTATTATGTTAAAAGGGCAATATGATTAATGATTGAAGGCTAAAGAATATAGGAATATGATAATTATATATTAAATAATTCACTTACATATTTTTCACACTTTAGTTTATGAATTATATCAATTTTCTATTTTCTACAGGAATAAGCATGTCAAAACAAATAACAAAGGGGAAAATTAATTTGCAACTATGATGCATGGCACATAATGCTATCAAGGGCATTTATGTAATATGTGAACATAAAAAGATAAAATTACAAAAAAGACTTACTTGTAAATGTTGCAAGATGTAGAGGCAAAATTGAAAAGTCTAAGGTAAGGCACATAAGCCAAAAAGAAGGAAGCCGTCACCAGCCCTCTCCTCATTCACGATCAGCCCTTATCTCTCTCGTTCCTCTCTTAGTGCATCCCTCTCTTATTGCGGGGACAGCCTACTCCTCTCTCCCTTAGCACCACCTGCAGCACACCATAGGTGGGCCAACTCACCTCTCCCTCCCCCGTCTAGTGGTGACAACATTGGCAACGATTGTGGGTCTCCTCCCTTGGCACAGCAAGAAGAGGATCAACCGAAGACACCCCTACGTGAGGCTGCCGTTCCTTCCTCACATCTGTCAGAACAAGAGGGAGGAATCATTATCATTTTGTTCCTTTGACTTTTGTGTAATTGAATTTCTTTTATCCTAGTTAATTCAATGAAAATTCTTTAGTTTATCTTAGTCCAACACTATGAGACCAAGGCATAGCCATTGACACAGCTGCTAAAAAAAGATTTTTTTTTCAGTGGAATGAAGTGGTAGAGGGGACTTTTCTTAAGCTAAAACAAGCTTTGACTTTAGTGCCAGTATTGACATTACTAAATTTCTCTAATCCTTTTAAAGTAGAGGCTGATGCCTCTAGGGTTGGCATGAGAGCCGCTCTAATGTAGAATCGAAGACCTATTACATTCTTCAATCAAACATTGTTCGAAAGGGATCAAGGGCGATCAACATACGAGTAGGAACTGATTGCAATCGTACTTGCCATTTTGAAATGGAAACACTACTTGTGGGAGAGAAAATTTATTATTTTTACATATCAAAAATAAACTTGCGGAAACTTTAGTTGCAATTGACTTTCTAGCTTTGTGTTTTGATGTAGATTTGGTATCACTAAACATTGATATAATTTAATCATCAGGTATCCCTTGGCAATGATCTTAGATAAGTCCTTATCAAACATTTTCAAAAAACTATGTCTCTTGTCAAGTTTCAGAGTTTGTTTCCCTTTATATGTTGGAAATGATAATGACCAATTGTCGAAATCAATTTCTATTTTTCGTCTTTTTTCCATCGATGGCAATACAAATATAACATTAATGGATGAGGTTGGTAACAATAAAAAGTTTTCACATGGTGAAAATGATGGAAGTTTTACTGTAACATTTCAATAGATCCCCAATCCAATTAGCTTTTCTCCTGCTCTAGTAGTTACATGATACTGATTTGAGGGGCTTATCGGTAGTCTTAATCGTTCTACTATCTACAATGAAATAAAGTTTCACGTGGGTACAGAATCAATCAGCACAGTAATTTGTTCATCATAATGATTCATCTTCGGCGCAGGGCACCTGGATATGGCTGGCATTGGGGGTGCTGGCGAAGGAGCCCAATAACTTCCCCGAGCCTGACGAGTTCCGGCCAGAGAAGGTCGAACCCAACGGCGACGAGGAGAAGCGCCGCCACATCCCGTTCGGCATTGGCCCGCAGGTGTGCATTGGGCAGAGGTTCTCTCTACAAGAGATCAAGCTCTTCCTCATCTTCCTCTAACGGAGATACGTCTTCCGCAGGTCCCCCACCATGGAGTCCCCTCTAGGCCTCGAGTATGGGATCGTCCTCAATTTCAAGCACGGGGTGAAGCTCCAAGTCCCCAAAAGTTGATGAGGAATTTACCGCCGGGCTAAAGTTTATCGCGGAAACTTGTCCGTAGACCAGGAGAAGGCCCGTCGATGGGTCGAGGGAGATGGGAAGCGAGAGAGAGAGAGAGAGAGAGAGAGAGAGAGAGAGAGAGAGAGAGAGAGAGAGAGAGAGAGAGAGAGAGAGAGAGAGAGAGAGAGAGAGAGAGAGAGAGAGAGAGAGAGAGAGAGAGAGAGAGAGAGAGAGAGAGAGAGAGAGAGAGAGAGAGAGAGAGAGAGAGGATTGTGATAGGCTCCTGTGCAGTTCCGGCCCAGCGAAGAGGAAAAGAAACATAAACCAGACCGGTCGAGCCATAGAAGATACATCGGCAGGTGAACCGGAGGAAACGAATTTGATTACATGGGAACCAACGGACTAATCGATGAGAACAATCGAAAAGAAGGTCAGCAGAGGAAGGATCAACAGAGAACACCAACTATAAATGCAGAGAAAGATCCCCAGAGGAAAGCCGGGGGAAAATACGAGATTTGCCATCTCCAATTGGCGTGTTTTTCTTTTCTTTCTTTTATTTTCTCTATTCTATTCTGTTCTGTTCGGTTTGTTCTGGCTCCAGTTCTTCTACAATTTCGATTGCGTAGTCAACATGTATGGAACTGTAAACTCTTGACTCAAGGATATTACTTTATTGGTGGCTTTGCATTGCTGTAGAAGTAATTATAGATTGAGGAGAGGTATAATTGTATCACGATTTCTTCAGATTACAGTCTTTGTCCGGAATTTGTTGGTTTCTTGATTCACAGATACGCTGAATTGCCACAAAAGCAATTAAGAGTCGTATCAGATTGCCGGTCGCCACCCTGCTTCTGGTCGCCGCCGTCATCACCATCGCCATCGTGGTGGAGTCTGGGGAGATCCATTGCAGTAAGTCCCGCGTGGCCACGTGCGCCAAGGTCAACGGCGATGGTCGATGCGGTGGTGAATGCCGTCGGATTTGCCTTCCCCAGAGGGGTAGAGAGGACTCGACGATCAAGGTGCATCCCTTCATCGGGCCCCCGATCAGATGAAGATCAATAAAACCGTGTGACGTGCGATACATTCTTCTCCTGAGTCTACTGGTGCGCCACCGTAGGTCTTATTTCCCTGGTGAGCTCACCTTTTATAAATAATCCCTCCTTCTCTCTCTCTCTCTCCCTCCCTAACTCTCTCTCTCTCTCTCTCTACCCTAACTCTCTCTCTCTCTCTCTCTCTCTCTCTCTCTCTCTCTCTCTCTCTCTCTCTCTCTCTCTCTCTCTCTCTCTCTCTCTCTCTCTCTCTCTCTCTCTCTCTCTCTCTCTCTCTCTCTCTCTCTCTCTCTCTCTCTCTCTCTCTCTCTCTCTCTCTCTCTCTCCTCTCTCTCTCTCTCTCTCTCTCTCTCTCTCTCTCTCTCTCTCTCTCTCTCTCTCTCTCTCTCTCTCTCTCTCTCTCTCTCTCTCTCTCTCTCTCTCTCTCTCTCTCTCTCTCTCTCTCTCTCTCCTCTCTCTGCTGGACGCGGTGGTCAACGTGGCGGGTGAGGGTGGGGATGGATGGCCTGTCTTGCCAAAAGAGCCGCCTTGGTGAATTTACACTTGGTGATTAACCTCAATCAACAAGCGTGAAGGTGCTCTATGAATGCGGGGACCACCGAAAGATATATATACATATATATGTATACGTTTATTAATTACGGTCCGATATAAGATTTTCGCCTATTGAATGACTTACATTCAGGGGGGGGAAATCGAGGGCGCTGAGCAATCCATGGAGGGCCCGGAGTGACTCACAGAGGGACAAGAAACCGACGGCTCTATAAATCTCGCCGTGGTGGAAATGTTCATCCCCTGCGTCTGTCGCGTCCACCATCTTTCGTCATGGCCTGTAGCGTGAGGGATCGGTCAGATTGAATGGAGAAGCGAAAACATCTCGCAGATGTTGAAATAAAACCAAATGGGCGTCGAGAAGGCGATCCACGAACCCAAGGACGAGCAATGGGAGACCGGATAAAAAAGGCGATGTCCAATCCATTCAACTCGATCACCATTCAGTGTCTGAGTCAGAAGGGAAGGCGTATGATCCAATACATTCAGGTGTGAACCTCTGAGGACCAGATAGAGATAACACAGAGAGAGAGAGAGAGAGAGAGAGAGAGAGAGAGAGAGAGAGAGAGAGAGAGAGAGAGAGAGAGAGAGAGAGAGAGAGAGAGAGAGAGAAGAGAGAGAGAGAGAGAGAGAGAGAGAGAGAGAGAGAGAGAGAGAGAGAGAGAGAGAGAGAGAGAGAGAGAGAGAGAGAGAGAGAGAGAGAGAGAGAGAGAGAAAGAGAGAGTGAAGGCTAGCTCCAGCCTCTCTGCACGACAGCGGGATTTGCCGACTCCGGCCTTATCCTCCGTCCTCCCGAATTCTTCCATTTTGTTTTCGGGTAGTTATCTTTCATTTGCAGGCTGAATCAGAGCCGTCCGATGGCGCGAATTATAACGACAAGGATGACGATACGTCGGATGGGATTGCCAGCTCATCCACTGGGCGGTTATGCGCTCTCTCTCTCTCCTTCCTGTTGGGTCACTATAAAAGCCCTCGTGTGTTCGATGAAATGCGTGAAAAAACTTGTCTTTCAATTCTTCTTGAAATTCATCTTGTTTTGTTACTTCGGTCTCGGAGCAATCTCGGAGTTTGTTACAGGCTTCGAAGCCAACAAGTGGTATCAGAGCTGGTTCGATCGGAGCGGAATCTGTGGAGATGGCAAAGAAGCAAGGCGAGACAAGTACCTCCGGTGAGCGCGAAGCGGAGATGGCGGTTCCGCCTCCATCGTTGAAGCTATCCAAGACGAACTACCGAGTTTGGGCTATGAGCATGGAGGTATATCTTGACTCTCATGAACTCTGGCAGGCGATCGTCGAAGACAATGTGTCCAAGAAAAAGGACAGGCTAGCCTTGTCGGCGATTCTCAGTGCAATTCCAGAAGACATGCTGCACATTTTTGATGCAAAGAAGACCGCGAAACAGAATTGGGAGGTTCTTCGGTCGCGGAACCTTGGCGTGGAGAGAGTGATTCAATCACGTGTGCAAGGCCTGAAACGTGAGCTTGAAAATCTCACAATGCAGAAGGACGAGACGGTGGTGAATTTTGCGACGAAATTCACACGCATCATGTCAGAGTTGCGTAATTTGGGAGAGTCCTTGGATGAGAAAGAGGCAGTGCGAAGATTTCTTCGAGCGACGCCGGCGAAATTTGATGCACTTACCTTATCATTGGAGCAATACTCTGATCTGGACAAGATCAGTTTGGATGAAGTCATCGGCTCACTCACAGTCCATGAGTTGCGGCTCAGCGATCGTGAATCTCGTGAAGAGGAGCAAGCTTTGCTGATCAAAGCGATGAACAAGGCGAAGAAGCCGAGTGAGGAGGAGTCCTCATCTCGCGGTAGAGGCTGACATCGCGGCCGCGGCAGAAGTCGAGGCAGAGGCCGTGGTCGAGGACGAAGTCAGCCATCAAATGAAGAGAAGAAGCAATTTGACAAATCGGCAATTCAGTGTTACAACTGCCAGAAGTTTAGTCACTTTGCGTATGAGTGTCGAAGCGCGAAGAAGGAGATGGATAACAGAGCATATGTGGCCGAGTCAATGCCACCTTCGAGCACTCCACCTGCTCAGGCGGAAACATCTTCTCTTCTTATGACGATCGTGGAAGATCACATCGACATGCTCCTTCAAGGATCGGAGATTGAGCTCCGAAATGCGGATGCCTGGTACCTCGACACCAGAGCCACTAATCACATGTCTGGTCAACGTGAGTTATTCTTTGACCTGACGGAAGGAGCCACAGGCGTAGTGAAATTTGGTGACAATTCTCGAGTTAGCATTGCTGAACGAGGAAGCCTGCTGGTCAATCAGAAAGCTGGTGGTCAACTTCAGTTGACTAATGTGCTCTATGTACCTCAGTTAAAGGCGAATATACTCAACCTCAGAAGGCTGGATGAGGAAGGTTGCCGGATGATTGTCCACGGAGGTAAACTGACCATTTTTGACCGAGAAGGTCAATTGTTTGCAGAGGTGCATCGAACTGAAGGGAGATTATATCTGCTACGACTGGATGTTGAAATCCAATGCCTCCTCACCTCAGCTCGAGACTCTGAAAATTAGCTATGGCATGCAAGATTTGGGCATATTAGCTTTCACTCACTCAGGCACATGTCAACTACATCGCTGGTAGAAGGTTTGCCTCTGATCAAGGTGCCTGATCAGATTTGCCACAGCTGTGTAGCAGGTAAACATCATCGGTCAGTTTTCCCACAATCCTCCCAGTTCAGAGCATCAATTCCACTAGAGCTAATTCACATGGACATCTGCGGTCCAATTACGCCAACCACACTAGGTGGCAACCGCTACTTCCTGCTTATTGTGGATGATTATTCTCGGCTTATGTGGGTCTCCATACTGAAGCTCAAGTCCGATGCATTCCGAGAATTCAAGCGCTTCAAAGCGTTGGCTGAGGCTGAAAAGGACACCAAAATTAAATGTATTCGATTAGACAGGGGGAGGCGAATTTACGTCTGATGAATTCACCCAATTCTGTGTGTCACAGGGGATTAAACGCCAGCTCACTGCCCCCTATTCACCTCAACAAAACGGGATCGTGGAAAGGAAGAATAGGACAATCATGTCCTTAGTCCGTAGCATGCTAAAGGAGATGAAGCTGCCCAGGGAATTATGGGGCGAAGTAGTGAGTACCGTGGTTTATTTACTAAATCGTTCATCTACTCGTAGCTTGCAGGACTTAACTCCGTATGAAGCATGGACGGGCCGAAAGCCTAATGTTGGGCATCTGAGAGTATTTGGCTCTCTCGTGCATGTGAAATGTATTAGAGGAATGATGAAGAAGCTAGAAGATCGCAGCGTACCTATGATTTTTATAGGCTATGAACTCGGTTCAAAGGCCTATCGCTGTTTTGACCCAGTCAGCGGCACAGTTCACATAAGCCGCGATGTGATATTCGAAAAACATTCGAAGTGGGATTGGGTCAAGCAAAAAGGGGGCACTCCATCTCTCACCTTCACACCTGACTTGCCCATTGAGCCAACCGTGGAAGATCAAGTTGACATTGATGATGAAGAGCAATCCGAGTCACCTGCATTTTTCGAAGAAGCTCCGATTACACGCTCTGAATCAGAATCCAGAGAACCTGAGCCTCTGAGGTATAAATCACTCGCTCAAATCTATTCTGAGACTAATCCCACGCAGATGGAGAATGAAGACTGCCTCATCTCCTTTGAAGAACTGGCCAGCTACACTGAAGCAGCCCGAGAAAGGCTATGGCAAACTGCGATGAGAGAGGAGATGGAAGCCATCGATAGGAGTCAAACTTGGGAATTAGTCGCTCCCCCACCCAATTGCAGGCCAATTGGATTAAAGTGGATTTATAAAGTGAAGAAGAATGCTCGAGGAGAGGTATCAGACACAAGGCAAGGCTAGTGGTAAAGGACTGCTCTCAAAAGCAGGGGATTGACTACGACGAGGTCTTTGCCCCTGTAGTGAGGTTTGAAACCATATGAATTCTCATTGCTATAGCAGCACACTTGGGCTGGGAATTGCATCATCTTGATGTCAAGTCAGCCTTCCTGAATGGCGAGGTGGAAGAAGAACTTTATGTTAAGCAACCTGACAGATTTATTGTGTAGGGCAAGGAGAATTATGTCTTACGACTCAAGAAGGCCCTGTATGGGCTGAAGCAAGCACCTCGAGCGTGGTACTTCAAGCTTCACAGATGTCTCTTGTCTCTAGGTTTCACAAAAAGTCAGCACGAGCAGGCACTCTACTTGAGAAAAGGGCATGAGGGAAAGGTGATCGTCAGTGTCTATGTGGATGATTTAATCATCTCTGGATCGAGAATGGGAGAAATTGACGACTTCAAGACGCAGATGAAGGACCAATTCGAGATGAGTGATCTGGGACAGCTGAGCTCATATCTCGGAATTGAAATCAGTCAAAGAGTTGACTCTATCCACCTCAGTCAAAGTGGATATGCTCGGCGAATTCTAGAAGCGAAGAATCTTCTATATTGCAATTCCTCCCAGACTCCCCTTGAAGCACGAGTCAAATTCAGTAAGAGCGGTGGTGGCACCTCAATGGATCCTACTGATTTCCGGAGCATCATCGGAAGTCTGCGCTATTTGACTCACACCAGACCCGACATTGCCTACTCCGTGGGTTTGTTGAGCAGATTCATGGAGAGACCCACTTCGGAGCATCTCACAACGGCCAAGAGAATTCTCCGATATATAAAAGGTACACTGAGTTTCGGAATTGTCTACTCGAAGCATCAGAGTGTGGCCTCTCTAGTCAGCTATAGTGATAGCGACTTTGCCGATGATCTGGATGATCGGAGGAGCACCTCGGGTCAGGTATTTTTCCTCGGCACATCCATTATAAGCTGGGCATCTCAAAAACAAAAGACTGTGGCCCTATCTTCGTGTGAAGCGGAGTATATTGCAGCCACCTCAGCCGCATGTCAAGGTATATGGTTGAATCGGCTGATCAGCGAAATTATCGGAGTGGTGGAGAAGCCCATGAAGTTGCTTGTGGACAATCAGTCCGCAATTGTACTGAGCAAAAATCCAGTGCAACATAGCCGAACAAAGCATATTGATACCAGATATCACTTTATTCGGCAAAGCGTGGAGGAGAAGAAGATTGAAGTTGCTTATGTTCAGACAGAAGACCAACTCGCCGATATTTTCACCAAACCACTTGGAAGATTGAAATTCGTGAAAATACGAGCACATCTGGGCATCAAAGCAGTTCACGCAGAGGATCTGAAGCTAGGAGGAGATTGAAGGCTAGCTCCAGCCTCTCTGCACGACAGCGGGATTTGCCGACTCCGGCCTTATCCTCCGTCCTCCCGAATTCTTCCATTTTGTTTTCGGGTAGTTATCTTTCATTTGCAGGTTGAATCAGAGCCGTCCGATGGCACGAATTATAATGGCAAGGATGACGATACGTCGGATGGGATTGCCAGCTCATCCACTGGGCGGTTATGCGCTCTCTCTCTCTCCTTCCTATTGGGTCACTATAAAAGCCCTCGTGTGTTCGATGAAATGCGTGGAAAAACTTGTCTTTCAATTCTTCTTGAAATTCATCTCGTTTTGTTACTTTGGTCTCGGAGCAATCTCGGAGTTTGTTACAGGCTTCGAAGCCAACAGAGAGAAGCTTACGCTTAGCTGAAGCTGTCTCATATGGGGGGGGGGGGTATCAATGAATGCATGAACCAATGATAGCGAAGCAGAATATTCATACTTAACGCGGAGAAAGGAGGAGCTGAGCTTAACCAGTAGACTCACCCGGCTGTCCATGGGCACAGGCTACGGCCGGGCCCAACGCATTGCATGGCTCATCTGCAGGACCCAGTGACGAGAAAAAAATATAAAGATCGGCATTTTCAGGGGCATAAAAGTATCTAAAACTTCCGAAGCTGACGCGAGGATTACACCCAGAGGTTAATTTCGATGACCCACTCACCGTTTCACGCGCGGGCCTCCTTGAACGCTAATACCCCAAGATCGTCCAATCAAATATGTTGTCATACTGAAAACCTGCGAACGAGGGGGCGCCTCCAAGATTACTGGAGATGTCACCGTCTATATAACTAGAAGTGTATAGGCGTTGCTCATCTTACCTTTGCGCCTAAAGAGATCGCGAAACATTCTTTTCAAGTAAGCATAGTCGGGATTCTCCTTAAAGCGTAGGAAGCGGCAGTAGTAAAAATAGGACTCAAATTCTGTGGGGTATCTATGACACAGCGCCTGCAAGAGAGATGAACGCAGTGTTTATTTTGAAGAACAGGCAAAAGAAAAAACGAGGATGAATCGTTGTAAGATACTGCTCGTCTTTATTCTTTACGACTTTCGGTTTATACCTTGATGGACGTGGAATTCTTCTTTTCAGCGATCTTTTGGTCTAGTGGCCTTTCAGTGCTTCCTTTCAGGCCCTGCCAGGGTAGGCTTAAGAAACGAAGAGTAAAACTTAGCAACTAATAAATAAATACGCGCTTAAATTATTTTGCCCACAGTTGGGAAGAACTGCTACCTTCCTCTTAAGAGATACATGAGAACATAGCCGAGTGACTCTAGATCATCCCTCCTGCTTTGCTCTTAGCACCCAAAGAAAGGGCTTTCAGTGCTTGCAATTTATGTGGGGAATAGATCGAACATGGGGCGTGAAATTAATGCTGGCCACATACCTATACCAAGATGGGCGTTCTTGCTGGCATATCTCATTGTCCCTTTCAAACTCTTATTCTCTCTGTGATGATTTGGAGACATTAGAAATCGCAAATAAGAACTCTCAAGTCTATGGGGAAATAAAAAGGGGATAGGAAAACACTTGCACACACAGATGTGAAATCGCAAAGTAACCAAGAACGGAGAAATCTTCTCATCGTGATCAGCTTTAATTCAAATAATGTAGAATTGCAGCCGATCAGGTGCAAGAAATCGCCGGAGAAATCTTTCTTGTATGCAAAATAGACATGAGTGGACGCATCTCCAAAGATTAGACATGGAAATCCACAGCAACGTATCATCGACGGTTCCGTCGCGCAGCGTGGTCCTGAGGAAGACCCATCCAATTGTGTATATGTGCTACAGTCTTACCCACCACATCCGTCTATGGTGACTTCATGCTGGTTTTGGGCCGGGCATTTTGGTAAATTTCATATTCCATAAATGGAAGTAGGAAAGCATGGGAAAGACATAATCCCACATAGGAAAACTATAAATTAACAACAAAATTTATGGGAAAAAATCTCATTTATGAATGCTAAAACAATCTAGTTACTTGTAAGGGATGTGCTGATGCGTAGCTGGATCTCTATACTGCTTTCCAAGGCCAAAGTCAATTATGTACACCTAAATTGAATAAAAAAGGATTGAGTATGACACATTATAGGATGAACTAGCACTCTCAAAGGAAATTATAAAAAAAGTACTTGAACCAAACCTGATTTGAAAATTTTCCCATGCCCATGAGAAAATCATCAGGCTTTATATCTCCATGCAAAAGGGATTTAGAATGAACGTACTCTATCCTGCTGATCTGATAAATATCAAGAAAACGGTATATACAAGAAAGAGAGGTAAAATTAGAATTTTGTGTTTCTATTATAAT
This sequence comes from Spirodela polyrhiza, assembly GCA_024713555.1. NCBI lineage: Eukaryota > Viridiplantae > Streptophyta > Magnoliopsida > Alismatales > Araceae > Spirodela > Spirodela polyrhiza. The sequence goes on from CM046543.1 coordinate 2,058,625, forward strand.
GTTTGACGAAAAAAAATTGAAAGTCTACCATTTGGACAGCAAGTTTTAGTACAGTCTTCAGAGATAGTTTTCTACCACATAAGTAGAAAAGATCCTTAAGACTCGGTCCTAATAAGTCCATCACAAGAACATTACAGCCACTTTCCATACCAAACCATCTCACGCGCGGAATTCCAGCTACACAATTAGAAAGAAAGTTACTCCCATATAGAAAATAAAGCAAGATAAATTATACGTAATGTTGCTAGTAACAGCTTATTACTTCCTCCTTCAAGGTATTTGTACATCTTTGATTCATGTGTCAGTTGCGGATGGTTTGTGTTTACAGCTTCCTGGAAAAAGGGAGAGAAGATAAAGGCAACATATGTAAAAGTAATTTCTGCAGGAAAGCCGCCCGATATACAAATAATATACAAAATATAGTATAAAAGGGACAGTTAATTACCAGTTGATCTATAAACACGTATGAGAAGGTAAGATTAATATAAAGGTGGTATGTGATAGAAGAATTGTGACATCGTATTCATTTCCAAATGCAAGAAAATAGGATTCAGATCAAGATGATGCTCTCACTTTTCTGTATAACCTTTCACTATTGTCTTTAATGAGCTAATTGCATAATATTTATGACTAGTGAAAAAAACAAAAAAAAAACTCATGTGTAAATTCCTTATAGGAAGCTATTTATACAAGATGTGAGAACAACTTGCCAAATAGAATTAAAGGGCAATGTAGTAATATCCACCTCTTTGATAAGAGAGATCAATTCTTTTTAAGAAGATAGAGACAGCATCTAAAACACTGAGAAAGTCTATCAGGTGAAAGAAAAAGCTGTATTAATGAAGGAAACATTACAAATTTGAGGAAGAATACTAAATTTTCTAATATTCCCTTAAGTAATTGATAGAAATAAGGACACCATTTCAAGCAGTTCAAAATGCTTGCAACTTTTTTGGTACACTTCTTTTCTGGAAATTAATCAACCCCTGTCCAATTATTTATGTGGAAACTACCAAATATTTTTCTTCAAAATTACAACCACAAAGAATAGACAAGCACTACTTTCACTGTGTCAAACAAAATTGTCGATATGGGGCCCACCATATCACAACTCAAATAATTTCCATCGATAAATGTTGTAGAATAGTTAGTACATATTTAAACTTTAGTAGTTTCTGATAATATATATGTGTTTGTATGGATATTCAGTCTAAAAACCTATGAGGAGAGGTTGATGATTCAAATTGTAAATGTTTCATCTAGTGCATTGATTTATTTTAATATTTCTCAATAGTTTCATGAAACTAAAAAATAAAACATAGATACCTCTAGTGGCAAAAATATGCAAGTTTTAGAGTGAATTTGTGACACCAAAGAGCCTATTACAATACAGACTTCTTTTATGGAAAAAAAAATGAAGTCCAAGGCTTAACTATTAAGTTATAGATTAACTAAACAATATTTTTATTAATTTTGCATATTTATTTTAATTATGAAATGGATGATATAATATGTGAATTCAGTTGGAGATGGAAATCTTGGATGATATGAAAGAGTTCATATTAGCTGGGCAAGGGTGGTGGGTTGGGAACTAGTTCACCTGAATTGATTGGCTTGGGATGAATTTGAAGGAAAATTTAGTATAGTAATACTCAATTAATAATCCAACATTTAAAAAATATATTGCACCATTTTAATTCTCATTAGGGACAAGTGTTAGAATATCTAAGCATCTAATAAAAGATCTATTTCAAGTAAATATATCATCATCATATGTATAATATCAAATAGCTAAAACAATTAAGGCATATGGGTAACCAAAAGAGATCTCTTTTAATGAGGAGTTAAATGAACCAGTTTTTTCAGATAATTATCAAGACATTGATTTTTTTATTGATTTTACAACACTACTGAAGTAATATTTTCATCCAAGGTAAAATAGTGTAGTAATTTGACTTATCTAACAAAAATAATTTTTACGTGAGAGAATATGCCACATATATAGGTTTCAAGTATTTACTAGAAATCTGACACAAAGAGGAATTCAAAACTAAAACATAGTTATGATTTTTCAAAAGTTTATTTTATTTTCTATATTTTTCAAAACCTACACACTACCTATTAAGGCCTGCCTAAGTTTGACCATTTGGTCTAACCAGAGAAAAAAGGTGAAAATTTGTACAAATTAAGTCATAGGAAAATAAATGATTTTGAAATGATGATGTTTGTTTCAAACAACTCTCTCTTCTTTGTGACCTTATCTCAAGTCTTGAGGAATTAAGAGCAAAATTGCATTATTTCAAGAGAACTAATGTCATTTTCGAGTTGTATGCATTTCTTCTCTAAGCTCAATTTTTTAAGTTCCTCAACATTTCTTAATACATCAGAACTATATTTGAAGGCTGTGGTCATTTCATAAGTCATTGAAGCATGTGAGCGTGAAATTAATACAATCACTTCAGTCATTGCAAACATGTGACATGATTACAATGAAAATATGTATGACTTCTAATGTTAAGGTTCTACATGGGAAGTCATAGACTCAAAACTTGAAATGTATGAAGTTCTTGATTTCAACAAAATCAAGTGTGTCTGTCAATCTTGGAATTGTGGACTAAGTGAATTCCTCGAAAGTTGATTTAAATAAAAGGAGTTTGGTAAAATCATTATAAAAACTGGTGTACAAAAATTTCATCTTGATTTAATTTATAATTAAAATATTCATAAATAAAATAAAATGAATTAATATTATTAATTAAATACAATTTTTAAATATCATTTCACCCTATATCCTCTTGATATATCTAGTCGTTTAAGGATCAACACAAATCACCACTATAATGGGTGCAACCATAGTTATGTCATATTTTTTCTGAAATCTATATGTTAGTATAAGCCTTTTCATATTAATATTTTACTAAAATTATTAATTAAATATATAAATATAAGATAAATCAGCAAAAATGTGGACACCATATTTTAAAGTGGTTTTGTCAAACTAATTTAATCTACATACATTTTTGAGGAATCTACCTTAGTTCTACTATTCCATCGCATGAATCAATTTGATTTTATAGGAATTAAGAACCCTTTAGACAAATAGGTTCAACGAGCTTGTGATCACTCTACTTAGAGCTCTAATTTGAGTGGTTATCGATGACCCACTACAAGTATCTCAACTGACTCATGCACTGCATATCAAAACAAAAATGGATAAATAATATAGAATGAAGTTATTGTAACCTTTAAATTCATTTTGGCACACCATAAGTTGTTGGATTTGATAAACATTGGGTTGAATGAGGAAGTGTTTAGTACTTAAAAATACATGATTTTGTCTTCAGTTTTCAAAAATTGAGAAGAGGTGATAGAGAAGAATGTCTTTCATAACAACCTTCATCATTTGAAAATTGTAAATTTTCTCATCACCTCAAGATTGTGATAGATTTACCTCATATAGAGTTTGTATTATATTTATACTAAAATATTTTGCCATTTCTATCTATGATGAGAATTTGAAATAGTATGAGATATTTCTTGTGGCCCAAAACATCGACTTAATATTTTTACACCTTAATATCTGTGCTAAAATTCCTTTCAACATATATATGAATAATCTTGACTATTTAGTATAGTCCAAAGTATTGATTATTATCTAAATTTACATTTCATATCATCAATTTCATGATTTCAAATTAATGTCTAAACGTAATCAAGTAAATATTTAGCTAATACATAAGGAAATATATAGAGCTCTCACAAAATAGATTTCAACAAAATAACAATTGCCAAATATGTTAAAGTTTATCCAGTTTTGAAAAGAAAGTAGAATTGAAATAACTCCATACCATTGTAAAACATATCTATTTAAAAATTGAAGGTTTACTATGTATTGATAACTCAGAAAATCAAAGGTGTACTATGTATTGATAAGTTATTGAAGAAGCAAAACGGTAAAAACATCAACCACAATCAATCTTGCATAGAAAACCACAAGCTCCCAGATGTCTAAATAGCTCCTAGGTAACACCAAACAGATAAACTATACTTTTGAAGATGATATTAATATAAAAGTGTCTCCCAATTAAAAAAGGAAATGTTCCAAAAGTTTCACAGTAAAAAATGACTTGAGTACGGCGTAATATTCAATTTACATCTAAAATCAGTAGAATAAATAAAAATCAATAGTACAATCAAAGTTGCACACTAAGAAAATTTGGGATAGATTACGAAAGCTTCAGGATACTGATATGACCAACAGTAGAAACTTACAAGTTTAATGGCCACTTCTTTCTTAGTTTGTATTTCAGTTCCTGCATATAGGCGATTCAGAAATTTCTCACAAAACCTTGAAATCTTGCTACAAGATCTTGGAGAGCATAAATAGAACGAAATATAAAGGAAAAAATGAAAACACAAGAAAAGAAGGGACCTTTGTAAATCTCCCCAGATGATCCCGTCCCAATCTTGCGACCAAGACGAAATCTCAGATCAAACAGCGGCTCCATGGTGACAGTGACTTGAAAGAAAAGGCCTCCCTGATGCCAAATCGAAGAGACCCGACCTCGATCAATACCTTAAACCAGAAATAGAAAGGGAACACAATTTAGAAAGACAGAAGGCGACGCTAATTATGGCGTGAAATAATTTGAACGAATCTACCGACCAACCGAAACTGGGGACAACTTAGCGTTTCACTACGTCGCATGAAACAATCGCTTATATCGTCTAATGTGAGGGGAGATGAAATCTAAAGCGAGGGTTCCCGGAAGGGAAGGGTTGACGTATCGCCGCCCTCTTCTACGGTGGCCGAGAACGTCTGTGACGGAGGGGTAGTGACGCTGGCGCAGCGGAAGACAGCGCGGATCCTTCTGGGAGAAGATATCCAGCTCATCGGCGATCAAACCGCAGGGGTGCCGGGGTTGCGTGGCTTAGCGAAGAGGGGACACCTGGAGCGCATCGATCTCATCTCGCGTAAGTGGGCCCCATTACCCCCCAGAAAAAAAACCTGGGAAAGAGACTGCGATGCGACGTGTGCCGCTGGGTAGGTCGTCATCACGCGTGGGAAGGCCCGAGAAGATGAACGTAAGCTGAAGCCCAAATGAAAGTCTTGGATCGGTCCATTGGGGGCCGGAGCCTCCAAGCTCCTGATGATTTATTCTTTATATTTTTTTATATATGGTATTTTGGAATATAATTTTGATTGATTATATATAGAGTTTTATTATTATTTATTACCTTTTATCATTTTTCTGTCCGTAAAAGACCCAGGAAGTGATGGGCCTCCGTCCACCACTCATGGGCTCACAGCCCACGAGATTTCCACCGTCCATGCTGTGGGCCTTGGTTCATCTCCCTGAAGCTGCCTCCTCCAACAGTCTTTAAAACCAAGCTCCGCCGACTGTAAATAATAAACCTTTGTTCCTCTCCCCACCGAAGAACAGAAACTCCCCAGCGGGGAAGCGGCGGCGCCGACGGAGATGGGGCTGGCCGCGGCGGCGGAGGCGGGGGGCTCAGCCCCCTGGTTACTCCTGGCGGCCCTTGCCGCCCTCGTCGGTCTTCTGGTGTATCTTTACGCCCCATACTGGAGGGTGAGGAAGCTCCCGGGGCCTCCCTTATCGCCTCTCCTGGGCCATCTCCCCTTGCTCGCCAAGCACGGGCCGGACATCTTCCGCCTCCTCGCCGACCAGTACGGCCCCATTTACAGGTTCGCCTTCTCAGAACGATCCTCCTCATCCGATTCGACCGTTCTCAGTTTCTGAAGCGTCGGCGAGAGGGGGAATCCAATCCTGTGGGGAATTCAACTTTCTTCCGGTGGTGAGCTTCACAGGTTCCACCTGGGGAGGCAGCCGCTGGTGATCGTCGCGGACCCGGAGCTGTGCAGGGAAGTGGGAATCAGGAAGTTCAAGAGCGTCGGGAACAGAAGCCTCCCTTCCCCCATCTCCGGCTCCCCTCTCCATCAGAAGGGCCTCTTCTTCACCAGGTGGGACACACCAGTCTCTGATGTGGGTGGTGGGTCAATCATTTACCTGGCTTGAATGGGGAGACGTCTCGTCCGAAATGATGGGAGGAAGAAAGAAAGAAAAAGTTTTGAGTAAAGAATGCGTCCCGACAATGCGGGTAATAATCTAATCTCTGGTTATTTGCAGGGACGGGAGGTGGTCGGCCATGAGGAACACGATAATCTCCCTTTACCAGCCCTCTCACCTAGCCAACCTGATCCCCACCATGCAGTCTCTGATTGAGGCGGCGTTGCTCCACCTGGAGACGGGGCCCGGTGGAGAAATCACCTTCTCCGACGTCTCCCTCAAGCTGGCCACCGACGTTATTGGGCAGGCCGCTTTCGGCGTTGACTTGGGTCTCTCCAAGGGAGACCACCGCAGGGCGGCGGCGGCGGCGCCGGCGCCGGACGACCAAGTCTCCGCCTTCGTCAAGCTACACGTCTACTCCACCACCTCGCTGAAGATGGACCTCTCCGGTTCCTTCTCCATCGTGCTGGGCCTACTCGCGCCGATCCTCCAGGAGCCGTTCCGGCAGCTGCTGAAGCGAGTCCCCGGTACCGCCGACTGGAAGATGGAGAGGATCAACGGCGAGCTCAGCAGAAGAATGGACGCCATCGTGGCGAGGAGAGCAAGGGAGGGGGTTGAGTTGCAGTGCAGAGACTTCCTGTCGGCGATACTCAAGGCCCGGGAGTCCGGCGGCGCCGCTGGTGAGGAGCTGTTCTCACCGGACTACGTCAGCGCGCTGACCTATGAGCACCTCCTCGCTGGGTCGGCGACGACCTCCTTCACGTTGTCTTCCGTGCTGTACCTCGTCGCCGGGCATCCCCGCGTGGAGCGGCGGCTGCTGGAAGAGATCGACGCCTTCGGGCCAAATGGCGTCGTGCCCTCCGCCGACGATCTCCACCTCAAGTTCCCGTATCTCGACCAGGCAGCCTTCCCAGACTCTCCTTCATGCAGCCAAGGTTTAGGGTTTCCTCGTCCCTCTGAGACATCTCCCCCGGCTCCTGTTGCAGGTGATCAAGGAGGCCATGCGGTTCTACACAGTGTCCCCGCTGGTGGCGAGGGAGGCCTCCCAGCCGGTGGAGATCGGCGGCTACCACCTCCCCAAGGTAAATCCCGTTATAGCCGGCGGAGCTCGTCTTCTCCAGGGAGTTTGAGTCTGAATCTGAATCGTCTTCGGCGCAGGGCACCTGGATATGGCTGGCGTTGGGGGTGCTGGCGAAGGATCCCAATAACTTCCCCGAGCCCGATGAGTTCCGGCCGGAGAGGTTCGATCCCGCTGGCGAGGAGGAGAAGCGCCGCCACCCGTACGCCCACATCCCATTCGGCATTGGCCCGCGGGCGTGCATTGGGCAGAGGTTCTCTCTGCAGGAGATCAAGCTCTCACTCATCTTCCTCTACCGGAGGTACGTCTTCCGCCGGTCCCCCGCCATGGAGTCCCCTCTGGCCCTCGAGTATGGGATCGTCCTCAGTTTCAAGCACGGGGTGAAGCTCCAGGTCCTCAAACGGCGGTGAGGAAGTTACCGCTGGAATCGTTATTGCTCTATGATAGAGTCGTGAGTTGACTTTCAGATCGTTCAGACCCAGAGGCCCAGCTGCCTCCGTGATCGAGCGATTTCCCTTTGAGTAATCTATCTGAAAAATGCAAGAAATCTGATCATGAACAACAAGAACAGATCCCTGTCCGTAGACAAACTCCCAGGCGATGCGTTGACATAGGGGGTTACGCACGTGGGTTCTAAAGAAGGAAAACGAAGGCCTATCCATCCATCTCTCTCTCTCTCTCTCTCTCTCTCTCTCTCTCTATACATGACGGTCGGAGGGGAGCTCTCAGCGCTAGATCCTTCTTCTTTCCTCCGAACTATAAAAACGGACCTGCTTCCTTGCTCCGCTTCCATCTCACGCGGCATTTGAGGTTTGCCAGGGAAGGCCCTGTGATTGAGAGAGATAGAGATATGGCCCGCGGGAGAGGATCGCCGGTCGCCGCGGCGGCGCTAATCGCATCCCTGCTTCTGGTCGCCGTCACGGCGGAGTCCGGGGAGATCCATTGCAGGAAGGCCTGCGTGGCGGCGTGCGCCAAGGTCAACGGCGATGGTCGGTGCGGCGGCGAGTGTCGGCGGGTTTGCCGTGCCCGGAGAGGTAGACAGGAGTCCACCATCAAGGCGCAGCCCTTCGCCGGGTCCACCGTCAGATGAAGATCCGTGGAAGATATTTTGCCTACCAAACGCGAAGGAGATATTTTCTTCAACTTATTCGAGCCAGCTTCTCGTCACGTCGACGACTTTCGTTCATAAAAAATTTTATAAGTTTTTCCCCCCAATTTTCCGAATTCCCCTTTTTCCGAACTACGGGTGTTAATGTTATGAATTTACGATGGCTGAAATATAATATAAAATGATGGAAAATTATTTTTATAAAAATATTAATATTTTTTGAACGTTTCTCATTGGCCTCTAAATTTACCTTCATAACTGGAAGTCATATATTTATAAATTTTATTTAAAATTCATTGATATCTTATTTTATATGTTTTTCCCAGCATGATCCATAATTAATAGTTTTTAAATATATGATTTTATAATATCGAAGTCTTTTTAAAAAAAGAAAAGGTGGAGACTGTTTTCGTCGTCCAGGTGGCAGCGGCGCCGCTGCGATCTGCTGCGTGGCGCGAAACTGGACGCTGGGAGGGTCGTATCTCCCATCGCCTCCTCCGGACGCCGCCTTGTACGGCCGGCCGTCTCTGGAGGGGCGTTTGGGTCACAATGCCGCCGGCCGTGGCGGCAGAATTGGGGGTGAAAACGTGGAGGCGAGAGGGTCGCGTCTGTGAAACGCTCTCATCTTCGAGCCAAGCAGGGCGTAAAACTCTTCGTCTTCCTCAGTCGCTTCGTCCGGGAAGATCTGCTCTGCGAGGGGAGGGAGAGCCATGGAAGGCAGTGCCGTAGGGGAGATGAAGAAGGCGGAGACGGGAGCGCCGCCGCTGGTTAGGCCGATGGCAGGTCTGCACGAGGCGGGGCCGCCGCCGTTCCTGTCGAAGACGTTCGAGGTGGTAGAGGATCCGGAGACGGACGCGGTGGTGTCGTGGAGCCGCGCGCGCAACAGCTTCATCGTCTGGGATCCCCATGCCTTCTCTACGACTCTGCTCCCCAGATACTTCAAGCACGACAACTTCTCGAGCTTCGTCCGGCAGCTGAATACCTATGCAAGCTCTCTCTCTCTCTCTCTCTCTCTCTCTCTCTCTCTCTCCTTCTCTTGCTCCGGAGAAAAAAATTCGACAGCATCGCACTAGATTTCCACACAAGAATTGACTTACTCCGTTTCCATCTCCGATTTCTTATCCTGCTGCTTGTAAGTTAGGTTTGGATCTTGTAGAAAGCGATAAGTCGACCTGAGCCTTAGGCCAGAGCAGCAGTAGAAGAGTGGTGAAAAGTATTTCGAGTTCTGGAGCCTAAGGGGAGGGAGAGTGTTCTTTCCTTCTGATCTTTAATCCTGAATGCGTGAATTTATTTTCACTTTTCACTGTTCTGAAAACACAGAGGAAGGACATGATCCATACAGAGGTAGATATCCTGCTTCCGAATCGTCCGAATATATGACAGTTCGTTCGAAAATCACCTGGCACATAAAAATGGACGTATTCGGCATGCACGTTATCATCGAGGAGATGTTCGTCCAATTTCACGTCTGGCGATTTTACCGATGCTTTCAGAGCACTAGATTCTCAATCATGGAGCGAAAAGACTGGATTATCCGTAGTTTTTTTTCTCATCATTTGTAGCTTTTTACTTCGATTTTAATATAACTCTCATCCTCGTCGGATATCTGGTCAGGGAAAGAAGGGGAAAAAAAAAGAACTGTGTTCTTGATGGCTAAGATCTTGACGACCATTTTGCCTTTCTTTGATGGTGACTCCACTCTTAATGACCAAATATCCAAGGATTCTTCTTCTGCTCAGACTGCTAAAAGTCCCAGAGATTAATTTTGTTAAGATAAACCGTATTTTCTGCAATGTTTTCTTTGATCTCCACTCGCAGTTCTTAATCTCTCCAGTTCGCCGGGATTTACAGTCATCCCCGCAAATGGTTCCAGGGTTTCCGAAAGGTCGATGCCAACAAGTGGGAGTTCGCCAACAAGGATTTCCTGGCAGGACAGAAGCATCTCCTGAAGAACATCAGGAGAAAGAGGAAGATCCCCCCTCCGAGTACCCAATGGTGCCAGGCGGCCGGAACCCTAAGCCTCGGGAAGGAGGTGGAGCGACTGTGCAGGGAGAAGAGCTTCCTGTTCCTGGAGACTGTGAAGCTTTGCCAGCAGCAGGAGAAATCCAGGTCCGAGCTCCTCGCCATGGAGGAGCGGCTGCGAGACAACGAGAGGAAGCAGCAGCAGACGACGGTGTTCCTCGCCAGAGCCCTCAACAGCCCCTCGTTCGTTGGCCAGCTCGTTCGCCGGAGCGAGCAGGTGGAGCGGCTGGAGAACACCGGAAGGAAGAGGAGATTACCTGGTTTTGAAGAAGGTACAGCGGAATCGGAGCTGGAGACGCTGTTCACCACCATGGCCTGCTCGGAAAGGGACCAGGCGACTGCGACGCCGCCGGGTTTCATCAGGCCTAAGCTCGAGGAAGTCAACGATGTGGCGTGGGAGGAGATGCTGATCGACGGCGGCATGGAAGAACTGGTAGACCAGATGGGTTTGCTCGGATCGGAACCTCAGAAAGTCAAAGGTGAATCCCCGAGCTTCTCCCACCGCTCCCATCTACCATGACTCTCCGCAAAATCAGTGTAAATCTGTGAATAGGCCAGACCTTCTTGTTCAAGTGGTTTCTGCAGTCATCTGTTCTTCTCCCTACCGCATATAAAAGTCATCTACGAGACGAAGGATTTCTATTCCATATGGGAAGATGAAACAGGGCGATCGAAGCTCAGTCATCGTCATCTTCGTCGTCGAACTCTTCCTCTTCCTCTTCCTCCTGCTCCCCCTCTTCCTCCCCACTGTCGCCGACGATGAAGCCTCCCAAGGTCTCGTCTTCTTCTTCTTCTTCCTCAAGTTTCCTTTTCCGAGCACCGTCTGCTTCCATTCCGACTGTTCGATCACCGGCAGATTTCCTTCGCTTTTCTGATCTGGTAAGGTATCCTGGCTGTCCTGCGCCTCCCGCCTTGGCCGCCGCCATCTTCTCGTCCTCGCTGTCTCCCCTCCACTCCCCGTCATCTTCACCTCCTCGTTTCGCCTTCCTCCCGCCCTTCTTCCTCTTCTCCGCCGCCGCCGCCTCCTCCTCCTCCCTGTCGCTGCCCTCACTCTGATCCGCAAGGAACCAGTTCCACTTCTCAGGTTCGCGGATTCTCTTCAGATAATCGTCGAACTCGTGCCCTCTCGCGATGAAACCGAACGCTGAAATCGGAATCAGACCGAGGCAATTCAACAAAGAGGTGTGACCGCATAGCAGGGACAGACATCACCAGAATGAAGAACATCTCTAAACCAACCTCTGACTGGATCGATCTGCGAGAGATCGGAGGATGGGAACCTCAACGAGCCCTCCAGGCCTGCGTCGCCAATCCCTTCATCCTCCTCCGTCCTCTCCTGCTCAGGAGTCGCCTCAGTCACCCCGCCCTCTCCTCCGCCGCGGTGCTTGAGGGAGAAGAAGATCGGGTGCCTGAGGGACAGAGAAACGCGGTCTCCGGTGGACAATTCCCCCGCCTCTGACCTCCGAAAGATCCTCTTGCTTCCTCCTCGGGTGACGACGACGATAGGATTTCTGCCCAGGACCTCGAAGGAAACCCTAGCTTCTGCATCGCGGCCGCCCTTGCCTTCCCCATCGCCCTCCACGGGGGCAGTCGGCTCGAAGGAGACGTGGCGGCGGGAGACGGTGCGATCGGCCGTGGCAAACCCCCGTCCCCTCCCGATCTCCTTCTTCCTCGAACCAGGCCCGATGAAGATGCTGGCGGCGCCGCCGCCCTCAGCTTCGAGCTCCATCGACACCGCGAGTTCCGCTTCACCTCCCGAGTCTCCTCTTCTCAGGAGGTGTCACCATATAGGAGGGAAACCAAAACTCTTCTTCTATTATTTTTCTTTGTAATATTGAAATAACAGATAACTAATATTTTTTAATAATAATAATCTTATTTTAAGTTCATATCCAAATTCTGACCGATAGACGGCGAAGAAATAGAAAAAAAATCATTAAAATACTTTTTTATTAACTAATTATTCTTCTTTCTATAGAAATCCAGGCCGAGTGTTAGCGGTTTCAAGTGCTCTCAGCCGTCCAATCTGGGCAGCTCGTCCTATCAGGACCGTTCATTCGTGTTAGCCGCTGCTACTCCAGCGTTCTCCAGCCCCCGCTCGCGCGGGAGAGAATCGGATCTCGCACTTCTCCCCTGCGCCTGCGATCTGGTCGGGTGCGGGCTTCAGCGGAGGGTTCAATGATTATGCTTTCGCGGCTGCCGTCTCCTTCATGGTGTGCTGCGGTCCGAACGCGCTGTATTGCGCCGTCTCTCAGTCGACGGCTCGGACTGTCTTCTGCTCGGCGTTGCCACATTCCGTCGAGGCGGCTGATAACTCAAGCTCTTTCTCCGTCAAGTAAGAAACGACTCCTGTCCTATTCTGGCTTTTCATTCGAGAATTCGGTTTCTTCAGTGAGACAGACGATGATGCCTTTGAAGTATAAGGTCGATGGCCATTACGTAATTCTTACGTTCTTCTGGCTATTTTTGAGCTTGTGTTCGCCGCCCTTTTTGTTTATTTTTCCGGGAAAGCCAGCATCTGTGTGAGTTCTAAGGAAGGTCAATGCGGCATGGAGCGACTTAGGACCTTTTTCACCCATGGGGAGGGCAAAATTCGATTACCGTGCCGTCATCATCCTTTGATACGCAATAGTGCTATAATACGGCCTTCGTGGGCTTTCTTTCGAGTCGTTGATCTTTTTTGTATTCGTTTCGTCAAAAGGGAGTGTCATTGTTCTGATGATCCGCGACATTTTTTTATTGAGCTTATTCTACTTCCAAGACGTGGAAGCAGTCTCAGTCATTTCTTCTTTAGCACTAATTGTCATTTATGGATGTTTTCATGAGGTGATTTTTAATAACAGCTAAAATTAGTATGTCCTTGGAGAACTAGTAATGTGCGGAGCCATATATTTCTTAGACATTTATGCGTGCTAGATTCTACGCACCATCTGGTGCGTACAATATACTCCTGCTCTTTAAATCACATTGCTGTATTCGTACTCCATCGGGTGATCTATTCACCACGGTTAGTCTAACAATGTAGAGAAGAGAGCGCACACATTACTATTGCTTTTGTGCGTTTTGTTGAAGTAAAATGGGTTTTGCTAAAACATTTGCAGGCTTGTCCAATGGAGAGCTGGACTCAACCAAACAAACGAATATGTCAGAAATCATATTCCTGGGAACAGGCACTAGTGAAGGAATCCCTCGAGTGAGCTGCCTTACTGATCCTCTGAAAAAATGTGAGGTATGATCTGCCAGTTCCTTAGAAATTTAGCTTATAAAATCAGCATAATTCATAGGCTGCACCCAAGTTATCCAAGATCGGTTCATCGATCCGATAATGCTTTTAAATCGGCTGCCTGACTAGTTCAGGATCAACGAATTTGTGCCAAAGATCCTGGGAAGGAAAGATTGCTTTAGTACTCGTCCAATCACCTATCGAAGCACTCAATAATCAATCAGGTTTTGTTTCACAAACTCTAAACATCGTTTCCAATTTTCTTTCAGGTTTGTTCAAAGGCAGCAGAACCCGGGAATAAGAACAGGAGGCTGAACACGAGCATCCTTATACGCTACAGTTGTTCTGTTGGAAGATTTAACATTCTTATAGACGCTGGAAAGTATGCGAATTGATTGATGTTTACTTGTAAATACTTGTCTTACCTTGTAAATTACGACCATTTCCTGCACAGTTTTTCGCATGCATGGTATTGTCCTTGCAATAGTCTGTTGTATCTCCTCATTTTTTTACATTTTCCGCTCCCTTTGGATTCATCAATTGTTTTCAGTTCATAGTAATTGTAGCTTGAAGATTGGATGCTTATTATTATTATTTTTTCTTTTTCAGGTTTTTCTACCATAGTGCTCTTCGGTGGTTTCCCTTCTATGGGTAAGGCTCTTGCTTCATCAGTGAGTAACGCATTACTCGATAATTTTAAGAATAAAAGTACATCCAATTTCATAGTGGAACATGCTAAGGACATGGCATTGAGTTTTTTTATTCGGGGTCATGTAATCTTTGATTTTTTCCAGTAACATGTCATATTCTTCATGAAATTGTGTTGTAGTGCTTATATTTGTGGCTTACTGCAGAAAGCCGATTTGTGCAGAAACTTTGTTCTTTAGGACGTCACATGTGGTTTCACTTTATGCTCTCACTTTTCATTTTTGTTTCATTGTAAAACTTTTAATCGCCTTACTGGCCTAATTCTCAGGATTATATTCCAATGGATCTACCAAAATGTTGTTTTGGAGATGCACATTTGGCATTGTTTTACTCGCTTTATCATGATCCATTGTGAGTCTTTAGGGGAAGATCGATGACATATAGATTATCTTCCATTCCTAGTTTTTATTCATATTTTTATTCTTTTCTAACTAGTCGTTTGCTTCTGTCAGGATAAGGACAATCGATGCGGTCATTATTACCCACTCCCATGCAGATGCGATTGGAGGTCATTAACATTCACTCAGCTACATACCTTCATTATGATAAATGTCTTGTCGAATAATTGTTATAGACATGGAAATAATGGTCAAATTTTAATTGGAAATTTCTCAAAATTTCTTAATTCTGCTTATCTAAATCCCATCAAAATACAAGATTTACCATATCAACATTGTGAACAAACGTTTCCAACTTGTACATCTGCCACCCTCCTTTTCTGTTGATCATTTTTAATTGGAAGATAGTTTCAAGTGTTGTTTGGTGCGTTTGTTGTCGAATATCACCCTTTCCCATTTGAGATTTTGAACTTAGGTATGATCGACAAATATCTGTAAAAAAGAGTAGGAGTGTTAATTGCAGGACTGGCTTGTCATTTTTAACACGTCACTAACTTCCATTGTTTTGATTTTGAGATCTGCTTACGAATCCCTTGTCTTTAAAGGCAAATTGCTACGCGACAAGGTTCTGTTTTCTTTTTTAAAGTTGAGTTTCTTTTTTGTTGTTTCTCAGGACCAACATTGATTACGCCTAACATGATTCATCTCAAATATGTCAGCATATGTGATTGCTAACTTTTTATTTTATAATAATGGTGCCGAAACCAATTAAAGATCAATGGTAACATTTAGTTCTCTGTCTGAAGCCAATCAATGATGCTTAGTAACATGGCACCATAAAAATCTGTATTCTGTGGCGACTGTCGCTTCCATGACAAGGGCTTTCCATGGCAGAAGAAGTATGCCGGTGATCCAAATTTTCTTTTATCTTTGAAATGAAAACTGTTGTGTTGTTGAATTATGTTTTTGGTGTACGACTCTTCCTGTCCGTAGTCTCCTGGACTTTTCAGCATGCCAACCCCCTTTTCTTGCAAGCCTTTAATTTCTTTATATCATGAGACTCGTCATTATATGTTTTCAGCGATAGCATAGATTATGCATTACTTGCTGGGAAATGTATCAGCACGTAGGTCAGAGTCGTCCAAAGACATTTATGCAACAAAAACAATGTGTCTAATGCAGGCCTTGATGATCTCCGAGATTGGACAAACAATGTCCAGCCTTGTGTTCCAATTTATACAGCAATGCGTGATTTTGAGGTTGATATCAAGAAACTTCTGTCCTCACGTAATACACTATTTTTTCTGATGAAATTATTAATCTGGTTTGCATTTCAACCGTATTTTGAAGTTTTATTGTCCTTTTTATCGACAGAAAGCAGTTGGTTTGCTTCATTGGCTTACATGGTATCTCCGATACAGGCATCTATTCTTAAACAATGTATCAAATGAAAATAACAAGATGGGTAGATTAGTCTAGTTGAAGGTAGGCCTCAGTTTGTAGTCTCTAGAAAACTGTTGCGCTAGCAGAAGTAAGGAGGCATGGATGACGCCTCTGATGATGACATAAAGAACTATACTTCAACTTTAAATCAGATGCAGAATACTGCAAAGTACATCCATCAATTGGCGCACTACCTTTTTCTTTCATTTATGTATCGAGATTTGCCTTGAGTTTTATCTTTGTTTAGGAATCAAATTGAGTTTCCCTCATCACAATCGTTTTTCGAACTATTTCCATCATCATGACGTCATCATATACCCATCAATGTGAGCTGTGCTTAGGACATTAGAGGCCATGTAGCCCAATACCAGTCACTGATTCTGAGGCCTAGCAGCTGCTAATTGATGAGTGGGGTCTTTCGACTCCTGGGAGAGGAGCAAAAGACGCTAGTTGGCTAGTGGTTTAATCTTCGAGTTCAGTAGAAATGAAATACAAAAGTGATGCTGGAATATGTAAAGAAAATACGGAGGTCAGTCAATATTAATGGAGCTAGGAACTCTGTAAGGATCGAAAGTGCAGCAAGCAATTCCTGATCCGAGGTGTAGGACATGTAAGGCCAAGTGTGTACAATGAAGCAAAAATAAAATCTAACTGTAATTTGGAAAAAAATCCAGGCATCTGGCCATGTATTTCTCTGCCTTTGATTAGCGTCCATCTGGAGTTTCGAAGCATTTCCACCAGTCCGCGTTCTCTACTCACCAAGTTTTTTCTAACAGGTCCCAGCTATAATCTTTGCCTTAAATCGTTCTGAAGGTGGACTAGAAAAGTTGACTATGATATTTCTGTAGAACAGGATAATTTTTTAGTAGAAGGTGAACGTGTTCATCTTTTTGTCCGGTTCTACAGATTCAACCATGCAGCTCCCAGACATTTGGATATTACCTAACAATTTGGGCGCATGATTTTAACTTAAACACTGTTTCCAAAAATTTTACCTTGTCTTTGTTTGTGAACCAACGGATGGCGAAATCAACGAAGCTGCACATACAATTAATTTCTCGTGATGATTTAAGATTCATGGCAGAGGGGCATGAATTGTTTCAGGTCATGCAGAAGACTCATTACTATCTCGTGGACACCAGCGTGATCATACCAGGCGCAGCAGTGTCCGATTTGCAGTTTAACATCATAAAAGAAGAGCCATTCACTGTCCATAATCTTGAGGTCAGGAATAATCTCTTGGCCATGGCAAAGTTTCCATCCTTCTCTTTGGATTTTTTTCATGTAATTTTTATTCAAGCGAAGGATATTTTTATTTAGTTCTTAATGTCTTCGAGTGTTTGTAGATTACTCCTTTGCCTGTTTGGCATGGCCCGGGCTATCGTTCCCTCGGTTTTCGTTTCGGGAACGTCTGCTACATCAGGTATCCATCCACCTCATGAACTTCAGTTTCATGGTTTTTTTTTTAAATTTTCCTTTTTGGAACCAGTCCGGATGTGATTCTGATCCGAGTCGGGTTCCATTCATACCTACAGTGATGTTAGTGACATACCAGAAGAGACGTACGAGCTCCTCGCCGGCTGTGATCTGCTGATTGTGGTCAACTACCCACACTCTTGAAGAACTCTCTCTTTCAGACTCCCACTAGGATATACCCATTAAGAAAGGGTTTGACTTTGGTGTTGTTCTACTTGTAATTCTTCAGGACGCACTCCGACCCGACCGCTCTTCGACAACGCACTTCGGATTACCAAGAGTAGAGCTCCCTAATCTATCATTATCCTTTATAGTTTGGACCCTTCCAGAAGTACTTCCAGTTTCCGTAATCCCCTGTTCTTCTCCCTCTCTAGGCATTGCAGGAGGTCCGTAAGATCCGACCAAAGAGAGCCCTCTTTACTGGTACGCATGCTCATCTTTAAAAGGATAAAAAAGAGATGCTGCCAGGTGGCCTGATCTGGCCGTGGCTGTTCATTTCCATACTGGGCATGAAGCATGACATCTGGCATTTTTTTTGCTCGTCAGGGATGATGCACTTGATGGACCACGACAAAGTCAACGAGTATCTGGGGAGCTTGATGGCAACGGAGGGGTTGGACGTTCAGCTGAGCTACGACGGGCTCCGCATACCGGTCAGCCTCTGATCATCAGATCCTCCGGCTATTTATTCTTGTTCCCCATTGAGTTTTGTGATTTGGGGGGCGGACTGTGGTGAAGATAGCATTGACCCAGGTCTATTGATCATTGAAAACGCAAGAACAGTCGACCAACCGTTGACATGAACAGTTATAGGCCGTGAGTGAGTTGACTTGTGGAACTAATTCGGACGGTTCTTACGGGTCCAAGCCATGTTGGATGCTCCCACCAGTCTTACGTCCGCTGGGTCGTCAGGTCCCAAAAGTCAACCCTGGGGGGGTGGGATCCCGCCAACGAATGATATAACAAAACACGCGTTGACTTTTTGAGAGAGATTTTTTTAAATTTTCAGCCTGCAAGATTAACGAGTAAACTTGCAGTCTCATTTTTTCAGAATTTAGTGAATATATGCGAAACATGATCGCAAGTCTACATGGGCCTATCTCTGGCCCAAAACATCCCGGCCCAGAACACAGCCCAAAATCTACCTGACTGGGATGGGATTCTGTGGGCCACAAATATTGGCCCATGGCCCATTAGATTGGTGTTGGGGCCGGGGGTGGGGGGGGGAGGACGCGGTTTAAATATCGAGTAAATCGACAATAATCGACAAGAATAATGGTAATACAGTCATTTTAGGGACTCAGACTTTTTCATGAAAAATGGGGTGTGTAGGTAATTGATTTTTTTTTTGGTGAGATAAAAAAAATGCCCCACGTTCGGTGGTGATGGGCCCATGGAGGGCCCACCTGAGTCGAAGCACGAATCGGAAAGCGGGGAGCGATTTGCACGTGAGATCTGGATGCTGCCCGCGCGTGGTGGGGTGGACGTGGAGGGCCCGTTTTGGGAGGGAAGAACGAGTATTAAAAGAAGCCCGTGGGCGGGGGCGGCCATCGCTCTTCCCGTTTTCGCCGCAGAAGCCCTAGATAAGAGCAAGGTACTCCGATCGGTCCTGGGCCTTCGTTCATCCTGGGGATAGGAGACGGCTAGGGTTTAGTGATGTAACCTTTGCTCCTTTGCAGGTGTTGGTAGGTAGATTGGTAGATCCCATGGAGGCAGCGGCAGAGGAGCGAAATGATGTCGCCGGCACGGAAGAGTACGAGTACGAGGAGATAGTAGAAGAGGTGGAAGAAGAGGTGGAGGAAGAGGTAGAAGAGGAGGTAGAAGAGGAGGTAGAAGAGGAAGAGGGCGATGGAGATGGAGGATCTCAGGAACGTGGGATAGATAAAGTAGATAGTGGAGGCCAGGAGATGAAACAATCAGTTAGCGGTACATCTTCCGAAGGGTTAGTAGTTCGGGTCGTAGGGTCTCACATAGAATTGTAGTTTTATTCGTTATACAAGTGCGCATTTGTTTTAGATTTTCGCCCTTACCGTAGATTCGGGCTTAGTTCTTGGTTCTGTTAAAGTTTTTGGTCCCCATCCAGATTGGCACGAGATATTCGCGGTCAGAACATATGGTAATCTGACTTTTTCTTGTTTCTTAGAAAAATCTTCGTTGGCGGCCTTGCCTGGGAGACGACAGAAGGTAAGCTATTAGCTTCTAGTCTTCAATGTTTTGGTTTTACTTGTCTTCCAAGTGTTATTACACAGTTTCCATTCTTTATAGTGTCACTATTATGGATTCAGATGTATTTTTTTCACTATGAATTCCCTTTAATGAGTACGACTCGCAGCTACGTGTACAGTTTTGATAAAGTTCGTTTTTTACGATGGTATCTTTAGTTCATAATTCCTTTGATACGTTAACCTTTGAAAAGTTCTCATAGACACACCATCATTCTTAAGCATCGTGATCAACACTTTTACTTAATCACTGTTGGGTGCAAAGGTATCGTATAAGTTATATCCATTAGTTTACATGGCCCAGATGGACGCTATGCAATATGATCCGCCATCAAGTCATGGTTTTTTGTTGGTCAGAAAAACTTGTTCGTTATGTTGTCTGCATTTTTTCTGGAGATGGATATATCTTGCTCATTGGATCCTTGATAAAAATGCATTAAGACGTTATTTGTGTTGCCTTGGCCCATTCTAATGGGCCAATGAATGCATTCAATTGTATATTTTTAATACGACGCTAAAAAATTAATGCATTCTGTTTATGAATATAGATCAGGTATGTTCACAACATTCTGAATCAGGCGATTCCGGTAATTCGAAACGGACATGTTATGTGTTCCTGTAATTTATCAGTGATTTTGAATATATGTTAGGGAAAAATGCATCAGTAGAGAGTACCGAACACTTAATTTAGCTGGTATTTTTTCTGTCCGTTTATTCGCATTCATTGAATAACCTCTTTATTCTGCATATTTATATAGGTTCCTTGCAATTGATTTCGTATTTTGCTTCCTTCATATGATCACATATCGTGGAATCGCATCTAGGTCTGGTGGATTGCTTCGGAATGACTTGTTAGGCAGTTATTTTTCATAGTCTTACCTTAAGCTTGTTAAAAGAAAATTCGCAAACTTGTCATCGTAGGAAAATGAGAAGTAGAATAAGTTTTACATGTTGGTACGGAGGACCATAGGTTTGCGTTCTGAAAAACATCGAACCCCAGATCACAGGATTATAAATTTAGAAGGTGAGTGATAGTTTGGACTTGAAGGAATTCGAGAAACTTGGTGAAATTTTAATATGGAAGTCGTTTATCTCATGTGGGAATGGCATAAAAGGTTCTAGGATGTCCAGAAAGAAGTACATCTATCTCTCTACTTTTCTTGTATCTCGGGAAGCATTATATTTTTAGCAGCAGATCACAATGATTCCTGTTAGGAAAAGTTTATTTTTCAGACGGAAACATTTGGACCTTACAAGAAAATAATGTCGATTTTTATGCTGTTTGTGATCTTTATTTTATCCAAAAACGTTTATATTTAGGTATCATCGTCAATATTCTAAATGCTGGACCATGTTATGAATTAACGTTCAGAAAATGGAGCATTATTGCAGAATTATGATTTCCTATGAACCTTTAAAATTATTTTAAACATGACTAGCACTGGCTATCCTCTTAACTTTAAAAAGGGAGAAGATTATGCAGACGGGAAATTTGGATTGAGTTAATGCACATTAGGTAAATATGAGTACTTGTGAAAAAATGGTAATAAGATGTGTGTAGCCTCAGCAGATTATTAATAAAGCTTTGCGTGTATAAAACTAATATCCTAGACATTCATTCTGTGTTTCAAAATTGGTATTTACTCCAGTTGGAGGTGTATGATCTGCATAATATGCGGCTGTTACATGCATCTTGATATTGAATTCTTCTTTTGTGATAACTTGTTGGATCAGTTTCCTACCTATAGATTTAACTCTTTAGTCTTTCCGTTGCTCTTTTTCATCAAAAGTATCTGGCATATTCTAGCGTCTTAGTGGGAATGTTGACACTTCTTTTGGGTTAAAAGTGAGTAAATAAAAATATGTGAAGGTATAACGAGATCTTCTGAAGAGATGCACAAAAGAGTTCTTGCTAAAAGAGAATTTTGAAGCCTTTCGAAATTTGACATCATATTTTCTTCTTCCAGCTACTATTGTATTTTTTCTTTACATTGGTTAGACTGTTTGAATATTCATCCCCGTCAATAAGTGAGTTATTTCATGGCCACATTTTTGGAAATGTTGGATTTTTTTCGGGAGATTCATGTCCATTTGAGAATTTGAAAAAGCATCATTAGAATCACTTGCAGTATTTTTCAAATGATTGCCTCATGTAAGAGAACTCACAATACTGGATCATTAGAACTTTTAAATCAATCATTTATAAATTTTCAAGTTGTATGATTATTTCAAAGGAATGTAATGGTTAGCGATTATTTCAGCAATCTATTGTATTTCAATGTAGCAGCGATGTGGACAGGTGTTTTTATTCTTTTTATCTTCATATGGAGTTGTTACTTACACCAGAGGAAATACGCCGCTTTTCCAGAAGTGTTTCATTGTTTTTTTTCCCCTGGAGGCAAGGCACTCGTTCAGGTTATGGCTCCCCAAATATTTGAAAGCAGATAGTGTCACTTTATGCCTTCTAGGATTGGTCAACTAATAGTTGATGATTATGGTTGGTTTGACAATCTATTTATCGCTGCTGTATGGGGATTTCAATCTGGTATGGCACTTGAAATGTAGCCTATGGCCCCATTTTTTCCCTCCACTACAGGACGTCTGGACGCATTTGAATTGGGATATATGGCGAGATACCTTTTTTAGCGCTTTATTCCCATTGTCTCTTTCAGCAATCATTTATTCGAAAGCCAAAATATTAAATATGCTCTTCAACCGTTTCCCCTGGGCAGATGCATTTTCCAAGCACTTCAGGAACTATGGTGAGATCACCGACTCCGTAATTATGAAGGAGAAGGGCACAGGAAGGCCTCGAGGGTTTGGTTTCATCACATTCGCCGACCCATCTGTCGTTGAAAAGGTCCTGGAAGATGACCATGTAATCGATGGAAGAACGGTACGTCCGCGCAATGCACCATATTTGAGTCAACGCTCCACGTTCCTTTGGTCCATCCGCCGTAGTCGTTTCTTTCTTTCACTTGATTGGCTCTGCGAGTGAGCTGATACGCAGACTCAACCTTTTGCTTCCTCCAGGTAGAAGTAAAGCGCACTGTGCCGAGGGAGAGCATGCAGACCAGAGGAGGCTCCAAGACGAAGAAAATATTCGTCGGCGGGCTGCCCACCTCTCTAACTGAAGGTTGACTATGGGAGCTTTGACTCTCCCACTCATGCCCCCATTCTTCTGGGTTTTATCCTTGGCCTCCCGTTGACCATGCCATGGCTGAAATCCACTTGCAGACGAGTTCAGGGACTACTTCAGTTCATACGGCACTGTCGTGGAGCACCAGATAATGCTGGACCACAAGACTGGGAGATCTCGCGGCTTTGGGTTCATCACATTTGAGAGCGAGGATTCGGTCGATGACGTCATCTCTCAGGGTAAAATGCATTCCCTGGGTGGCAAGCAGGTTTGTCCGATGACGTCATATCTTGCTGAAATCCCCATTTAATTAATTTCTAGGGCTTTGCTCCATTTTTCTGTTTTGGGTATTCTTCTTCCTCTTGGTCTGGATGTTAATTAAACTTTTCTCATTTATTTATTTTTACATCTTGTGAGCCTGGTCATTGGCTAATCTTCACCAATCGAAATCATCAATTATTTGACAAAAATATCTGGATAGGTTGAAATCAAGAAGGCTGAGCCGAAGAAAGGAGGGGAGGATGGAAGGGGCGGCTATGGTCCTGGTGGAGGGAGCGCATATGGAGGAGGGTACGGCGGTGGGGGCTACGGCTATGGCGGAGGCCATCGATCTGGTGGCGGCGGCGGCGGCGGCGGCGGCTATGGTGGGCGGATGTCTGCTCCGGTTGGAGGGTATGGTAGAGGGTACGGTGGCGGCTACGGCGGAGGGTACGGAATTGGGATGGGCTACGGCGGAGGGTACGGCGGGCCCATGTACGGCGCCACAGGATACGGCGGCGGAGGCTATGGATATGGCGGCTCTTATGGCGGCGGAGGTGGCTATGGAGGTGGCGGCTATGGAGGTGGTGGCGGTGGCGGTGGCGGTGGCCGGTATGGTCGCTACCATCCATACGGAAGATGAGGACCTCGTTAGGTCTTGGTCCTGTGCCAGAGTTAATTCTCTCTGATCATGGCCGGCGATGAGCTGTACCACCAAAAGACCTGTATCTCTACAAACCATGACGATTTTCCACCGCCATGACTTCATACGAGCGATTACTCTCGAGTTTCCGGATGAATCTCAGTTATTATCCCCCCCTTGGATTCTCTTTTGTTTTTTTCAATTTCTTCTCTCTAGATCGATGAATTCGATCCTAGAGAGAGAAAGCAGGGCTTGATCCAGACAAGGAGGTAAATGCGGAGACTAGGTACTGGAGGTAAATGCCGGTGGGGGGAGGGGGAGCTCAGACCGGTGAAAGTGGTCAGTTCACCTTCAAGATGGACTTCATTAGCTCGTAGAAGAGGTAGCTCAGAGCGGCGGATGGGAGCACCTGCAAGTACGCCGGCGAGCTTCCCTCCATCAGTTGCAGACCTTTTGATTTCATTCCATGGACGGAAGAGAGGGAGAGGGGTGGAAGGGCGGACCTGGAGGGCGCTGGGGAGGAGCCCCGCGAAGAGGGACGGAACCCCGTCTCTTTCTATCAACCTGAAGAAGGCCGCCGCCATGCCCACGCCGGCGCGCCGCTGGAGCTGGAGCTGCCTGCGTATGACTTCAAGTGGGTAGGTCACCGTCTCTGCGCAGGCTCCGGCGACGGCGCCGTAGATGAGGGTCCTCGCCACGCCCAGCTCCACGGCAGCCCTGTCGCCGCTGAGGCGGCGTCGCCGCCGGTGGGTGAGGTCGAAGGCCTTGAGCATGTCGTAGACTGCGTAGAAGATGGCGCTCGAGGGGCCCATGCTGATCAGCGCCGGCGCTAGGCCCTTGTACAGCGACAGGAACCCCTCGTTCTTCACCATGTGCAAGAAGCATCCCTCCACTCCCCCCAGCAGCTCCCCTCCCGGAGCTATCAATCTCGTTCTGATCTGCAAATCCCCACCGCCGCCGCTCAAATCAGAAGAGAGCGAGAGCGTGCGAGCGAGCGAGCGAGCGAGAGAGAGAGAGAGAGGAGGTGGCGGTGTACCGTGTCGAGGGGGAGGCAGACGACGGTGGCGGCCACGCCGGAGATGCCGCCGGCGACGAGTCTGTCGTGGTTGGAGATCTCGCTCTTGCCGGGGAGGCGGAGGAGGCAGTCGCAGTACATGTCGTAGCAGACGAAGTTGATGGACTTGAAGGGGATCATGCGGAAGAGATTGAGGACGTTGCCCTTCCAGAATCCCCGGGGCCCCTCCGACTTCCAGATCCACTGGACGATGGCCGGCAAGGAGTGCCCCGGCCCCCTGATGATGCACTCCAGCTTTATCCTCTCCAGCGGCGCCACGCAGGTCCTGCGCTTCAAACGGACCTCCGCTCGTCTTCACCATTGTTCGCCGGCGATCAAGGAATGGGAGACTAATCCTACTGCAAATAATGTTGGAGAGCAGGAGGACTCTACCTGGAGATTATGGTGGAGATCGCGCCGGCCAGGAGGAACTTGGGCATGTCCGTCCAGGAGTTCCTCCCCCCGAGCTTCACGCTCTGGCCGGTCGGTTTCCCGTCCTCCGCCACCGTCGCCGCGGAGTGGGTAATGGCGGCGAATGCGGGGGCCCTGGAGGTGCTACCGCCGGAGAGGATGACGGAGGTGAAGCGGGAACCGGCGAAGGGAGCGCGGAACAGGCTCTGGTTCATCTCTTCGGCGAGGAAGAGCTCCTTGCCGCCGCCGCTGACCGGCGCCGCCAGGTCGGGGAAATACTTCTCGAGCTCGCCGACAGACGCGCGGCGGCGCGCCATGGTTGCGCCGCCGGGGGGGGAGATCGAGCGGAGAGGAGTCGCCGGAAACCGCCGTGGATTGAGTCAGAGAGAGGGGGAGACATGGAGAAGAGGACGGCCTTGACAGAGGAGAGCAGAGGACACTCTTCCACATGGAGGGGTGGACTCCCTCGCGGTCGCATGGTGGTGGCGGAGATGGAGGCGCGCTGGCGGCGTGTGTGGTGCGGATCTCCTTCAGGGTCCAAGGAGCCGCGGCCACCAGTTGCCGGTGCCGAAGAAGATAAGAAGAGCAGGCGTGGCTGTGGGCCTGTCATTCGTCTCCATCAACGTCTGACTGAGCGCGACAGAAAGAGTGAGTGAAAGAGAGATAGAGAGAGAGTAAGAGAGAGAGTAAGAGTGAGTGAGAGAGAGAGAGAGAGAGAGGGAGAGAGGAGAGAGAGAGAGAGAGAGATCAATTTCGGTACTGGGGGGTGATCGGAAGGGTAAACCAAATAAATATGGCTTCGGGGAGAGGAAGAATCTCCTTCACTCCGAGGCAGAGGGTACAGACACTCCACGATCTGCTCCCCCGGACAGAGCCAGGCTACCAGCGAAGCCATTGAATGATTCTTCCATGGCAGAGCACTTAATGACGCCAGGAGAAGAACAGGAGGAGCGATCGAAGGATGCAGTAGGGTCGGAGATGCATCAAAATCCGTTCTGCGTCCGGAGATCATTACACGGACTATATTGACGCTGACATTCCGACTTAGATGTAGAGATTTGTTTTTTTCTAGAGGATGGAGGAAAGAGCAAGAAAGAGAACGGCCAAACAAGTCGTTGCCATTTTTTCCAAGGTTTTTTGAAATTTACAGATGAAGTGCGAAGGCAGCATTCTTCCTCCCCTGGTTTTTTTGGATCTGGGCTTCTTCTTTTCTTCTTCTTCTTC